>JAXCHO010000036.1:26997500-27597500 GCA_036630365.1 Acanthiza pusilla
GACACTGCTGTGACTTTACATGCACTTTCTAATGAGGTGAGTCACTACCAAGACTTTTTATCCTTTCTCTTCAAAACTAAGATGGAAAAAACTTACTAATGATTACAATCACTCTGCCCTTTTATTCAGGATTTTCTCTTCATGTACAGTTTTATATGGCTAATAGTACACAATGTGTTGAAAAGCAAAGGAACTTATATAGATTAAGAATTCTACTTCTGACAGCCATGAGGGGTTTCAAATAGTAAAAAGATGATGTAAAATGTCTCTTACTGATTAAATAGTCACTTGTAGGCAAGCAGGTAAGATTAGTAACTATATAAATGTACAGATCAAATTGAATCTGTAGTTATGTGGAAGTATTCAGAAAAGGAAAAGGGTTTTTTTGCTACGGTAAATGTACAAACTGCAAATTATCTCCAAGATCTTATGACGTCACTCTAAAGTTGTCAAATAACTAGGATACAGACTTAACAACATATCCTTCTATTCCCGCACCTTTTGGAATCCTAGGAAAATTAAAAGCCCTTACAATTCATTAATGAACAGTATATTCAAAACCAAAAACTGCCTGGGGTTAATCAAACTTGCTGCTTTCCTACTGCCTTAACAGCTCAGAAAAACAAAGGAACATGGAGAATTCTCATATGAAAGAACTACTGCACAAGTGGCATTACCATACTTCTGCCTAGAGGAACAAGAGAGGCAGTCCTACTGTACCTACCTCCACAAATGGGACAGGAACATCTTAAACAATAAAAGCAGCTGGGATGCAGATAATATACAGCACATTAATATTAGAGGTGATAGGTGACAGAAGACTTCCAGTGTTATAAATACATGCATGCTACCCTAAAGTAATAGAACCGGGTATGAAATAATCTGCAGTGAAGGGTTGGGGGGGAGCAAGAATCACACAGCATTATAACCAATCAAGTTCATTTTTAAAAAAATCTTCCTTTTCATCACTGGAGACAGTCCATTATTAGATCTTGAATACCGAGCTAGCAAATCTGTTTGTACACTGCAGTACACATGCCAACAACTGCCTGTGTTGAGAGGGAAACTGTGCCACTTTCAACAGCCTTCTACATTTTAATTAAATGAACAGGTATTTATGGTGGCATTGCCAAGATGCAGAATATACAGTAACAAGTATAGTTGTATCAGCAAGAGATTTAAGTAGAACAGAAAAGGCCTGCCTGGCACAGAAGAGAAGCCAAAGAAAAAGAAGAAATTCAATTCTTACAGTAACACCAGATGCCCATGGAAGAACAAAAGGGCTAATAAAGTTATGAGAACTATAAGCAGGGCACACTTAACCAATTCCATGTGTACAGTAGGTCACCATGTGGAGATCTCTATTAATCAGGCAATCTCACTATTCCATCTTCTTGGATGCTGCACAACAGCACTTCCAAGTTATTTTTGGAAATAAGGTGGGGGAGGGAATATGGTTAAGAAAGCAGGAAGATATCCAAGAAGAAAAACACATGAGAACATTAAGCAGAACACACCAGAAAGAAACTGCGTTTTTTTTTTTTAAACCATGTTCAGCATTTACTAGTGCAAGATCTCTACCAGTATGAGTTCATAAACTTCGTGGGCAGATGTATCTTCTGGAAGTGGCAAGAAAGAATATCAGGATCTCCTTTCAGTGGGTAGTTTACTAAAGATGGCGTGCTGTATCAATACTACTAAGCCTGCTGAGAGAACACACATTGCTAAGTTCATCCATGTGACATATCACTGCTGAAGTACAGGGAAATTTAGAATAAAAAGTGAGAAGTATGTATGTTTCATGACCTTCAGACAGTTCCTCCAGTGCTCTCACACTCAATAAGCAGAGCAAGACACTTCCTGAATTATCACTAAACACCACTATTAGATTTTTAGTGCAAACCAAAATGAATCCAACATTTTTCAGAGAAGCCAGAAAACCTGTATACACTACAGTATGTCTACTAAAATACCCAGATGTTCTAATTTGGTAGGAGTGTACACATCTTTCAGAAGTAATACAACATAAGTGCATGCATTTACACTTACATCTGATTTTTAGCCGCTTGTCTCTGAGCTTTCCGTTCTTTCCTTTTTTGATCTGGTGGCTTAGCAAAAACAATTTCAATGTTTTCTCCCTCTAAATCTTTGCCATTCATTTCTTCCATTGCCTGAAGGAATTAACCAGACTTTAAAATATACTTCCAAGCATATCTGAAGTTATTAATTTTTGAGTATGCATTTTTAAATTTGTTATCCAGCGCTAAAATAACAATATATAGCTAAAAAAAATTTAAACAATCAGACAGCATAGTATCATAGGTTCCAGTTATGCACTTCCTCTGAACATGGCTCTCAAACCCAGGACTTCACGTATCAGTTTAGAAATCTGCCCCAAAAAACAGAAAACAGGCTTCAATCTTTGCAAGCTGTTGCAATTAATGAAGTGACAGAACTGTCCTCTGAAAGCGCACATTTTGTAACCTACGAATCAAATCCTAATGTCAGCACACATGCAAACAGAACTAAAGCTAGAGATCAGTATATTCTTCTATTCCTTTTACTTGTAATAAAGATAACTTTCTTTTTCAACCAGAAGCCAAAATTAAAGTGTCATTCTGATCACAAGGAAAAAGCAAACATACCAACCACAAAAAAACCCCATTTCCTCCCCAAATCCACACCTCCCCACCACTACCCAAACCCTCTCACAAAAAAAATGCAAAACAAAGAGCAAACCATCAAATCCTCCCCTACCCTCCCTGCCATGTACAATTCCCATTGGCCACAGCTATCACTACAAGTTAATTTTGAGCAGAGGAATCCTAAGGATACCACTTTTAGGGACTCTACATAGCTAAGCCTTCACAGGATATAGATCTTACTAAGACTCCATCATCTTCCTAAGCATCTGTTGTAAGGCATATGGATATGTAAGAAAAACTGAATCCCCTTGTATCCTGCATCTGCCCACAGAACATTAAAAAATGAATACACTAGAGGCAGGAGGGGAATTACACTTTCCCTTCCTAACAACAGATGACATCAAGACCCAGCTAGCAAAAATCCAGGAATGACAATTACTCAATTGTCCAGCACCTCTCCTTAAAAAAAAAACCAAAAGTAAAAAAAGGGGTGTTTATTCCTGGAAAAATAAATAAACATTACATAAGATTTTATCCCATGCCCTAGAGAAATTGCTTTAGATTTCTACCAATAATTTGGTAAGAAGAGTCATTCAATTTCTGGCACTTCAGTGTCAAATGGTAACAACATGATTATCTTAAAAGCTCATCAGCAGAATTACTTAGGATAGGTGCATTTAAGATCCACTTTTCAAGTTAGGATTTCATCATCCTAGGAAACACCCAAAGAGGACAAAGTTATCAGTGACAATGTGTTACCATTTCTCCAGACAAAGCTTTTTCTCAAGTAAGAAGCATACAGCTTCTAACAACACTACTTACAACAAACACACACACACACACACGCACAGAGTTACAGTCCTCTTCACTTACCTTTACAGCACCATCCCGTTCATCAAAATGAATGAAAGCATAGTCTTTTAACTTCTTCACTCGTTCTAGCTTTCCAAATTGACTGAAGGCCTTTTCTAGAATCTCCTCTGTTACAGTATTGGCAAGATTGCGTACAAACAAAACTTTAACCTAAGGGGGAAGAAAAAAAAAGGACTTAGAGGTATGATCTAATTTCAAAACACAAAATGAAGCTCTGCAAATTACTGCTATTGGCAGTACTGAAAACATAATTACATTTCCTGTACAGCATTTTATATATAGATATATGAATACGAACATTTAAATAATCATAAAGCATGAGTTACCTCCAAAATTCCCTGACAGAAATATTCAGTCTGTTATCAAACATGATTACATAAGTATTAGTATCCTGAAAGTCAATCCAATTTGTGTTAGTGTTTAAAAGGATCCTAGCAGCATTTATCTTCAACCCAGAACTCTATCAAACTTGAAAGAAGGTAACCAGAATTGACTACACATTAAACAATTAACTTATCAGAACATTTACTTGTTTACAGGTTTTTGCTCAGTTATTTGCAGAACAGTCATCACTGTAATATCTAGGTCAGAGGTGTCAGGCCTGCAGCTTTCAAGCTGCTTAACTTGTGGTTCCTACGCTATAGCTACACCAAACACCCAATGTCAGGACTGTGTTTGCCTGAGGGGCACTCAGTGACCTGAAGCCACTGGTCAAAGAATTGCAGAGGGGGGATACTAAGGCTGACACTGCCCATTCACCCTTGGACTTTTGAGAAAGTCAAACTGTGCTGTTCCCTTGAGGAAGAGTCACTTCCAAATAACTGGAAGTTTATTTCCTCCTCCGGCTCGCTAAAGCACACAATACAGCTCTTAAGCTACACAAAGACTGCTAGGCAGCTTCTAAAATCAGAAAGGCAGGTAATCTTCCAACTGTTGATATATGCCCTGTTAACTGCCTGACATGGACTAAATCATCAATATAAAGTTTCATCAATCACCAACTACATGTGAAAAAGGAATATTTAGAGCAGTCTGACATAGGCTTAGGGTAAACTTTTATTCAACATAGCAAACAACGTACACTGGAAACCAGGAATCACCCATTAGTGACCCAAGAGTATTGAAAGATTCATCCTTGTGTCCATGCCGCTGCATGCTGCACTCACTGACTGAACATTAGCATGTTTACATGATGTCATCCATGAGTTCTCACAATTTACAAGACTCCTCAACTTGTTGAGGAGAGTTCCTTTCACATGCTGGCACCATGCTCTGACAGTCTAATCACCTCCCACTGCCAAGGAATGCTCACAGTCTTACCTGCCTACAATGCAGCTGCCAACCAGCTGCAAGACCTGCAACTTCTACTTACATCACCTCTGCTCCTACTGGTTTCAGATTAGCTGACAACATAAAGTGAACACTGCACATGGCACCATTGACTGAAGGTAACACAAAAAGCACAAGGTGTGAAAGGACCAAAGAAAGCATGCTTCAAATTTTGAAGCAGGGCTATACTCTACTCCACCACATACGGGAATTCATTAAACCCAGACATCCTTTTTAAAAGAATTGCTATGTAATTAAGTTACAAAAAACCCCAGGACAGACTTCCAGAAATCTGTCTCACTCACGAGCTAAACAAGGATGGGATGCAAAATTTGGAAGAAGGGATACTACAGACCATAAATCTAACCCAGTGTATCAACTCCAGACTTTGGCAATAGTTACTCCTGCTGATTTTTCAGGAGATCATAAAATCATAGCCAACTCCACAAGGAAAGCTGCCCCCAACTATGTATTAAAGCTTCTCCTACATGTCTTTATGCTAAGAGCAATCTTTATTTATTGTAAACCACACATAATAACCATTTTTAGTAAAATATCCTAACTGCTACCTTAACCTTATTCCATGGAAATTAATTACAGGAACTTTTGTGATGTAATCAATGGGTTTGAAAACCCGTAACTTTTAAACAAGCGTTCCATATTCTTGTTCTTTAGAAAAGGATGAAAACTAGAATCTCACAAGGAACCCTAAGTAGCTTTCACTAATAAATCCATGATGAATGACATGATTAAAGACTAATCAGAATAATCACTATTTTTCACAAGATGCACTAACACAGTGTTTCTTAAAGAAATAAAAGAACAACTGATTTAAATTTTCCCAGTGTGGACAAATTTATTAAACTCTAACAACTGAAATTTTTTAACACCATTGCTGATGTTACTGATTAGAAGTGTAACTAAACGAGTCAAATATGATGTAAAAGCTATTAGGCAGGTTAATGCATAGGTTGAGTGAAGATGAACCCAGTTTTACTTCACTTAAGCTAGCTAAGAAGGGAGGGAAGGTAAAAGAAAAAAGTCCTTCATTAAAACTCACAGATTACATCAAGAATCCATAAATACTCCTAACAAGCAATATACCCAGCACCAGCATTTTATTTTAAAGGCAGAACTCACATTTAAAACTGCTTAAGATTAGACTACCCCAAAACTTCTGGGATCTGCTCCTTTTCCTCCTCTTACCTACACAGCACATACACTTCAGGCCACATTCTCCAAGGGTTACTAGCCCTGTCTCTTGTCCTGTAATCTGCCAGACAGCCACAAGCATAAGACTTTATTTAGCTGCTTAACCTGCCACTCCAGAACGTCCTCTGCAGCCTCAGCCATCCTACAGAAATCAAGTAAAACATTAATAAATTTAGCTAGACTACAGATGTAAGAGGCAACAAAATGACACTTAGGAGAAATTAAACTATCAACACTGCTGCTTGTGAAGTTGGAAAAAAAGTTCACTTTGGACAAGAAGTCAATACCTTGACCAATTAGACTCTGATCTGTTAGTACAAACGCTAATCTCCTGTAGCACATACAGCTAGCTTGAGAATCTAGCTTCACACCTCATTACGCTCAAACTACTTCATATTTAAGGTAACAGCCCATTTAAATGGTATTTACCCATACAGTACTCTCCAGAAGCACAAAGAAAAAAAGACTCAGGTAGACATTTCACAAATTCAAATTAGTAGGTGTCCATATACTGATGAAACGACATGCTTCTTCTGCAAGATTTAGAACACTGTTCACCTTCTGGCTGCATACATGAATTTGTCTTCCTTACAGTTTGCTCTTATGAACTTGCTCTTCTAGCAGTCTTGATAAGAAAACTGGTGACAAGATGGTTATTCTGATAAAAACAACCTACTCCTCCTAGTCACAGTTTCCTCCAGAGCCTTCTACCATAGCAATGTGCAAGATGACATGGGTCAATAGCTTTCCTTTTGCTCTGGATTGACAGTAGTCAGAAGCAATGACAGCCAACCTGCAGCTCACATCCAGGAGATTACTGACTGCAGCAGCAGCTCTGCTGCTCTTTCTCTTAGGGGAAAGACAGCAATAACAGAAAGTAAACCTTACATTTAGAGAAGTGACAGATACAGTCATTTTCTCCACAGGTACAGCAGGTGGCCAAGAAAGACTGGACTAGAGACTTTCCTTGTTGCAAGAATAAACTAAGGGACACAGACAGTGAGGAAGGTCAGACACCAATGATGATCTCAGTTTCTGTCTTCAGACACAAGCCAGATGTTCTCTACTTTTTCAGTATCCTTATTCATATAGCCTCGCTTTTCCATACATCACCCCAAGCCCCATGTCCTATCTTTGGCATGTGACACTAGAAATACGCAAGTTAATTTTCCCCACATTTTCTACATTTCTACCCATTATTTCCATGTTTTTTCTCTTTTCATATCCCATTTGAAATGCTAAACAATACAAGGTATAAACACCTTCAAAAAACTGTACAGTAAATGGGGCAAACCACAACCAAACTTTAATTTCTTTAGCCTTTCACTCTGCACAGCTGTAAACTTACTTAGGAGAGATACTTGATTATGTCCCCTATTATTCCTTTCTGTCTATTCTGTCAGCGTAATTCCTGCTTATTTATTTTAACAGTTTGGTGGATTACGTCTCTTCTCTTTTGAGCCAAGAAACTGAACATACAGGCTGCCATATTTAGGAAGTGCCACTTTCCTCAAATTTGACCTGCAAGACTCTTTCCCTGCTGCTGACAGTCTATTATGCTGGGCAAGAAAAATAAAGTCTGCAGACATGATAGTCCAAAAGCTTCTGTAATACCTGTATTACAAAAGCAGCTTTTTCCCTAAAATGAGCCCCCACCCCAGCCCTTTTCCCTTATGGCTCACCAAAGAGGAGATCCCAGCCAAGCTATCTTACTAGGTCCATCAAAGTAGGACTCCAGCAAGTGACGTGTCTCAGATGAGAGTAAAAGCACAGACGAAAAGCAAGCAAAGAGAAAGAGATAAGGATATGGGCTAGCTAGGAGTTTCCATTAAACAACTCAGCTACACAACACAACTGAAAAAGACAGGGTCGGGCAGTATCTGATAGGGAAAAAGAAATCAGGTAGTTTGTTTCTGGCAAAATACCACACACATATATAAAACAACTGATAAAACGTACTTCAAAACGTTAACAGTCCACACTTCAGTTTCACCTCAATATTCGAAATCCAAAATATTGCCAGTCTAGGTATTTAAAGGAATTAACTTCCCCAAATTAAAAGTAACTACAGAGTTCCAAATACAAGCTAATTACCTAACTTCTCAGAACTGACTGCAAACAGCAACTTTGAAAATATATTTGTGTACATTTGAACACTGACATATTCTAATGCTGAAGTGATAGAGATCCAGGTTTAAAAAGAATTAAGGCTTGCTCTGTGATGATACCTCAATTTCTGTCCCTCCAAATACTAGGATACAAAACCATTTTAACTCTAGGAGTCACCACCATCACTTCCATGTAAGAAATTAACTATGTCATCCTGCATGTCATTTTGGTAAGAATTATGTTCACTATTTAGATCCTGGAAGCACAAAATAATGTAAGGCCATATAGTTTTTAAATCCACATAATTTCTAGAGTATATTAATATTTCATCATCTCACCTACAAGATCTCTGTCAAGAAGGCCAAAAGACGTTATTTAATCTTAGGCTAGTGCTAGTAAATAACTAATTTGGAACAGAACACTTTAAGTGTACTATGGTCCCCTTACAGCTTTATTACCTTTGCCATGACTTCGGGATCTGGATCTTCTATAGGATCAGCCCATTCCACTGTAACAACATTTCCCCAGACTTTCACTTTGCCGCTCATTAACCTACGTCTGGCTTGAGCAGCAGTTTTGTGATCTTCATATTCAAGGAAGCAGAAACCCCGGTTCTTTTTCTTGTCATCAGGCTGATGATACAATATGACATCTGTAAGACCCTCTGAAATTAAGTAAAATATTTATTTGTTATGCTTTCAATCCATCAATTGGCATTATAAACTAGGGGTTGTCTTCGTAGCTATGGAAGAATACCCTTTCTCTAACTGCATGGAGGAGATTTAAGGACAGCCAAAAGTTTTGCTTTGTCAACTCTCCTCCTAAGCCCCTAAGTTACAACACTTACCAGTGTATGTTTTTTCCATGCATGTCTAAACAAGAGATAAAAGTTGCATGATTTTAATACCTAAAAAGTTTATTGTTCCAAAGAACCTGAAGTATATAATTCAGTAACAGAGAAAGTCGTCAAACATTACCTTTGCAGGTTCAGATGTCGTTATCAAAAAGAAATCCTTAAAATTTAAGAATTCTAAAGCACAGAACCAGTTACATTCTTCCACTTGCTTCAGTTTTGCCTTGAGCAGCTCTGAAACATCCACTAGTACTGAAATTTTTAAACTTCTAATTCAATTTCTTTGAGTGGGTTTTTTAAACATTACACACTTGCTCTATAGGTAAAGCTTGGAACCACCCATCTAGTCTAATTACAAATATCTCAGCCCTCAGCACAACCGTTTTGAAAAACCCAAACAAACCCCAACACAAAGCTGAGATAAATGCTGAGAGGTCTTGGTTTGGTTTCATCATCATTCAACTATAAGCCAAAAGATGGTGAAGAGAGCTCATCACTGACCACGTCTGACACCTTCCAGCTCTACAAAACCTAGTTCCTGACTTACCTGTTACTTTGCTGAATTCTTCAACAATTTGCTCCTTGGTTTTACTCTTAGGAATAGAGCCAACAAAAAGCCTATTATTGGCAACAGAGATGCATACACCAATGTGTTTTCCAGAACGAATTTCATGGTTGTTGTACTGCACAAAAAAATAATTGGACAGTCATCAGTAACAAATAATTTTCGCTCCCCTTCAATAGCAGCATACTAAATATGTAACTTTTGAAAGCCCAGCATTGACCAACATATTAAATTTTTGCAGCTCAACACATTTTTACAATGCATATTCAACTATTCAGAATTATAGTCATGTTTTCTAAGATATCTCCATAATTTCAGCCATTATTCTTCCCTTCTTGTTAAAGTCTCTCAATACTTGTTTCTTTAGAGACATTTTTATATAGAACCATTCAAGTCATCAAGGTCAAGGCTTCTCCCTTCCCAACTGTGCAGGAGAAAAAAAGGGTCCTCCATAGGCTGTATCTACAAATTCTTGATTTATAAGTAATACAAGACATGTGTTGCAATAGAAGTTAGATTCCCTTCTGAAGTTCTACCATTAACAAGAGAGCTGTGATCAGGTATTCTCGGCAAAATGTGCAAGAGCAATTGGCAAATATTTTCCAAAGCATAGAGATTACAGATGTAAACGTAAACAGCAAGAAGAACCGTCTACTGATTTGAAATCCTAAGACTTCTGTTCAAATGCTTCTCCCACAACACATTTAGAAGATACCTGAACTAGTCAGCAGTTTAAGGGAAAAAAAAAGTATTACTGTAGACATCTGTTGAAAAAAAAATTAAAAATGCCTTTCATTGAGATGCAGACACAGACATGCATCATCCAAATAAGCAGCAGGGAGGTCAACTGCTGGTACATCAACCCATTTCCAACTGGAAGCCCTGCAACAGACAGTTCTTTTGGCTAAGATAATTAATTTTGTGGTCAACATCTTACTGACAAGTAGGAGGACAGATTTTTAAAAGTTCATCTAGTTATTTATTCTATACGTTATTTTGGGCTTGGTGGTAAATCTTACTACATAAGCAAGTTATTCTCCACCCATCATGCTTTCTGTGCAATGAAATCTGGGGGAAGATGTTTATTTGTATTTACTTTGGGCAAACAAGAATTCCATCACTGAAAATTTTCTAAGCTAGGTAACTGCACAAAAACTGAGCCAAAAGGAGAACTGTACAGGTCCTGAAAAGGACCTGGAGTGACACCCTCCCAACTAATTATGTCTCAAAATATAGCAGGAGACAACAAAAGATTTGTATCTCCATATCTGTTGCCCGTGTGGCAGATGAATAGTTGATTTTAAAGTAGGAAACTGCAGCAGGAGCTGCAATAGCTGTACAGGAAGACTGTATACATCTTTCCACCACTAATAAACATACACATTATTGAAGAGACAGATTATAGTAGCTAAAAAAATCTTCTAAAGGAAACCTTTAAAGAAGCTGACAGTTTATTAGTTTGTGAAAGTGATTCTTCATTAACTGCAGTGTATACTAGGAAACATTTCTTGAAATTACAAAACTTTTTTTACTGAGGGGGTGGTCAAACACTGGAACAGGCATCCTAGAGAGGTAGTCAATGCTCCAAAGCTGTCAGTGTCTAAGAGAAGCATCTGGACAATGCCCTTGATGATCAAGATGACAGCAACAATTTTGGTTAGCCATGAAGTAATCAGGCATATGGACTAGATCATTGTTGCAGGTCCCTTCCAAATGAAATATTCTATTCTAAATGGATAATAGAAGGTATTATCCAATTGTTCCTGCTAAAATCTAAGACAAAAGTTTGGCTAGACATCTAACCCAAAAAAATTCTCTCATACAACTCAGTATGTTGTATGAGAGTAAAATTAACAAAGTAAAATGAATATTTCATCCTACAATACATTAACTGCTGTTTTTCACTGCATGTTTCTCTTAACAGAGAAAAGTCTTCAATTAGGTTTTCTTGAACATCCAAGTTGGTGATTTTTAGGTAAATAGTTTGCATACCATCTGCAAACTTAGATTAAACATAAAAAGGCTCAGACCACGATCTGGGTAAAGTGCCAAAACAGTCAGGCTACCAAATTAGCTATGTCAGCATACTGCTTCCCCCTCCTGTCACCATGGAATCAATGTCCAAATTCAGCAGCAGAGAGACTGTCACCTTCTACACAATGTAACAGTTTTTAATTTTTTCTTGTTGCCTTCTGTAAGAACTTACTCACTAACAAGTCAAAGTATGCAGGTCTGTCTTGTCACTTCATTGACTTAAATTTTCACCGCCAATTTTAGTTCATTTCCAGGAGCAAATGGCAAGTCGTACCTCTATGCACAGTTGGCAAACTGCTTAAGAGGCATACTAGCGTAACTCACCTGTACCCCCACTTTGATCGAGCTTACACCTGTTCTAGTCAAAAATACACGGAAAACTTCAGTAGTTTTCAGTATGTTTTCCTACAAGCTTCACCTCAAAAGTATTTATTCTGTTTATATCTACAGCGGCCTTACTCACATAGCAATCTTTTGACAAACTTTACTCTAGCAATTTCTCATGAAATAGAAAGAAGAACCGAACACGTGTGCAAAAGAACAAAACTGGAGTTGTAGTTCTTAAACAGTATAAAGTGAAGTAAACACGTTAGCAGGGAAAAAAAAACCTGAGATTAAAAAACAAAATCATACTTTGATAGCAAATGTTTGTGTAAACATCTGAGATGCCACTTCTACTTAACCAGCAAGGGTTAACCACACCAAATTAAATACTGGACATCAAAACGGAGAGAATTCCCTAAATTATGTTTAAAATAGTTCTGGTTGTGCTTAAGACAAAAATAGAGCAATACTATGGCCTGATACTGAGAAGAATTACAGATATGAACAGTAATTAATTATAAGTGGCTTAAAAATGCAGATGCATAAACAAAATCAAGCCTTCAACCTTCTAAACTGCAAAACTTCTCGTTAACAAATAAAGTAAGTCAACGTTAAGTGTACCCAAGTTTTAGTTCAGATTTACATTCAGTTGTTATACAGACTGTGGAAGATACATACAGCAGCCACACGAATTGTATGCAAAATATGTTACACCAACTCCAAAAGCCTGAAGATAGGTTAGTTTAGTCTCTGCTGTAGTTTGGGTATTGACAAAAACATTGCTGTCTCTTATTAATCAAAAGCCTACAGGCAATGCAGAGACTTTTAATCTCATTTTTTCTATACTGTCCTGGGGGGAAAAAAAAGCCTCTTGGAAAAAGATGGGAAACAAGAGAAGAGCCATTATCCCAAGGAATCCAGAAAGCTGGGAAGCAAGTTGTATACACATGAGAAGATTACAGATAGTATCAAGAACAACACCACCTGTTAAAATAATAGGTTATGAAAATCACTAGAAGTGTTCAGTATTTTGAAGAGGTCTTTCTGCAGTCTCTCCCATACACATTTAACTAATACAAGTTACAGACCTACAATTTTCAACTGAACTCAAAAGCCACAATTTACTAATACTCCTACAAGCCACTTCTAGATAACGTGGTTAACTTATAATACACCAAACTAGCCAGTCAACTATGGTTGGAAACACTCCAAAAAAACTGACCCATGTCCCAGGATCCAATTTAAGACTAACCCTACTTTCAAAGAGTTTAGCATGAAGACTGAAAGACTGCCCCATCAACTGCAACACATTTCAGCTATTACCCTCAGTGGCTATTTAACTGTCAGGAAGAACACAGTGTGCTTTTTTCCTGCATATCAGAGATCAGACACAAAGGGACACCGAGCAGCTCCTTCCCTCGCATCATTTAGTGGAAGACTGAGGCTAGGATCTGATGTTACTTTCACAGAAACATGGCTTGAATGACTTTTCAGAGCATGCTGGCTTTAAGCAAAAACCAGCAAAGTGAAGAAAATTTTATTCATTTACTACATGCCTCTGAGAACTTACACGATTTGATTCACTGTTTTGCTAAGTTTTAACAGTCAACTATTAAGAGCTCAACTCATAAGAGTTCACACACACTCTAAACAGCTAGGCTGACAATGAAAGTACAAAGGAAACATACAGTCATCCCCAGTACATCTGGGTGCACATTGGAACATCCAACTGTTCTTATTTAGAAAACTAAACAGCACCCACCAGATTGGTTTTGTACTTCCACTTTTGCAGACATTTGTGTACTCTCTCAAAAAATATTCCCCATTTTCAGCTTGATTTGCTTCACCAACTGATTTATGTTAATATGTCAATAGGGTACCTTAGCTTAAGCTATACATCATGACAAAACAAAGTATGTCAACCCTACTACAGCAATACATCAGCACACTTCAGAATGTGTATGGTTAGCACTCTTCAGAGTCATACCACACTGATCTTGGCCATATCAATGTAGTAGTAACCAGCTTAAAAAAATCAAATTTAACTTAGCCAGGAAAATAAAGGCACAGTGAGAGGATCAGGGTAGTGTTTCTCCCCACCCTGTTTTTTAGTCATGAGTACTTCACGCCTAAAACCTGAAAAACTTATTAGGAGTATCCCATATCAAACTATTTCATACCTCTGTGTAAAACAGAGGAAATGTTCTTTAAGCTGGCAGGATTTATGATGTTTTCCTGACAGTTGCAGCAAACAGAACAGACCTTCAATGCTCAAGAGACATTTTTTTCCCCATCTGAAGCATCTTATGAAATTCTGTGACTTTGAAGCACTTTTTGCAGCATGGGCCCCCTGCTGGTGCAGAAGCACATCAGGAGTCACAGACACCCTGACCAGAGCTGCCCTTGTACCACAGCAACCCCAACACCACTGCTCTCCAGAACTCATGCAGATGCAAACAGCTCAGAAGTCATTACTGCTAATACAACTTTCGTCAATAATAAAAGCTTATCTAACTGCACCAAACAGCAGTTCATCAGCTTTTTTATTTTGTTCCCTGTCCCTAAAGCAGTCAGTAAAAATTTTTATGCAATGTGGAAATAAATTAAACACCTAGTGGACACTTACAAAGTAATCTAACAATGACAGTTTCACCTTAAGCATTTAAGCATTAGGACCAGGACAGCTGCTTCTAAGCCAGTGTTCTTCATCAAAAAAGAAAAAAATCCAAGAAAACGTACCAGTTTAACAGCTTCCTGAGCTGCTTCTTTAGTACAAAAAGTGACAAAAGCATATCCTCTGTTTAAACCAGTTAGCGGATCCATCATTAAGCGGAGATCCCATATAGGTCCAGCTTTCTCAAATAATGGAACAAGTTCATCTTCAAACAAGTCTCTTGGAATCTTGCCCACAAATATCTACAACAGACATACAAAGCACTCTTTACAAAAAGTAATTCCAATGAGTAAGTCTACATCTGCATAAACATCTTTTCCTCCTTACCTCTGTACCAACAGAAGGTTGCTGTCCTGAATATATGGACTCTGGAGGAGGTCCGCCATACTTCCTCTGTCCAGTAGTCACATCAAGAGTGTAGCCAGTTCTCTCCAACAGTGCCTTCAAGTAAGAAACTCAAAATTTTAAAATCACATACAAATTGAGCAAGTTAAGCTGCACTTCATTCACAGACACAGTTATAATTCCTTTTAAACTGTACTGCTTTGAAGGTCCCACAAACAAACCTACAGCTAGTACCTCAACAAGAAACTTGCAAAACAACTAACCGAACTATCAGGCAAAGGAACACTGCTAGAAAATTAGGAATTCACATCCAGCTTTCCCAATTCCTTCATTTTCATACAAGAAAAAAAAGAAAAGCCAAGTAAGAGCTTCCCTTTAATTAGAAAGATCTTAGTCTGAGCCACTTCATGTTTTGGCATGTCCAATCCTGCAGACATTTATGCACAAGAGTTCCCTCCACTTAATGAGATTACTCATAAGTGTGAAGTTAAAGAACACATGTTTAAGTGCTTACACCCCTGGAACACTGTACAGACTGCTTCAGGTACCCAACTACTAAAGTGGTAGTACTACTTCCTTTCTCTTATCATCCCCCCCTCAAATTATGTGTGGGCTCATACAGTATCCCAGGACAACTAACCCTCACTGGAAGTACTGCGTGTAGTTATAGATGTAGTCAGATATAGTCACAGACATGCTACTGATTTAAAATATTACATGAAATTCAGTATGCAAACGTATGAGAAATACACGTCTGAAATTAAGTCTTTCTTAATAATTTGTACAAAGACAAATCAACTCTACACACAAAGTAACTGCATATTAAACAAGCCCAGTTATAGTCAAGAGTTTGCAATTTCACAACTAGAAAATAGCAGTTATTTTAAATGCTATAGCAATCAGCAGTAAAAGCTATGCTACTTGAAATTATTAACCAAGTCCTCAAAATATTGTTGTTTAATGTGGCAGTGAAAAAACTACCAGTTTTAAAAAAATTTATAATTAATAGCATCCCAGCCACAGAGTCAAGATAAAAATGATTATTTAATTTTACAGGGTACATAGTTATTTGTAATGATCATTTTATACTTTATACATGAAGGGTCAAAGAAGAAAGATTCTCTATTGTTTTTTAGATGGTTTTTCTTCACTTAAGTTTTGGTAAAGTTGCTAATCACAGTATTTTAAAATAAATAATTGTATGCCTAATTCTTGAGACACGAGTCTCTTGCTACCAGCAGACATAGTCAAAGAAATAATTTATCCCTTATTAAGACAGTTTGGGGTACAGTTTATGAGCACAGTGATTATGTCATAAGAAGTGGGCTAAATCCTAAATCCATTACAATCTGTTTTTTCAGACACGTGGTATCTCCTCCCTATTGTGGAGTTGCTTTAAATCTGAACTAAGGGGGTGGAGTGGAAACAACAACAAAAAAAAACCACAAAAAAAAAATCAGCAGTGGCTGAACTTACACATTTTGAACTTGAGTGACTATGTTGACAAGTTTACACAAACATTTAACTGTGAAATAGAGTAACTATCTCACTAAGACATACAGCAAACTGTGAAATCTTTTTCACTTTTATATGTTCAGTTACACCAATTAATATACTAACTTCCTACTTGAAAAGGAAGAAGTTCAAGACAAGAATTGCAAGTGACAGCTTTCAACAATGACAACTCATCTGTAATAGCCTTTTTAAGAAAGCCCAGTTCCAAAATAATCAATGTAATTACAACAGCTCTGAAAAATAAACAAGAGGTAGACCTCATAACTTTTGTTTTTAGGGACATACCTTAATTTTTGCCTCATCTGGTCCTTTGCTAGAATCTGCCACCTTGGTCCCCTGTTTTTCCCTCTGCCTGTATGTCTTCATGACTCCACATAAAAAGGCACTTTTGTTCTGCAAAAGATATAATCTTCAGTTCTGAAAACATGACAAGCCAGAATCTCATTTTACCTTGAACTAATACAGTCTTCATTTCACATATCACACATGGATCACTGAAGAGACTCAAACAGACCTCTTCCCAGACAACTAACAGTTTATCCCTCTGCTTCATGTTACCTGAACATGTGAGAGATCACTGTCTTTAAACTGCTGAAGCACTGCCAGTGCACCTTCTTCATTGAATTCCTTTAAAGCTTCAATAGCTCTTTCATCTAGATCACTATGTGCAACTAGCCCTAGAGAAAAGAAAAAAATGACTAATTATATTTGGGCAGTAATCTTTGTAAAACCTAATGCAAGATCCCTAACACATTTCAGTGACCTCTAAATCAATTACTGATTAAAGAAAGTTACTATAGCTAAAAAAACCACTTAGTTCCTTTAAAGTTAAATATTTAAGGCTATATATATTTTTAATTAAAAACAAATGGAGATAAGATTCAGAGTAAAAGTTACTACACTTCTGTGTTCATTTGACTTCTGTGAAACCCAGATGTTACATAGGCCATGTTTAATTTTAATATCCTGAAGATGAATTCAGAGGAGTCTATCAGAACCTATCAAAGCCTGACATAGCTTGCCTAGCAGTGGTACCTTGGTATGTTTTTAGAAGACTTTAAATATAAACTAACTGCAACACTAAAAAGTACTACCCTGATCCAAAAATCAAGCTTAAAAAAATGCTAGCTATTATCACATCTAAGAAGATCAACACAGTAACTTCTGCATCCATGAGCCCAAACACCAAGTCAGGAAGTATCACTTACATGAGAAGATGCATACGAAGGCTTTAGTTTCTTACAGTTACCTACAATTACTGCAAAAAATGCACAAAGACCACATCACCTGCTCCTCCTAAAAATCATCTGTTGCCTATTCCAGCTGTTGCTCTGGTCACCTGCATAATTCTTCCCACCCCTCAGCCCGAGCAGCCTGGGACTTTCCTCTGAAAAATACTACAACAAATTAAAGTACTGAATGTAAAACTTACAGATTTTAGTAAGACTGCAGTTCCCATATTTTTGAAAACCACTGAAAGTTGCCATTTTAGCCCAAAGACAACAGAATTCAATAAAATATTGTATGTGTGGTTTTGCACGTCTTAGGTCTTACCTGCAACGTAAATTTCATCTAGTTTTTCAGCAACTTTCTGTGGTAAACCAGCATCAAGCAATGTCTGGAAATGCTCAGAATGGGTAACTGCAGCAGAAGTATCCATGGGCTCTTCAGTACCATTCCCATTAACATGTTCAGTAGCCATGTTCCCAGGTATCTGTTCAAATGCAATAAGCATCAAAATTAAACTAAATGTATCATCAGGTAGAACAATTCAAGTGACAATACATGCAACAGAGTGCCCTATTCTTGGAAAGTAATAGAAAAAAAGTATTAAAAATAGCAGATCACCGCCCCGATACTTTTTTTTTAGTTTTGCAAGGCACAGGAAATTCCTTAAAAGAAGCACTAACACAAAGGAAAGCCCTAACACCACTGCCTAGGGGGGGTGGGGTAGCTTTCACTGCAGGTTTTACACAACCCAGCCAGACACTGACTCACCTCCCCTCTCTCTGTCTCTCTAACACACTCCCTAAGACGCTCTGAACAAGTTAGAAATGGAGCAAAAAGGCAACAGCGGGGGTGGGAGGACAAGCAAACCTGCCACATGCACCGCGATACCGTCACTGACACCCGCTGCCGCCTCCACCGCCCGCTGCAAACTCGCTGCCCCTCGGCGCACGCCACCTCTCCAGGCCCCGGGCGCGGCCGGGATCCCTTCCCGCCTCCACTTCGGTGCCGGCCGGGCAAGCGAGAGGAACAAAGCGCTCTTCCCAGCCCGCACCCACCCACGGCGGCGGCGGCCATGAGCCCGATGGAAACACGTGCTCCGCGCGTTCAGATGTCCTACAACTTCCTCCAGTGACCGACTTCCCCCCCTCCCCGCCACACTCCCGCGGGAGGAGCGGCTCCCCCCCGCCCTGAGCCCCGGCCATTCCCCACCTCTCACCCTATTCCCCCCGGAGAGCGGGTTGCAACACCCCGGGCCCGATTTCACCACCCGGCCGGGAGCTCGCGGTGCCTCCCGGCCCCGCCGCCGCCCCCCGGCCACACTCCTGCCCGGAACAATGCAAGGCCCCGTTTCCCAGCCAGGAAACACAGCTACCCATCGCCCACCGCCTCCCGACGTGACCGGGGACACGCCAAACCCGGGCGGCCCCGCTCCCCGCGCACACGCCGGGCACCGAGGCCGCGGTTCGCCCCCTGCCCCTCACGGGCAATGAATGGAGCGGCAGGGCCGACGGGACAATAAGGCGGGAGCCACGCGCCCCGCGCCGGCCCGGCTCGGGTGGTGCCCCGGTCGCCGCCGCCGCTGCCACGCCGGGGCCGGGCAACGGCCCGGCCGCCCCCCACACGCCCGATAGTGGCGGCCACGAAGGCAGCGCCTGCAGCTCCTCCACCCATCGCGAAGCGCCCCGGCCCCACAGCGCTGCAGGGCCCTTGCGTGCGCCTCCCGCCCTCCGCCGCCTCAGCCCGCTCTGCCACCCGGCCCGCTCCCACCCTGCCAGCGCCCGGGCGCCCTGACCTGTGTGTGCCTGCGGGGGGAGAACCGCCGTGTGCGAAGGGTCTCTCGGGGCGCGGGTCGCGGCTCGGCGTGCTGAGGCGCTGCCCCCGTTCCGCGCTCCCGCGGCGGTGTGTCCGGGCAGTGCTACTGCTGGAGCTGGCGTAAAATGGCGGCCGCTCGAGCGCTCACGCCGCTGCTGCTGCTGCTGCTGGCACCAGCCCCGGCCCCTTCCACTCCGCGCGGGGGGGGCGGGCGGAGGGCGGGCGGGAGCGGAGCGGGGGGAGAGGGAAGAGAGGAGGAGGAGGAGGAGGAGGAGGAGGAGGCGCCGCCGCGCGCGCTGGCGCAGCCCCAAAACCCGGGGTCTCCCAGGCAGCTCCGCAAGGGTTATATCGCCGCGCCCCGCCCGCGCGCGCGCGCCCGCCTTCCCCTCCGTTCCCCCCACGCGCGCGCTCTCCGCCTTCCATGCGGAGCGGCGCGCGCCGCTCCCTCCGTCCGATCCTCCCTCCCTGGCGAAGCGCTGCCGAGGGGAGGCGGCGGCGGGACGAGCCCCGTACGCGAACGGCGCGCTCCCGGGAGCCGCCCGCGTGCACCTGTGCGGGCTCGGCGCCGGCCGAGCGGCCGTGGCCGGACCGGGATTGGGCGAGCGGCCGTTCCCACGGCACGCAGGTGGCACGGGGGGGGGGGAACCGCGGCGGCCGCAGACGGGGGGGCTGGGGGGAAGTCCCGGCCCGCGGCGGGGAGGGGACGGAGGAGACAAAGCCACGCAGACAAAGGGAGGGGAGAGCCACGCTTTGTGTGGCTGCCGGCCAGGCGAGCCCGGCAGCGCTCGGCGTTCCCGTGCTGGAGACGGGAGGCGCCGGAGCCCTGCCCAGAGGGGCGCCCCGCGCTCAGCGCCGGCCCCTCGCACTGCCCGCCCCGCCAGTGAGCGCCGGGCGGCGGCGGAGTTTGTTCGAGGCGAACGGGAGTTTCCTACGGGCGCTGCGCGGAGTGACGGCGTCGGACGGGGCCCCGGGGCGGGGGTCGGCGCTGGGGAAACGCCGGCAGCAGTGCGGGCTGGGGCTGCTCGCAGTTCCAGTGCCTGAATTCCGCAGCACGGCCCCAGGAGCGGGCCTTTGCCCCGCAGCCACTCTTGGAGCGCACCCTCGTTGCTGATATAACTTTCTCCTGATGGCCCCGGTGGAATGTGCGTCTGTCCGCACCGTGCTGTCAGACTTGCTAGAGTGATCCTTGTTGCACACGTCAGAATTCCAGTTCTGAACACGTCGCGCTTGCACACCCCACACGAGAAACTTGGAAAGCAACCTCCTGATCTCTGCCAGACCTGTGTGTCCAGATAAAGGCAGCAAAACGGAGGCAGGAAGGCACATACAGTATTACTCACTTCCCCAGAGGCGGCTGAGCCACAAGCTGAGCAGCGCCTCCCGCCCCTCAGCCCGGCCAAATACTTCCAGCTTATCTCCAGTGCTTTAAAAACACTTGAACCTGTGCAGTGGAGCAAGCATAGACAATTACAGGGTTAGTTCACTGTCAACAAATGCTCACATGCTGGTGTTTAAGTATGTGAAACATATAACTGGTATTCGGCCATACAAGGAAAAAATCTTCAAGTATTCGATGCAATAAGACTTCATTAAAAGCTGGACCACTCTGCAGATTTGTCCGAAATAGCAACAAATACAAGACAGCTATACACTATCAAATAGCCCAGCTAATTTTTAATTAGAAAATTTGATTAAAGGTTATTTGTACTCTAACTTTTCCCCACCTTTAAAAAATGAAATTTCCTGAAAAAAAAATAAAACAAAAGCTAACTTTTTTAGTGCAAACCTGAGTGGTTTTTTAAACATATCCTTTATAAAAAAAAATAAAAATAGTTTTCTCCCTTCAGAAGTTAATAACTTTCTCCAAGAACATAGCTGTGAGCTGGCCAGTGAAAGTAATATCCTCAAAAACAGGTCTGGGGGGAGCACTTTTTCAAATTTCCGATTTTTCCAATTTTGGAGCATTTGCACCAAAACATATTGGTTTTAGATATTTACAGAAGATGTTTCAGTGTTATGTTTATAGTACAAGTGTGGCACAGGGTATTACCTAAATTTCATAACTGCATTTGTTCTCTGGAACTAATGAAAACGGTTCAAAATCACAGAATCGTTAGGGTTGGAAGGGAGACCTCTGGAGATCATTCAGTCCAACCCCCCTGCCATGGCAGGGTCACCTAGAACAGATTACACCAGAACATGTCCAGGTGGGTTCTGAATGTCTCCAGAGAGGGAGATCCACAACCTCTCTAGGCAGCCTATTCAGTGCTCTGCCAGCCTCAATGTAAAGAAATTCTTTCTCACATTGAGGTGGAATTTCTTGTGTTTCATTACAATTCTCAGTCAGTAAGAAAGTAACTCCTGCTTTGAGGGCCATTTTTAGAGGAAAACCTTTTTATGCACTTAACTTTTTCCTTCATAAAATGGAAGTAAAAACAATAAAAAGACTAGGATAAATGCAGTGAACAGATTTGCACCTTTACTTAAAATCATAGTTGACCCAGAGTTGTGGTTATTTGATCCTTTAAAATTTTACATAGAAAGCAGGAAGCACAGTCTGAGACACAGTTCCTCCAAATATGTCTCCATTATTAGCCTTAATATCAAAGTCAAAAGTGGCATGCCCAGGAAAACCCTGAGATTAGTGGAACATCAATTGAGCAGAGCATTGTGCTAATGAGACCAAAGTCATGGGCTTGATCCCTGCATGGGCTATTCACTTAAGAGTTGGACTCAATGATCCTTGCAGGTTCCTTCCAAATCAGAATATTCTGTAATTCTGTGAAAAGATCCATGGAATTTTTTCTTTTTAATCATGTAGAACATTGACTAAAAAAAATACCCTTGCCAGGAACATTTGCAGGTACTTACCTGGTTACTTAGATTTATATGAGGAGTTTCACTGTGCATGCCTGGAAGTTTGACAGCTTCTCACCATAATGAAAGTTGTGTTGATTCCTAAGTTCTCCTGGTATATGAAACCCCTGCCTACTTCTGTTCCAGTTGTAACCATTGTAGAACCACGCTGAAGCCACAGCTGGACTTCTGAGCCTCCCAGCAC
Organism: Acanthiza pusilla; assembly: GCA_036630365.1. Classification (NCBI taxonomy): domain Eukaryota; kingdom Metazoa; phylum Chordata; class Aves; order Passeriformes; family Acanthizidae; genus Acanthiza; species Acanthiza pusilla. The sequence goes on from JAXCHO010000036.1 coordinate 27,020,082, forward strand.
ACCCATGGTAAAACCAGTGATTACAACAAAAGCAGCTGCAGAGTAGCACAAATAAAGCAGTGAAAAATAAATTTAATTTAACTATAAGACTAACAGACTAATTTTTGCTTTGGAGCTACTTATATACAGTTAAATAATCATACCCTAAACAAAGAACAAAAATCTAGGAACCTCAACAGGAATCTTACCTTCAGTTTCTATGATGCCTCTCCTTTCCAAAGTGTGTCCTCATTGGGAATTTAGGTTTGTCTGTAGAATTTGCTATACCTGAGCTATGAAACACACCAGCTACAGCACTAGAGGGGTGGATCCCTCTGGTCACACAGCAAATGTCATTGCTCATTATAATGAAACAAGCCCCCTGTGCTGCACCTGCCACAGCAGAATTCTAAAATGAATGAGCCACTCTTGGGGTTTCTCAGCAATGTGCTTTTCAAGCCATTCCCAGCCCTTAGTCTCTCGTTGGTAAGGCTGCCAAGTTATTAATGTATCTGTATATTATACTTAACTTCCAGAGAAGATTGCAGTCTGCATTTTATTTTATGTAGAGCGCAGCTGGCTAGTGGTCTGTTTGCCCTGCAAGATCCTTGGTAAAATAAAGCTATTTGGGAAAATACCTGTTTAATTGAAAGTTTGTTCAATTTCTTCATTCTATCAGTCAAATTCTGTGTCTTAAAAGATAGGTTACATTATAAAATGCAAGGCCTGTGTCTATTAAGAGAAAAATGCATGTCAGAAATTAATGAAAAGGAGATGAATTACATATATGAAATTTTCTTCAGAAAAAAAGCTTTTCATGTATGACTGTCTCAGTCTTTAATATGCAGATTTGAGAGTCCTTCCATTCTATAAAAATTAGCTTATGATCTAAAATTGTCACATGATCTCAGCAAAGAAACTTTACTAATTTAACTAATGGTAATATTTTCCTTTAACATTCTTTCCAGTAATATCCTTTGTGCACATTCAAACTTTTTAAAAACTAGGAAGGGTAGCACTTCTTAAAAATCTAGGTTAATCCCCCTTATATTTAAACGATTTCTAAAGTTCTAACTTCGACCCTGCCAACTCTTGAAACACTCCACTTCTTCCAGCTAAGGAAAACAAAAGAGCAAAAAAAGCATTTGCAAATCCAGTATGATTCACAGCACCAGAGGCAATGGGCACAAACTGAAACACTCTGAACATCAGGAAACACTTTTTGACTGTGAGAGTGACCAGGCACTGGCTTCAGTTGCCCAGGGAGGTTGTAGGGTCTCCATCCTCCAAGACATTAAAAAGCTGTCTGGAAATTGACCTGAGCAACTAGCTCCAGGTGGCCCTGCCAGAGCAGACAGATAGGTTCTGTGATCCAGTTAATTACCCTGATCTTTATAAATCCAGTTCTATCCACGGATAGATGCTTCTTTCTGAAGACTTGTTAAGACTTTTTCCCCCACCCAAAAAGTGGGTGGGGGGAAACCAAAAAAAAACCCAAAGTAACTAATTTTTAATTCTTCTAGTTCTGCAAGTTGGGAGTGATCCTGCAGACTTAACATGATGCATTTCAAGGCTTTTGAGGTTAAAATCACCTGCATTCCGATAAATATCTGCCCAGATAGTTGCAGGCAGAGAACAAGCCTGACCATTAGGAGGAATGAGGCTCCCCTAGGAATTCTTTTGGTGTTGAATTCTATGTATAGACTGAAGGTCTTAAATTCTTCTCTTTCGTTTGTTTTATATCTCTGCTACAGCAACACTGCCAGTGAAAGAAAGGGTATCAAACTGCTCATTTCTGTGAAGTATCTATGTTTTCAGTCCTTCTTTCCAATACCAATCACTATTTTTCCCTCTTCCCAGTCAACATCACCCCCAAATACACAGGTACATCCACCTCCAAACTAAACACTCCAGGGGTGACTTTGTAAGAAACAGGCACAAGAGAAGCAGCAGAAGGTAGTTTGGTCCACATTCCATTAATACCTTTATTTTTTTTCTAACTTAAGTTAGAAGATTTTAATAGCTGTTTATCAGCTGACGGTTCAGAGCAATCACTGTAGAATTCAGTGTATTTGCAGTACCCTGTAGGCTAATGTGTAAGTATCGAAAGTGGAGTGGAGGAGGAGAGCACTCTATTTTTGCATGCTCAGAAGAAGTCGCTTCCACGTGTATTGTGGAAATGCCAACTGAAAGCCATCCCAAACTGACTATTGTCACTCAGAAAATAGGCCCATCCTTGCAACAAAGAGCTACAAATGCCACATGCTTACTGGCAAAAAAGTAGTGCTAAGTTATTCAGAACCTACACCTTCAGTACGGACAAGAGACAAATGAGGAAGCCTAATGCAGGCATACAAGTCAGAAGTGGCATGAGTAAAACTAGAGAATAACTGCTCACTCTTTCTTCTGGCAGAAGAACTAGGAAGTATTAAATCAAATAGGCAGATAGCCAAGCAAAAAACGCTACTTTTACACACATGCAGCTAAAGCTCAGGGATTCATTGGCACATGAAGCTGTAGGTATTTCCATAAACCTCCAAAGTAACTAATGAATGCAAAAACCACCCATCTAAAATTGTTCAATGCAGAGATAGAGATGTCACCCCAATTTAAATTTTGCAACAGAAATTAGTGGAAGAATTGCATAAACTGAGGGAGCATACCAGAACATGCTGTTGTATCTATGCTTGCCGTATCTTTGTATTTTTCCATTAGCCAATACCCACTACTGGAAACTGAATATTGGTCTCAGCTCTTCAGTCTGACAATTCAAACACCTTGTCATTGCAGCAGACAGAACATGCAATCACTAATCTGTTCCTTTCTTCCTAAATCCTTTCCACTTCCTGGAAAAATATACATGCAAATGTTTCTCCAGATTCCCTCTAATCACATACTCCTTTTCCCACTATAAACCTACAAAACACAAGCTTCCTATACAAATAGCCCACAAGTTTATCGAGGTGAGGAAACTACAGAAAAAAGCTTCCCAATCTGACAAAAACGGAGTACTGCTTTATATTGCTGTGGGTAAAAGGGCGAGAGTTAGGACACAACTGCTGCCTTTTCCATCCCTGTTATCCTAAGCATCTGATGCTTTAAAGCTCTTAGATGAATGCTACCATTAGGTCAGTACCTGGCAAAGCTCCGTGGAAAGAGGAGACAAGATATTCAGCAAAGAAGTGACAGGAGAGTTACCACACATACTGCCCTATTTTCATCAAATTAGCATGGAAAGGTTGGAGAAAGATGTTTCCTCCATGTCCTAGTGCGTTCTGCCTTATGAGAAGGACTCATGCAAGAGACCTGCAGAGAGCATTCTTCATCAGCATCCGTCTTCAAAACATCTCAGAGTCATCTCAGGACAGTAGTGCTGTCTTGTCCACTTGCGCAGTGCGAGGTAGCCAAGTGCTGAAGCTGCAACTCACTGAATACAGCCACAAATGAAAGTGTCAACAGAGAACTTACTGCTGTATTTAGACCTTCCTTCACCCCAGACACTCATCCAGCCTGGCCCTTACATCCCTGTACTGCCTAGCAGCCACAAGGATTCCAGTACTTGGCACAGTTGTAAAAGCCAGCTGAAGGAAAGAGACCCTTGGGATCTGCTTAACCCCATGTAAGTTGCTTACTGCATTAAGCCCATCTCCAAAGGCAGACAGCATGTCACTGGGTCACAGAATATTCCTCTCCAGCTCTGGGCATCTTTCCCAGGAGAGGAGAGCACAGCACACCACAGACACAATGGCCACAGCCATACAGCAGATGGGACAGGTCATGGGCTGTTCTCCAGCTGTAAGGCAAATACGGAGAGCACAGCTTGCATTCCCACAGCTAAACTCTCCCCCACCTTAACCTCGAAACCATGCCCAAATATTACAGTGCTGCCCAGGCTTTAGCTGTCAGACTGCATTAACCCTTCATGGCATGGATGATCATGCCAGCAACTGGGCTCATGTCCCAGGCCTATTTAGTTGGCTAGTAATGACATGGCTGATTACTCAGGCAAGTGCCTGATGCAGCAGTTGCAATACACAGCTTTCAGGTCAAGTGTTCCAGGCTACTTAACATGTAACCAAACAACCTAAAAATCCTTTCAAGCATGGATGAGCCCAAATAACCTTGTATCTTCAAGGTCCTTTTAAGAATAGAACAATCTTCCTCACACAGATTCATGACCCTTGCCAGGTGCAAGGCAGAAGTGACTACAAAAATGCAGCATTTCTGCAGATCCCAAGAGCAGACAACACAACCTTCTGTACACAACTGTTTTGTATTTTATTTTTTAAAGATACTCAGAGTATGCTGCCCTAAGGGAATTCTCATTTACGGCACAAACATCAGACCAGAGCACAGCGATGAAGAGCCCTTACTGTATCAGTACCTCAGGCTGCGATTGCTGCTGTTCAATAATCTTCTTTTGGAAGATCTACTCTCTACTTCTACATGGGCCTTGAGTGATACTAGAATTAGATCTTAAAACAGAGGCTCTGTTTTAAGTTAAGATCTAAGGTGTGTAAGATCACATGTGCGTAAGTTTTCCCTTTCCAGCTTGTGCAGCATTAACCAGGAATCTCTTCATTGTTTTGCACAGGGCAGAGCAGTGCAGGCAACACAACCTGTGCTCAAACCTGAGCAAATTTGTAATTTAATACGGTATAACTAACACAGCTCTATTGTGTTGCTAGGAGTGCAAGTTTAGTTCTTTAGAGATGCAAAGTTTTGATTTTACACAGCAACTGGTAACTAGAAAAAATAAATTGCTGTTCTGTAATCTGCAGGGGACAGATAAATATTATTATGCTTTTTAAATGCTTTTTTTTTTTTTTAAAGTTTTCAATTACCTTTGATCCTGTAAAAACATAAACGGTTGTGTCTTCTTTTTCAAAGTTTAGATCTTAAAAGTAGCAGCAAGTAAGAACATTTAGAGGGAAGTTTCATTTTGAAAACTTAAATCTATCTGGGTCAATTTAAAAAAAAATTCTCAGTTTATGGCTAGTTATGACCTGGTTGATAAATCTGTGAACTTGTTTATTGACACCACACTTAAATTAACCAGAAAACTTCTAGTAGCTCTTGTGTTCTCCAAATGGAGTTATGTACCAATGGAGAGCAGTTTTTGGACACACGTATTGAGCAGCCAGAGGAGTCAATTCAACTGTATGAGAATATACATTTTTACTGCCAATACATCAATTCTTAGTTACAGCAGAATCAATAATGAGATCTGAGCATGTCCATAAAAAATAGTTAAAATCACAGATGACAGTTCACTGCAGAAGTTTCTAAATTCTTTCATACCCTCCCAGGTCAGGTGTTTTTAGATTTTACTGCCACATCCAAGCAATGGTTTATGTGTCTCCCAAGAAAAATTATAAAATAATTCTTACCCAAGAGATCTTCTTACATACACTGAAAGGCAAAGGTTTGTAATTTAGTGCCAAGTTTTATTTTAATCCCTTTGAACATCTATTAAAAGATCAGCCCTGATTAGTAAATTTGATGCATGAAAACTGTTAACAAATTTCAGAACAACAGTATTGATACAGACCTGCTGCAGCCAAAAGAGGCAGTGAATTTTTTTTAGTCTGAAAATATTTCAAACTCCTCCAGTCTCAATAAACAATGGAAAAAAATTAGAACCAGAATTAGGAAGGGAGGGCTATTAAGGTAGAAACTGTGTAAGCTATGCACAAAAAACCCAACCCAAAACAAAACAAAAAAAACCAACACAAAAAAACCCAAACATGAGACATTCCCATCTTAGAAGTTCACCTGCTTTCTATAGCTCAGCCAAAGTGACACAAATGGGTTCTTCCACCCTTAGGCTGATGATAATAGTGCTGGTAACACATTTGATTTTCCCTCTCAGCCTCTGACACCCCAACTGCTAGCCAGATTTCTTAGCAAGCAGCGAGTCTATGCACCCTAACAAAGAGTAAGTTTATATTAAAGTTAAATCCCAGCAAAAGGGGAGACTATCTCAGCCAACCACAAAAAGCAAATGCCTCATAACTTGTTGTTGCTTGGCCCAAGACAGTATTTTCTATATTATTTATCTTAATCACCAAAGTTGAGAAGTAGGATTAGACTGTATATGAAATCAAGACAGCCCAGGAATTTTCTAAAACCTCATTATCATACTTCTTTTGGAAGCTTTAGCAGAAGCTCAGAATGTTTTGCTTCCAGGGCCAGATGCCAATTCTGCTGATAGTTCTTTTTGCTGCTGCTATAGAAAAGGCTGTCATCTTCACAGACGTTAATTTCTGCCTTTTAATGAATTTGAGGTGCCTGTTTCCCAGCCAAACTTCAAAATAATCAAGGAGAGAAGAGCAAGTTCAACACAGCCTATTTCTGCGGAATTGAGATATTTCTGAACAAGAAAAAATGATTATGGCTTTTCAGAGAACACTGTACAGAGTACAGTTGGAGTTTTAGCCCTGTTACATTAATGGTGAGTAGGAAAGATTTTTATTTAAAATCAGTCACCTTCTACTTTTTTCTAACTCCTACTTTATAGCCTGAAACTTTCCAGCAGAGAGCTCAGTATGAACACAGAAACAGAGAAAGAAGTATTTCCCTTCCACATCTGAAATAACCTGAAGCCCAGCTAGCTGTCATTGGTGATAGATCTGCAAGTTACCTCATAAGTGACTCTTATTTGCAGGCTCTGTCTCTGATTTCTGAAGAGCAAATCACAGCTGTCAAATCACATCAATTACAGGACCTGGTCTTGTTTTTAAAACTCATCATGTATTTCAATTTCATTGTTATATCTTTGCATCCCAGAGATCTTTCTTTTTTTCCCTTTACAGAAGTTGCATATATTCTTACAGCCCTTCTGGGATTAATGCTGAATGCTTATGTAGTAGTCTTGTGGAATTTTGTGGTTTTGCCTTGGGTCTTGGGATGTTTAACACATAACTCTTCCAAGAAAAGCAATACAGGACTAGTATAGAAGAGGAGGAATAGTATATTTAAGAGATTGAGACAAAACTGAGTGCAGCGTAAGAGTTTTGGATACCAAGGTCCCAACCTTGGCCCAGAGTAAGAAAATTCATGCTGGGAGACAGAGCAGATTATCTGTGGAAGCTTAGGCTTTCTATAAAAGATATAATTTCAGGAAAGACCAAATATGCATACTCCTTTTGTCATTTTAAATGCATTTTACTAGTTGAGAATCAACAATGCTTCAAGATTTCCTGGTCACACCTCAGTGAAAAAAATCACAATGAGGAAACCCCAAGTAGCCCTTAAGAAAAACCAGCAGGTGAGACCAAGAGACAGAACACCTCCAGAAGCACTACCTCAGAATAACAGAATTTCTCTTTTTCTTCTCTTACTGGTAGGTGAGGATACAACAGTTTCATTATAGTGAACCATCCTCATCACCATCAAGTTTCTTCAACCATAAACCAAAGCTAAGTGGCTATTTCCTTTGAAAGTTAGTGCTGTCAAGCAATAGCCATCAGGAAGTCAATGGCCCTTACACCACACGTCTCTCCAAATCTGTAGCTCTTAGCAAATCATGTTTGTTCATATTTGTAATGTAAAAGCTTTGGGTTTTCCCATATCCACCATGGCTCATAAAAGGACTGCACAGTTGCTACCGTTGGTCCGTGTATACATAATAATCTCAGCAGAAAGTACTTCTGCAATTTCCAGTCATCTTCTCATAGCATTTAAAAACACAGCAAAACCATGGAAAAACACCTTGCAGTCAACTCTCCCAGAGGATCACCATATTAAGATCGCTTTACATGGAAAAGGTTTCCCGCAGCCTTACAATCCGTACATCAAATTAGCAGAAACTATACTGAACAACTTTTCACTAGCAACAGAAATTAAGTTGGACTACCTGTAAATGAAGACAAGCCAACTCTCACAACTCTAAGAGTACTACTTCAAAAACATTTTCAAAAGCCCAGACACTCTTTCCTGCCATACAGATTTTTTGAGGAAACATTCTCAGCGCTGTGATACCATTTACTATAAATTACTATTTCAAGATGTTTTAGAGGTAACTCCTGTTCCTGCAGTTGAATTTTTTATATTATGTGATTTATAGTCTGTGAAACAGGAAGAGGGGAAGGAGCACTAATTCCCACAAACCAAACTTCTCTTTTTGTTTGCAGTAGCAAATAGGCAGTTTAATAAAATTTTCAGAATTAGAAACTATGTAAACCAACTACTTTCAGAAAATGCTTATTCCAATATACACTGGGGAATGAATAATCATACCCTGAACTGTTTCAGTTATGAAGTAAAAAATGACATTAAGATCTGCCACTCACCATGTTTCAATATTGTACTTTTCTGGTGGGGTGCATGAAGCAAAAGACAGCAATTTTGCTTGTATTTTCTGCTGCAGAAAACAATCTAACAACTAGACAGAGCTGACACACCATCCTGGTTTCAGCTGGATTAGTTTTTTTAGTAGCTGGTAGAGTGCTGTGGTTTGGATTCAGTATGGGGATAGTGTTCGTAACACTTTGATGTTGGGGTAAGCACTACTTAGCAACGACCAAAAGTCAAAGATTTTTCAGTGTCTTGTGCTCTGCCAGTGAGGAGGGGCACAAGAACCCAGGAGCGAGCATGGCCAGGACAGCTGACCCAAAGTGGCCAAGGGGATATTCTATACTAGAATGTCATGCCCAGTACATAAACTGGGGGAAGCTGGCCAGAATGTATGGATCATTGCTCAGATTGGGCATGTCAGTAGGTGATGAGCAATTGTATTGTGCATCATCAGTTGCCTATCTTGGGGTTTCTCTTTGTTGTCTTCCTTTATGGTACAATTATTGTGTTTAATTTCAATTCTGGTCTTATTTCAACCCCCTGCTTTTACCTTTCTTCCTATTCTCCTCTCCATCCTACCAAGGCAGGTAGGGTGTGGTACTTAGTTACCGGCTGGGATTAAACCTCAAGACAAATGAGTTTAAGTCTCAAATGTTTTTTTCAGGATCCTAGTATCTGCAATACCCCTCACTCTGAAAGAAACCAAGGTAACCATAGGGCAAATTATTTCCTATTTTGTCAAGGTAAGATGAAGCACACAGATGCAACAATAGCTGTACATTCTTCAATGATCTTAAGACGATTTAAAAATACCTTTACTTTTCAATCAGCTTACCAATTTCAAAGTAAGGCCTAAGCATTTGTCTTATTACAGTCCATCTCTTCCTACTTTCTTTCCACATTAAAAAAGGATTGAACTTCATTTTGGGGCAGATATTAATCATTCACCTGCAACTATAAAACTAGTACCATTATTGCTGGTAGTGTGCTCCATCAGTTATGGAGAATTCCAATTTCAGGGAAAAAGATAGTGTTTATTGGTCTGGTGAGAAACCTGAAGTGTAGCTCAGGGGTAAGAGCACACATCAATACTTCAAATTTTCACCCCCAACATAGCTCAATCAAACAGCAAAGCTGGCCTAGCACCGCGGCCTTCACTGAACTTCACTTACCACTCTTTTCAGTAACCTGAGAATTCAAAGTGACATCAGCTTCAAAGAGCGGGAAAAAAAAGCTTTTACTTCAGCCCCCTCCCAAACCTACCCTCCTTACGCTTATTAGCATGCCCACTACTTCATCTATTTTACAACCCACATATCGTTCATGTTTCAAATCTTTTAAAATGGACATAGGTTGTAATTGCCAAGTAGTATTCAAATACAAACTAAAATCTCAGGAAATTCCCAAGAAAACTGCTGGAAAGGCTCTCTATACTTCTCCTGTTCCTTATACTGGTCATCCTCAGACAGAATACTGAACGAGGCAGACTTTGTCCCACTCAATACAGCCATTCTTCTGAGCATCAAACACCACTTTGTCCCCCAGAGCCCGCAGGAAGTTTGAGACAATGGCAGAGAAGTACTGTCTTCATAGCCCTGATAGTTCAACTGGACTATCAACTAAAAAGCCACATGATGTTTGAAAGAAAACAGAATTCATCATTTTAATTGTACTTTTCCAGTTTATATCCTCCAAGGGAAAGACAAGGGCAGACAAGCAAAAATGCTTGTAATACCGGTTGTAACACCAAAAACTAAAGAATGCAGATCATCAGACATGCATTTACATAGCATAAAAAGCCTCCATGTGTACTCCACTCATCTGAAATTACCATTTTTCTGTTAAATTCATTCATACTCCAGATTGCAACTCAAACTTTGTCTTCTGGGATAAAGGGAGGGGATGTGAAGAAAAACTACCAAAGTTAGGGCTGAACACGCTTCAATATAAAGAATACCTTTCCTTGGGCCAAGTAGAACACTTGCTCACTCTGCCGTGTCTGTTGAGTATCCTACAGAATGCTTTTCTTTACCAACTGGTATTTAATTTCAATGCTTTTTCCTAACTGGCAAAACACATACCCAAACTTTGTATGGGAAATTTATAGTTAAGAGCGTGCCTGCACTAGATGGCAGGAACCCAACAGCAGCACACAATATAGCTGCAGCCACGGCCACACATTCCCCTGCAGGACGGCAGCCTGACAGCACAGCTTAGACTGAAATTGCTGTTCACTGGGATCTGATACTTCAAGCAGGTGTCACACCAGCACTGGCACTCACATAGCAGTCCAGGTGCTGTGGCAAGATAACCACTGCTAGCTTAGTTTCACTCGCAACTCTTGATTATAGATCACAGCCTTCACCAGTAAGACAAGTTCTTCAGCAAGACAAAACCTCCCACCTTAACAAGGACCTCATTACTTCAATAGTAGCAAAGCATTTATGCAGAGCTATTCTCAGATCTTCCTTGCAGTTACAAGCTACTCTTGCTTATAAACCCAAACACCCGTTTAATTACGAAGTCTCTGCTGTTTTTGGCCGATTACTAAGACAGATAAATGGCAACATTCCAGAACAGTTTGTCTAACCACTGATTTCCTGGATGACAGCCCAACAGCCATGTGACACTTCTAGCTCACCACTAATGATGGTTAGTGCAAGATTTCACTGGACTAAAGCACAAAAGCAGCAAAGTGCTTTCATGCTGTTTACTGCATAATCTTAAAGCTTTAAATCTAACAATCTGTTTTGTAAACCTGAAGTTTAATGAAGCGCTGTTGCAGAAAGAAATCTCATGCCACGTTACAAATGTGTCACACAGTAACTCTTCAGAACTGCATCTCCCTATCTCAATCACTTGTATTATGTCACTCCAAAAAATGTACCAGAACTAAACCCACAAGTGGTTTCAAAACACATCCCCCTCCCACAAGGCAAAACCCCCAGTTTTCATCTTAAAACTGGTTGTAAAAATTACCTTCCTACACAATTTTCCCTGGTCTCATAAACCAAAACCTCTGGAACATCATGGTTAAAGTGCATTTTGTAAATGCTAGACTCCCTATACACATTTTTCATTGGCTACCAACTTTCTGCATCTCTGAAGTACAGGACCATTCCTAGAGTTCTGCAACTCAATATTCAATATGCCTTACCACTGGCTACATCTTTTTTACATGCTGAGAGGCCAACACACCTTGAGACAGGCCTCCACCGCAGATACGCAGTAACCTTATTCCCGGGCACTTTTTCTAATGCTGCCAATCCTACATCTGAGACAGTCCCCAATGGATTAGAAGATATGACAATCTTGTTGTATGAAGTACTTCGGGTACCTGAAGTGCCACCCACAATCCTGAAACTAAATTTAGTTTCTCCAACATCACAAGATGAACTCACTTTCATCAAGTTTACTGCATATACACGTCATTCTCTTTGAAGGCTTTCACATTTTTTATTTGCATCAACCAAAATTCTCCAAAACACATACCACTCTTCTAACCCTGTAATGAAGTCATATACAGATCCCTTTGAATATCTAATACTACTTAGCAAATATTGTTGCTCTGTTAACCATCTCTCTGGTCTGATATGATTTTACCATCCAGAAGGGATCAATCTAGGACTGACTTTTGGACTTACCATCCAAGCGGCTCCACTAAATGCTGTCAACAGCACCCAGACTTTTTGCAGAACTGCAGTGGGCAGAAGATTGAAATTGATCTTCTCTTCCCACTTGAGTACATAATCAGTAGTTTGTCCTGGAGTCACTCAAGCACAACATGGAGCATCATGTGCCCAATACATGCTGCACCAGTCAGCACAAGGCCACACTGCCTCCATAACACGTGAGTACAAGCAGTCAAAGGACACTGTGGTGTAACAGACACCTGGATGTGCAACAGCCATGATTTTAACATCTTTTATTCAAATACATGTACAAAACACAGCACATGGAAATACATACCATTCTCAGTAATGTTTGTTAACAGAAACAAATCCTATTGAAAGCAATGAAGACAAAGCCATTTTCTAGTGAGTTTCTGCAGATCTTGACATTCAATAGATGGATTTATCATTCCTTGCTGGAAAGCAGCAGCCTTTAGCCAAAGTAGCTGGCCCCTGCTTATTAATAAGCAACCACAGAAGATGCTCAGTGAGCCAATGCACTCCTGGAGCTCAGTGAGATCCTTAGCATCTATTCAAGTAGTCAGATCGATACTTATTTTTGACATTTCCAATGCTTTATGTGCTGCTCCTGGTAGTGTTTTGTACTTCATGATACTGCTTTAGAAAATTGGGCTTTACATGGAATTTGTCATTGAGGAACAAGCACACCCCATGAGCTATAGGGTTATTTTACATATTTTGGACCATTTCAAAATAATTCAGTAATGGTAGGCCTATCAATTTTTAGTTACACTATTCTCATATTTCTGCATTTACAATAATTCCTGACAATTAGGCTTGAAAGTCATGCTTCAAGGCCAAATACATCTTAAATTTACTTGGTGACCAATTTATGATCCCTCATTCCTCTGTGGAGGTGACAGTTTGCTGAATACAGCAAATACGCTGCTAGTGTGATACAGCACTAGTACTTTTCAAGTGACCATTCAAAGCCCAAGTTCCAGTGTATGTAACTCTTTTCCCACTACCAACCTCTTCTCCCCACAGAGCAAGCAAGTACTGTTGCCAGTGTATTCCTCAAAGGGCAGTTCCACTGCTGTGGTACTAGTCTCCTGCTAAAGTGGCAGTCCATAAAACCTCAACTCCTCACTCCCCTCACTAGATACAGTGATGCAAGCTGTAGACATTGTCTTAGCTTTCTTTACAGGGCCTGCCTGTGAGCTCCAGTCTTATCACAGGTCTTCAGTATCTGCATATCCATATGGTATTTTAAAAGGGTAAATAATCAAGGGGTATTCCATGTACGGAAGCTCAACACTCATTTCCCTAATATTACTGCTACACTTCCTAGAGAAGATAGTTCAGTATTTTGGAAAGACGGTATTTTAAATATGCAGACACAGTAATTTTGGTCTACATGCAGTTTCTGAAAACACTATCTACTAAACGAAAATTGCAGCTTTTTCAGCAGGCTTTTAAAATTATGGCATCCCACTCCAAGCCACAGTATCTCTTCAGGTGTTACACTTCCTTCTGGTTACATCATCCACATTTGTCGGGCAATTCTGACAAAATGTTCTAATTCATGACTGGAAAAGGAGAACAAGATCTAAGTAAAATGGTTCATTCGAGGAAGAAATTTCAATTTGCAAGTAAGACACAAAAGTTTGTATTAAGATGCTGCTATTTCTGACAGAAAAAACAAAAAACCAAACAAAAAACTAAACCCAGAAAGACAGACTAATACTTTTCAGAAAGTTTGAATCAAATGTTTTGGTCTCGTCTCAGAAGCCAGATCCGTATTAAGTTTTTCAGCAAGGTATTCAGGTTCGGGATAGGTTCATCATAGATGAGACAAAAGCAGTACAGAAACCAAAAATTTAGTAGGAAACATTCTATACAGTTTCTGATTACTTAATTTTTGTATTGCAATCTCTAATACTTTGTCATATTTCAGTAATAATGTACACTTATTTAAAACTTTTCACATAGGTAATGAGAAAATGCTTAGAAGCTTTTCAGTTACATACCTGAATAAGCCAAAAGCTTTTGTTTCTGTTTTTTCTGTAAAAACACAATTTCCTGTAAAAAAGACATTTATTAGTACAGAGAAGTTTTCTTCCATCACTCAAAATACAACTTCTCATCTGACACAGGCCAAATTGCATTATTCAACATCTCCTGCATTAGTATCAGTACACTGCAAGTTTGTGAATATTTAATTAGAAGCGTAGTCATGTCACAGTAAGATTTGTTTTGCTTCTCCTGCCCAGCTATTGCTCAACCATGGGTATGAACTATGATAGGAGGGGGGGAATGACACTTGATTATCAGGATCAAAAGTAGTAGTTTATTGGAATTCATAAGCATCTCTGCAAAGACATGAAATACACTGGTCAGTAACATGAACAAGGTTTGCTATTTCCAGCTTTTCTCTAGGTCAGTAATGGAAGTAATGCCCCTTCCTACTTGCAATAGTGCCCGTCTAAACAATACAGCGTTTTATAGGCAGCATTGCTGCACGAGAAGTTTCACATACATTTAAACTTCACATACTGGTACAAAACCAGCTGTTCAAAAGAAAGTACCGGTAGCTAGCAAAGTATTTAAAGGTACCTTTGAGAGGAATAAAAATACAGATGTGTAGTAACACAGGAAAATAAGAAGTTCTCACACTCTAGATTTTAACTTCTTAACTGAAACCAACCTGTGGATATACTCAAGCACCAGTGCAATAAAGTCAATTTCATTGAAAAATAGTAAATTGAGATACTTAGGTGAGAATGAACTTCTTGTAGAAACCACTGCTAATACTCTTAATACTCAGTAAGTATTCATGAGCATTCTTTTTGCCTGCTTGAATTATGTTATACTAGCCCTTGTGAAGTAGCTTATCTCTGGAGCTGAAACAGCTTTATTTAAAACACACTACAATTTGCCATCAAATTCCACCTTTGTCATTTACATGACTTTTCCTAGATGGTCATATCTGAGTGACCCCTAAATTAACTGCAGTAAGAGGATCAAAAAGCAAACATCACCAGTAGCTTTTAAACACCCGCAATACTTCCTGACGATACCTGGCTAATGCTTATTATTTACCCACTATAAGCCAAAATACCTCCAGTCTAACACTCCCCCCCTTCTCTGCTCTTTAAAGTACACATTTGGGCCAACATGGGCCTGAGGTGGGTTTGAATAATGAACCAACATTCACAGCCTGGTGCATGCGGACACCTAACTTGTACACAGCGACAGCATCAAACCAACTGTGATGATTTATGACTGAAAGATTATGTGGTTTCATCTTAGCAGCCAGACCTGTATGAAGTTTCTCATCAATGTGTCAGGTTTGGCAGTTTCAGCATGACTCACCACTATTCACAAATATCAGTGACTGGGAACTGTAACACCACTCACACATTCATATATTCCACAAAATAAGTTTTATGTCTTTCATTGCAAATGCACTGAAAAGGGAATACATTACTATCAACAGAAAATTCATTTAATAAGTATTACCTCTGTTATACTTTCTGCTGTGAGGAAATCTTTCTTCAGAATATGTCACATTCCCATTACTAGAAACTGTTCATGCCATTCTAGAAATTTGAGTAAAATCCTGAATTACAACAAATTCATGCATAATGTAACACAAGCCAGTAAGGACAACCAAATTTTACTTTTTAAACAACTGGTTGTAAGCATTTGAGTTAAATGAAAATGAATATACTCATTTATGCAATTCAGAGTAATTTGTTTCAAAAAAGAGGGAATATGAACTATATGTTAAAAAAGTGAATACAGACCTTTATTAAAAATTGGAACATTTGCTTATTTATATCAACAAGCCTCTAGATGCCCTGTTTACTTTGACTGAACACTTTCTTATACTCATCTCCCGATGAAGTGCAAATTCATAATTAAAATCCATAGAGGTAACATTTCAATTTAGTATGAACACTTCAGGCAGGCATTTTACCAGCTCCTCTGACACAAAAACTATTCCCCATCCCCCCTCCCCCCAGTTCACAGTTGTAAACCATGTCAAACAATATACTGATACGTCAATTTCAAAGCTAATGACACAACTACTAATTTGATCATATGCATATTTTGCTAATCCATTTATCGTTAATTTATTCCCACTGATCATTCAGAACATACATGGCTTTCAGGAAAATCCACTTGTATGTACAAAGTATTCATCTATTTGTGATGGTTCTTCCATGAAGGCCTAAAATTAAAAATAAGCAAAAGTTATCTTTTTAACCAGAAAATATCTCATGCTCTACTCTAGCATCATCTCTCATGTTACTATGTCAGAAACATAATCACCAAGCACTAAATACTGACATTTTCATACAACAATTTAATAGTCTTCTGCAACAGCCTACAATACCTGACAAGGTAAAATTTTTTTAAGCAAAAGAAATCTATATAAGAACTGACCTACAGGCTGACCTTAACTAAAGAGCACCAAACTCAAAAATTATCAAATAATTACTTATCAGTTTGATGGCAATTATGAAAATACAATGTAGTTTTTCCTTTCTGTTCCACTCAGTCACCACATAAAGATGACAACTCTCTGGTACTTCCCATACTTTTGACAGACAAAAACACAGAAAACTTGTGAAATGGAAGTATTTATTAACTTGGTAAAAAATAGAAATGCAGTGTTACTTCTAGAGCAACATAAAAAATTCCAGAGCTGTTACCTTAATGTACAATGTACTCGACACCAGTGAAAACCTCCTCTCCATCGTACCTAGAAACAAACATGGACAATCTTACAACTTGAAACCAGCAGATTAGTATTACCAAACCGGTAAGTCACATACATTATGATGCAATAATCATCAACACAATCTCTAGAAGCAGCACGTTAAGTCACAAGCTTGCAGGAGGAAAGCAAGAAGACATGCAGTTTTAAGCAGCAAAGGAGTTGTAAGTTACACCCACCTGAAATCCCACATTAAAAGCATTGTAGAAATAACTGCATGTACCCACTGTTAAACCTCAGTCCAAAGATTTTTTTAAATGAAAAATCATGATCTCCAAGTTTCAATCACTTTTAAGAACTGCGTTAAGTTGGTTTAGAGAATTGTTTTAACCATATAGCAATTATCAAAATCCACCAACTCAAGCAGTTCAAGAAATGTATGAAAAGTATGTTTTATCATATGCATTATTACTTGAATGTGCTTATTTTTAAGTATCTCACTCTGTACTAATAGATCAAATAAATGTATCAAGCCAGAAAAGCTAACTTTTCACACATTTTGCTTCATATCACAAAAAGAATTTAAGCTATGGAAACCCTTGAGTTTAGCTTCCACTTATTGCATGTAATAAACTTTATGCTTCTTGAGTGTAATAAACCCAATAATCAAGGGTTACTAATGGTTCAAGTTTCAAAAATGTTACTGTTCAGTGATCTAATGTGTGACTCAGGCTATTAGACAAGTTAATTCAACGTGGAATGGATGCACCAGACACCTTCCTACATGAATTCAGCCTTATTAGGATATTTTTATACTTTATACTTTGCTCGCAGGTAAGAGCCTGGAATCCTGTATATATTTTTAATGGTATTTCCCGTTCTTTCAAAAGTAATACGGGCTCAGTGACATCAGCATTTCATGGAGGGGGCAAAAAAGGCATCTTAAGGCCACAAGAAGCTTCTAGGAAAGGTGGGGTGGGTGGTTTATTTTTATAACGAATCTGCCATTATTCTGCTGTGTCATCTTAAAAAAAAACGAAGGAAACATCATTAGTTAATCTTATGATTTACATCAAAAATCATCACAATGTTGTGGGTCTTCTTCCTTGGGATGCTATGTGGATTTCACAGTACTTTTATCAGTACTGCTGTGGGGCAATGCCGGTGGCTGAGCCCTCCAAAATATGTAAAGGTAACACAGTCGTGTCCATCAACCTTCTGTCACATGACAAGGTGGCTCCGCATTATTTAACATCTTACGCACGAATCCAGACGACTGAAGGCTGCCCCGCCGCGCCAGGGGCTGCCTCAGCCGCAGCTGAGGGCACAGAGGGTCAGCACCCCCGCGCCAGCCCCGGCGGTGACGGGTGGGGATCAAAATGGCGCGGGCCCCACAGCGCCACGCGGGCCATCGCCGCCTACCGACCCCAGCCTGCGCCGCGCTCCGAGACGAAGCTTCCGGCAGTCAGCCTCCCGCGAGGCATGCTAGGATATGTAGTTCGCACTTCAGTCCCCTCGCACGGCCGCGGCTGCTAGCAGGGCACTGTACACGGGCAGCCGCGGCCCCACAGCTGGATTACGGCAACCTTACGCCTGGCCCTACCCGCGGCTCCAAGGGTGAGCGGCTTCTCTCGCCAGCTCCAGTCTTGAGCAGTACGCGAGCGGCGCCCCGAGAGACCCTCTCGAACGTTCAAGCACAAGGAAGAACCCGCGGTGCCCCCCAACCCTCAGCCTCCCTGGGGCACCGGCACACACCGCGTCCCCGGCCACCTTACCGCACACCAAACCGGCCACCGCTCCGCAGGGAAAGAGGAGGCGCGGGGGGCGCTCGCCAGCTTTATATGTACGCTGCGGGGTGGGAACGAGGCTGGCCACGCCCCCTCTGCGCGAACCGAGAGGCGGAGACCCCGTGCAGAGCTGGCGCGGGAGCGCGCTTGGCTCGCGGGGGCGCGCGGAGGGGCGGGCGCTGAGGCGCCGAGCCGCGCTCCCGCTTTCCGGGGAATAGTGTGCGCCCCGGCGGGAGGGGAGGAATGGGTACTGCGGCCCGGCTGTCGGTCATGGTGCTGTTCGTATGGTTTGCGTTACAGGTTTCCTGTGTAAAATGCAGAGTGGTTTTGTGTGAGTTTTTAAAGGGAGGGCAGGAACCGACCTGGTGCAGCTCCACCTCCCAGACTTAAAGAGTACGATTCCCGAAGAATCATGGTATCGTTAATGTTGGAAAAGACCTCTGAGATGACCGAGTCCAACCTATGACTGAACACCGCGTCAACCAGACCATGGCACTGACTGCCGCATCCCGTCTCTCCTTAAACACCTCCAGAGATGGTGACTCCACCACCTTCTGGGGCAGCCCATTCCAACGTCTAATCACCCTTTCTTTGAAGAAATTCCTCCTAATGTCCTGCTTAAACCTCTCCTGGTGCAGTTTATGACTGTGTCCTCTTGTCCTGCAGCTGGTTGCCCTGGAGAAGAGGCCGACCCCCACCTGGCTACACCCTCCTTTCAGGGAGTTGTGGAGAGTGAAAAGATCTCTTCTGATCCTCCTTTTCTCCTGGCTAAACAACCCCAACTCTCTCAATTACTCACCACAGGTTTCTGCTCCAGACCCTTCACCAGTTTTGTTGCCCTTCTCTGGACTCCAGCACCTCGATGTCCTTCTTGTAGTGAGGGGCCCAGGACTGGACACAGCACTTGAGGTGTGGCCTCACCAGTGCTGAGTACAGGGGGACAATCCCTGCCCTGGTCCTGCTGGCTGCACTATTGCTACTACAGGCCAGGATGCCATTGGCCTTCTTGGCCACCTGGGCACATGCTGCCTCATGTTCAGCCACCAACATCTCCAGGTCCTTTTCCACCAGGCAGTTTTCCAGCCACTCTGCCCCCAGAGAGAGTACTTGTTTCATATGTCTATCTTCTTTTCCTGTTCCCTAGGCTCCCAACTGGTTAACCTTGTGAAGCTACGCCCTGATGCCTCAACTTTCCTCCAACTCTAATTAGATGGTTCTGAAGCATTAACCACAGGCACACCCATTTCTACATTTTGGAAGTAGCATGAGATGCTGTATCTGTGTATAACATTACAAGTCATAAGAAGTGAAAAATGTCCTCTTGCCTATAGCTGGCAAAAAAAAAAAAAAAATAGAGCTTTCTGCAGTTTTTCATTCTATACAAATAGTCTAAGGATACTGTTCCACAGTGAACCTAATAGTGGATTTTAGGAGGAATTTCCATACTGTGAAGGTGGTGAAGCACTGGAACAGGTTGCCCAGGTAAGTTGTGGATACCCCATCCCTGGAAGTGTTCAAGGCCGGGTTGTATGGTGCTCTGAGCCACCTGGTCTGGTGGAAGATGTCCCTGCCTATGGCAGGGGGCTTTTCAGCTGGATTATCTTTAATGTTCCTTCCAGCCCAAACCATTTTATGATTACCCCTGTTCCACCATAGCTTTAGCCACTGGAAATTGTACAGCTGCACCTCAGAAAGTGACTTAGTCTCCATCTGAATCTGCCTCCTGTGCTGCTGTGGAAGTGCTAGTGAAAGAAAATGTGAGTGAAAGGTACCTGGGCTACAGTGGGAATAACAGGAGCACTACAGCCTAGATGATGTTTAAATTGATGGGAAATCACGCTATATTCTCATTTATGGAGGTTCTCAATAATTATTTATAAATATATTTTAATCTGTTTATTGAGGGGTTTAGTATATCAATCAACTTCATTGAGGAAATAAGGAAAAAACAAGGAAGGATGAAAAGCTGAGAAAAATATTTGGTGTTTTGACAAGTTATTAACAATATGACAAAAAAAATGTTCCACAAGATGGACTGTTATTAGGAGGGTTTAACTGTTGGGAGCAGATAAGGGAAATCTAGAAAAGTCAGTTGCAAAGTGCTGAAATATTGAGATTAATACTACCAGGAAAACTAAACAGCTGACAAATTTTAAGCAAGTTTTTTTTCTGCAGTCCATGGCAGAGGAGGGCAGTTTTCTCTCTGCTTTTCTTCTTATGCATCCCATTTTACCTGTCTGAAATCTTGCATGTGAGCTGCAGTTGGCCCCTTTTCAGCTGTAGAGGCATGAGGAAAAAGGTCTACAATGCTGTCTTTTTCTCTGAGTGCCTCCCACCGGCAGCTGTTTGAGCTGCTGTTTCTGCAGGAGAGACAGTGAGAAGCTGTAAATATCTGGGAAGAGCTGCTAGAGCTTCAGGGGGTGCTCAGCAGCCAAACTTGGGCACAGACAAGCAGTTTTTGCTGTTATCTTTCCATCTGACCTATTCAAAAGACCCCAAAACTAGTGTTTGCCATGTAGCACTGAAAATGTTGACACAACCCCTGCTCCCCCTTCCTTAGTGACATCAGGGTTAAAGATAAGCAAAGTAATCACAGCCTTTTTGGCTTTTGGAATTTGGCAGAGGAAGCCCCTCGTCTCTCTGTTGGATTGGAGGGTATGGGTTTACTAGCAGTGCTGTATGCAAATCTTTTATCCCCGAAGAAATGTGTCTCATATTTCTCAGCATCACCCAAGGCTGCTAGCCCTGGAGAAGCTTGTGGGCCGAGTGAAGCATGTCTTTACTGTAGGTAGGCAACAATTACAAGTCTGAAAAAAGTTAACCAAACCAAAGTAAGAATGCACACCACAAACACAGATTATTTTTCAAAGTAAGGTTCCTTCTTTTGTCTTTCCTCTCCTTCAGGCTTCCACATGTCTACATACATCCCAGCTGTCTGGATGAGGGTGCAAGCTGTAGAGCACGACCTGATCCTCTATTGCCACCCCACACAGAGATCCTAAGGCTGGTCTGAACTATCAGCCTGGTTGCCATAAAGTGTTAGTTTACAGATGAGTTGCTTCTGAATTTAGCTCACCACATGGCTGCACATTCATGCAAAGTGTCAGCACTGGCAGAAGGGAGTGCTGGTTATGAGATAATGGGGATGTATTGGATTGACTCTCTTGTGTTGGCCCACACGAATATATGTCAGCCTGAAACTCTGGTGGTGACTACCTCCATTGCTTTTCCGGTCTAGGCAACTATCTCCAAGTTCTCTTTTCTTGTCTTAAATAATTTCTTTCTTGTTCTTTCTCTTTATTTCTATCTCCCCCCACTTCCTTTCTGTTCCTATTTTAGGTCTGGCTTCCTGGATTTTCACCAATAACACTGCAGCTTTGATGACTCATGTCTCTTGGTTTGGTTTGGGGTTTTACTGATGCATCCTTTGGGATGCTGAGTTCCCCTTCCCTCTCACCTTCCCAGCAGGAAGTCTATTGTATGCAGCTTTAATTTCTTCCTTTTCAGAACAGATAGTACTCATTGTAAACTCCTGAGCTGACTCTGCCATATTTCACATTATGCATCATAAAGTACTCTAGTTGGGAAACAATTCAGCTTATGAATGTGACCCTGTTTTTAGTGTTTTGCAGATACCAGAGTTTTTTCTTAAAACTTCTCAAGACTCTCTCTTTGATTTTTGGTCACTTCAGTGTCACAGAAAGACAAGTGCTTTTTTTTTCTTTTTAATAATAAATGAGATAATAAAAACGTTAGAACAGCTGTACAGGGTCATATCAGAGGTCTACCAACCCCCACCACCCACTAGTATCCTGCTGCCAAATGTAGCCAAAAGTAAATGTCTAAGGAGGGGAGTAGGGATGGAACAAGCACGTCCTTCCCCGAATATTTGCCCAGCCTCTGGGAATATAAAACTCAGAAACCTCCTAGAGGGTGATTATTTTTGTGTGCATGAGAATGTAACAATCTTCCATTAATTTCCTACCGATAAATCTGTCCAGTCTTCCCCAGAGTCTTCATAAAATTTTAGCATTCCCAATAACAATGGCAAGGAATACCAGAGCTTAATTAGTATTACAGGAAAACACATCTTCTTTAGTCCGCTTTGTACTTGCCCTCTTGCTCTTTGCGCAGTTTTAGAAGCAGCAGTGGGCAATCCTTCCCTCCACAATCATCTGCTCATTAAACCCCCACTCCCTAATCTCTTCTTCAGGCTGAGGAAACCTCATTTATTTAATCATTCCTCGTAGGGGGATCAGTTCCTACCTTTGATCTTACTCTTGTTGACCTCAAAACTTCTTTTGCCTTCTTTTTGAGGTGGGACTCCCAGAGCATACAGTGTGTTCAGGACGCAGGCACGACATGGGCTTATGCAGAGGTGCTATGATGTTCTTCGCTTTCTTTTTTTGTTCCCTAGCACTTCCTAAAGTTTGGTGTCCTTTTTTGGCAGTTGCTGTGCATGGAGCTGACATTTCCACAGAACCGTCTGTCACAACTGCAGGATCTCACGTCTGAGCAATAAAGGCCAGAGCCTGTCATTTTGCATTTGCTGTTGTGTTTGCTTTCCTTGGTAAGCGGTGCTTTATATTGAACTATGTTGAATTTCACATGTTGCTGTTGTATTCACTCAGCCTTTTTAAGCTTCTGCAGCTACTTTTGTATTAGCAGTGAATGATTACTAGTTTTTTTACCCCTCTGCATACCAACTATTTCAGATCAATTCAGTAAATTCACCAGTACAGGTCATGCAGATTTCTGTGCTAGTTTTCTTCCACTGGGAAAATTAACCATTTATTTCTATTCTCTGTTTCCTGTCTTTTACCTTTTATCACACATCTGCTTAGTTTCCCTAAAATAATTTGCTAAGAGGCTTTAGGAAACCCATGCACTATTTCAATTTATCACATGCTTGATGATAAGCATGATGTGAGTTTACCAAGTGTTCTGACCATTGTCCTACAGATCATTTTTATCTAGATACACACTAATTCTAGTTTTTATAATAAGCTTTTTGCTTATTTTCCTGGAATAGATGTGAGGCTTAGTGGGCTTTAGTTTCCTGGATTTCTGTAGAACCTGTGCAAAACATTATAATTCTGTTTGCTACTTGCCCTTCTTTAGCACCAGAGCAATTTCAAGGAGGAAACACGCCACAATTAGAAGGTGTGTGTTTCCCTGGGCTCCTCTAGAGCACCATTTTGTCCTATTGAAACTACAGAATCTTCAAGAAGTTGGAAGCAACATCCCTCATAAAAGCCTCAGAAGTGGCGTGGTGCAGGAAATTTCCCCAGATTTTTCACACTGAACACAGGAGCAAAAAATGAATGCAATTACATGGCCTAATTTTCTCTGAACAGACTTTCTCATGAGGGTCACGTTCATGAATTCGAAAAGGGATATATTATTAGTTTTGACGACTAAACAGTGTTATTCTGACACGTAATGTAAGCTTCCTTTGACCCTTTTACAAGCCTTGAATGGTGATTTTATGCCTTCAAGACAGTGTTCTCAGTTTGTCTTCATACCACTTGTGATGATCTAATGTGTATTGATGTTTCTGTTACTTTTGTTTTTAACAAGCGTCTTCATTTTTAGGTATCTCCACTTTCTGAAGTTGAGTACAGCTGTGGCAGATATTTGAGATTTCTGCTGCAAAGTTAATCTAAAAGTACAATGGTTGCTTAGGCTGATGCACTTGGTTTAATGCCATAATTGGATCAGTTCATATATGACTAAAATTAACAGTAAAGGATAACTAAGCTTTGTGAAAGAAAAACCCTCAAACCCTCTTCACTTGGTTACTTAAAATAAGCAATAAAATTGGGGTATTAAGGAGGGCAAACTAATTACTATTAATAATATTAGTTAAATTAACTAGTTTTTCCTCTGTTTACAAAGGTAATTCTGTGTGCTGTCTCTAGGAGTACATCATTGTAACTATTTTATTGTTTAACAGAAGCGTTCATTATCTTGAACTACTGTAGCAGTATGCCCAAAAATACTTAAGGGAAATTTCAGTGTGAGTCTTTGTTAGTGGTTGGGAACAGCATCTTTCTGTCAATGTTTAAATCTCTTCTATATTATTCCACATAAACAGCATATTACTGGAAGATAATATGTTTTATTTAATTGCTATATAATTGCCACTTATCTTACTGGTTTTTGCCCACCCATCAGAGATGAGATGAACAGACTCGGGTGAGATGAAACTATTGAAGTGGCGAGATGCAAGAAGAGCAACCTGCTTTAAATGTTCTTCTCATAGCTGTGTGACCCAGCTGTTTATTACTATCACTTGCAATCACTTCATTAATTAAAAAGGCATAGAGGAAATAAGGCTTTTCTGTCATGTTTATACAGCCTTGGCAAAATGAGTGTCAAATCCACTTTTAAATAGGAAATATATCTTCATGTGCCTTAACAAGAGGCTGCCTCTGGCTCTTAGAGAAGACAAGGCTGCTGAACTATTTGATTGTTTTTACCAGAACTATTCTTAATATAGCCATCTTTCAGAACATTTCTTACAATTAAAATATCCTAAAATCACACTATAGAGAATCAGGAAAAACAACACATAGTCACTTTACTCTTTTTAAAATGGAGTACCGTGTGAACTACTGCAATGAAATGGAAGTTGTAAAACTACATTCCACTATCTGGAATTGAATCTGGATATGATACGTACAGAACTCTGGGTAAGAAAGAGGACCTCTCTTTGAAGTGGATATTTCTCGGACACTTCTTCAACTGCTTAGAATGTTTCACTTGATAAAGCAAGAAAATCAAATAGGCATACATAGCATTTTACTCATAATATTTATATTAAAGCAGATACAAATATATTAAAAAAGGTAAAAGATGTAGGAAAATGTAACTACCTTAACTACACTGCCAATATATAAATTTTAATAGATGTAATTTTGCATCAGGTCTTCACTTAGAATGGTGCATAAGTCTTTCCTTCAAAGAAATTTGCATAGACACAGGTCTTTCTCAAACCTTTTATTGTAGAATTTTGTTTCCATGTTGTCTTGTTCTTAAAAACAGCAAGCTCTCCAGGACAGGTTAGCAAGTTTTGTGAGTGTGACTTGCTCTCAACAGCTCAGTTTTTCTCATACAGGGGGAGATCAAAGAGCACCTTCTATAGCTATGTTTTAACTTTACAGTTAAGTAGAACTTATCAGCTCCTGCTGAAAGGGATAACTTTGTTCTTCCCTCCTGTAACTACTATGGGTTACTACATGCTGCTACAAGCAACTACCTGGTGCAATAGAAAACTATTTTTTTTTCTTCTACTTTAGCTTTCTAGCAAATCTGCCACCTGAGCTGACTTACATTGTGACCATCTAACCGCTAGATTTAACAGAAAGGAAGTGGTGGGAACAAAAACCCTAGGCTGGGGAATTGTTGAGCAGGGTATTGTACCCTGACAGCAGCTAATACTCAGGCTGCTATAAATATGATGTGAAACCTCATGCTTGATCCCTACAAAATACAGTGTTGCCCTTATTTAATTATGTCTAAATGCAAGGACTCAACCATTAAAATAAACAATATTTGATGTGTAAGAAGTCTGTTCTTTTTCTGTTTGCTGATATTTACTCTTATACTGTGAAGAAGAAATTATCTAAATACAATTAAATTAAATAAACAATTTCTGCTCGAAGCAGTAAAACTTATGACTGGTCCTACTAACAGGCAAAACCATTGTGATGCTCTGCCCTAGGATACGTAAGATTAATGTGTTTGGTGTTTGAAGGTGGAAGTCTTTATTTGTAAAGAAGAGAAAGAGGAAGGCAGCACAGTTAATCCTATAACCATGATAATATTCATTAAAACCCAAATAAGCCATTTCAGCTATGTGTAAGTAATTTGTTAACTTTAAGAGAAAGTAAACTAATATTGATAACTTCTTAGGAGAGAACTCATAGCATTGCAAATTTTGACCATGTACACAAGCACACATTCCCTGTTCTGATATTCTTGACTGGAGAGGCTGTGCCCTGCTGTCATGGAACTGTTTATACAAGGTGGCTTCTGCTGAAGGGTCTCCTATGATCTAACCCACTTTGCCTGGTTATGCTCTCTTGGATGGTCACCAAAACTCAAAGGAGCTCACCCCGGCTCTCCGGGCAATAGAGGGAGACCTGGGCATTTCAGAACTTGCAGGCTCCCTCTGTGTGCTCAACAGCAGAGAGCAGAGTAAGACAAGGCCATCCTGCTTTTTGGTCCTTCCTGTGTAGGAAAGTATGGGACAAGGCTGCCACTCCTTGTCAGCACTGGGGACATGCTCTCCTTGGCTACAGAATATGCAGCTAATAGGCGGATGAGATTTCTTCATGCACTTCATGTGACATGAAGCAATTGCTCTGCCAGAGGTGATGAGTATGCACTGTTTCTAAACACAGGCCCTTTGCAGATCAGAGAAATTGTTGTCTGAAGCTTGAGCTGGCGCCTTATTATGAACATGAATCCTCTGATGCTCCTTAATCTCCAGTTGCTGCCAGTCTCAGGATGTATTCCCATCAACATCCTTTGCAATCTCTAAGCTAGGCCCTCTCGGGAGCCAGGAATGGATGATCAGGAGGTTCTCTATTCCTTCTCAAAAAGCAGTGCTGGGGGAGTTTTCAGAGATGTCAGTGGTCAGATCTGAGTGCATCCCTCCAGGGAATAGCAGTTGACTCTTAGCCTCCTCTGGAGCAACTCCTAGGTGGAAGCCTGTGGTGGTGTTGTGCAAGATACAAAAAGGTCTGGCCACTACCTGTTCTTGGGTGAGGCAAGCAGCCCACTGCCCACGGGCAGCCTGGTGTTGCATAGGGGAACTCAGGATGCCAGATGGGGCTGAAGAAGCTGCTGAGGGGCCCTGAGCTGCATGCACAGTGAAAGCCATTAATACTTGCTGTAATGCAGCTGACTATTCCCACAGGAGCTGTCATAGTTGCCAGAATTACTGCGTGACCCTGGCTGGTGCCAATTGCCCTGTTAATTGATATCTGCCATTTCTCTTGAAGATCCTGCAGTTTGTTGGCATGTTTAAGCAGTTTCTATGGACAGCAGTGGGAGTTTGTGACACAATTTGATTGTAGGGTTTGTCATGCAAGTTAGGGATAAATTAAGATAGCTTTAGCATAATTAATATATATTATACTAGGAGTGTCATAGAGTTTGAAAACCTTATTCAGCCTACCAGACCGGTTGCAGGCAGAAGCCGACTAAAACATCCATGTCCTTTCCTTTTGGGAGTCATGTAGGTCGAGCTCCGTACATCCCTCTCCTGCTGTCCCCCTACTTTGAGTTACCACAGACCACTCTAGGACTGGCAGTAACTTGATCTTACTTCATACCTACATTTCTGCAACAAAGACAGGACTCGCCTTGCAGGCACTGGGAGGGAACATCACACAGAGAGAGCCTGTAGCCCTTGCCCATGTTCCTCCACACCCTGCGTAGGATGGGGCCGTGGGCCTGAGCAAAGGCAGGGATTGCTGAAGGTTGCAGCAGAAGAGCTGGTGAAGCAAAATGTGCTGCAGGATACTGCATGACAAAACAAGAGGCTGAAATCTTGTTTGAACTAGTAAGCAATTGGTTTTGCAATGCTGATCAGATGTGTATACCTGACCCACAGCCAGTGTGGACATGCTTGGTACAGGAGTGGATGAATTTTCCCCAGTTAGTGATTTTGAATGGGATGACCATTAAGATCATTCCTCTGCAAACACAAGAGGGCACTCCCACCTCACTCCTCAATGGCTTGCAGCACACAGAAGTGTTTAATGGAACAACACAGATTTGCAACTAATCCTTTGTACATGATTTGATAACACAACACTATGCATTTGTAAGCGTTTATATATCATGCACTTGTAGGCCATATTTAAGAAATGTGGTCTTGATTTGATGCTTTCTCTAAATGAGTATGCATGAAGAAAAGATTTAATTTAATCCTGATCTCAGTGAAATAAAAACAAAATTCATATGTTCTTTTAACCAGAATCACAATGACACTGGGACGCTATAGAATACTTGTTGCAATTTTAGGTACATTATCTCATGGAAACAGAGAATACTTTTTTTTGTCTATAATAAAAAAATCACTAAGAGGAGCTACATAGAGGGGTAATGAGATTTAAAGTTGTTATGCTTGCCAACATTCACATCTTAAAGTAGAATGTCAGTGATCCATTCATATAAGGTTTTCTTGCCCGCTCATTCTTGTTTGCCTAATGTGTTATGCTATCAATGCTTTGCACACTCTAGTCACACAAGAAAAAAGTATTTTATGCTTACTCAAGGGCCTCTTGGCAGTAGGGGTTAGAGTCTCACTTGATCACTCAGAAATATTTTAACAACTTTTAATATTGTTCAGCACAGTGAAAGGAAAGCTAGGTTGTAAAGCAGAACTTTCTGTCCATTTTGAAATACAAATGAAATCCACAAATAATTACTCCTTAAAGGGAAATATAAATCTACAAATCCCAACATTCACTGTGCTAATTGTCTCAGTTTAAATGCTTAGAGTTCCTTCATTTGGAGAAAGTTATTTGGTATTGTCTAAACCTTTTCCATAGGGAAACAAATTTTAACTGCATATTTAGCCTCTTTGCATTCTTTCTACAAGGTGTTTTCCACCCTGTTTTGTGTAAGTGGGATGCACTTTCCATTGTCCCCTCCCAGTGAAGTCTATTCTAGCTTCTGTTTCCCATACCAGACAGAAGATGTCAGGCAGTGGAATAAGGAGTGGGGTGGGAGGAGAGAGGCTGGGCAGTCCCCCGTGGGAGATGGCAGATTTGTGTGCCTGAGTCTTGTCCAGCTACCAGCTTGCTGCTCTTTCCCTGTACTTCGTACCCCTTCTTGTCACCCTCATGCTTCTTTTGGTCATTATGAGCTTCACCACCAATTTCTTAAACAACTCTTCCTTTGACCAAGAGGTCTGATGTCTCTCTTTCAGAACATTTTTGATTTGAGATGCTGAAAGTAAGAAACCGAAGAAGGATCAGCACTAGTGCAGCACTCTGGGGGAAAATTTGAGGGACTAGAAGTGTAAAGTACTAGAATAAGAATTGTGGAGAGTGCTGGCATGAAAGGCATGTGAGTAAGGGCTGTGGAGTCTTGCATTGCATTTAACCTCATGACACTACTGTTTTACTTTATGGCCCAGCAGACCCTTAAGCTCATGCCTAACCACTTCATAAAGTGGACTGTTAAGTGTAGTTTGAAAAGATTAGTGTTTGTGAAAAGAAAGTGTTTGTGAAGTAACTTCATAGAACAATATTGAGTCAAACTAATTTGTCAGTTATCAGTTACCTTTTCAAAGAAATTTGGTTAGAATGTGCATTTTGCCTGAAACAAATAAAGTAGTGACAGATCTTTTTGGGTCAAGGTGCTCATTTCATTTTCAAGCATGATCTTCATCTTAGAAATATTAAATGATTTATAAGTATGGATGTTTCTGAAATGATGATCATAAAAGTTGACTTTTAGCTACGCTAATAAACTGTATTGAAGAGGCTGGCTGCTCCACAGAAAGCGCCCTCTGCCAACACCGGGAAGTTGCTCCCCCAGGAAGGGTTGATAGTGATTATTAAAACAGAAGAAATCAATTTGAAATGCTAGTGACTCTCTCGTAGGTTTTTTCCTTTTCCTATAAATGGTCACATTCTTATGCATGGTGAAGTTGGGACAGGAGGAGAAACTCATGAAAAGTAGTATAATTTGAAAATATATTGTGGCTTATGAATTTGACTATGAGAAATTGTTGTAATTAATTATGTATTTTATTATATATAATTATTAATTTTCTATTCCTATGTATTTCTGATTGAATTATGAGGCCTGTACATGCCATCCTCCATCACAGACAAACCCATTTCCCAGTCATTTCTCCTCTCTGAGAGTGACACAAGGCACTCTGGTCAAAGGTGTGGTGGTGCAATGACTTATGGCTGTTACAACCACAAACGCAGTGTGGAGGCTTTTTTACCCTGTCTTGGAGCTGTATATGGCAAACTTTGCATTTTGTGCAGGCAGCTCCCGGTGCACAGGGCACGCTGCAATGCTCAGGGAGAGTCCTGTGGCACTGGAGGCAGCATGGGGATGTGCTGAGGCCAGTGCTCTCTGGGGATAGCCAGTCTTGGCAATGTAGGCTTAGCAACCTCCACTTGTCAACTATGTTTTAGCAATAAAGAGTTAACCTCTCTGTATGGTTAGACTTCAGTTTTGGCTGTGTTTAAACAGTGCAGGAAACAATTGCCAAGGAGAGAACTTGTGAAAGGCCTCTCACCAAAAATGTTTGTTTAAATCACATTCGCAAGTAAAATGAAAAAAACGTTTGCTTGTAGCATTGGAGGATGGCAGTTTAAAAAGGTCTTGAAGATAGATACTGAGTGGGATAAATCAATATGTTCTGAATCTCATCCATGCTAGAAAACAGGAATCAAATTTAATTCCAGACTCTTGGATGACTGCCTGGTTGGAGGAATGTATCACAGTTAGTGACAGAGAAACTGCCCTCATAGAAATCGTCCAGCACGAAAAAGAAGACTGAGATGGATTGTTTTGAAACAATATACAAATAATGCAGAGTATCAGTGTGCTTTACTGGCTGTACAGAAATTCAAGGAATGATGCAAGGACCAAAATCAGCAAGAGGAATTATATGGGAGATCATGCAGCAATAGCTGTAGACAATATCTGCCACAATAATTCTTGTTAATGAAATAAACATATTACACATGTTATTTGTGTAGTATGAGAATGGGACAGAAAGATAAGACCCAGAAGTGGTCCAGTTTACAATTATATTAACTCAGCATCTACTGACATCAGGAGTCCTTCAACTGACTTTACTAGACCTTTAATCAAAAATTATGTCACCGAGAATACCAGAATGGAGACAACAGAATAATCTAGGTGAGCATCTTTAAAATAGGAGAGAATGCTCTAGCCATCTGCTGCCAGAGATCACCAGCAAAGGAAAAGTCTCTGAAAAGTTCCTGAAATTCCGAACAAAGCATCCCCAAAATGCTGCTGAGCAGAAATTTCTCTTGAAAAGTACGGCTATGCAACATCCTAGATGCCAAAGCAGCATTCAGAAAGAAAAATATGAAAGTGCTTGCATTGCTAAGTTGTATATATCTTCAATGACTACAAAGCTTTCCTTGTCTCAGACTCTTTGTGAAACTGCAGTTTAAGAGTGAGGCTACAGCTTAAAATAATTTGGTCTCAGCATCAAGGATGTACAATTCTAAGGCCTCTATACCATTATTTTAATGAGAGATCAAGTTGTTTAGTGGGATATTTAAACACTGACTTCTTATATGCAGGGGCATGATCCATGTACATCCAGCATCCTCTTGCAGTGCTCTGGAGATAAGCAAAGACACCCAATGCTGCAGTTTGGGCTATGATGGCTAGTGAGCAGGTAATAGGAGCTCAGAGTTACTAATTAACATGTCTAGACATGACACAATTATTAATCTGAGTGGTTAATTTCTGCTTTGGCAAAACAACGGTAACCAGGGCACTGTGAGAAGGAGAAGGTTGAGTCATCTGAGGGCAGAAACGGGCACAAGTTTTCATATATTTTGCCATTTTAGCTGAACGTTTTTAATGATTCTTTGAATGCCTGAATCAAAACAGAACACCTGTCATTTCGAATCCCTAATGTCAAAGAACTTAGTTGTGTAGTGTTATTCAAAACCCCCCTCTACCTCCTCACTTCCTTAGATTTGCGCGAGGCACTGAGGATCCCCATAGGGAATTCAAATACTCAGAGGTGCTACATTTGTGGTCAGTGAATGTGAAGGCAATGAGGATGAACCCACTCTGTGCTCCTGCAGGAGCTTATTCCCTTCCTGAACACTGACTAGGTGACCAGAAAACTGCCCTTCGTGTCTGGCTGTAAATTCAAACACGATTCAAAGAACTCAAATAGTGGATTTTTAGAAAGTAGAATTGCAAAGAAAAATTCCTGCTGTACACGAACAAAAGGATTTTTAATAGTTCTCAAATCTCTCGTAAGTTCATTGTCATTAGTTTCAGTGAAGCTGTACTGATTAACACCAAATGCAAATCTGATTCTCCTCTTTCATTCTGCCTCTCAGGAAGGGATTCCCTGTGGAGACACACTGGCTTGCCCTAGAAGCCTCTGTGTGGCTGTAGACGGGTGGTGATTCCATCACAATCATTCTCTAGCTGGTGGGAGTTGCTGGGTAAGATACCAGCAGGCATGAAGCAAGTGAGTTACTTCCAGAGAAGAAGTTAAATGCTGGTGACTTGATCTGTTCACTAGAGAAGGAAGATTTTTTTTTTTTCAGAGGAAGGGGGATTAACAAACAGGATTTGGGATGTATAGTTCTAGGAATGAGAGCCTTGTCCTTGCAGTGTAGGATTGCTGTTCGCAGATAGCAGACCATGATCTTTGTATTGAATCTGCAAGGCAGCATGACTGTGGTTTGTCAGGCTTGCTCTGTCTGAGCTTTTCTAGGTTTCACTTGGTCTAATTGTGACAGCAGTTTCTCTAATTGACCAGGTGTCTGTGATTAATTTGTTTCACTTTTGTTTGTCTGTGTGTGGTTCTGTATAGATATTTGAGCAGACAGTTATTCTATATGTAGAGTGAGATATTTATGCCTCTAACACAGTGATGCAGTGTGGAGAAATGCAGCCCTGGAGTGATGGCATCGGCCTTAAGAAGTGGAAAAATGGGACACAGCACAGAGGAACACAGGCGAGGGATGATAAGAGATGGGGCACGGGCTTGGCACTGGAGACCCCACAACTATGAACTGTTCTCTGGCTGCCAAATAAGGAAGTGCAGATCTGGACAAAATTGGTTGCAGGAAGTAAAAAAGAACGTAAATAAGTAGGATTTTCTTGCTGTGAAAAGTATGTCTGAGGAGCAGGGAGTCTATCACAGTGCTCTGGACATCCTTAGTGCAGAGCTGCCCTAGAAATTATAGAACAGCTACACAGCCCACCTCCATGGACCTTCAGTCCGACAAGTGGATTAGACCTCTGGAAGGAGGGATCGCAGTTTTCCTGGGACTGACAGCTTGTACAGATTTAGAGGAAAAATCTCAACGTCTCAAGGTCACTTCACACTCTACTGCGAAGATATGCAAAAATAAGGGTATACTACCACTAGCATTGGCATAACACTGTAGGATGTAGCAGAGTATTTATGTTTCTGCCACCAGAACACAGCGGAGGATTATTAAAATTGAGTAGAATGCACTTAGTAATTCACACTTTTTCTGTGTGAGCTAAGTTTATGCATAGGTTTTCAAGCTATAATGTATCAAGTTTCTTATGCTATTCTATAGATTGTTTGCAAAATACTCTGCAAACATCTTCTCTTATCAGTCCTTCAACATCTGTTTCAAAGGCGTTTCTGTAAATTAATATTCCGTTATTGCTCTTCCTGATTTCTTTCAGTGAAGGGGAAAGGTGATGAAGTGTGGTTAATCTCTGGCATCTCTGACAAGAGATTTACTCTGCTCATCTAAAAATGTCCAGTACCTATGAGCTACTGCTGCTGGCTGGTTTGTTAGTCTGTGTGATTTACAGAAGACCCACTGTGCCAGAGTAACAAATGTGTGTTGTCCCTTTTAAGACGTGGTCTCTCACACTGTTGATGAACAGCCTCCCTGGATTGGACCATTGTCCAAAAAAAAAAAGGAATTATATGTACAGCAAACTTGTATTCAGGTCTTGATTTCTCATTTAATTGCATTTCATGTTGCTCTAAGAGTGTCGCCTCACAGTAGTATTATCCTTAAATGGATTTCAGGAAAAGGCTGGCATGTAGTTAATTTGTGTAGGTGGTTTTCTTTTCACAGATATATTATTGTCATGCCTGGTACTGTAGCAATTTGTATTTGTTTCAAGAAAGCAGACAAACTTACTCTTGTGCTTGGCTCAGTGCAAGGCAGACCTATGGTATTGTAATACAGAGACTTCTTCCAGCGGATGAGAAATAGCTGTTCACGGAATCAAACTCTCTACCCATAGTCCCTAAATGAGAGAAATGCAGCTCTTTAGTGCTTAGAACTGTTGGGTTTTTCAGTGTACATTAGTCCTGCAGTTTAATGGCAGACTAAAGGCAGTCTAATTGCAGAATCTTATTGTCCCAGCTATCAGTGCATGTTCCCATCACTGCTCTTGTATTGGCCCTAGCAGTGCTTCAGGCATTCATTCCTCAACTGAAACTAGATTAATTTCTAGTCAGATCAGCAAGCAAACCAAGTTCAGCCCCAGCTGGTGAATGCTGAACCTGATGTGGCAGAAGCACACGGGTGACACAAGGGCACCCATTCAGTGGTGCTGTGCTTTTTGATCATGTTGTTGTGGTCATGGTGCCACACCAACAGACAGATGTGTCTCTTACATCTATCTATATTTTCAAGGCTCACAGAAAATGAGAGGAGCTAGAAACACAGAATGAAACCCTTCGTCATGACCAGTGGAATGACTGAAACCTTATTTTCTGCAAATTTCTACCTCAGAAACCTGTTCCCTCTCGTTATAACTCCAGATCTCCCATGTTCGCCCCCAAAATTTCACTTTTTAAGACTTTGTGAATGTAATAGCACTCTTTTGGTTACTTAGTTGAGAGAATTTACAGAATGCCAAATACTAATACATTAAATGATCTCTGAGAACCTGGTGAGAACATGGAAGATGGCATAGAATTGCTGTGCTAGAACTGCTTCCACTCTAGCCCATTGGAAGAACCTGCAACTTCTCACACAGTATTTTGTGAAAGATTTTGAAGGGTGCTCGTATTGCAGAATGGTAGACACTAACAAACATCTTCCTAAAAGGAGAAGGTTGGATGAAATGTCATAAATAAAGCTTGGCTTCATTTTTGTAATATGATGCTCTTACTCAAATAAGCTTGAAAGCTTTCCAGCGGAATCATGAGTAAGCCTAAATTGATCACATTTTTACTGTGCATGTTTTACAGTAGCTGACATTGATTTGATATTATGGTTCTATTTTAGTGCTTTGTAAAATGAATGCCTCAACTCATTTTCCTCATCCCAATACTAATAGTGTCCCTATCTGTAATCTGTAGAGGCAGCAGAGGCATACTATATACAATTCCAGAACTGGACCCATCAAATTATTATGCAGTTCTTGTGCATCGTAAGAATATGATGTGATGTGAATAACATGTTTTCCACACTGGATTTATGGGTTTGCGTTCTTGTTACATTTCTCTTTCTGTATTGTTCATATTCTTGCAACAATTTGTAAATACTTAGGTATAGTTGTGTAGATGTCAACTGCCCTTTGTTACCATGGGTCTCAGGACTGAAGTAATTACAAAAAGTTCATTTCAGAATGCACCATGGGCTCTAGAGTTATACTTAAAAATTTTCAAGGATAAAGCTTTTTTTAAGTTTCAAGATGAAGTTTCTCTTCTCACATAGATGTGGGAGGGGCACAAATTAGAACAGGTCTTTGTTCCGAAATAGAGGGACAGCATAAATTATCTGCAACTAATCCCAGTCTGCAGAGATCAAGAGAAAAGTCTGGGGCAAGGATGTCTTTATCTTGTGTGAGTAATGACCAGCACAGCAAACATTTAAGCAAACTGAACATACATAGGGCCCTGATGGCATGCACCCATGAATACTAAGGGAGCTGACTGATATGTGCACAGAAAATTAATTACTGTAATTAACTTTGTAACTTCCATTTTTAATGGCCAACACAGAAGATACTCATAAAATTTAGATCAGTGTAATTCCAGTTGATTTCCCTTGCCTGTACAAAGGACATCCAATCCATTCATTATGTTTTTCCTGGAACACCAGGCTTTCAGCTCATTATATTAAGGTATATTGAAAGAGGAATCATCTTACTTGCATATGGAAACTTACAGCAATTTGGAAACTAATTAATCGTGCATCAGATTTCCTTGCCTTGGGGCCAGCAACATCCATCAGAGCGGTAGGACAGGTTCCTGGGAAAGGTATCAGTGTGAGCCAGGTAATTTCTCATGTTGCTATATCATGTCAGAGACCTTGGGTTCTCCAGCTTCCTCTCATTTTTGAGTCTCATCATTTGCAATTTTCAGTAACGTTGCCACTGTTAGATTAGTAAAGTAGCCATGGTTTTTACATCTTTGCAGGTATATGGACCAGAATTGCTTGTTTTCTATTTTTTTAAACAAAATACTACATTAAAGGATTAACAGGTTTCCTGACTGCATATAATAATTTATGACTAATGCATTGTTTTAACTTATGTGACAGTATACCTCTTTGTGGTTTCCCAAAGAAAGGAGACACATATCATCTCTGATATAAATTCATAGCGGTAAACTTTCAGTAGGCATGAATTTTCCCCCAGATGCCCAGCCTTTTGAATTCTCTTTATTTCTTGGTGTTTTTCCAGCTCCATTCACCCCAGTACTTGTTCTTATCTGTTGTATTCCCACTCCATTAGTGTTACAGAAGGCTAAAATGCTTTGATTTGCTATTTATCTTTCTAAATTAAACCAGATGGCCCTTATCACACATTTTACTCCTAAGATATATAATACTATTTCCTTTTGACATCGGTAGCCAGGCTCAGTAAGGGTGAAAAGGTCCAGGTAAGGGATATAGTCATTCTTTCAAATTTAAAGACAACGTTCTATAAAATGGAAAAATTAAAGGAATCTATAAAATTCCTGTTGCCAGGGAAGGGCTGCAATGGTTAGTGATTTTTCCCCTAGTGATTCTTTTTGCAGAGCCCTATCAATTAAGCATGGTGAGAAATAAAGTTTTGAAAAGCTCAGAATTGAATGGGTGTGAGGCAACAGAGTTGACTCTGATAGTAGAAATCCATTTCTAATCAAAAAACTCATCCTGCTCTCCTTAAAACTAATTACAAATGAAGAGTGCAGCTCCTTGTTTGAAAAACAGAACTCCACCTTTGATCCATAAAGATCGGCCTCCTCATCTTGAAAGTACAACACAGTTTTATTTTATAGTACGTGATTTTATGCCCTTGAAGCAAAATGGAACAAAGGGCAATTTTGCAATGAGATTTCTCTCCTGATTTATTGAAAGAACAGCATGGCATTACTGTGGTAGTATCGCTGTTTAAAAAAAAAGATAAAATTTGTTTCCAGTTCTTCATTCTGTTGCCTCTGTGTTGTCTCCTCTAGAGGGCAATTTAACACAAGCTATACATTTATGAGACTTTTAGGCTGGTGAGTGCTCTGTCAGTGATAAGAGAGGTTGAAGAATTTATTTCCATTTAAAAAGCCTGAACAAGCTAAAACTGGTTTGTGTGGCTGCCTCTCCATAAAAGATTTGCAGGGGACTGCTTAGACTGTCACGACTGCAGAAAGGTGTCTGTGCTCCCAGGGTCACATATGCCTTTTCCAGTCCTGTAAAGGTCAAACATGGGTTTCTGAACATCTTCATTTTCTAGAAGTCCCTTCAGCACAGGCTTGGGGACATCATCTGCCTTCTTTTTATGTATTGCTTTCCCCTTCTTCCTTCAAACTTCAAAAATTAAAAAAATGCATTTCCAAACATGAACAAGTCATTGACGTTCATGCTGCTGCTGCTCAGCTACCTGCATGAGAGTCTTAAGGGCATCCTGAGCTCATGGCTGGGCCACTGGGCGAGTGCTCTGGATACTCAGGCACTCATTTCTCCTTTTCTAGGCTGCTACCTGCCTGACGTTGGGAAGACGTCATCTCTGTGCCTCTGTTTTCATGAGCAAAAAGAGGACAACAAACAGCTGCATCTGATTAAAATGGTGTTTCATAGGGCTCGCCAGGTTTCCTGTTAGAGTTCTGTAAAGACCGTTGTCATGGGCCCTACAAGAGCAGGAGATTCCATTCCTCTTATTGGAAGAAAATCCATAAATGTCAGACAAGTTGATAACCCTGTTCTCAGAAACAATTTGCAGAAGAGGTATTAATAACCTTGTAGTGTCCCTATGTTAACTGGGTTCAGCCCTGTTTTTCTCATCTTTTAAACCATAAGTGGTTTGTATTTCCATACTCTTTCACCTAAAGTGCCTTGTATTTTGAAGGGGTAATATACTTTTCTTCTCCAATAAAAGATGTAAAAATAAAAATAGGGGATGAGGACCTGCTTTTTTCATTGTCTGAGCATAACTGCTATAGACTTCTACCTATTTTTCTTGTGCCTAGAATGAATCTCAGTAATAGCAATGCTATTCAATAATTGATCAAGAGGCCTATTGGTAACAGTTGTAAAATGCAGCTGGGAAAAAATGAGAGGAAAGGCAAAGTGCATTGCTGAAAACAGAGAAACTTAAAGTTTAAGGAGTTCCTGGTGTTAGTATATTAAGCTTGGTTCACTTATATGAACTATATCAAGCATGGTTGGTGAGTTGACTACGTGGGCCTGCACAACATAAATGTACGTCAGGTGTGTGATACAAAATGCTAGACTCAGACAGAAGCTTTTATTTAGATACTAGGTCAAGAACTAGCGTTTCACATAGTAATTTTTTTTCACTTTACTCTTTCCTTTGAAGCCATTATGCAGTCAATGAGGAAAATAATATTTCAGAAAGTCTTCCATGTTGGTATTGGACAGTGATGCCTTTCAGAGGTTTACTGAATTACTAATGCAGGTCATACAGGAACTTCAAACTCAAGTGTGGAGTGTTGGGACCTGAATCTGTCTGCCACAGAGGCCTCTTACTATAGCACAGGTTTCTGTGAGATGGCTCTGAGAACAGTAGACTGGAACTCAGCAGGCAGAGGATATGGTGGAAGTGAAGAAAAAATGTCATGTCTTGAGCTAATCTTCAATTTTTTGAGCTGTGTTCAAGGTCTCTAGTGCAATTAAGATAAACAGGGATTTGTTTAATTTCTAACAGCTACCTCAATCTGCATAAATTTGTCCTCTTCAGGGCTGTTCCTTTTGGTTACTCTGGTTTTTCTGATGCCTAGAAGCAGGCTACCTGAAACAGAGGCCAGGACAATTTAGGAGTATAAAAAGTGGACAAATTTATTCAAGGCCTTCGAGGTGCATTCAGGCAAACAGAAGTCCCCCTCAGGGAGTATACCCAAAATGGACACCAGGTCACAAGCCCTTCACATTTTATGAGTTCTGTCCTATTAACATATTGGCCCCTAATTCTCCAATCACACCCTTAGGTGATGATGTTAACCACCCCAGGCCCACTCCCCCCATCTCACAGTTGTTTACATATTTTCAGGCCCTAGGACAATGAATATGTCCTTGAATCTGTATTCAGGGAGCTTTGTTTTGGCTAAAGGTGCTGGGAACAGAGGTTTCTAGCACTTTGTAAGAGGCACAGAACTACAGCAAGTTACAGATACATTAAGAATAAAAAACCATAAATTATTAAAGCATCATGTCCAGCTGCTATATGAGAAATCAAGTCAAGATTTCTTTAATTTGAGGGACCTCCATGACACAGGCAGTGTTATTGTGACTTTTTCAAAATGTTTTTGAAACCCTACTTTTAGAATATGTTGTAATAATACAAACCCCCCACTTCTCATGCAGTCAGTAATTGCCCAAGGTAATGGAAAGTGGGAAACTGGCACTTTGGAACAATACCAGCTTCCAAAACCCAGGCAGAGCAGCATGAATGATGAAGATTTTTTATCACTTGGAGCTCTTTGTCTTTTAATTAAATGTCCCATACCAGGAATAACCAGTTTACAGGAGCTGTTGTATTAAAATCAAGCTACCAAGCTGTGTAATCTGCGGTATTGGATTGGATGGCTGATCTAGATTTGGCATTGGTGAGGACTCGATGCTGCAGTAGGAGAGAGGTCTTCTGTGATGCTGATTGAATATAGTTCTTTATTTTGGAAATGATTATTTTTTCCCTGGTCTTCACAACCAACTGACTTACACCCTTGAAAGAGGAATCTGGATTCTCTCCATTTGAATTCCTGTACCTAAAAGCCTGGCAGATACTCTGGTCCTGAAAAGTCTCCATTGCACTCATGTGGAAATTGGTGGGAGTTGCTTAGCATATTGGTTTTCCTAAAACTCG
The DNA here is from genome assembly GCA_036630365.1 of Acanthiza pusilla. Lineage (NCBI taxonomy): Eukaryota > Metazoa > Chordata > Aves > Passeriformes > Acanthizidae > Acanthiza > Acanthiza pusilla. The sequence continues at coordinate 27,060,521 of JAXCHO010000036.1, forward strand.
GGGTTGGTTTATTTTACATATAACATTGTGGGGTTTTCACATCAATTTGCCATGAAGTATTAAGCTTTCTCTTCTCTCAAATTGCTCTAAAGGTGCAGGATAGGCTTGAGTTCAATGTCAGACATGTACCAAAGTACATAGTTAGCAACAGCCTTGCCTGTCTGAATGCAAATGTTGCATGAGCCTAATAGTATGAATTTCCATTTGAATATCAGCGGAAGGCACTGTGAGTTTCACAATGTGTCAGTTTGCAAAAGTTGCTATGCTAAATGAAACTGGGCTTCCTTTTTTTTTTTTTTTTTTTTTTTTAGAACATAACAAGAATTCAGGGCTGCAGAGCTAATTTTCTATAACAATAGACTTGTATTCTTAGAAATAAAACTGGGTTAATTTTAAGTCTGACTCAGTAAAAGTGTCCAGACTTCTACACAGCAGACAATCTGTGCAACATCATTGCAAACTTTTAAAAATTTTGCTATGTTTACAGTCTTCAGCAGACTCTTACTAGGTTTTATCAGACAGCTTTCTCTCAAATTAGCTACTGTGGCATGTGCCTGGCTTCAATACACCAGTCTATTGCTCCACAGACAGGGAAACATAATACTTCTTGTCAGTGTGTACCCTGCAGCTCTTCTAGGGGCCATTGCTTCAGGTGCCTGGGTCACAGATACTTTGAATTCTTTTTTGAGATGAGTAGGGGAAAAAACATCATTGTGTTGATATCCTTGAAGAGAAACTACTGACATATTTTTATGTGAGTCACTCTGGCTCTTGTGTGAAGCAACACAATTCTACTGAATTTAAATGAGTTTAATTAATAGCAATTTAATGGGGAGCATTTTAACAGTGATATACTCCATAAATGCTTGTAGCATTTTAACAGGGTTATGTGCCATAAATGCTTTATTTTATATTTCATTATTTTATAACTTGTAAAATACCAGAATGCCAGGAACTGGCGTTAAAAATTGTCAGCTCAGTGTGTGCATGTCCTATATTATATACGACATCCATGATTTACCCAAGATAATATAGGATACATTTGCATGCACACATGGCCTATAATTGTCTTATCCCTTAATTAAATAATGGCAGCTTTTCCCAGATCTCTAATAAATTGATACATCCTTTCTGAAGTATCCTGGCTGTTGTCTGTGTCCAGTACTATTTGTGTATTTAAAAACAGAGCTTTCTAGGTCCGATGTGACTTTTGAGACAGCACATCTATTTATCATGGTAACTGAGAATCCCTTGACTTTTCTGCTACAAAGCCAGAAATCAAATCTGAAAGTGTAAATTCAATAATTTATTGTTATTCACTGTAGCACTCTGGTCTGTGCTTTGCTTAAAACAGGACTAATTTTGAAGGCAGAATAACCTGAAGCTGATTCCACCTTTAAGCTGGGCAATGATGTTAGCTGCAATTTTATACATTCACATTCTAGTATACTTTTCTATACAAAATTACCTTTGACCTCAGATCAAGGAATGAGATAGGTAAGCAAAATATTTAAGTGCTCTGCTGCATTAGTGCATAAAAAGCATAGCCACTGCTAACATAACACCACTGACCTCAATGGGGTGACAGAAATACTGGTCCAGATGAGCCAAACTATATGGACTACTTTTGGTGGCCTTCCTTGGATGTAGAGGGGAAAGATGCCAGTTATCAATATCCTGTCATATGTATTGCCATTTTCAAATACTCTATCATTCCCTGATACAAATAACATCTACAGTTTGGTACCTCTGAAACATGAATGCAGAACCTGCAAATTGATGAAAGAGCCTGACTGTGACCTGTTAAAAGTAGGTGGAAATGCAAGAACAAATATCCTCAAAGCAATACTTGGTGGATTATATAGATTTTCATCTTCTTTGAACTAAGTGCCTAGCACCTGAAAGGATGTGGATGTGCCTTTCATTTTCTGGGTTCTCCAAGTAAACAGCTGGTTTAAACCTTCAGATCCTGACTGCTGCTGAATGCGTTTTGTGCCAGTACGAAAATGCCACTATGCAGAATCTCTTCCCATGTTGCCATGAGCAGCTTCAAGGGGATGGGCCAAGGGTTTGTGGCTCAGTTGACAGCAATCCTGCCACCTGAATAGCATGAAGTGTTGGGAGGAGAAATGTGGTGATGCAAAAATAGGGATCAAAGCAACTTTAGTCAGGGCTGGAATGTAAGGTCCTAAATATATATATATATATGTGTATATATGTGTGTGTGTGTGTGTGTGTGTGTGTGTGTATATATTTATATATGCTATATATATGTAGCTAAGAGCTTGCACTATTAGGTAGTGGCTGGAAGCCCCACCAGTCACCAGTTAGCCAAGCTGCCCAGACCTTGGCTTTCATCACTGTCCAGCACCACCTTGCGTTGAGTGCTTTTGGACAGTTTAAGTCAACAGACCTTTGACATGTGTTGGGAAAAATAATTCTGCAAACAACAGATGATTGCTTTTCTTTGAAAAGCTCCAGTGCCTTTATAATCTGAGGTTAAGGTATCACATCTGCTAAAGAGTACCCTTTATGCCAGGTGTGAACTTTGCATTTTCCCATTAATATATGTCCAAATTTGATTAAGTTGTCACCATTTGTTCCTGCTCATTAAATGTTAATCACAGCTTAGACTTCCATAAATCCCTGTAGTTTCCATGCACACTAAGCAGTGCAGCTGCCTTGCCTCTTTCCTCTCCTAGACCCCAGACAGTGATGGGAAATGGGAGGTGGGCTGCCTTTCCTGCATCTTTACAGAACCCTGGGTGCTTTTTTCCTGCAATGTGCATAGAGAAGCTACCTTATTTGAAACCAGAGTCAAGAAACTCACTTGACTATTGGAAAAAGGGAGAAAAGGAAGTTAGCAGGAATTATTTCAGAGACAGAAAATCTATGATAGGGATTTGAAGAAGCGAGGAGAGACAGGAACCAGGGAGCAGTAATGAGAAACAGTGAGCAGAGAGGAAGGAGAAAAAGAGATGGATCTTAAGAGGAACTGCAGTGTGAAGAGTAGGACTTAATGCTGGAAGGGAGCAGCAGGTATCTGAGGGTAATGAAACCTGGGACAAGATTCAGTGGCAAGTAATGATGCCTAATTTAGCTATCTACATGTAGAGCTTTACACAGGGAACAGATTTTTAAGCCCTCATTTTAGTCAACCTAGCAGATCTGTGCCCTTCTGTTACAGCAGCTGGGACCACACACCAGGCATTCATACAGCTTTCAATGCCTGTGAGAGGGATAGCTGAACTTAGCCCTGGTTGTGACAGTCTCGTGTCAGCTTGTTAAATTCCTCTAAAGAACTACATGATGTAGCTACTTCTAACTGACCCTGGATGTCCTCTACAGTCTATCATGCCTGAATTCTTGAGCCAAAGTATTAAAAAATATCTTTAGTTGTGAATAACTCTTCATTATCTACATACAATTGCATAAAGGAAATACATTTGCCCTCTGTCTTGATCCATATATTGTCTTTATTACTGACCTATAGCACTCCAATATAGCCCTGCAGTATGTCATAAACATGGGATAGGTGTTTATGATGTGTCATAATAGTAAAAGGACGAGGAGGAGAGAATTAACTTTTATGGATTCCTGTTGGGTAGATAGTCAATGAAAATTTCTGTCCCACAAGTACAAAACTAACTAAAGTATTAAATAATAGCCACTAGCAATTTAGGCTATAGTATGTACTGTGTTTATGTAAGCACATATATTTTCCAGACATTTTAAAGAATATCTAATTTCCTTAATGATTCCTCTAGGTTTGCGTGTACAAAGCCCTGGCTATCAGTGAAATCAAGTGTGATACAACTATTGTTGGTTTTGGATACTAACTTGTATCTAAACAGATTTTGATTTTTCTTCATTATTTTATCACAGGTTTTTTGTAGCTTTTTTAATAAGAAAAAAGCAGATACTGATCTAATGTGCACATCCATATAGATTGTAGTTTAAAGGTTATCAGAGCTGTACCTAAATTACCAAAATAATTTGGAACCAGTCAGCCGGGTATCTTGCTGTTTACTGATTGAAGAGTTAACTCTAAATTTGAGATCTTTCTTAGACAAGGAATTTGTTTGAGACACTCAGTCTCAAGTTAAGTGCCAAGCTCTCAGAAGGCATCATTGTCTGAATTCCCTGAGTTTTCTAATGCTTACTGTTGCTATGGAAACAAGGGATGATTTCATTACCCAGGCTGTGAGGTGGATGTGTTTGGGATTGAACCCTTCAACAGCACTTGGAGTGTTCTACGAAAAAACAGTGTTTCCTGACAATTTTCTGGGGGAAGAATGTTAAATTACTTTTTTTTCACATGTCAGTGTTCGAGTACTGCTTGTGTTCGTCATGACAGAAGGAATGACGAGAGGGTAATGAATAGGGAAATACTTTGATACCTACTTTGACATATGGGTTTTTCTTGGTCCTTTTGGGGTTTTCTTGATCATTTATTTCTACACAGGCAGCTCAGAAATGCTTTCAAGTCCAAATCTCAAGAAATGCTTAGTGCAATGAAAGGAGTGGATACCACCTGTATGAGGAGGCTGGGCTTGTCATGGGTATGTATTAGAATATTTCTGTTCTGCCCTATGCTGGCTGTGTCAGCTGGAGTCCCTAGGATACACGTAGGGGATCCTTGGCCAAGGCATTGAGGTGAGAGGTAGAAGAAAATGCAGAAAGACCATGTGTGGAATAAGCCAGAAAATAAACCAGGAGCTGCCAGAGAAGTTCCACAGCTCATTCACAGTGCAAATCTCTCCTTGCTGAATTAATCCCAAGTTTTTCAGCTCTGCAGTTAGAAATACAGCTGCTCTGCAGCCACATCCTCTCTGCTCTTGAGATCTTAATGGTGCCCATCATACCCTCTTCAGTTGTGTCTTCTCCACACAGAATGATCTGCATGTGTTCAGTTTTCTTATACAGAAGGACACTCCTCCCTTGATCATTCCCTGTTCATGTTTTCAGTTGAGTAGAGCAACACAAATTACAAAAAAGAAGATGTGGATGCAGAAAGGCCTTCATAGTAGCTTTGTTTTGTTCTCTGTTCCTTTTCTAATGCCATTGATACCTAATTTATACCAAACTATGAGTGGAAATGATGTTTGAATAATACCCACTACAACTGTGAGATTTTCTTTATAAGAGATTATAGTCAAGTAAGAGCCCATCCTTCTAACTGTAAAGCTGAGTTTATTAAAATACTCTAGATACGTATACCGAATTTCACCTGCCCACTTTTATAATTCTACAAGGTGCTTCTACAGTTTTTTAACTACCCTGAAAGCTTAACACCAGCAAATGCTTTAATTTTCCTTTTCATCCTCTTCTCAGGATCATTTAGGGAGGTATTGAACAGCACAGACCAGAGCAGAGATCCCTGTGGTGCTTCATTTAGAATCCCTCTCACTATGAAAATTGCTGATTTCAATCATATTCCCTCTCTTTAACCAGTTCTTCATTTATTTGATGGTGTTTCTTCTTATCCAACAGCAATTTTCTTTACTTGAGTAAACAAACAGTTACTGGGGAGAAACTTGTTAGCTAATTATTAAATCATTTTCCACGCATCTCTTGTCTCTGGATGTTGCCAACATTTTTCATTTCAGAAGCATTCATCTGTCTCTCACTGCCTTGTTAGTGCTTTTTCAGTTCTCAATTTTAAATGCCTTATATTCATAGGCCTTAGAATGATCCTCATAAATCTTTAGAGTTGTTGGGAGCCAGACAGATTTCTCTCTTCATCAAGCTATTAATAGCAGTGAAAGACATACACTGTCCATCTTGCAGATATTTATGCCTATTAACTGCTAGAATCACTTGGTCTTTTCATCAGTATACAAATATATAATTGGATTTACTTTCTTTGAAGTCTCAGAACTGCTGTTGGTTTCTCAGTTCCAGATTCTCTACCACTCTTACAATATTTGATGCAGATTTCTTCCATTTGCCATATTCCAAAGATTAATATCCAGTGATTTTACCACTGAGACTGACCCATTTCCTATAACCACATCCACAAGTAAGGACTTTAAAGTGCCTGTCTCTGATTTAATTTAACTAAGATTAGATTTCACACATACATGCCATTTTCATATGCTCTTTTTAAAAAGTCAGATGCGTAGCTAGACCACCCTAACTGGTTTAATATGGATTCCAATTATCTGTAAGACAGAGCAGCTGAATCTGGGATGAGAGGGATGAGGAGGAGGTTGCTACTTCCCTGGGGAGCAGTGGGACATGCTCAGGGAGAGAACGACCCAAGAGAAGAATTAAGAAAAGGAAAAGAAGGAAGTGTAGAAGCTGAGGCTGTGACAGATGCAAGGATACATGGGACTAAAGAACCAAGGGACCATTCCTAATTAGGCAATTTGGATATAGATACCCTATTTCTGGGAAGTGGAAGAGTGTTTTGCCTTGTGGATGTGATCCGTACAGTACCAATTGGCTCTGAGAGCAGAAAGAAGTCCATGCCTGCCCTATTTAATACTCCTGGTGTTGCCTGTTTCAGTGGTGACAGAACGAGAAAATGCCTTCATTAGGGCAGTTTTCTGCAATTCTGAAAATCCCTGATTTGACTTTAAAAAAACAAACTGGAAACAGTGGCTTACCCTGCAAAGACATAGTGGATGGGGGAAAGAGTATTTTATAACCTTTTTTATTTCTATTCAGCCTGATTTAGGACTCTTGAGTTTTCTCTGCGGAAAAAGTTAAGAATATGAGTTTATACTCCAATGAAACCTGATTTCCCCAAGTTTAAAATCTTTGTACTCACATTCAGAAAGCTTATTTTGGAAATATATGCTTCAAAGCTCTGGCTAACTTGCACTCCTGATGCAAGAAGTTGTGCATCCATTTAAACATCTGAGTTTCTCTCCTTACAACATTGCTTTCTGCATAATCAGCTTAGTCTGTGTTTGCAGCCTCTTTTTCAATGAGAGCATTTCAAGCTCTCATTTTCTTAGTCTAGATTATAATTAATTGAGCTCTGAGTATTTTTACACCAATATGGGATATGGAGTTTTTTGCTACTTATGCAGATATGCACTGTTCTGCACCATACTTGTTTTGATATGAATATGAATTACATAGCAATTGACCTTGGGCTCTGCTTAGTCTGTGCTAACTGCCAGACCCATATTTTGTCCTCTGCATAAATAGCAAATAACTTCTTATCTGGCTCTTTTTGCAAAAATATGCCTTCCGTGGCGACCCATTTGCATTGATTCCAATAGTCATGATACTTTTCACCTTTCTGTGCTGCTTACATGCCCTTTTCTCTCCTCACAGGTTGTGCAGTGACCTCCAGTGCCTTCCAGCTTGCTCCCTATATGTTATCTGCATGCCTTCTGCTTTCTGTGCCATGCTATTACTTGAAAATTTGGCAGCTCTGAAACCTTTTCTGCATAACTCTCCTCTCCCAGAACTGCCAATTCAGCTGATTTCACTTGTTGCAGGGACCGATTTGGAAGTGTGTGATTTGGAGACATGGAATGAGGCTGAAAGTAGAGAGCTAGGGGATCTATGCTGGTCTTAGGTGTCATCTGTGCCCTCCTGAAATTCAACTGCTCTTGCAGCCCAAAGGTGACACCAAAGGAGAATGACAACCTTTCCAAAGTGACCCTTGGAGCTGCTCCAGTGAGTGCCAATACCACACTGGATGTGCATGCAGGATGGTCCTTGAGGTGCTGAGTGTTCTATTGGGAGGCCAAAGTGGGCGCACAGCACCTCGCAGTGTGTGTTACTGGTGGATTGGGATGTGACTCTCATCTGCCTGACACCAAAAGTGTAGTGTGAAACTCCCCAAACCACCAACACTAGCAATGAAAGGAGGCACAGAGGCAGCTACCAGCTATAAGGGGAAACAGAGAAGCAATCCACAGCATCCCAGCTGGAGCTGAGCACGTCCACTCCTCTGCTGGCTCACAGCCGCCTGGCCAGCCGTGCTGCTGTCTTGTAGGTGCCAGGTCGTTTACTGCTGTTCCTTTGGCAAGCTCAAGGCCCAAACAGACAGATGCTTATGACCTAGACCATACTATTGCAGCAAAGCTGGTCCCTTGAAAGGCTGTGTCAGGACACTGACAAGTGAAATGCACAGAAGGGATACCATAGCCAAATAGGATGAAGCTGCAGCCCCAACTATTTCATCTCTCCTGTGGTTTGCAGGGGCTGCTTTCTATGATAGCAGCTGATAAGTTCTTCAGTGTCTGTCCAACATAAATCCCTTCTGAGCTGAGCTGAGTTTTGACAAATTTGTGATCAGGGCTGAGATAAGATTGCTGTAACCGTGTATATCTGTTGTGGTGCTTTTACTTTGCTTTGAATAGAATTACGTGACCCCAAAGCAAAATTTTGTGGATGAAATTCCATGCTCTGCTGCAACCTTGTAGATTCATGTTTATTCATTTGAAATTTGTCTTCTCAAAGGTAATTTTCTTCTAAAAGTGTTAATGTATCCTGATAGCTGTTGGGAATTTAATGCTGTCATTTTCCTTGGCTTGCTGTGAGGGTTGTGTGTCACCTATAATTTATACAATATGGTGCTTAAAAGGTCTAAGTACTGTTTCATTATTACAGGGAGCTTGGAGAAACAACACAGCTGACAAAATTAGCTGTAGATAGCCTCTAGAAATTTATGCAACTCACAGATTTTGTGATCTCCTTTTGATGAGATTCATTAATAGTATTGCGTGTTTAGTTATACCTCCAGCTCTGCCTGCCAATCCTGAACTGTGATATCAGAGAAAACTTTCAGTGCTCAGAGCCTAGTGTTGCTGAAGAAATCTATGAATCTCATCCTGCATGGGCCAAGCCTGCTCAAAGAGTCCACTGTCATTGCAGGTTTGCTGGTGAAATGCAGGAAGGAAAGCTCTTGCAATGACTGTAGTTCAAAGATACTCCAGTGCAGTTTAGTTTATTCCTGTCACTGCATTTTCCAAAGAGGGCAGTACTGTTCCAATTTAACCACATCTGTACCAGCAGCTGCACCTGGAGGGACTTTGGTGCTCTGTCTCCAGGAAGATGGTATATGTTTATAACTCGTACCATACTTACGGGTATTGCATACTTGTAAGTAAAGCATGCAATAAATGCAGCCGGGATTTTTGCCTGCAATGATACCACCTAAGAATGCAGAAGACCTCTTTAGAAAAACAAGGAAATATGGGTCGTTTGGTAAATAGCAAATAGAAAAGTCAAAGTTAAGCAGAATTAATGAAAAATCAAATTAAAAAAAGGGAAAAGTTGAAAAGATAATATTTTATGATATGGTGGCTAAATTACCAGGGAAAGAAAACATTTTCCTTAACATCTGCCCAGTTTAATGGTATTCTACTCTGTTACTTACCAGGTACTTACAAGAAAAATGGGATCTGCTGTTGTTACTTTGAGCTACTGGATGTCTCTCAGAGGGACAAGGCAACATTTCTAGAGAGGCTGTTCACTAGAGTATTCATAGACTCATAGAATCATAGAATATGCTGAGTTGGATCGGACCCATCAGGATCATCAAGTCCAACTCCTAGCCCTGCACAGAACATCCCAGGAATCACACCATATGCCTGAGAGTGTTGTCCAAATGCATCTGGAACTCTGTAAGGATTAGTGCTGTGACCACTTCCTTGGGGAGCTCATTCCAGTTGCCAACCATCCTCTGGGTGAAAAACCTTCTCCTCATATCCAACCTAAACCTCCCCTGATCCAGCTTCAAGCCATTTCCTCAGGTCCTGTCACTGGTCATGAGATTGAAGAGCTCAGTGCCTGCCCCTCCTCTTCCCCTCACAAGGAAGTTGTAACTGCAGTGAGGTTTCCCCTCAGTCTCCTCCAGTCTGAACAGACCAAGTGCCCTCAGACACTGCTCACACGGCTTCCCTTCCAGACCCTTCACCATCCTCATGGTCCTTTGGATGCTCTCTAAATGCTTTATGTCTTTTTTTATTGTGGTGGCCAAACTTCATTAACTCTGATTTCAGAGCCTTTTGTTCTCTTAGCATCTGCATGCTTTCACTTGCTGAAGTGTGTGATTGCATTTTTGGGGAATAAGTGCTAGAGGCTGTGTCCTTGCACAGTTTTGCTGTACAGAGACCATTCAGCTAAAAGCACACACAGCTTATGGACATCTACAGGGCTCACTCTGAAGTACTCAATCACTTTCCACTACCTGGAAAAAATGGCCTTTTACAGAAATAACGTTCAAAGCTTTTAATAGTACTATTGAACAATATGAAGTTTCTGTTTGAATGTCCATCCAAATTTGAGCCTGGAAAAGAGAAGGTTTTGGGGTGACCTAACTGCAGCCTTCCAGAACCTAAAGGGAGCCTATAAGAAAGATGGAGAGAGACTGTTTACAAGGGCATATAGTGATAGGACAAAGGGAAATTGATTCAAACTGAAAGAGAGTAGGTTTAGATTAGATATTAGAAAAAACTTCTTTGCTGTGAGGGTGGTGAGGCACTGGAACAGGCTGCCCAGAGAAGCTGTGGATGCCCCATCCCTGGAAATGTTCAAGACCAGGTTGGATGGAGCTCTGACCAACGTGGTCTAGTGGAAGATGTCCCTTCCCATGGCAGAGGGTTGGACTAGATGATCTCTAAGGTCCTTTCCAACCCAAACCATTCTATGATTCTATGATTACTAACAAACAGCTCTTCTGAGAGCAGGATGTTTGCATTTAGCTCATAACAAAAGTAAAATATGCAGAAGTTCCAAGCAAATTCAACAATTAAAGTTGAAAAACAATAAAACTATTCCAACAGTATGTCATTTCATAGAGAAAAGCCAATGCTTAATGTGTTGCTATAGCATTAACTCAACTAGACACACAACAGGAAAAACTAATTTAGCTCTGGAGTCAGCAACAGTAAATCATCGGTGTTTTCAGCTTAAGGCAAGTAGGAGAACTGAGATGAAAGCCCCAGTATTCAGAGTGGACTAGTCAGGAGAACAAGAAGGAGCATGTCAGCTGGACAAGCTGAGGGCATGTCAAGGATTGGGACACACCATTGTGCAATTCACATGGGCAACTTCTGTAATATTATAATTTTATTTCAACAGACAATGTGAAGGTGCTGAACTGAATCTTGTAACCCAGGTCAAAGTTAGAAGAAGGCTGTGTTCCAGTCATACAGTGAGCTCTTGCTGCTCCCTGATGTGCCTCCAGCTTCCTTCACTACACTCTGTTGTCTATTCTGGGAGCCTGCACCATGCAGAGGGGACAAGCAGTCTGCAGATAAGCTCTCTCCCTTCAAGGGACCATGGAAATTTGGAAGGGTACACATGCATATGCACACAAACAATTTTAGGTTAAATTTTTGTCAGCATATCCCAAGCACAGAGGGCAGAATAGGCGTGTACCATTTAACTGGGAAGCTGTGAAGACTGCAGTGTTAGGAAGCTCAGCAGTTCCCCAGAGTGATTCTGCACAGGGAAGGAGACTGTCATAGACTAGGTCTTGTAGCCACAGAGCACACTGAATGTGTACAATGAGCTTCTGTGGGATCCCTCCAGTTTAAAGTCCTTTGTAAAATAATTTTTTTCTTTAAGTGCCTAGACCCTCTCCACTCCACTATTTTTGAAGAAAGGAATTGAGGAAGGATGGGGTGCTGTGCTTAAAGTTCCAGACAAATCATTATCCAGATCCATATAACATAGATAAATGGATGAGACATCATCCTGTAGTGATATTTCATATGCATGTTGTATTCAACCCTCATGAATCTTATGTGCTAGTGATGCAGAAAAAACCCCCAAACCCCAAGAAATCTGTGCTAGAAATTCCAAATTTACCACCAGAAGTCATGACACTTTCGCTACAGCTTTCACCTGTTCCTGGCAGCTTGGCCATCTCAGGGTACTAAGCAGTGTGCTGGAGATCACAGGCAGGGGGTTGTGCAATAAACCCTGATTTTTAAACAGTGGCAAGGAAATAGGTTGTGGCTAGTTGATATACAGACAGGATTGAATAGTTCAATGAGTAACTGTGGAATTGCCTTCAGAAAAGTTAATCTGTTCAAATCCATCAAAAAGCAGCAAAACAACTGAAATATAAAATGACAAGGCAAGGAATTAATTTGCTTGAATATGTGGAAGAATTTGTGTCTGCGTGATGTATTCAAATATAAGCTCAAGGATTTACAATATACATAATGAACTGGTGTAGCAGAGATGTGAATCTTAAATGGCCTCTCAGTATCAATAAAACATACTGGAAATAATAGATAAATTTTCCTAGATCAGGCTAGTATATAATTTATCATCTTCCTTCTGAAATCTGTGTTTTTAAACCAAGGACCCGATCCAACCTCCTACATTTATGGAAAGACTCATACTGACTTCAGTGGGATTTGGATCAGGCTTCTTACAAATATCATATGAGTTTTTTAATGTCCTGAAAGGTTTTAAAACACATAAACTTTAGGGTTTTTTTCAGTTAAGTTTCAAAATTCATGGAAGTCCACAATAAAGCTTTGGAATAATATGCAAAAAGTTCATGTAAAGATTTACTTGTTTGAGTCTAAAATAATTAGTAAGGCTAATAATTAATAAGGAATGCAGAATCAGTTAGTTTTCTTTATTCCTTGCCAACAACTAGATCGTGCCTGCATGGAGATTTTATTTCTTCTGCATTAATAGCTAGAGAACTTTACCAGTTTGTTCATAGTCAAAATTATCTATACCCTGTTGTGCCTCAAAGTGAAATGAAATAACATGTCAAGAGTATCAAATTGCCAGCTGATGTGAAGCTGAAGTTCAAACATAAAGAAATTCTGTGATTAGGAAACATCCCTCTCTCTCGCTCAATCTCTCTTTTTCTTTTTTTTAATTGCAATTTAAAGAAATCACATCAATCAGGAAGAACAGAAAATTCTTTCAATGGGCTTTTTGTCATCTGATAGTGAATTACTGTAACAGCTTCTTTGCAGGATGACATTTACTATGTGCTGCTGCAAACTGATACGCCACTCACAATTGCTTCTATCCTATACTCATGCTTCATGAAGAGCAGGAACCTGCTAGTGCTAAACATCCCAATCTCACATTGTTATTAAAATTACATCTGGAATAGTTCTGGCCCTTTATGTTTTGAGTTTTTGTGTTGTCATGGACATATTTCCCCATAAAGACAAGCATAACTGACATATCAAAAGAAAATTGTTTCAAAGAGAGCAACATTTTGCAACTGAAAATGATATAGGCCAAGTTTTTTCTCCTCATATAGCAGATATAGCAGATCTTCCCTGTAATTTATTGGCACAGGTTCCAGCAAGGGCAGTTTTGCCCTGCTTGGAAAGCAGTCTTTTTATGTGAGCAGAATACAGATCATCTCTTGGCTCTTCACTTTATTTTCCACATATTTTCAGTGCATCCTGTAGTCAGTAAATGAGTAAAATTGCTGTAAACTCCCCCTGAACTTTTATATATATCCAAGAATTTGTGTTATAAAACTTAGCAATAAACCTCTGTAACACAATGCTGCCATGGAACAGCCACGGAAATTCATTCAGTGGGAGAGCCATGACTCCTCCTCCATGCTCACTCTGAGCTGCTCAGATCTTACAAATCTTCTCCAAATACTTAACACCAGCTCATGAGGAAGGGGTTTCTGTTTTATGGTTATAAGCCTCCAAATAGCCCTGTGCACTGATTTGCTAGGGTGCTATCACAGTATTTGCTCTGCCGCACTCACTGAGATCACATAGCTCTAACTGAGGTCCTCACTGGACTCCTTCACTGTCTGTGGTCCAGTTGGTTCACTGCTAAACTTCCCTTGCACACTGTAAGCCTCTGTGCAAGGTAAACCCTTCTTCCACTCAGCTAAAGAAAGGTTTGTTTAAAATACCATTCTCAAAGTATTAGTTCTTTGTGTAAGCAAATAAAAATTATTGTTGTAGCAGGTATTTGGTAATAGAAAAAGTTGATAAAATAATCTGGGAAAATATGTTGGCTATACTGACAATTATTCCCCTGCATATCTGTAAGCACACAGAGAAAATATCTATTGTAAGTTGTTTGCGACAGTTTTTGGTATAGAATTTTACTTCAGAGTAAGAGTAATTGAGGGAGAGAGAGTGCAATTTGCTCCTGATTTCAGGTAGTTCTGTAGGATCCATGTTTTTTGGATGTATATACCTGCACTTTGCCATATGTAGCAGTGTCTGGGAATGCACATTTCGTATGTATGGATCATGGAAAGGTGATCACACTGCCAAGTGCAAGGTATTATTTACCAGTATTTTTGTAGGTTGATTTGCCAGAAGAGCACAAAGTGTATAGCCCATGGACTTTGCTATTTATAAAATATATTACTGTATATAACAAGGCAGTTACTTTCCAGAGCAATGAGGAATATACAGAAACATTTTAATAATGGTTGTTGAGAAAGGGCATCATTTTATCACTTTGTCTATTTTCCCCCTGGAAAGGCCTGCCTTTGTCTATTTTGCTGGAAAGGTCTGCCAAGGTCTAGGGCAGTGGAGTCAGATTTGTTTTGAGACCATTTTACTTCTTGAAGTTTATTATCATGTCTAAATTTAGAAAGGAATGTCTTTATGATGGACCTTCTGAGGGTGCTGTGACAGAAGACGTAGTGGCAACCCACAAAAGGCTTCACTATAATGTGTACTTGAGAGTAAAGACATGTAAGAATTGGATGTTGAAAAATCGGTGCTTTGAAAATTCACACCTCATGTCTTTTTCTCAGGTGTAAACATAATTTCAGGTTTTGGATGTGAACACTCCTCTCTTTAAAAGCAGAATATTTCCTTAACTCTTGAAGAAAACTTTGTCTGCATGTTTATAGAAGCTCTTAAATAAGCTTAGGGAGGTGACAACTCTTTCTGTTTCCCGCAGGAGATAAAGGTCAATCACAAATGTGAGTCCATTCATGCTTCTAGTGTCTGGTGATCTAAACAGCACAGAAAAGGAGTGCTGCTTGGGTGGAAATGACAACAGATATCTGCAATTCTAAAGTACTTCTGTGGAAGCACAAAGATTTTGTGCAATAGGGTTAAAGAAGGTCCCTAAGTTCAGTTTGGGCTGGTAGTCTGAAAAATGCAAAATTAACTCCTTTCCATGACAATCATAACCATGTGAATTCTGGGGATGGTCTTTACCGCAGTGCCCATGAGATGGTACAGTTCAGGCTCCTGAGAGGACAGAGCAGAGAAACTAGGACGATCACAGCCCTGGACATCAGAAGAGCAGGCTGTGGCCTAATCACAAATTTGCTTGCAGAAATCCAGTGGGATACAGACCCAGAGAGAAGAGAGGCTCAGGAAAGCTGGTTGCTTTTCCAGGATCCCCTCCTTTAAGCTGAAGACAGAAGGTTTGCACAGATGAACAAGCAGCTCCTGACAAAATTCAGACATAAAAAGGAAGCATACAAGAGGTGGAATCAGGGATAGGAGAGCCAGGAGGAATACATCATGAAGGGTTGGGCTTAGAAAAACCAAAGTCCACCTGGAGTTGAATCTGGTGAGGGATGTAAAGGGCATCAGGAAAGACTTCTACGGTACTTAGCAAAAGGAAGACTAGGGAAAATGTGGGACAGGTGCTTAACAGTGCAGGGAATCTGGTGACAAAGAACACAGGAAAAGTCAAAGTGCCAAGTGCCTTCTTCACCTAGATCTTTACTAATAAGTCTGACCTTCAAGCATTTCCAGTCCTTTAGACGTGGGAGAAAATCTGGAGCAAGGTTCAGCTGTCATTAATTTGTGTCATATTCTATCTAATTCTTAATTTACACTACATGTGGTGTAAATTTACACTACAGCTTTTAAACCATTCTAGGCAGGGAAATGTGTTCATTAATTTGGCTTCAAAAAGATGTTGTGTGTTTTATGCTGAACAGTGTCTCTCGAGAGATTCTTAAAATGACAGTCGCATTAAAATGCTTTGCACTTTAGGAAAGTATACTCCCTATTAACAATCCCTGCCTGATTCTTAATTTAGTTTTTTTTCCCCTGGTTTATCTGCACATGTGCAGGTAACCAAACTGCAAATTCCCAGTAGATTTCAGAGGCCAGGCTTGGTTACTGTGTGCAGTAATCCACAAACACCATGCCATGCAGTTCAGTCTGCTCTGCCAACTCCTGACTCCAGGAAATCTTAACAGCCAACAGGACATCTCTAAGGAGGAAGGCATGGGATTCAGGATCTTTCTCTCTACTTCCAAGAAAAAGGATTAAAAATGTCGTTGTTTCCCCTCCTGCACCATCGGTAAGTGAATAAATTAGGTTGTTTTTTTCTTCCTTTTGCTGGTCCGTGGTTTTACATGTGTGTGTCTAATTAAGTAGGATCCATACTGCCATGGCAGTAATCTTTTAATTCGAGGAGAAAACAAAACCTCCAAGGCAAAAAGCATTGGTAATTAAGAAAATAACTTTAATATTTGCAGATTATGCTGACCCAGGAGTGAGAGATGTTTGCCTCAAAGTGGTTTCCCTCTGCCCTGTGGTTCCCTGCTGCCTTTCAAGCCTTCTGTTTCAGAAGCCTCTTACACTGTAGTTTAGCTTTTATCTGGCCTCTGTGCTCTCTCTTTGGTTTTTGGTTTTGGTGTTTTGTATACTTGCTCACTTTTCTTGGAAATAACTCTCTCCTTTCTGTCTGTTTTTGACACTTTTGCAATGTGCTCCTGCCTCCCTCCTCCCCTGTGTTTTTCTATCCCTCCTATGTCTTCTCCCACTGCCCTTGTTGGTTTCCTCCCCAGCACCTCATACTTCTCCCCTTCTGTTGGGTCCCTGCAGCAGGATTGCTGTTCAGGACTGGAGCTTTCCTCTGGCAGAAACCTATTCATCCCAGGAATGTATCTGAGGGTTTAGGAAGTCCAAGAAGCGGCCCAGAAGATACAGTTCGGTTTTCAGCTCCAGTGCTGTCTTGCACAGATGGGAAATTCGCCTACAGGAAGCAGCATGATCTGTCGTGGGGTCTCAGCTTGCTGCTGAGCACCCTTGTCACATATTGCTTGAGTTGGATCAAGAAAACAGGGAATAAAAGTAGTTGCTGAAAGAACTGCAGAAGGGCAAAGATTTCAGCTTAACAGAACTGGCCTTGCAAAGAACCATGAAGAAAAACACCAATATTAAGTTGTGTTTGGGCACATTGGCCTAACCACAATAAATTCTGAACAGGTTTATGAAGAATGGCATCTTTTTGAAATATTTTGAAGTCAAGGGCTCCCCAACATATAAGTATAGGTAATATAATATATCAATATATAAAAATAATTATAACTGCATATGTGAGTGATTAAAAACTGTTGATTTCAGCGAAGTAGGAAAAACAGATTGGAAAGCATCAAGAAAGGAAATAAGTCTTTCCCTGAGTAAATTTCCATATTGCAAGGAGGTGATATTGTGGCACTAACTCCAGAAGTCTTGTTCTCAGAGCACACTGGGGTTTAGAGGTCCCTGCTGCTACTGTAAGATAGAAAGAAAAATCCGTTTTTCACCAAGGGAAGCTCTTGGCAAAGTTCAGCACAACTGTAGATACATATTTGTTAAAGGTGGGAATTTTATTTGAATTTTATTTGAATTCTATTCTTTTGCTACAAGTGCTGCGCTCAGTCCAGAGCAATGCTGTCTCTTGCCAATGAGGTAACAATGTTGACTCAGAGCAGAAACTGGCCCCAAGTGTTTTTACATTTTTTTGTTGTCTTTCTTCATAACTGGGTGAATTCTATGTAGATCTTTCATATCTAAGAAGTCAAATGTGAAATCAGTCATTGTGTTGGGCAAGATGAATAATATTTTAAAACACTAGTAAGTAGTTGCAAGCTGTTTATATTGCACAAGCAATGGTTTTTCTAGATGTTAAACTACTCCAAATCTTCAGGTATTTTTCTGGAGAAATGAGTATCTTGGAAGTAGAAATGACCTCCCAAAGTTGTTTCACTCTTGTAAATCAGCATCTGTTAGAACATAATAATCAGAATTTCATTTTCTATGTTTGGCTATGAAGGATGAAAAGCATTTTCTTCTCCTACCTTTCCTCTCTCATCTTGTACTCAGCCATTATCTCTTTGGCAGCTGAATAGGATTGTTCCTCAGTAGCCAACAAGCTGCAAACTTCAATTCAACACCATGGTTAACCTGTCACTACTGCCTCGTAGGAGTCGTGTGTGCTGCTGGCCTGGGGAATCCAGCTGTGCTGAGTCCGCATCTGGCCTGAAAACTTTGCTTTTGAGGAGCTGTTACCATCTTTGGGGGAGAGGGAGGAGACAGGCTGGAGGTAAGTCATCAGTGTCCCCTGTGACTGGCTTCATGTGCTGCCACTGCTGCTTTCATGTAATTTGTGAAGAACAGTCTGGAAAATGCTTTCTGGTTTCCACGAGCAAAACATTGGACCACCATGTTGACAAACAAAGGCATTTAGTACAAGACATCAGTGGATATCAAACCCCAGGACACTATAAAACAAGAAAAGTGCCACTTTAAAAAAGAATACTCTGTGTATTAGACAATTTAGAGTATTTATCAAGACTGACTCATGAGCCAGTGGCAAGTCAGGAGTAACATTTCAGAGTCTTTCTATCCTGGGTATTATCATATCCTGCAGAGTATTGAAAAGACTAATAAATCCAAAATAAATCCCCAAAAAAGCTGAAGCTCATCCCGGCTAAACTATCTTAAATTTTGCACTTATCTCACTGTACATGGTCTGCAGGTGATTCTCAGCAGAGAAAGGGAAGTTGAGTGGATTGTGTGTGCCTGTTCTGCAGCACAGGTACTGCCACCCATCCAGGTGTGAAGTCCCCTCTCCTGTGCCACGCAAATGTCCATGCTTGGAGCTGGGTCATGTAAAGCAAGATATGCTGAGCTTCTTAGCTTTTGAGCTTATGTATTCAGTCTTTTTTATAATAAATGAACTCTACTAAAAAGTCAGTGCTTGGCTTTTAAAAAAGTCATACCACATTTCTGTAGATACAGGAGTAGTTTCTTCGTGCAAATATTACAACAACCATCCATTCTCAAGCAGATATTACTGCAATGTCAGTGCCAGTGTTATGTGATGAACTGCCATGGGTTCAAAAGTGGCTCACTTTTTTCTGCAGGATCGATTGAGCTGCCAGATTTCATTAAGTATCAGCCTTATATAAATGCTAAATTTTGAGTCTTAACTGGTGAGTGTAGAACTGTTTTGCTTAATCTTGTAAGTTACATGAAGGACCATACTGTAGAATGACATTAGTGAATACTTGTAAGAATCTCCTGCTAAATCATGTCTGTTACCACTGAAATAAAGGTAACTTATGTTCCGTTTGGGTCACTAATTTTGTTTTGCCACAAAGCAAGTATTTGCTTAGGACTGGAAGAAAAAATTGCAAGATTAATTGGTGTGTACACAAAGCTTTACAGTGGTAATACACATGTAATGCAATCAGTAATAAAGCATTTGTATCCTGATGTTTATTAAAACACTTACCTTATTTGCATAGAAATGGCTAAACAAAAAATTAGACACTCCTTGGAAGCAGAGTGGATGAGGATGAATTTTTCTCGTTGTTTTGGATGCAGATGTGTGATCATGTTTTTAGCCCCAGTGAAAGTTAGTGCAATTTACCTACCAATCTGTCCTAGGAAAACCCCAGCTGATAATATTCCACTTCATATTAGAGTCCAAGTCTCGGACTTATTCCAGAGAAATATTACTTTTTCAAACACTCTCTCTTCCTATCCAATACTTCTTATCTCACAAATTTGCTTTGCAACTGTTAAGATGATGACTTTCTGACAAGGTAACTTTCCTTCCAGTTGAATTATTTCAGAGACTTCCATCATACTGAGCAAAAAAAATATTATTTCCAGTTAAATAATGGATACCAAGACTGTGCCAAGCAATCCATTGAGATCAGGAGGTCTCTGGCTTGACAAGAGAGCTCAGCTCCGAGTGTTATTAATTTCTCTGGGCTGTAAAATTGCTTATTGTTGCTGTCCAAATTGAAGAACCAGGGTTTTAAATAGTTGCAATAAATAAGAAGATTGTATATAATTTAAAATGTGAGTTATATAAAAACAGATTTAATGTCAATGAAGTGTTAGAAATAACTGGTCCAAGGGGCTGCTACCTAGAATTGGCAGAGTCTCAGTGACTTCTGTGGAGTTCCTCTAGCAGTGCCTTTGCACAGCGATTAATCTCTGAGAAATGCCTGAAGCAGAAAATATAAATGCTTGTTGCTTGCAAGCAGAACACTAAAGCCTAAACAGGAATATGAACAATTTAGGGATCATAATGCAGAAGATTCTGTTAGGAAGAAAAGGAATAAAGTGGGCTGGAAAATTGATGGGAGAGCAAATACTGGAATGACAGTTGTCAGAAAAAACTATTTCTCTAAAATAATTTTTGCTGTCTCCTGCAATAGTTTCAAATTAAGTCTGGGAACACCTGAAAGGAATTTGAAACCTGAGTAAATGATTGCACAGAGGGAGAGTAAGCAGCAACTAAGAAAAGGGGTCTATTTACAGGGAAAAAAAGGAAAGATTTCTTGTGGATTTATGGTGAATTTAAATGTTTGCTGAAGAATAATGTGTAGAGAGCTGAAGCACAAAGATAAAGGACAAACCTCACCTCCCCAAGGTGACAAAGAAATCAGCTGGTATTAATGCATAAATGTAAGGCTGCTGCTTAAACTAAATCCTGATGCATAAATAATGTTTCACATGCTTCTGTGCTTGCTTTGACTTGGTTCCTGAGCCTTTGCATCAGTAAGTGTGGTGATTTCTGCAAAACAAAAAAATTCTCAAAAGATAGACTCTGGTCCTCACAGCCATGAGATGCTGGGCCACACTGAACGACGATTATTTTGTCAAGAATGCAGCGACCTCAGCTGCTTGGTGTACTGGTTTTGGCTGGGGTGGAGTTAGTTTTCTTCACAGTGGCAGGTATGGGGCTGTGTTTTGGATTTGTGCTGAACACAGGGTTGATAATATAGAGATGTTTTTGTTATTGCTGAGCAGGGCTTACACAGAGTCAAGGCCTTTTCTGATTTTTGTACTGCTGTCCTGGGGAGGAGGCTGGGGGTTCCTGGGAGGCGGCACAGCCAGGACAGGTGACCCAAACTGACCAAAGGGATATTCCAGATCATGGAACATCATGCTCAGTGCATAAAGTGGGGGGAAGAAGGAGTTAGTGGACATTCGTAGTGTTTGTCTTCCTAAGTCACCATTACATGCGATAGGTGCCTGCTGTCCTGGGGATGGCTGAACACCCACCTGCTCATGGGAAGCAGTGAATTCATTCCTTGCTTTGCTTGTGTGGGTGGCTTTTGCTTTCTCTGTGGAACTGTCTTTATCTCAGCTTGTGAGTTTTCTACCTTTTATCCTTCTGATTCTCTCCCTGATCCTGCAGGTAGGGGTGTGAATGAGTGGCTGTGTGGGGCTTGGCTGCTGGCAGAGATTGAACCATGGCAGATGGTGCAAACGCAATTAAGAATTTGGCACATGACAATCCGGGTTTGTTGCTGTAAATGAGCACTTCCACTGAAGTTTCTCTGTTTCACCTTTGCTTCTTGTGACTTCAGGTACACATACCAGTCTGCTCCAAGCTGTCCTCCCTCTGTCCTGCCCCACTGCTGCACCTTTCTGTACTCATAATCTTGTCTGGAAATGGTAGCTGGGCTCAAGTCTTGCCTGGTTTTCAGAAGCATATATCATTCATCAAATGTAAGATGGACCTGAAATGTATATTAGGAGTCAGTGAGCTAAAGCTTTGTGGTATGGATACAGTATGAAGTGTCTTGAGTGTTCAAGATGCCTTAAACAAAGAGTGTCAAGAAATATATAAATGGATGATGATTTCTCAAGCAGCAATTTAATTCTTCTGGCGAATTTTGGGTTATGCAGGCTAGGAAAGTGGTGGTATGGATTCATGATAGCTCAGCTCCTACCTTTAAAAGCAAGCCACATCCTAAGGGACCATCTCAGTAAACTAACTGTGCAGTCCTGCTTCTTTGTACAGTTGCTCTGAGGTCAGCCGTGTCCTTGTGTTGGTGTGGTGGAGGGAGCAGCCACCAGTGGGGGAATGGGACGGGAAAGAGTCAGATTGAACTGCTCACATCTAAAAGCCGGCAACATCAGTCTGAATTGTTTTATGCTCTGAAAAAAGCTTGTGAAAAGCTTTGGAGGTGGGAACACATCCATGATTCTTGTTTTAATATGATTTTCAAAGACTTTAAGAGATATTTTAATAAGAACTAGAACTATTATTTTCCAAATAGCCACAGAAATATTTGGAGGGAGAAGTAATCACCTTTTCTTAGACCAATTGGTCTAGCTGGGAATTTAGGAAAGCTGTGCTAGGGTGTTTAGTTTCACTGGCTTGTCGGCCAATGGCATCTTGGTGTTTTCCTGGTCTCCTCCATATTGCCACCTAACTCCTTCCCTCTGTGCTATATTTCACTTCTCCACTCCCGTTTGGAGCTGTTTAATGAATCGCACTCTAAACCAAAACATTGAATTCATCAGGATTTACAGAATTTCCCATTCCAAGAAGCTTTATACCATCCAATGGCTCATGTAAAACTCTGTATGCAAAAATGAATTGCCAAAATACTCCAGGAACCTGAGCCTGTGCTAACCACAGTGAGTGGACAATGCCAGTGTGCCATGTCATACATCCCAGTGGAAGCACTGGGGGATCTTCCAGGCATTCAGGGTTTTAGAATGAAGATGTCTACTGCCTGCATGGCTGGGTAGACCATCCTCAGGATTTGCTTAGAGATTGTTGTTAGGAGAATGCTCACAGCCATTTTGAAGTTCCAAGGACAAAAGAATTAAAGGAAAACAGAAAAAGAAAATGCAATAGGAAAACACTAGACAGTCTCATTAAAGGCACTAAGATGGATTCAGCACTTCAGGCTCTGCATCCACACTTTGTAACTGAGTTGGAATAATACCATTGTTTGAGAGCAGAAACAGGTGATAAAATGTGACAGCTGGAGCTTGCTTGATGCATGAACTTCTGTCAAGGTTATAAAATTAATCAGATTCCTTAGAATAACATGACTCACTCTGGATTTCCAAGTCGCCTTTGATTGCCTGCCTAGATATGAGAGCACTGTTTCGTTGGGAAGCAGGTTTCTAGGACAGAGAACTCTCACACAAACAGAACATGGCAAATTTCTGAGGCCTGATAGGCAGCACTGGCCATGGCCAGTTATTAGTTGCCAGTAATCTACTTGGATGATTTGCTAGTTGGAGAAAAAAGTCCTGCTTTTCTCCATGCAGTGGTCTATCATATTATTCATAATTTGTTATCATTTGGAGTAACTGCACATAAAGATAAAAAAAAAAATTGTCAGGAAAATATTTATGTTTTCTTGGGTATACATTTTACTCATAAATACTTGTATTTTTCCCTTTCCCTAGCTTTACAATATGCATCTTGCCTACAAGATTCAGCATAGGAATGCATAACCCAAGTGACCAGACCAAGCATCTGAGAACTCACATGTTTTTTGATTTCTCTGATGAGAATGGAAAAGCTATACATGTCCTCACTGATACTCCCATATGAAATAGCAATTATGTAAGCTGTTAAATATTCTTTACTAACAGACATTTTGAAAAGCTTAAGCAGGGAATTTGTCATTATTTCTGCTAAAAGGATGCTGGTCCTGCAACATTTTAAGGAATCTGTTCCAAAGACATTAATTCTTAGAAAGGGAAGTTTAGGAACAAATCTAGGCCCTGCTGAGTATGATGAAGGGGTCTTTTGTGATCAGAGCCAGAATTTCCTCAGGGAAGTTGCTGTGAATATAAAGAAATAGACTTCACCGTCACAGCTGAGACTAATTTGTGCACATTCCCACTACATCTAAGCAAACAGAAAGAGAAATTGCATTGAATTGGTATTTGAATGTTCACTGCACTCGGTCAAGACCATTTCCTTCCAATTCAGCTTAAGATGCTGTTATTTATGACTCTGTGAATTAGGAGTTTGCTTTTTACATTTGTAGGAAAAGTTACTCTATAATGATAACCTGTAGTTTGACTAGTAATCCCCTGTAGTTGATTATTTTCTAATTAAATATACCATTTCTATGTTTTCATTTTGTTCTCTGCAAATTTTATGATGTGTTAAACAGCATTTCAAAGGGATTTGTGATAATTGCAGCTATGTAAATAGTTTTGATTGATTTTGTTAAAATATGATTGGGTTTTATTATCTGTGTCACTAAGCCTGGCATTCACTTATCTGAAAATTAAATATCTGAGTCTGAGTTGATATGAAGCATATACAGCAGTATTAAGGATCTGTGCAATGATGCAGTTCTAAAGCAAATCTCATCCTTGCGTCTGTTGTCGGCTCAGTTCCTAGAGCAGTTGTTCTGCTTAGCTGAATTTCTTTTGGAGGAAACTTAACCCAAACCTCTGTTCAGGTGTGCATCAAATGTCCTTCTAACTCTAGAAAGGCATAGTGGTCTAAACAAATCCTTCAAGCAATTTTGCAATGTGCTTGTGGGTGGAATAGCTACTCTAGGTAGGATAGCTGGTCTAGGGGAGCCAGACTAAATCTAAAAACCAAAACCCCAAACCAAACTGCATATGGAGTGGACATTGGGACTTCAGCACCATCTGTTGTGTCAAAGCAGATACCAAGCAAAAAATGGTGTTAGTGCCTCACTGTAGTCAACAGAGAGGAAGAGGTCAGGCATCAGGTGTATCTTAGACAACACTTGGCTTAGAGTATCGGAGCTGCATATTTCTCTCCATTATTAAGGGATTATATTATTATATTATTAAGGCTCAGACGTCAGTCTTTTAAATACCTAAGTTAAGGCAGATGAATCCTATTACCTTGATTTTTTGCTTATGGCTGTCTACTAAGACATCCTCAGATGGTTCCATCTCCCAGCTAGATAGGATGGCTTTGTATGGAGAGAGAAGATTGCGCATGGTGTATTTTTCATTGCCCGTCTTTTCATTCTTCCCTTATTCCTCTGTGGTTCCTGCTCAAATTCAGGTCTGGAAGGAAATGCAGGAGTTGATCTGAGCTTGACTCTGCTGAAATCAACAGCAGAATTGCCCTTGGTTCACCCGGTGCAGCTTTGCCTGATTTAGCTTGTCTTCCAAAGTGCTTGGTACTTCCGTAAATCAGATCCCAGGCACCATGAGCTGAGGAGCACTCTGCTGGTGACAGCCACTGCAAAGTGAGGTTTTATGACTCACTCGGCACTTCTGGGCAACAGCAGGAAGGATGGGATAAGGGCACATCTCCTGTTAGCATTCAGTATGCTCTGACCACAGTGGTGTCCTTCATCCTCCTCCTGTAACAGAGCGAGGGCAGGAGGGTCACTCTGTCTGTGTCTGTGACTCCTGTTCAGTACTAAAATGGTGTGTCTGATAAGGGTCCTATGGGAAACTGGTGTATGAACACATCCTGAGGGACTGCCATGCGATATATTATAAATAAATATTCCAATGACCTTTGTCTTGGCAGATCCTAAATTTTCTTCGCTTGGCTTCCCAACCTTGACAGTGCTCTTTAACTTAATTCTGTTACCTTGGGTTTTCTAGGCTCATAACCCCCCACATGAATTCACAGAAATCGGTCCTGTGGCATAGTCCTGATACTTCAGCTGGCTTCACAGCCCTGTTGAGCCCACCTTGAGCCTAGTTCATTGATTCAATCATCCAGTCAGCTCCTTCAATCCATTCTGTCTTTTAGTTTTGTATGATACAACCTCTCCAACCTCATACCATGCTGCAGCCCTTTCTTAACCCTGCATTACATACAAAACATATTTATTTGTTTGATTTTTTAGTGCAAATTAGCAGTTGATTTCCAAGGATTATTATGCATGCTTTATGTCTTGATTTAATAAATTTGTGCAAGTGAAATGCCTGGGAGGGAGAGACAAAGTCATCATTGCCTGGCTGCTTTCAGTTGTTTTGCTGGCAATTTATTAGACTAATTTGGCATCACTAGCACAGTGATTAGCTAAAATGAGAACTATTATTTTATTCATTTAGAATTTACAAGTATTAGTGTGGCAACACTTGAGCTGCTGACTGCTTGTATTTTTTATTTCCCTTGTGATATTTTCAGATTCATTACTATTTATTGTATCACAACAAACTGCTGTAGAAGACGTGTTTGCAAAGCTTTCTGTTGAAACTGTGAAGTTCCCTGTCAGTGTCATTTCCAACAAGCATCAAAAGGCTTCCAGCATCTTTCAATAATTGTCCATAGAGCAACTGAGCAACTGAGCCATGTATAACAAATTGTCCTAAACCAGCTAAGAGTTAGTGCTGTAAATCCAGGAAAAGTTGAACAAATTCAGCATGAACTTTCAGAAAAGCTTTACAGCACAGGGTAGCCCGATTCCTGATGGTTTTTGTACTGGCAGTAGTGGGAAGTGCCTGTCTACAATTTGAAGGTGCTCTCTATGCCAATTCTTTTGCAGCCTGTCAGTAATTAGCAGCTTGTGGGTGTGTAGACCTGGGAAGGGTGATGTCAAGGCCTCTAATTCTCTTGAGGAGTGCACCCTGCTAAGCTGTGGTGAGATACAATAAATGCTTGCCTGCTTATTACCAACTTTGAGATCACAAAAAATGCACAGACCTGCCCCCTTTTTCCTTAACCAAGTGGAAGCCTCTTCCCATCCTTCTGTCACTCAAAATGTGTTGGAGTCAGCACATCAGTCACGTGGACTCCCGGTGGAAAAGCCATGGCATTTGATTTTCCTGCTGCACCTGGGTGCTCTCACACTGCTCTTTGCTTCAGTCCAGCTCCAAGCACACCCTCTGCAAGTACTAAACTGGCTCAGGGGCGTCACCCTGGCCAGGTCTCTGCCCCCAGAGAGTCCACAGGCAAATGCAGTGAATGTTTTGGGAAGATCTCATCTTTCCCACTGGCCTAAGTGTCCTCGGCATCCTCAGGGGGCAATGGCTGTGCATAACTTCTCCCTGCCAGACAAACATGCCCTGCCTGGGCTAAGGAAACTACTGTTTTCTTTCAAATGCATACTTTGTTTCTCAAGGGAAAACTGTCTTTTTTCATATTTATTTTTATGCAGTCTGTCAGTCAGTCTTCCCCCTAAGCTTGTGATTATGTCAGACAACTTCAGCCAAATTTAAACAGGGCTTTTATTCATTCTGAATCTGCTATTTACCACCTGCTATTTTCATCTGCTACCGCTTGATTCTTGTATCAGAAGAGACAGTGAACTGTCACTGCCCGTGTACCTTTTCTTGTGTTTTTTTCCCCTGGAACATCTGTGTACAAACTGCGGTCGGCAGAAAAAATAGAATGCCAAAGAATTGTCAAAATGAAGTAAGGCTCTTAATCTCCACATTCTAAATTTTGGCACAGATTAGTTTGGTTTAAACATGGCTTGGACTGAGCACCTGGTAAGTGTTTTAAGCAGCCACTGCATGGCATGCTGTGTACTTCTGTTTGCAGATTGCAGAGCTGCTGTTCATGAACAAGTCAGTCTGGCAAGATGACATAAAATTACAACTCTGGCAGTCTAATTCTCACTACTCAGTGCTAAAGTGAACAATATAAAAATAGTACATACCTGAGCACAAAAGAGTCAAACCTCACTGTGCTCAAAATACAAAATAAGATTATTGTATTTCAAAAATATATATTTAAGTGGGTTGTTAAGAAAGACAAAGAAGGAAAAGCTGGGCTTGGCTAGTGCTGGGGAATGAATAAGGGACCCCTGCAAAAATCTGAGAGTCCCTGCTGGCAGAACTGTGTAGGGATGAGAAATTAGTCTGGTTTTAAGGAGTGCAAAAAGGTATCTGAGCCATTTACACCAGATGATGGTCACATCCTTAATTAATTTTGCAACAGATAACAGAAATTTACACCAGAAGAAATGGACACCACTTTCAGAGCATGTAAGTGAGGTTAGGAGAAATAATCCGACCTGCAATATTTTATGTGCCATACCTTTATCCGTGACTTTACAGTGAGCTGTTGTACACTGATGTACGGTGAGTTTGAGTCTGAAGTGGAACAGGAGGAGATTTTGAGCAACTGATTTCCAGAGCAGCAGCAATGCACCACTGGGGCTGATTTTTATTAATGTTAGTAAAGAAACTTTAAAATTAATGCCTTTCATTAAAACCAAAATCAACAGCTATTATTAACTATTTCTGTATAAATGTATATGTATCATTTAAGCTTATTCTCAATATGAGTAGCTCTTGTCTCCATAAAAGACAAGACAATATTCAGTGATACAGTGTACTTTGGCTTGTTTTTTTTCCTCTTCTGTCTCCGACTGACCAATGACTATGAGTTTGAGGAAGGAAAAGCATGCAATTTATTCCAGAATACATTTATCAGTCATCCTTGTAGTGCTAGTGATTTAGATTTGTAACTTAAAGCTGGTAGCATTAGTATATACTTAGATCTGAAAGATCTGAAAATTAAAAGATTGAATTAGAAACACTGAAGGGATCAGGAAAAAAATGTCAGTTCTAGAGTCTGGTCTGGACTATTTCCTTTACCAAGTGAGTCTTCAATTTTTCTCAATTACAAACTAATAGGGACTAAAGTGTAGAAAATAAGTTATTTTTTATCGCATAAGCCCCAATCTAATCATGTGACACAAGTGATTAGATAACAAAAATCACCCTGAAAAGGAAGCTGTGCATAACGAGCCTGGGTGAATGGCAACATGTTAATATTCTGCATTTAGTACAACAGAAAGTGGCTTTGAACGAATTTTTAAAAATATATTCATATGAGACCTGGTTTGCCCTGTACTTCCACTATAATCATCTCAGGACCATGTTGTTCTTTCCTCCTTCCACAATATTATCCACACTGTGGGATCCTGGACCCCTAGCCCTGGATAAGCCTCCCCCAAGTCCACAGCACCTCTGCTGCTCTTCCCTTTTTTTGGTAGATCTGCCCCAGTATTTTTAGCTTCTTCCCAGCTTCCACTTTCACTTCAATACGCTGTTTTTCCTTACTCCCTTCTTTTACTCATCTTTTGACCTGGAAATCAAGAAACTGGCAGCACAGACGGTAAATGACGTGAACTGATGTGGATGGTGATTTCCTGACCTATGCTTCTGCTGCTGCCAGGCAGAAGAGGGGATAGCTGAAGTCACCCTGCAGTTGAACTGATACACTAAACTTGCAGCAACTTAATTCCTTTGAGACCAGAAACAAAATGGACCAAGGATAGAAAAGAATTGCAAAAGAGCAATGGCAGGGACTGATGGCCAGGACAGCAGCAAAAAACTCATCTTCTTGTGAATGGTTTCCACTTTTTCTCCTTTACCCCTCACCCCTTCTACAGGCCCAAAGATTCTTAGATTTCCCTGGTGGCTGTACAATGTGTGAGTTTTCTTTCCCAGGCATTAGTTTTGTTGGCCTTACAGAATTTGTCTTGTCCTTGACAGAGGACATCTTTCCAGGCCTCTGAGTGTCTCACATAGAATGAAAAACCCACTGTGGAAGCCAGAAAAAGTGTCATAATTTGTGTACTGATGAGCCTGGATGTGAACTAAGACCTCTCCAGTTCCATCGCTAGGCAAGAATCTTCACTCACTGCTGCTCCAGGCTGAGCTCAGGTGAAAATACCCTTGAAACTAAATCGCACTTGAAGGCAGGGATCATCTTTTCAGTCTGTGTTCACACAAAACCTGCCAGAGGGCACTGATTCATCTTTGGGCTTCATGTGAAGTACAGTCACATAGACATAGTAGTATCTTTACCTGGCTCTGCCCTCCAGCCTGCTCTGTACAAAGTAATGTAACTTTGCATTACAGCAAAGTAATGCAAACAATGTAGTAATTGGTCCTCCAATTCCCATTGTAATATATAAGCCGATGTGTGAAGTCAGACATTTTACGCAAAATTGAGATTAGAAGAATGACTAGAGATGAACAAACAATAGCAATGGCAAGTTGTCTATTGTATCAATGCTACCCATCTTTGCAGCATGATGCTTGTCCTCCCATTGTCAGTACTCATACTTGTATGTGTGCAAATCAATCCATGAGGCACTGCAAAAGGTAAAGGTAGAGAGACAAAGGAGCCTCCTTCTTCTCCAAACTATTTGTTCCTCCGTTTGGCAGGCTTCAATTTACACACAGTTTTTTAAAGCAAACCTGTGAATAACTGTGTGGACACTCAGAAACCAAGCAAGATGGGCATATGGACAGCCTATTTGCACAGTAGAGTGCCCTTATTTAATTATACTACTATTTACCTCTTGGATTTCTGGTACTTATAAAATGCCTCTCTGCATGTTGCAGCATTTTCACTGTGCTGTGGAAATTGAGGGTTGTGCATTCATTTGCATCTTTACAAGAGAAAGAAGTGCTAAAATAAGACTAAACCTCATCCTGTGCTCAAAATAACTCTAAAATTCCCTTTCTGGTCCATGCATCCACATTTTTTGATTGAGTTGATGATCATACTTTTCTATCATATGGTGCTTTTTGTTTCAGATATCTTTGCTTTTTAAAGACGGTTTTGGTTTCAGCTTGTGTAAGCACTCATCTGGGTTACCTGCTGGGTGGACCACCAGCTGCTTGATGTACAATGACCTCTTGGTCAGGATCACTACACTCTATCCCTTCCCAAGTATATGATTCAAAAGAGGTATTTGAAAGTTATTGGAAAGCTCCCCAAAAGTGTAAGCACTTTCAAACTCCATTGAAATCCTGGTGCAAACAATGGTGTTACAGTGAGCAACCTCTCTCCAACCAACCTCCAAAAGTTGCCAATCAAATAGAGAGAATTAAATTAAAGCTGATTGCCATCTCTCTCAAAACTAGCAAACATCATGAGCTCCCTTTCAGCACAGGTCCAGGGAAAAGGATGAGCTAGTGCAATTGCACCTATCAGGTGTTCCTGAGTCAGAGCAAGGGAAGAATTCCTAGGAGAAGTCTTTGGGTCCCCAAGGCCTGGTTCAGCTGTCAGACCCTGGATTCTTGGGATAGCAGTGCTCCCCTGGACCCTGACTGGCCAAGCGACCGGCAGTCCCACCTAAGGGGTGGGCGCATGAAGGCCGTGGGGCTTAAAGGGCAGAGCATGAGGTGAGCGCATGGTCACAGCCTAGAAGCCTGTATGGAGTTCCAGTCCTGTCCTTACTGCAATCCTAGGAGGTGGTAGCTCTAGGTGTGTTTTTCTAGCTCTCTTCTCTCATTTTGGCTTCTTCTCTGCCTCCTTTTTTTTTGCTACTTCTCCTTCCCTGGAACTTTTTGGTAACATACCATTTTGTAAGGTTAAAGGTTTTTTCCTGGTTGGGCTAAGTTTATGCTGAGTAAATGCTAAATTTACCCAGAGTACTGCTATGATAAGATTTTAAATGTTGACTTCTACATTGTATTTCATCCTTTGCCAAAACTGGTTGATTTTTGAGCATTTGAATTGGATAATTTTGCCAGTAAGCTTTAGTATGATTTTCACTTCTTCACTATGTCTGCAAGGGATTTCATTTGTACTCGGAGAGAGCACTAGAACCTTGAGTTAAACCCTGGATCTAAGGATGCAGGGAGCTTAACAGGTGCCACCATTGCCAACTGCACGCCTTTTAATCTGTGCCACCTCTGATGATGAGCCCCTCGTGGCCCAGCGACAAGCTGCCGGTACAGGCTAGATTTAGGCTTGAGAGATCTAAAGAGTTTTGACCTCCAGGCACAGTGGTGCTGGAAAGGGCCTGCCAAGACAATAGCAGCAAGGCCCCGACATTGCTGCTCCTACATCTTTCTGAGCTGGAGAAGCTCAGGTATTGGGCTCGAGTAATTAACCAGGGCTAGGGTTATGGTTATGCCTAGAGTCAGGCTTGAGAGATCTAAAGAGCCTCGAGCTCCAGGCACAGGGGCTCTGCGAAGGGATGGCCAAGACAATAATGGCAAGGCCCCAATGTTGCTGCTCCTACACTTTTCTGATCTGGACCCCCACAGGTGTGGGCAACATGGTCCCAGAGAAACGGTGCCGGTAGGGGCTATGGTTAGGCTTGAGAGATCTAAAGAGCCTCGAGCTCCAGGAACCCTGGCGCTGGAAAGTGCTTGCCAAGAGAATTGCGGCAAGGCCCTGACATTGCTTCTCCTGCATCTTTCTGAACTGGAGAATTCCAGGAATTGGGCTCAGGTAATTAACTAGCGCTAGGGTTAGGGTAATGCCTAGGGTTAAGTGTGACACATCTAAAGAGCCTTGACCTTGAGGAACACTGGCGCTGGAAAGGGCCTGCCAAGATGAATGCGGCAAGGCCCCAACATTGCTGCTCCGAGATCTTTCGGAGCTGGAGACACTCAGGTATTGGGCTCAGGTAAATAACTAGGGCTAGGCTTAGGGTTCTGCCTAAGGATAGGGTTCAGAGGCCTAAAGAGCCTCAAGCTCCAGCAACAGTGGCGCTGGAAAGGGCCTGCTGAGGCCATCACGGCAAGTCCCCAGCATTGCTATTCCCACACCTTTCTGTTCTGGACCCACCACAGGGGTGGGCACTTTTTAGCTCAGTGCCAAACTGCCAGTAGGAGCTAGGGCTAGGCTTGAGAGATCTAAAGAGTCTCAGGCACCAGGCACACTGGCTCTGGAACAGGCCTGTCAGGATGATTGTGGCATGTTCCCAACATTGCTGCTACTCCACCATTCAGAGCTGGACATGCCAGGTCTTGGGCTCGAGTGATTCGCTAGGGCTAGAGTTAGGGATCAGCTGAGGGTTAGGATTCAGAGACCTAAAAAGCCTAGAGCTCCAGGCCCAGGTGCGCTGGAAAGGGCCTGCCAAGACGAACACGGCAAGGCCCTGACATTGCTGTTCCTGCATCTTCCTGCGGTGGACAACCCCTGGTGTTGTGCATGGGTAATTACGTACCCCGGCTAAAGTTAGGGTTCCGCCTAGGGTTAGGGTTCAGAGGTCTAAAGAGCCTCAAGCTCCAGGCCCAGGTGCACTGGAAAGGGCCTGCCAAGACAAACGCCGCAAGGCCCTGGCATTGCTGTTCTTGCATTGTAGTTGCACTGTTTTAGAAATCTTTCTGTTCTTTCTCAGGGAGAATAGAGATAAGCTGCATTCTTTTACTTTCTTAATCTCTGTGTTTGGTATTAGGTGTTGTATAAGCTGTGACCAATGGTTTTAGGAGGTGGATTCTCTGCTGACCAATAGTTGCTAGATTATTAATGGATATATAAAGAGGTGTTTGTAAATAAAGCTCTCCTTTTGCGATCTTGGTTTCGTCTGCCTGCTTCTTCTGCCAGCTTCTGCAAATCCTGGGAAACCTAAACCCACACTGCATCTTCCTGCGGCGGACAACCCCTGGTGTTGCACATGGGTAATTACTAACTCCGGCTAGGCTTAGGGTTCCGCCTAGGGTTAGGGTTCAGAGACCTAAACAGCCTTGAGCTCCAGGCTCAGGTGCACTGGAAAGGGCCTGCCAAGACAAACGCGTCAAGGCCCCGACAGGTGTCCTCCCACACCTTGTTGAACTGGACCCACCCTAGCGTGTCCACTTTGGCCCCAGCGATAAGATGCTGGTAGGGATTACGGTTGTGCTTGAGAGATCTGAAGGTCCTCCAGGTCCCGGTGCACTGGACTGCAATGGGCCTGCCAAGATAATTGTGGCAAGGCCCGCCATTTCTGCTCCTGCATCTTTTTGAAGTGGAGAAGCCGTGTATTGGGCTCTGGTCATTAACTTGGGCTAGGGTTATTGTTTCACCTTGGATTAGGCTTGAGAGATCTAAAGAGCTCCACGGACTCTGTTGCTGGACAGGGCCTGCCAAGACGATATCAGCAAGGTGCTTACGTTGCTGCTGCCACACCTTTCTCTTCTTGATGCCCACAGGGCTGGGTACTTTGTCTTCAGCGACAAGCGACAAGCTGCCGGTTGGGTCTATGGTTCGGGTTGAGAGATTAATGAGCATAGAGCTCCAGTGTGTCACCCCTTTCAGTCCTGCACAGCCCAGAGGGGTAGGCACATTGTCTCCAGCAACAAGGTGGTGGTAGGGGCTAGGATTATGGTTGAGAGATCTAAGGAGCCTAGAGCTCTAGGCACATTGGCGCTGGAAAGGGCCTGCCAAGATGATCGCGTAAGGCCCCAGTATGGGTGCTCCTTCAGCTTTCTTACCTGGGCCCCCTACCAGGGTGGGCATTTTGGCCCCAGTGGCAGGCTGCTGGTAGGGGCTAGGGTTAGGGTTGAGAGATAGAAAGAGCCTAGATCTCCAGGCACACTTACGTTGGAAAGAGCCTGCCAAGATTATCATGGCAAGGCCCCAATATTGCTGCTTCCAAACCTTTCTAATCTAGACTCCCCATACCCCCCTGTGTCCTTCTCCCAGTTCCTTGTCAGATTCTGCCCTCAGATTATTTACCTCCAGGTCCTGCTGGAAAATGTCTGAAAGATTTATGGGGAAGTAGCCAAGGGCAGAATTTGGCAGTGATAATGAAAAAGCTTCCAATTAGTGTCAGATAAAAATGACAGACTAGATCTGTCTTTGAAAAAGCTGATGCCTTTTGTGTGCTATGTCGTTTTTTAGCTGTGCTCTCAGGTCCCTTTCACTCGCCTTCACTTACATCAGCTGTGATAAAATGAAATCGCTGAGGCAAAGCAATTACACTGAAATGTGCTTGTTCTGGCTTGGCCCTCTCCTGTTATGTTAGTGAGGGCTGGACCTGCTCCTGACAGAGATGAATGTGTTCTGTCCGTATCTCTCCTTCCCAGGAAATAAAAGTGAAATATGAAACAGATTGAAGGAAATAAGATCACAAAGCTTGCCTTGTCTGTGTTTCTGCCCATGAAGCCTAGGATATTCAAAATTTTTATGACCCAGTTGGATTTCACAGCTCTTTCAGTTCTGTTTATGGTCAAGCCTCTGTCACACTCCTAGAGGAAATGCCACATTCTCCAGGAGGAGTATGAGGGAAGACAGCATGGAGCTCTTCTGTGATGATGATGAGTTCTCCTCAGAGTGTTCTCATGCAGAACACTGCCAGAACACTTGTGGGAACATTCCTGACTCTCTGCTCACCATGGGTGAGGCTACACGTGGAGAACCGTGCCCTCTTCTGGGCTCCCCAGTTGTGGTGGTGCATCCTCCCCTGCCCCCAGAACAGGTTTTTGATTGCTGGAATTGCTGTTAGGAATTTGGCATTTGTGTCATGAGTTGGGCAGTGAAACATCCCTTGACCACACTGGGAACCCTCTCATGGCTAAAGTGGAAGCAACACTGACCATACCAGGACCCCCTGTTGCCTGCCTGAAGTAAAGGATGGAAGTGGGGAAGTACATTCGTCCCTGACAGCCTTGGAACATTCCCTACCTCAGTCGTAGCTTGAGTAGAGCAGTACCATTTTTGGTGGAGTTTTGGAAGCTCCAATAATTACTGACCTGGGTTGTGGCCAGCACAGAAACTTACTGATAACTAAAGCAAATCATCTCACAACCTTGTAAAGAGTGGTCCTGAGAGTGATTGTTTGAGCTCTCCTGGGTGGCAGTGGGTTGAACCAGCACCTCCCTCTGACAGGGACACTCTTGGAGCTCATGAAGTCCCACATGTGCATTACTTGGAGGACTGTTGCTGAAAGCTGATGATGGGCCCTCAGCTGATACCACCAACCCCTTGAGGCTCAACCCTTGCCTGCTGAGAAATGCCAAGGCATTTTACACTTTTCACTGACACAGAGGGGGAATTTTTAACAGGCACATTTGTACATACAGATACATATATATACCTCTCTGTGTCTGTGTGCGTGAATGGATTTAAACACTCTATGGCAAGTATAGCATAAATCTTGCCATCTCAGATCTGTAACTAAGTCACTCTTGTAAGTGTAGTAAATTCTACAGAATCACTTTATAAATGTTAAATTAACCAATGATTAAGTGATGCTAAACCCTGTAGACATAA
Organism: Acanthiza pusilla; assembly: GCA_036630365.1. NCBI lineage: Eukaryota > Metazoa > Chordata > Aves > Passeriformes > Acanthizidae > Acanthiza > Acanthiza pusilla. Next base: position 27,096,332 of record JAXCHO010000036.1, read on the forward strand.
ACTGTTGACCAGGTCTAGGACTGGTAAGATTGGACTTAGCCACACCTAGACTCTGTCATGGGTTTAGAAAGCAAGGGGTCCTCTCTGAAGTAAGGGGTCCTCTCATGAGCCTCATGACTCACCGTGAGGGTCTCCCTTGCCCTTTACACCCTTATACTTTGCATCCTTATCCTGTGAATCCCCAGTCCCTGTGCAGAGCAATCTAAAGTGATTCCAAGCTGATTTTCCTCTGTGCGATTCATCTATGTCCAAGTAATAGAGTGAGATCTTGCCACTAAACTGAGTTGTACTTTCACAATTTTATATTCAAACCTGCTTTTGCCAATACTTTTGATGGTAATTCTTTAAGCAACTAAAGATCTTTCCTCACATAACTGCTCTGTCCTTTTTAGTAAATATCTTTGTACTACCCTGTTCATGGATGGTTCAAATGGATGGTTTCCATCTCTGAGGAAAAGGATTTTCCTTCTCTCCCTTCCCAGAGCTGTACTGGGTTTTACATATATATTTGTCAGATAAACCTACAGTGTTACATTAACTTGTTCTGTGTTTAAGCAAAATGCAACATAGTCTGACAGTAGTTGTTCACTTATTTCAATCTATTTGGATACTTAATCCACATTTCCATCTTGTCTATAAAGCTTGTTCCCTCCCCATTCCTCTTTGCTTTGTTAAAGAACATTTTTCACCATTGAATTATTTAATTTAATGAGATTTTCCAAGTGACTTGGCACAGACACTTTTCAAATCACTTGGGATATAAGTGTCTGCATCACATTTGTTCTGTCTCTTCTTCCCATTATGTGCAAGTTATCAGGCACAGACCTTGCAAATACCACATTCTCTCAGCCTTTCTTGAAATTTCATCTCATTCCTTTAAAGCAGCATTAATGTTCATATGTTGGAAAAAATCTTAATGCTGAAATCCACAGGCACAGTTTTTGTTTTATAGCCATGATTTCCAGATTTTGCTGCATATGGCCTTGAAAATCATGCACTTTACTGGTGGCAGTGACCATGTTGGGCTGTTGGTCCTGCAGTTCATGTATTTCCTTACACCATAGTCTTTATTTGCAAAAAGTGGCCACGAAGTCTTTTTTATTCTCTTTTCACCTCCTGCCTCTAATATTTTTAGCCCCTGGCATGCAGAGAACCTGTTGCTCCTCTGTTTGTTGGTGCTCTCCTGAATTCTCTGTGCGACTGGAAATGGTGGTGGCCAGCCTCCCACCCCCCCTTGTGCTCCTATCAGGTTTGGTCCTTTGTCTGGGAAAGGTATTTTTTAGCATCAGTCGCTCTGGTCTGTGAGCTTGGATCTTCGAATGCCTCCAGCATGGAGGCAGTGAGCAGCAGCTGGATGTGGGAGCGAGCAGTGCCTGTGCTGCCAGACACCCTCTCTGCCTCTGCCTTCCGACATGCTGTGCTGGTGGCCAAGGCACGTACTCTGATGGACTGAGGGGACTTAAATCTGTCTCTGGCAAGTGTTCTAGCAAAGTGGAAAGTCCTCTACTTCATTCATGGAATTTCTGTTAAAAAATTAGAGCAAAAAAAGGTGTGATCACTCCTCACACATTTCAATTCCTGGCAAAATAGGCTCCAAATGCTCTAAATTCATGTAAAAATATGTTCTGTTACTGACTTCTACGAACATGAGACACAATCAAAGGAAAAACCAAAACACAGCACAACAATCTTCCCTGGGGAGAAAGCCATATTCCCCCAGGGTCTTTCCCTCTTTTTATTTTTCAGCAACTGTCTGAAGTTAATCAGTTCATCTTCTGCCCATCACGGTTCACTCTTTGAAGGTACTAATCAAGCGGTGGGAGGATTTGTTATGGCTGTCAGTGATGCTTTGATAAAAGCAAGCTCATTCAGGAGGAGGAAGTGCTGTACGATCTAATTGTGATTTTGTAGGGAATAGATGGGATAGCATCTTACTGGTAGGATGTGCCCTGATTATCAGGAAGCACAATGTAAGCACAGACTCATAACAAGAGATTTCCATTCAGCATTGTTATGACCCTAAACGATGAGGATTTGTGCAAGTAGGATTTTCAGTCATCAGCAGTGTTTTCCAACCGACCTCGTGTACAAGCTTTTTTTTTCCTTTTAACTTGGGCTTTAATACAGACATAGAAGTGGTAACTTTAAAAAAATCAACTAACCAAACAAAAACAAATATGGAAACTAATTTGTACTATATTTAGTGTGAAAAATCACTCTGCGGTTATATTGTTTGTATTCTGTGCCAGAGAAATCTGGTGCCCTGCACTGCCAGTGACTCCTGATTCCTTGACTTCACAGGGGTACTCTGCTCACAGCTAGTACACTTATTTAAGTAATACCATTTAAAAAAGTCTAAATTGGATAAAATAGGATAAATCTACTTCGTTAGAGTAAAATTGGTCTGATTTGCAGCTTCCCCTGCAAATTAGGCATACATAAGCAAGGATAAAACCTTTTTAAAGGGACCCACAGGCCAGACCTATCTTGACATTTATTAAAGTGACTAAAATCACAGTCCTGCTAATAGAGAAGAAGGAGGGGAGGAGGTGGCTGAGAAGCAGAGCAAGGCAGTCTCACAGCTGGGTAGTCACTGCTCGTCCCAGGCTGCTCCCAGCACTGGATCACAGCGTGGGCTACCACCTGCTGCTACACCCTGCCCTAGTAGCCCAGAGGGAAGTAGGGTGGCCCTGGGATGAGGCCTGAGGTTGCAGACATCCTTTAGGAGAAGGAGTCACCTCCTGCCTCAGGGCAAAGATCTTGGTGATGGAATCAGTGGTCCTTGGTCCTTGGTGCTGCCCTTTAGTGTATGAAATGTGTAAATGTGTGCCTTGCTGAACGCAGTCACTGTGAATGCCTGGAGGCTGTTCATCTTCTTCCTCCACTTTTTCAAAGCTCTGTTCCCAGCCAGCACTGTGCCCGCACTTCATATCCCTTCAGCTGTTTCTGACAGTTCACTTTTTTTTGGTTGATATTACTTTTTTTCTGCCTGTAGTGTCTACTTCTAAACCCTGTCTAGCTGCAATAGCTCACACACATGCACACGCTTGCTCAAAGCCCTTCAAATAGCACAGCCCCCTTTGCAGGTGCATGAAGTGTTCAGCAAAATGTTCTGTAGTGTGCTCTAGGGGCAGCTCCTACCTGGCCCCAGGAGCTCTTCCCACACCAGCTCCCTTTCTCTGAAAGAGAGCAGAATTGCTTCATCTACCAATTCTGGATAAAGAGCAGCTGTTAAAATTACCGATTCCCTCTAATTTCCCAAAGACAAAAGAGAACAAAGCAGGAGCAGAAAGTGCAGCATTTTGTGATCAAGTTTTGTGTGAGAGGAGAAAAAAATCCTTGCACGCCCCAGTCCGCCCAGTCTCTGCAATCAAGGAAAGTACCAGCTGGACACCTGGGACAAGGTGAGTTTTCCTTCCTTCTGTCTTGAGTCGTTTGTGTTGTCATGATTCTGGTGGTAATGATGGACTCAGAAGCCGGGGCTGGAGGTATGGCAGAGTGCCTGGTGTCCACTGCCTTCCGTAGGCCTGGACAGGGTTTGGACTCTAACGCTGACTCTGGACTCAGTGTGACTTTGTAACCTGACAGGTCAGGCAGTACCTTTGACTGTTTTCAGCATGATGCAAATGGCATTATGAGATATGTGGAAAATTGCCCCAAACTACACTGACATGCCTGAATAGGTGTGAAATATTTCTGCACTGCAACAATACAACAGCTTCTACAAGTATCTCAAATGAAGGGCCGTAATATATGTGAAAAATCACCACTGCCCCAACAAACATCAAAGGCAGTGCCTCTAAATGTTAGTGGAATACAAACAAGTTAATATTCTGAGCTACAGCACATTGCCCTTCTCTTCAAGCAGAGAGATGGCTGGGTGCTGCTGCCCATGCCTACCCTGCTTTACAGAGCCAGCGAAGTTCTCTGTGCAGGACTAGTGCCAAGCTTGAGCCTAGTCTTTTTGGTTCCCATGGGACTTTCCCTGTGGTCTCAATGAAGCATGACACCTTCTCAAATCAGATACACATATTTAGAAACAATAGTAAGAAACCCTAAGTGAGTGGCTTGCACAATGCAACTCTAAGTGAGGCAACAAATGCAGGATTTCATATTAGTTAAAATACATTTGCATACAACTCTCTGGAGAAGTCTGCTGCCAGAGATGTGATGTTGCTATTGCTTTCACAGCTCTGCACTACCACACACCATAATCATCCTTGTGCAGGGTATCGCCTCCTAATGCCCCCACAAAACACCTTCGGCAACAGGAAGGTCAGACATGCCTGTTAACTTATAGGGGAAGGGAATGGGAACTAGGCAGTGAGTGAAGACTGTGAGGAATACAGCTCACATAACGTCCAGCCCTCATGCTGGGCAGAAATATTGGGTGGGAAATGTTTTCCAGTGGAAAATGCTAGTTTGATAATGTTAAAAGTGCTCTGGGAATGGGCTGGTAGCCAGGTGAGCCAGCAGCTCTCCCAGATTTCTGCACACTTGGTTGTTTCTGTCCTGTCTGGATCCCCCAGATCCCACCTCAAAGGTTGTGAGTGGGCAGAGCTGAGTGCGCATAGTTATCTGCTGCTGCTGACAGCTTGATTCTGATAATAATAACAGCTTAACTGGTAAAATGAGTTGTACTGAATAGTGGATGTGATATTTTTCTTTTCCAACTCTAATTTCAATCAGAAAAATGCTAATTTCCCCCATATTTTTATTGCTGTGCATTCCCTTCCAGCTGTTGTATGAGGCAGACAAGATGAGGCCTTTAAACCTACAAAAATCTAAATTAATATTAAACAGTGCATTAATTTTAGTTATTGTCAAAGAATTAAGAAAAGGCATCTTGTTTCTCCCTAGCAGCATTTAAGCAATAAAGATAAATACTATAATAATTATTTTCCTTGCACAATTGCCAAAGATAATAATTAAGATGGTTGAAATGTCATTGGAGACGCTTTGGGAAATCAGCTGAAATGGAAGGTACAGCTGTTCAGATAACACTTCCTTTGGCAAGGAACTCACTACAAGTCTCTTATAGACCATTGTGTTGTTTATATTAGTTGAATGAACTTTGATAAATATTAACTTACTGAAGGTGGCCACAGCAGAACTGAGCTTTGCTTCCTGACCTTTGCTATGATGAAGGAGGCTTCCTGATGGGTAGGTGGAATAGCCAGGAAGAGAAGGCATTGCTGATCAGATTTTGAGGCACAAGGAAATTTAACATCATGGTCATTCATCCTGTTTATGTATGTGCCAATTAACAAATGTGTGTAAAATGTCATGTTACAAAAGTGGGTATTACCTTATTATTCTGTCAATATTAAACTGATCCCTTGCCTGTTAAGAAGTCTTGGGGGTATTTTTACGTATCTGGAGTTATTCTTTGTGGTGGGTAGAGTATGGGAAAGCCTTGAGGGCTTATAGCATAGACCCAAAGAGAGCTTATCACTGAGAAGGTAACAGACATGACTGAATGAGACAACAGCACACTTGATCTAACAGAGGAGTGACTTGAAAACAGTCATTACAATGATCACTGGTCTAGCCAGAAAAAGGATACAGAATTTCAGGGTCTGAAGATAATTAAAGCTGCATATAAGTTCATGTTGCCTAGTAGTTACTGAGGTGACTACCTGCCTTTCCCTCCACCATTGCATGAATGAAGGGAAATGAAGAAATGTAGCCTGAAAACATCGTTGAGGACATAGAATTTCCACCAAAATATCCAGTTGGTGGAAATTCATGGGAGTATGTGAAAGAATGGGGCTGAATGAATCTCTGCTTTCAGTTTTGGATCAGTATTTAGAACCCTCCAGCTTTGTTTCTGATTCCTGCTCCTTTCTTGAGATGCATCTCCCAGGTGTCATTTCCAAACATAGAGATTAATTGGGGAACAAGCCAAAGGCTGTTAAACTGCAGTGAGAAAAGCCCTTTGCTCACTGTAAAAAGCAGATGTATTTATCACTGAATATTATGTCCAGAAGAATACTATATCCTCCCTCACGCAGTCATGATCCAACCTGTAGTCCCATAAAAAAGGGATTGGCATTAAATTTAGAGAGCAAGTGAGCTTGTCATAGCCAGCTAGTGTTGTAGCCAGGCACAGGCTGAGGGGAATGGTTGGGGGTCTGCAGTGCTCTTGGCAATGTGCTTTTGGTAGAACTGTAGTACTGTAAGCAGCATGTGGGATCAGACAGAAGAAAAAATAGGCTTAGTGCAGATGTGAACCAGCCGTTCATCTCCCAAGTGTTTGCAATGTATGTGTTCATCAGCAGGTGTCACTACGCTATCGGCTGCAAAAGTGTCACACCATGGCTGTGAAATCACTTCATTTTGAGCCTGTTATGTGAGGTTGTTTTGCTCTGCACTCCAGGGGTGTTTGCTGAATGCGGAACGTTCCTGGATGGATCTTCCTTTCTTTTTCTTTTAACTGGCTTATCAAAGATGTTACCTTTCTACTTGCTACTGAAATATTGCCCTCAAAATGTCTCCTTGGGATTTAATGATATGCTTGAGACTTCTATCAAGCATTTGGTTGCTCCAGACAAAACATTAGTAGATAGTATGTGATTCAAAACCCCAAAGCCTGTGATAATTAATTCTCCTTGTTGTCTGATGTTGGCATGCTGTGTTCTAGCTATTACAATATTAACAGTGTGAACACAGTGGCAGTGAGTGAAAAGATGCATCTGATGTCGCACTGTGAGCTCTCTGTTACCTGAGAGCTCCCTGTTGTTACAGCAAAAGCGTTAAGGAGGAGAATGAGTTACAGACGATCAGGTAGAAACATTGTCCAAAAGATGCTCTGAAGACTGATTCCTACGATGGCTTGAAATGGTCCTGGAGGATAATGCGTGGATTAACACTGAGTTACCTCTTCCTCAAATGGGAGCCAGCTGAAGTTGGCTTGTGGACAGTGGGCATATATAAATTTTCTGAATAGCCAAGCCAGTTCACAGATGGAGCATTAGCATAAAGTATTTTCTATTCGAGGCTTTGCTTGCTGTTGCTAAAAGGGCTGTGCTTTCAAAGTCCAATGAGTCAGAGTGAAAGACCTCAAGGGCACAAACTCCCAAAGTGAGCAGGTGGAGACAGAGAAACAAAGGGGTTGAGATCAAAGTTAAGAACAAAGGGAGCGACTCTTGGATAACTGGGTGGGTTTGCGTATCTCGTTTGGTAGACTGAAAGAAAAATTGCCTTGCATGTGGTTTTGACTATTTCAAATTCAGTAAATACTGAAATTGCACTAGAAAATAGCCCTTCATTAGTAGTACTGTTTTAATATCTAATGGGAAAAAAAAATGTAAGGTAACGTTCCCACACCTGCTGCTTTCTGGAAAGAGGCAACTCTTTTAATCATCTATATTTCAGTTAAATAAAATGCAACTTGCAAATTGCCATCTGTTGTCATTAGCATTATTTGCCAGTTATTCTCTGCATTCAAATTCCTTTTTTAGGGGCTGGCACTTCCAAAATTTCTTTCAATCCTGCTTCTTTGCCAAATATTGACTCCTTTAGACTCAGACTGCTTACAACACTGATTTTTTGTGGGTGGTGAATCTTGACACAGATTTCAATGAGTTTGTACATTACAGCCACTGACAACACATGGTTTTAAAAATAATAGCAATAACTAAAGGAACAACAGTAATGACATTTCATCATGATGCAGTAATGTGGGAGTTTTATATGACTCTCCTCAAATCAGGTTGTATGTATATAAGGAAACATTTCTAAAAGTGTTGTATGGAAGTGTGTTTAAAAGCTGGCACTTAGCATTGCATTACAGGATAGCATCTTTCTGTGCCATTATTTATACCATACATACTAAGCTTGCAAGGTTTTAATTTACACTGGGTAAAGTTTGCTTAGTTGTGGTATCAATATATTTAGAGTCTTGATACAGGAGAGCACAAGCCTTTTGTTTGTAGGTGTTTTCACTACAGGTGGTCAGGTATACAATGTATGTGTTCATCAGCATGAACATGTTTAAGTCCTTAAACAGTATTTAAGGACTGTTCTCAACAATTTGCTTTAAGAGTAGGAATTCTGAGAATTTTGACCAAAATATTCCATCCTGGATTGTTTTCTTTTATATTTCTTTTGTCCTTGAAGCTGACTATTTTAATTTATAAAAACAAATCTGAATGCTGTGGAAACTGTGGAAGAGCATTTACCAGTTTATTCTTTCCTTCCCAGTATGACTTGTGGCTCTGCTTTTCATTGACCATTGCTGAATGAGTTTTTCCTCCCTGCTCTCTAGTTGGCGCTGGTCTCTTTACTCAGAGAGCAAATTTACTCATGCCCATTTTGAGTAATGGAGATGGACTAGGACCAGCTTGAAATTCTAAATGCTGGAGGTTAAATAGAAATGATTTAGGAATGCTTCTACTCTTGAAACAGTAAAGGATGAAATACCAATACCATCTTACCAGTCCACAAAACACCTCTGTCTTCAAAGCTTGCTCCTGTTCTATTTCTGAAGGTTGCTCACAGGGAGTTCAGTGCTTCTTCACACCTTTCTTTGCATCTTTTTGGTAAAAGACAATCTTTAGGTTAAGTTTTGGACACAGGTTTTGTTCTTTCTTTCCTTATTCATCTATGTTCCATTTTTATAATATATTTGCATTTACATTATCTGCAGCATTTTAGTAACACTACAGTAAACCCATTTGCCACAAGAAGCCCTGCCTGCTGAGCTCTTCAAAGATGCAATGGTGCATATGATACTTGCTGGTAGAGTTTTCCTGTACTCAAAAATCACATGATATTTGCAATGTTTCAATTTTTAAGGTTTTGTAAAGGACTAATTGTCTGCTTGCCTGACCTATTTCAAAGGATTCCTGCTAGCACTTCATGGTCAATTTTTTTCAGAAAAATCAGATGCTGAAGTACTGGAAATTTCAAGAGCATCAGAAACTCATCTGCTGCTTCTCAAATGCATTGGTTTCTACCACTGAGAGCAAAAATCCCAAAGAAGCACTCTACTTTCTCACATTTTCCATAGCATCCTTCTCAAGGTCAAGAGCCTGAAAGCAATTTTGGAGTTTGATTTTAATACAGAGTATGTATGTCATTCGACTTCAAGATCTCAGCACAGTTACATCTGCTTGTTGGGATTTTTTAATCCTCATCAACAGTGGCCATTTTCTGAATTTTAAAGTTATATTATCATGCCTGCCATGGCTTCTAGGTTGAAATGGTTACCTCACTCCTCTTGGGTGAGGTGTATATAGCAAGTCAGTCTGTCTGAAAGCTCCAGACATTGCTACCTCTGAATTCAGTGAGATCTCAAGGGGACCACAGGCTGCACAGGCTGGGTGTGATCCACACCTTTGCACCTGGACTGACACAGCTGCTGTTCACCTCATATGGGGATGTCTACAGAAGAGGGATCTTTATAATAAACTTGTTGAATTTTTATTTTAAGGTTCATATAAAAGTGCTTCTCTGTGTATATTTTATTTTAAGGTTCATATAAAAGCACATCTCTGTGTATATCTGTCCATACTCAGATATATTCAACAGACACAAATACACATGCAAATACAGACAATGCACTGGAGTCACTCTCTGCTGGGCTGTTTGCAGCTGGAATCAAGAGATCTCAGGAGTGAAAGTTGAAGGGGCCAGGGGAAAACTTAATTCAGCTCCTTTTGAAAGTTTAAAATATTTCCGGAAGCAGTGGAAAAGCTGAGCCATCAGCCTTGCATCATTCTCCATTGGGTAGCAGAGGGGACTGATGAGATTGCTTACAAGTGAGGAATTGACAGCACAACAGCATGTCTTAAAGCAGAGGATAAAAATGGCGTAGAGCTTTGGGAGAGAAGTGAAGAGGTTCCCAGATGCAGCAAAAAGGACACAAATGTACATGGATGGTGATTTTAGCAGGTGTGTATGTACTGGCTTGAAGGAGAGTTAAGGTGCCCAAGGTACTAATACACGTTTAGCACCACTGTCATGGTAGCTAAACATGTCATCCTTGAGAGTTGTGGTTCTTCTTGTCTAATCCTTTACTTAAATGCAAGTATCAGGGCTAAGCTTGCCACTAAGCCTCTTTCTGCACTCAGTGGATAAGGGAGCACTACCAGAGGGTGATTCATGGAACCTCCCTTGACTCACAGTTTTAAGGTGGATTGCATTCATGTTTCCTGGTATCTGTTCATCCCTATTAGATATCAAAACAGATATTGCAGTCACTTAGTGACCTAAGACAGCTGGAGTTACGTGACTGAACCCTGTCCTTAGAGCATATGTAAAAATGCAGACCTATCTGTGGAGACTCACTGTTTTGGCTACAGCAACTGGCATATTAATCTATGGATATTAAACTGCATTTCATCAGCTGTTATTTTTAGTCTGACACCTATTTTTCTCTTTCATATTTTAATTTGCAGAAACTGCCATGGAGCATGAATCAATTCAAAGCACACGAAGAGTGAAGGAAGAGTGGAAGAAATATTTAGAATAGTTCCTCCCATATAAAGTTGTTCAATGGATCAAGGGAGGACAAATAACTCCTGTAAAAAGGACAAGAATACTTTTGGAGTATTATAGTGGTATTATATTAAGTAACATGCTTGGAAAATGTGTGACTTGTTTCTATATTCATACATATTCATTTTATTCTATATTCATTTTAGTGTGTCCCACATACCTCAAAACCAGGTGATGTGAAAGCCTCACCCAGTTTCTGCTATGAGCAGCTGAAGGAGATAAAGGTGAGTTTGTTCACTTTGTGCTTTGAGCTCCTTCAGTCAGTGGTGTTCATCAGTTTACCAACACTCTCAAAGCCATCTTTAGGCAGTGATTCCTCCATATGCACAATGAAAGCAGATTATTTCCATTTAAACCAGTAGAGTTCCATAAGGACAGAAATTTTGGTGGGATTGAGTGTATGCCATGTGATTTGTGTCTAATGCTTTGCTGTCTTTGGGCTTTCAAAGCTGACAATGAGAGCTGACAGCATGCTGCTGTTTTGGAATTCACCATCAAACAAATAAAGAACTCTAGTCTACTCCCATAGTTAAAAATACTAAGATTTTCTGCCTGTATCTCCTTCTTTTCACAGAATATCTCACTTTTTTATTCCTTATCTCTTCTCAGCATATCCTAGAGCTCATGTATGATTTTGTTTTGTTCAGAAGCATTTTAAATTACTCCAAAACCATCAATTACAGTGATCTGAGCCTTGAAGAGTAATTTCACTCAGAAACTCTCCTAAATCCTTCCTACTAGGGAGTAGGAGTTCCACTTCAATGGAGAGAAAGTAAAGTTTCTAGGTGGTGCCAGTGTGAAATTATTATCAAAACCCATCCTAATCCATTGTTTTCCCAATGGAAATACTTTCCACCTATCTTGTTCTGTCTGGTCAGCCTTACTTTATCCCTTGTAAAGAAAATGGCATTTTATTCAGATGGCAAATCACTCCTGATACCAAACACTGTGTTGGAATTAAGGAAATAGATCCAGTACTTTGTATTTCATCTATATGTCCTGTTGCTTATGCTGCATGTTAGTTTCTTACATGGCATGGGTTGTAGAGGATTTTGCATCACCTAACACAAAAACATCATCTCAGCCTTGATCTGGTATACACTGAAAGTTTGACCACATTTTAAAAATTCCGGTAATATGGGACCCAATGGAACTGGGCATATCTCTTGAAAACTACTTCCAGAATTTCTTTGTGGATGGACATTTCATCACTAGCCCTGCAAGGTAAGCTTTGAGGCCAATTATCAATGCTCATGGGATATCTCTCTCCCAAACCTTTTGACTGTCCCAGAATCATGCTGTGTGTTTGTGAAGGCTTTCCGCTGCAGATGTGCACGGGCTGCCGTGCAGTGCCCATGGCAGGTGGGAGGCATTCCCATAGTAGGTGACAACCCACATTTGAAGTTGCCTGAAGACAGCTGGCTCATTTAGACTTTCTCAGGGAAATGGTGTTACATTTCAGGTGTCCTCAGCCTGCCTGGACCTGGCAGACCTTCAGGTGCACAGTTAATACTGGACACAGACTTTGCCTTCATTGTTTCTTTTTACAGCTGGTATCTCTGACTGCAGTGAGCTATTATCTCCTCTCACATTGAGTATATTTGAAGGAAATAGTCTTTTACCATGTTCTTTTATTTGCCTATCTGCAACTACTTGTTATACATTTGCAGAGCAAAAGACATTAAATGAGTAGATGTCATGAGTTGTAACACAGTTAGTCCATCACAACACTTTTCTCTCTGAAATTATTTGGGAATGAGACAAATACTATTTTTACACTCTCGTCCAAAAAAATTGATGCAGTCAAACTCAACGATTTTTTTACCATGCATCAGTAGGTTGGAAAGCACAAAATATTTACTTTCAGTTGAACCCTGTTTTTACAATATTGGGCAAAATGGAGAAATGTGAAAATGAAATTATCTGGCTCCTTCATGCTTTCTTGTTTATAGTAGACAAGGTTATTGCCTCACAGATTTCTGCTGATTAGAATGCCAAAGTTGTCAAGATACTTCCAGGAAAATTATTATGTAAATATTAAAAGACCCATAAGATAAAAATATGGAGAGAAAAACAGTAAAAGCTGAAAGGGGAAGAAAATAACCCAGAAGGAAATACGGAAATAGAGGATAGAAATGAAGAGTAACAAGGAGACACTTATGGAGTTCTATCTTGGGCGTGACATTACACCGAATTATTCCCATGTTGCCTGCAGGGCTTTCACAGCCACCAGAACATCTAAGAAAGAGCTGCTGCTGCCATCCAGAGCAGCACAGGGGACGTCTCTGAGCCCTGGCAGGTAGAGGCAAGGAGGAATTTTTTTGTCCTGCTGAGCAAAGGCTGTCACTGGACTCTTCCTACAACCTTGGCATAAGTGAGTAAAATGCAGCCTGTGAGTTAGGAACTGCACAAGTAATAGGAGACTAAAAGTTCAATAAAAAGTTCTCTTTGCATGTTCAGCACTGTGCAATGTTTCATCTTGCTCAGCCATAAGACATTTGATCTAGGTAGAAAGTGCCTCGGCCTTCAGCTTCTTGTCCCAGTAACTTCATTGTGAAATTTCCATTTAAAAGAATAATCTGTCTTGGTTTAATTCTCATTTGTGAATTACTAGATAAATTAGTAATAAAAATACAATATAATTATCAGCAAACAGACAAATTCCTCTCTAAACCAGTCCACATTTAATTGCAACAAAAAGTAAGGAGTACTTCGTGAAATGTAATGAAAGTACATATTCCAAAGGAATTTGCAACTTCAGATGAATAATACCAATTTGTGTGGTGGATTTTAATGAAGCTTGAACAAACATTTTTGAAAATTGAAGCTGCAGACCTTTCCCTGGAGTCAGTGATAATATAAAAGAGCAAAAAAGCACCTGCCACTCTTGTGTTTCAGCTGTCCAACCTCTCCCTCAAAGCCATTTTAATTCTGTCTGACTGTAGCAAGTACATCAAGGAAAATTCAGCTTGAAATGAAGTCCCTGACCCCCAATAAGACAGGGTTACAGACCTTCTTGTCATTTCACTATGTGGTCTTGCACAAAAAGGTGACAGAGCCTGTCTTTCTGGCAGCCTTAGGAAGGTTTCGGCAGCCATCTGCTGTTTTAAGTATTCTTGTTATATCAGCAAGAAAAGAGCAGAGCCTCTTAGGAGCAGCTTTTTTCATTTGGGCTACCATCAATAAATAGTATCTCCTTGTTGCTTGTAACAGCAACACTTATCAAGGAACATTACAATGTAGTTTGTCTTGCTATTTTTCTTTCAAAGTCAGTGTCTGGAAAAGTAACTCAACAAATGTTCCCTAATCTTTTCCCATTTGGGTGTTTCTGATTTTTGGCATGTTCAGGTGATTGAAATGCAACCTGAATTAGGATCTTTTACTGTCCAGAATCTTTCACTGAATAACAAACCGCTCCTTTACTTAGGACAATACAGTGTCCCTGAGATGTAACAATCTTTATCAAAAGTGAGCAACTTAACTTGCCCCATATCAGAGTCCAATTTGAAAATTTCAGTTGTAAGTCTTTGTACACAATCAGTTTGGATGCAAAAATGTGTCATCTTAGACTTGGTTAGAGCACAGTGCTAATAACACCAAGGTCACAGGTTCCATCCCAGTATCAGCTATTCACGTAAGAGTTGGGCTCTATGATGTTTGTGGGTCCCTTCCAACTTGGAATATTATGTGTAATTCCTTAATTCTGTGATGGGAATTCACAGGCACAAATCAGCCTAACTGTTGCAGTAGCAGCTTCCTTTTCCTGTTGCTCACAACATTACACTCATTGACAATCATTCTTATCTGTCCTATTGCTACATGGCGGGAGGTAGAGCAGTGAAAATATATATCCACAGGGAAATAAAAGAAAACAGAACTTCTCTAAAGATTTCTCAGTAAGTCTGAATCCAATTCAGCTTGCTGGATGTGCTGCAGATGGAGTATGTGATTTGCAAATATCTCAAGCAGGAGCCTATTTGTTTCTTTATTTGACTATTTTACCTGCAATTGCATTCCCAAACTTGTCTGTACCTTGTAAATGGGATCTATTTATCAACTCAGATCTTCCCTGGTGCATTGATGCACTTTTATTACCTGCTTTGCACTGCTCTTTGGAGCTTTGCCTGCAGTGCCATCATATACATAAACACCCCTTCCTCACTTGGAGCTGAACTTGAGATGCTCCACTACAGCTGACAGCAGGTATTGCCTGTGAGACTTTACACAGTTTTCAGTTTCACTAAATTACCCTGTGATTTGATTTGGTAAACTCACTGCAAATACAAGATGTGGCTTTAGGGCTCAGCAGGGAGTTCTTTGCCTACTGTGTTTTCTGCTTGGCTGTAATCTGACAGCAAATGTAATTCTGTTGCTTTTATGGACTTGTACACTATGATTTCAAAACATTGTGGGAGCCACAGAGATTATCTACTCCTTAAATTGGGTGGAGGGCTTTTAGAAAAGTCCATCTGAACTTTAGCCTTTCATACCCCTATGGGCAGCAGTCAGGTATGAAGCATTTCTCTGTATGCACCTGTACTGCGGTCAACAGAAAGGAATTACCAGGAGCTGACCCTGTTCTTCACAGCAGACCATGACATTTCAGCATTTCTAGGTACTGATGCTGATTAAAGATAGGATAGGTGCTCCTTGAAAAGAGCCTGAGGAGGGTGTGTTTGCCTGCTGCTGGAATTACTTCTCCAGGAGGTATCTCAAAAGGCACCATAAAAATTCCTCAGCAAGCAGGGACAGAAGGAAGATGAGCTGGTGTTACTGAGCAGGGTAGATTTTCACAGGGGTGCTCTCAGCAGAAGCAGCAGACCCTGGCACAGCCTTGAAGGGTAACTCTAGTCTGAGGGTTGGGATAAATGCTCTCAGAAGTGTTTCTGCTCTGTGTGAAAAGACAAGATGGGAAAGCAAGGTTTCAAAACTGGATGTTCACATAGGGAAAGATGCCTTAGCACCACGTACCAGGGTCTGCAGATATTGCTGAACCTTCTGACAGGAGACTCACCCACTCTCTTTTCTTCCCATCCGGGTGTGCCCTTTTCCTACATAAAGTATTGCTCTCCCACAGTTGTTACTCTGACATCTGCTTCCTCGTGGATGATGGGAGATAGTTTTCTTGCCTTCTACCTAATGATTTCCTAATGTTCAGAGTTTTTTGTCTGATATTAGCTGAAGGATTTTTTAAGAGTTTTACTACAGCCCCATTTCCTTTCTGTGTTCCCTAGAATCCTGCTTTGTCAGATGATGCTGCTTCACTAAGACTGAATGATTTTCATTTGACCAAGCACAGCTAATCCTTAAACAGCCAAATATTAATGAGAGGAGAGGTGCCCTGGGCTACATCTGGCAGCGTTATTTTCATTGCATAGCCAGAAAACACAGAAAAGTTTGGAATTTCTCCCTATGAAAATTCTGAATTGTGACCAGATAAAAGAATCATAATTGAATGTTTTGTAGAAAAGCAAATGTGGGTCTCAGGTGAAATGTGGGTTTTCCACTCTTTTTGTCTTTGTCTGTGACAAAAAAGAGGGTGGTCAACCTTAACACTTTTCAGGTTTCACTGAAACATATATTTCTCAAGAATACATATTCTGACATCGTCCCAGGCTATGCATGGAGGGATTACTATAAGCTTTTCCTGTATTTGCTCTACTCCACTTGGGGTTGTGAGCTGGAGGGTTTGCATCCCTTTGAACTGCCAGTGCTGTGGGCAGGTGTGGGGAGGACAAGGGGCAGTGAAGTGCAGAGTGGGTGCTGCAGCTGCCAGGACGACCTGACAGAAGGAAGCCTTTACACCAACCCAGGTATTTCTTTGAGGCTGGGCTCAGAGACATAAGCCTGAAAGACGGAGCTTCGTAATAACTGTAACCAAGCCTTACTTATGTAGTAGCCTAGTACATACTCTTTAATTTTGCATCTGAGGTTTTTGTATGCCTTAGGTAGGCTACAACAAAATGAAAAGGGAGTTTGTTTTTTGTATTGCCTGGCTGGACATGAATGATGAAACAGCTAAATCAGGTCTGGCCTGACAGAAGAGATTTTCTGTTTTCATAATGAGCTAATTATATTTTTTCTTCCAAGTCATTTGCATTATTATGTGACTAGATGTTCAACACTCTCCCTAACACGTGGCCAGCACTGCACTGTGAGCTGGGAAAATGGCCATATTCACATTTTCTGTTTTAATCTGGGAAGCAGACGAATTACAGTTTGGCAAACTAAAGTTATATGCAAATGTTATTAAGCACATCTGCGCACAATGAAGATAAACAGGAGCAGAAAATATCGTGCACATCCCTCCATATATTTCAGAGCAACTTTTATTGCTAAAGACTTGCCCAGACTAGCCATTCATGTAAACAATATCCAGTTTTTATATAATTCCTGCAGAAGACTTCTGGTAGTAGAAGACTTTGGGGGCTGCCTTCTGGAGACTCATGCGCATCCAGAGAAGGTTTGGTACATGCCCTGGTGAGGGTGCAAAGAAGAACTGGTTCCCCACCAATTCCCTGGATGAGGCCACCTTGACTCAGGGAAGCAGAGAAGAGGCTCTGCTTTAATGTATTCAAATTTTAAAGTGCCACTTTCCCTTTGGATTGTTTGATCCTGACCTGCGCTACTTTTAAATAAAGATGTAATCTTGCTGCTCTTAAATCCAGGGGATCTGCAGCAGAAAATCCTGCCAAAATCTTCTGTGACTGACAAGTTCAAAACTGCATCTTCTGAGAGGGGCATGGGCTCATGGTTGCAGCTTTTCTTCCACTAGCCCGAACAATGTTAACATTCCTATTGCTGGGCTAGTAAGCCCTTGTGAGTCAGTCTGGGATATCCTTAGGGAATGACCAGGATGATTCAATGCAGGTGTCATTAAATGTACTCCAGACTCAGCCCCCAGCAGGTCTGGTCTCCAGAACTGAGTTAAACCAGAACCTACCAAAGCCACTGATGTTAACAGTGCTAAACCATAGGAAAACAGGACAAAACAATTTCAGGAAATGCTCTCCTTAATGTTTGTGTGTGTGAGGGAACCTAACCCCTACTCTTTGTTTATTTAAAAAGAACAAATTATACACATACTTACCTGCAAATAGTTAGGTAATTTTAAAGCAGATTCTTCCATTAAATGGGCAGATGATTCTTCTATTGCAGTGATAATTTTAATAGGGTAAACACACACAAATTCTCCTTGTTCCCTGTGTAATTTCTGAGATCACTGTGAGTTGATGTTAAAGGTTGTAATGGGTAATGTGTAGCCTTTCAGACACTGCAATAAATTGCCTAGGAGCCTGCAAGTTTTTCTTGGCAGTTATTAGAGAACTCAGCAACAGAAAGCATCAGGGAATGGCAGGCTTTATTTTTTCATGCAGAGTATTTATGCTTTTTATAGTAGCTAATCCATCAGGTTCATTTCATTGTTCAGGCAGCAGACTATTTCAGGAGGCCAAGCAGCAGTCCCATAGAACAGGATCTTGTAGACTACATTTTTACAGATAAGCTTTTAATTATCTCCACACTTTTTCTGGATGTGTGCAAACTGCTTTAGCTTGTCATGCAGATAATCCAAGTCCAGTGAAACCAAAAGAGAAGCTCTCCTTGATTTCAGTGAGCTTTAGATCAGGCTTTATAAGACACTGTTCTTTCATAAAAAGGACCCATTGCCAAAATGAATATCAGTGGGTTGGATGGTCGTGTGCTATTTTGAAGTGCTACATTTCTCCTAAATACTTCTGCAACTGTTTCAAATGGTAGTGAACGCCACTTTTCCACTCAGGGTTGCTAGAAGGATGGCCTGGGCTGAAGAGGCACATATACCAAAACTATGTACATGAACATGTTCTTTGTGAAACCAGGGTAAGAAAACCATCCTGGCACTGTATTCCTCCCACATGCATTTTAAAAAATCTTCTTTAATCCAGGAGATTTGATAACATTAATTCTTAAAGCAGCAGTGTATCGGACATGAAGGGAAGTAGGACTTCTTCTCTAGAATTGATAATCAAAATGTCAGTCTCTGCCAAGCTCCACAGGCTGCTGTTTTACTCCTCACTGCCTGTATTGGACTGTTCACTGCCTGGCCCCTTGCTGCTGTGTGTGGTGTCATAAGCCAAGAATTAGAAAGCAGATAACTCTCAGCAGAAAGTACTTGTTTCAAAAGAGAGCAAACTTTCAGAGCATCTTTGTTTGTATGAACTTCTTGATCTACTTAAATTTCCTTCTGATCAAATATTCAAGGTGGTGCACTACCATTAGCAGTCTTTATGCACAGATGAATGGTATTTTTGGTGTGGGGTTTTTGCCCACCAGAAGGACAATAAGCAGGAACAGATTGTGAAAGAAAAAAACCCACACAATAGACTATCCTTACAAGGAAACACTGTAAACAGATGAACAGCTTCATAGAAACTGAAGGAAATCCAATAATTCACTGCTCACCCTGAAAAATGTACCTTTCACCCTAGATTCTTTGCCACAAGATCTGCAAATTAACACTTGAGCATTAAAAGTAGATGAGTTTTTATTGATCACCGACTACCTGGTGCTCCTGCTCTGACCAAGACCTCAGTGCCAGGGGTTACAGACCAGCGTGGAGCAGAGGTGGATTCAGGTAGGAGAGGTCTGGTGATGCTGGCTGATATCTCATTGTTGGAAGTTTCAGTGGAAAAGGCTCTCAGTGCAGCACCCGTTACACACCCTCCATGGTGTTTTCTTTCACCTCCAGTTCCTGTAGAAGCGGTACAACAAACCCTAAGGTGGTTCTCTCTCTGAAATATTTTGAAAATCTTTCTACATTTACTACTAAAGACTCATCTCAGCCCCTGGAAAGATCACGAAGAAAATCTTCCTGAAAGCAGTTTATGATCCTGTGACGGTCATGAAGGTGACAGGGCAAACCGTGCCTGATTGATTTCTATGATGAGATGACCATCTTGGTGGAAATGGGGATGCTGTTTGCCTTGACTTTCATGCCTGGCCACCACAATATCTACGCAAAAAAACTGGTGAGATGTGAAGTAAATCAGGGAATGGTGAGTGGAAAACTGGCTGGACACGTAGGCTCAAAAGACACGACCTGTGCTGCAAAGTCTGAGTAGTGAGAGGGGTTATTGCTGGGGCCAATACTTGAACATCTTTGCTAGTTTTGTGGGTGATTGGACAGTGAACTCTCAGAGAAGTGGTCAATTTGCTTAAGGACAACCTGCTGTGGGGAGGGACAAGGACAGTCTGGAGAAATGGTCAGACTGGAATCCCATGGCATTCAACCCTGGGAAATGTGAACTCCTGCACCTGGGAAGGAACAACCCCATCCACCAGCGCAGTCTGGGGTCTGACTGGCTGGGCAGAAACTCTACAAAAAGGGGTCTGGGTGTCCTGGTGGACAAGTGGGACATGAGCCAGCAGTGCCTGGGCTGGGCAAGTGTTGCTAGTAGGTGAAGGGAAGTGTGTCTTCCCCTCTGCTCAGCACTGGGGAGACACATCCAGAGTACTGGATTCCATTTCAGACTTTCCAGTACAGGAAAGAATAGACATGCTGGGGTGAGCCAAGCAAACAACCATCAGAAGAGATGGTGCAGAGAACATGGTGCCAAACTCTTCTTGGCAGTGCAATGGACAGGGCTACAACAGTGCACAATGGGCACAAGCTGGAACTGGAGAAATTATCATCAGATAAAAGGGAAAAATCATTCATTGTGAGGCTGGTCAAACAGGGAAGTAGACTGCAATAGCTGAGAGATGTTTTTGAATCTTTATCCTTAGAGATTTTGAAGCTCTGTTGAGCAACCTGCTCTTACTAACCCACCTTTAAGTAGGGGTCACAGCAGCTGTCCTCTGGAGGTCCCTTCGAGCCTCCGTGGACCTGTGACAATGAACTGCTGAATAAATTTTATTCAGCACTGCTGCCAGTTTCCTTGACTTCACATCTTGAAAAGCCTTGGCAGCAGAAGAGGCCACGACAGCTGTCATCAGGAGAAGGAATAGCTCCCTCCAAGGGCCAGACCTGCCAAGTGACACTGGCACAAACTTCTGAGGGGAAATGGGAGTTGATTAGGAGACTACAAAAATCATGAGCAAATGCTCAGGCTCAGAAGTCATTGTAATGGAAACAGAGACAAAAGCCACAAACCTTTTCCCAGAAGTTTTTTCCAAAGTAGCTCCTAAGTTTTAGATGAATATACCTTTTGCATTTTATCTTCATATGCTGCCAAGGAGAAAGAGTGGCAGCAAAGAGACCATCATTCCTCTATGCTCCTGTGCTACTTCTAGGAGCTGAACTGTGGGCAAAGTAATCTGGAGGCATGGAAGCATTTCTGCTTGTATTTACAGCTCTGGTATAACACAGATGCTTAAAAATGTTCCACCTGGCTAAAGACATTTTATATTCACAACTGAGGGAAAACACTTCGCTATTACATCTTTTATTGACTTCCCCAAGAAAAAATATAAATTGGTTGAAGACATAAGTGGCTTTTTCCTGGATAACAGAGAAGTCCTTGTACTGACTTGGTGTCCTAGCTTCCTTTCCTCCTTCTGTACTGTACCACTGAGTCAACCCTGCAGTGATAAGGAAAATTACCTGAGAAACAACAGCCTTAGAAAGGAAAAACATTGAAAAGTTAGCTTTCCAGGAAAAGTTTCTTTCAAAATGTTGGTTCAAAATGTGGTACAGCGGTCTGAACTGTAGACAAAGACAGAGGAAATCATCTTAGGAATGGGAAGATACTCTGCCTCAGCAAATGTGCCTTATGTTTTTTCTCAAAATACATCAGCAATGATTGCAAAAGAATCTGAGGAGTGAATTTGAACATTGCAAAAGGGCATATGGAAGTCGGGAACTGAAATCATATACACGCATATAAAGCTGGGATGAGACAGCAGGTCATATTCATTTCAGTTCCCTGGAAGGAGCATGCAGTTGTTTTGCCTCTAATTATGCAGCATGTTTTCGAGTGAGATGTCCCCTTCCTTTAGCTGCACTTGTTAAAAGCATTTAAGTACATGCTAAACTCTGCATGTGTGAATAATACTCTGTTCACTTAACAAAGGCGCTAATGACTTAATCTCCTTAAGACTCCTATTAATTCTTAGGACACTTATTTCCTACTGTGGGAAGTACCGTGACAAGCAAGATTATGACAGAGTGGGCAGAACTCCCTGGCATAGAGTATAGGAGATGGAAAGACTTCTAAGGAAAGCCTCTGTCATACTACATCTATTATATGAGCCTCTAATGTCGAGGCTCAGTTTTACTTTCATGTCACTGACACACAGCTTATAGGTATGTGCCCATGTAGAGAAGATGTGACAATAAATGTCATTACAGAAAACCCTGTGCAAAATTCTTTTATCTAATTGGAAACATGAAAGTAAAATGATGGGAACATCACTTCAGCCAGGAAGGTGTTCAGCTCAGAAACCTGTTCAGGAGATTTGTCTTGATCATGGGGTTGAAAAGAAGAAGCTGTCGGGCTCCTGAAATGCCTGGTACTCCTCTCTGTTCAAAATAAACTGCTGATTCTAATGACTGTCCTTTCAGAGATGGTCTATTTTAAGACAATGGAATTACACCAGAAGGAGGGATCACTGGAATGACAGCATGCAGCGAAGTGAGGCAAGCCAGGATGGGGTTTGAGTCATCTGCAGAGGCATTTCTTTCATGCTCTTGCTTTAGCACTGGACTTCACATTAAATCTTGTGACACATGGGGATGGGGAAGAAAGAGCTGACAGCCACAGGCTCAGGAGTTACATTTGTGCTGCTGAGAGGAGGATGCCCTGTGGCATGATCTGGAGCCAATTCAGCCTTGCTATAGAGCAATGTGTGCTTGTTTTTTCTGTCTGCTACTGAGTATCTGCTTAAGTGCTTTACTGAACTGGATTCTTAAATGTAAAGCTCTATCCTGTCTCTGGGGAGCCCATGGTGAAGTGCTGGGTGTTTCACTGGCAGGGAATTGCACCCTGTTGTGCCTCCTGATTATTAGTGAGCAACATCTGACTCAGTGCAAGATCCTACAAATCATTGCAAGTTTGTCCCTTTATAAGTCCGAAGTGCCCATGTGGCTCATCTTGAGCATGAAGGAGCCCTGTAATTCCTTCTTGTAATGTGTTTCTAGTGGTGGTGGGTTTTCCCATACCCTCACAGAGCATTTCTGGGACAGTTAGTAAGCATTTGCCAGTTTTGCTTGGTTTCCATCAGTCATTCTTCATTGCCTGGGACATGTCCTACAATTCAGTACAACTGCTTTCTGCCATTATAATGTTCATTAGGATTTATTTGTGTTCCTGAGTACACTGTCACAGCTATTCATGAAATGCAGTAAGTAATATATAAGCCTAAGCAATAATAAATACAATCTATCTCTTGACATGTACAACAACATAACTAGAACAATGATATTACTTTGTGCGTAGGGTTCACTTTTTCAAAGAGGGTTTGACCAGGTTAAAAGACAAGTGATAGTTAGACAGCATAACATCATAGGAATCAGCAGACAGAGCTGCTGAGAGTGTCGCTTTGCTGTTTTTTTGTGGCTCCTTCCCAAACTATATAGCTCCTTCCCAAACAACATTGGTACTCGAGGAATAAGGTGCAGATTATCTCCTTTTGAAATGCATGAAGGAGTGAGAATTGCAGGTTTGTTGGCACTCATGGTGGTACATAATGCATTATAAATACAAGTATATAGTAAAATCTGGTCTTTGAGAAAAGGTGCTGCCTTTTCAGTGGTCCCACAACCACTAAAGTTCCTCAGAGTTATCTCAATCAGTCAAACCTCCATCAGCTTATACGAACCATGATTACAAGTGGGATTACCCCACCTTTGCAGGGTCGTTCCCCCTGCTGAACACTCACTCTACACAATCATAGCAAGCTGCTAGAAACCAGTCCCTGGTGCTGAAGTTAAGGTACAATGCCTGTGTGTTCTAGGGAAATAAAAAATATTTTATTTATAGTATAGTATTTATTGTATGCATAAAAATAATATGTATACATATATATAATATATTGTATACATTTGTCCTGTTTAAACAAGCACTAACGACAATTATAGCTTGCTTCAGTAAATAGAAAATAAACACTGAAAGCATTTGCATGAAAAGGAGAACTACAGACAATGCCTAAAATCTCTTATCTCCCTTTCAAGAAAATTACAAAGGGTAAAAGCAACCCAGTTCAGAATGAAGGACTAAGACCATGGGAATATTCGCTTGATCTGTAAACAGACAAGTATCCTTTGAACAAGCCATATTTCCTTTTCTGTATCAATGCTTATAGAATTGTTTTGGTAGGAAAAGACCTTTAAGATCATTGAGTCCAACCATTAACCCAGTACTGCCAAATCCACCACTAAACCACATACCTAAGTGCCACACCTACATGTCTTTTAAATACCTCCAGGGGTGGGGCTCAACCATCTTCGTGGGCAGCCTGCTTGCATGCTTGACAACCCTTTCAGTGAAGAAATTTTTCCCAATATCCAATCTAAATCTACTCTGCAGACTAAGTTAAGGCTTAAAGCATTAGTTTTAAAGCTTTGCTTGGTCATTTTTAACAAACTGGTATGAAGCCTGACACTTCCTCTCTTAAAGACATGGAAAAATTTGGGATTTCAGCTCTAAAGATGCTGTCCAATGAGTATCAGTGTGAAGTGTGCAGGATTTAACAAGCAAGTGGGCAAGCCTCCAGTTTGGCCTGAGCAGAGCTGTGGCAATTCCCATTCACTGAGAGCCTTGGACCCTTCAGGCTTCTGGGATGGTGCCTTCTGGCAGTGGCGCCCATGGCCTCAGCTGGTTGTTCTGCCATCTTGATTGCCAAATTTTCTATTCTGGATATTTTTATTGAGGGTATAAGCCCTAGATTTCTTGCTATTGTCCTATTTTTGCAATGTTCCTATTGTCTTGATTTTTCTGCCTGACCATCCTTCTTCTGCTGCCTTGCACACCAGCTTCCTCTTGCCAGTCAGAAATGCAGGAAGCCACAGACAGCCAAAGTGATGGGAACCTCTGCCCTAAACATGGATCATTTGGAAAGCCAAAAGAGGGTGTGTGGGTCTGTTTCAGGTCTAGATGTGGTGCAGCAATGTAATGTGGGGATGCACAGACTCTGCCAGGCACCCACACAGCACTGGACTGCCCTGAGAAGGGTCAGTGCTGCCTTTGCCTTCTCCTCCCTCTCCACTAGCTTGCCCCCTGCAACACAGCAGTTCTCTTGGCACCTCCTATAAACAGCAGCTAATGACAGCTGCCAGGTATACAGGAATAGGGGACCTCTATGTCTGTTCTTCATAATTCAACAGTATTGCAGCAAATAAATGTCTCCCCAGGTCCTCCTTGCAAAGGAGACCCTGTGAGTGCAAAACACTGACTGATTCCTCAGACTGACCTAAGGCATCATTTGGCAACCAGAGTTGATTATGAGGGTGACATCTTCCTTTATCTCCTATGTACACGCAGATCTTCCTTTATCTTATGTGTTTATATTTTTCTCTGCTTAGTCTGACCTTGCAGTCTCTTCTAAAATGTCTATAAAGAAAGTCTGTGTGATTGGTTCAATAACATTCTTCAGAGGGTTTCAATCCAGCATGATATTTTTCGTAATATACATAGCCAACAGATGTGTTTCATTTACATACACAGCCTGAATTCAACAGTGATCTTTTTGTGGGGAAACATTTTCTGGCTATTAGTTTTCAGTAGTTCTAGTATCTGCAGTAGCTATTTGTGTCACAGTTGACTTTCCAGAAATACTTCCATGTGAAAATTGTATCTGGATGAAAGAAGGATCAAGCCAGCTGCCCAAGCCATTTTCCTTCTAACTTGTGTTGGCATGACTGGAACCTTGTGGTCCTGGGCCATGTAACTGCTGCCTGTGGACAGATGCAGGTGGAGCTGGATCTACTTGGTAGGTGCAATCCAGAGCCAGTAGATCCACAGACTGAGTATTTTGTACTCACAGTGAGTGGTCTTCAGATAGCACAGTATTGTATTTCCATTTGGGATTTCAAAGATCTTCTTAGCTGTCACATTTGGGAACATAATCCCAAATAAGAGTAGGAATGATCCATTACTGGAAAAGTTGGCTTAAGCTGATATGCAGGCAATTTCACTGGCCTTGACCTTTTCTAAAATGCATGGCAAAACTTTCATTTCTCGCCCACCAGCCATTTCTGGCTGGTTTTGTTTATTTGCTTCCGTAGACTAGGAACTATCTGGGGCAATGTCTGCTGTGTTTGGTCCTTGGCTGTCAAGACACACAAATCGTTGTGAGTCAAATGATGTCTTCATTTGCATTCACACTTTGCTGTGCTCTCAGCAGCTTTTCTGGGTAGAAATGGAAGCAGGATTTAACTCCAGAGACTACAGGTCTGTGTCAATGTTTGAATATCTTATAAGCCTGTGACTTTTGTCCAGTAATAGGTGCCTTGAGCATACAAATTTAGAAGAGAAATTAAAGGCTCTGGTAATATGCAGAGGGTGCCACTGATGCAGGCAGACAGTGAGTGTTTGGCACTTAAACCCCTCTGTGACTTTGGATCTTGTGTGAACTATATCCATTTCCCCAAGGGAGATTGGTTCAAGTGTCAGTGTTTTCAGGGGAAGTTAATAGCAAGTACAGTTTTCTAAGATTCTCGAGGTGGATAGGTCCCATCAAACTAGAATGGGGATGGGATGGTAATACAGGAACTTTCATAAAGAAATGTCTGCACAATGTGAAACTCAACTGGAGCTACTCCAGAGAGATGAACTTACTGTAACTGCTCACAGAGGGGCTGGGTTGTGCCTTGCAGCAACCAGCACGTCTCCTTTTCTATTTACTGCCTTCTGCACTTGACAGACAGGCAGTTGAGGAAAAAAGCTCTCATCCAAGTGCAGGGTCATTTATCCCCCAGTTTCTGTGAAATTCAAATTCCTCAGACACAAATCTCTTTCTGCTGTGAATGACAGGGAGCCCAGGTTACAGTGGTAGTTCAAGGGAGGAATATCTCACATCTCATAGGGGGAAACACAGACATATTTCCATGTTATGGGGAGCTTCCTCTGTGCCTGGTAATCCTCAAACTCAGAATTTACTTCCTTGCTTTATTCATAAAATGTGGGTTATTCCAGGCACCCCCGATCTAGCCTGAATTAATGCCCAGCCATGCTGTAAAACTTCAGAAACCTTGCCCGTTCTTTTCCCTGTTTTCACAGCTTGTTTAGTAAATATACTGCACCTCCCTAGAAAATTTGTTTTTCTTATACATCAGTATGTAGGCATTTCCCTTATCAGTTTTATCTTTTTCTTTCAAATCTTATTTTACTGCAGGCTGAGATTCTTTAGATCATACAGGTTTGCAGTGACCACTCTGGAGGTGCAACAGCACTGGAACAGAAAGCAGAGATGGAGGATACCTGCAGCCTCTCTAAGCTACTCTTTGGCAGCCCACATTGAAATTGCAGGGGCTGCAGATAGTTCCTGTCACCAGCATTGCTGTCAGCATTTCTGGCCCTATGCAGAGCGTGGAAGAGTTCCCTGTGACAGCAGTGAGTGCAATGTAAAGCGTGGGGGATAATTTCCATGCATGTCTCCTTGCCTGTGTTTATATGCACTTGACTGATGTAGCATCCTGGGATGAAATCCCACAACATCCTTTCCGCCTGTTGCTGTTGCCTTTAGAGCAGCTGCCTGTTTGGCCAGTCACTTTCTACCTCCACTGGAAAGTGAGGTGCCTGGAGGAAGGGAGTTAACACTGGAGGGGGTTGTTCCAGTGGCAAGATGATGTGTTTCCAGCCCCCTTGCAGCTCACATTTTCAGGAATGTGGCTGCCTTTCAGCACATCCCAGCCATTTGCAGTCGGTGCATCAGCCTCTTGGAGTAGCACTCACTCAGTTGTGCTGTGATGGGGAGGCGGTGAGAAGCAGAGTTAAAATAGCGGCTACTCAGTCCTGAAAGACAGGCTCAGCTATAATCAAGCAGTTTCAGAAGCCAGTTAGGTGGGAGGCACTCACAAGGCATGGAAAAGGGTGTACAGGGATCTGCCTGTGCCTGAGCAGTGGCATGCTGGGGTGCCACAGGGGCTGCAGGAATATACAGGTCTTCATCCCTGGGGGAAGAAGATCCCTCTGCACTGAACACGGGATGTTATGAGTGGCTGGACTGCAGATGGGTACCTACCATGGATACAAGAGTATGAAGAAATTAAAACATGGGTGGACAATCAATGATATGAGTTCATAACCAATGGGAGAGTGGGTGAGGTGTGTTGCAGTACATGTGAAGGAAGACAAGCCTCACAGTCATTTGGCTCCAGCTTCGAAAAACTTTGGCCGTGCTATGTCAGTAACGCTTTGGCACCTACCACACAGATGAATGACCGCTGCTCCTGGCCCTCTTTCACCAGCTCCTTCTTAGTCTCATACCCTGACTGCACCTTCCAGAATATAATCAGCTTCAACTGATTTTAATGTTACGGTAACTGAATCCACAAATAACTGCCTTGTTTTTGACGGGACTTGAGACGGTGTGGGATACCCTGACCACGGCCCTCTGAAGCTGATGGGGTCAAGAATACTGCCCTTGAACCACCGTTCTGGCATG
Organism: Acanthiza pusilla; assembly: GCA_036630365.1. Taxonomy (NCBI): domain Eukaryota; kingdom Metazoa; phylum Chordata; class Aves; order Passeriformes; family Acanthizidae; genus Acanthiza; species Acanthiza pusilla. The sequence goes on from JAXCHO010000036.1 coordinate 27,124,418, forward strand.
AACAAGTAAGGACTGCTCTCCCTTCAGGAGGGAGGTAGCAGGAGCCTTGCAACATGCACAGAAAAAATGGATTAGTTTTATTGTTCCCAACACAAACATTCCTTTGAAAGTGCTCCTGCACATTCACAGCATGGCAAAGCTGCAAGTGAAGCAAGTGCTAAATCAAATTCATTACTTTTCTCACACAGCCATGAGAAAAGGCACAGTTATACTGAAAAAAGCAACACCATCAGCCCCTGCAGATGTGAAAGGCTGATTTATGCCCCCTCTCACACTTACGTGGCCCCAGCAGCAGCACTGGAGTCACATAAGCAGTATTTGGCCACTCTTTGGTAGTTTATTAGTTATGGACATAATTCATAGTAATTCTTTTACAATTTATCAAGACAGTTATCATAAGAAAGACAAGAACAGGAGTTAAGGTGTATTTAAAAAGAAAAGGTTGTGTTACTAGCTTCTCTAATGACAGGTTAGTGGAAAAGTATGTCTATGGAGATTTTGTTTTTACCAGATGTTCAATATTTGAGACTCCTTCAGGTGGCTTTTGAAGGGGTGAATTAGACATGATAAGTTTCAGAATTAATAATTTCTGTTACATATTTGAAACATGACCTGGTATTTGCAGAATAATTAATGATGTTATAACTTTAGCACAGTGGCTTTAAAGTGTCTCCAGCAATGTCTATCACTTGAATTGGTTAGGAAAGATAATTTTATCTGCCCCCATAAAACAAATGCTTTGGCTGTGCTTTTCATCATCCATTCATAAACTCTCTCTGTTTTAGAATATCTTTGCAAGAAATTTACCAGGATGAAACTGAAAAAAACACTTCTAGAAATGGGAATTTGAAACATTTCAACAGATCTAAGATGAACTTATTTTACTATCCATTGCAGGCAAACAATCATGCTATCTACACCTCTTACCCCAAGTGTGAAATTCACAGTAATAAATCTCAGATTGTGTCCAACAGCAATGCAATATTTCCATGAGGCTGCTCTATCCATAGTAAATAGGTAACTATGGAGACTGATGAACATTTAGCTGTAATCAAGGAAGAAAGAGTGAGGAAATCAAAGTTTTCTTTTCTCATTTGCATGCTTATGTTATGCTTATATGTGCTGATTTTTAACAGCTGTCTGCATCAGTTGAAGTGTGCACCCAAGCCAGGTCTAAAATCTGCAAATCCCACCTTAGGGAATTTTCGGGGAAAGAAATTAAAGTCACTGTAATGCTAAAAGCTCCACTAACCTGATCCAAAGAGAGACTTTAGAAGGAAGAAACTCTTCTTGAATACATATATATTTCATGCTCATTTCATTATTCTCCAGTCTATATGGGAAAGGAAAAATATATGACTTGCGAGCTTAACACCTGCTGCAGCACTGCTGAACAAAATGCAGAGGCTGAGGAGAAGAGCACGAGGGGGGCTTTCATCACTTGCTGCTGCTGGCCCTCCTTGCTCAGAGGCCTGAGCTGGGGAGGTTGTCAGCGGTATATTTACTTTTGTATTCCTGAGTTGTTTCACACTCAGAGGAGCTCTGAACATGTGCTGTATCCATAGAGCCCCCTTGATGTTGATGGGGTAAATGTACAGAGATTGGCCTCACTAGCACAATCCCTTTTGCACTGCTGTCATTAGTTGAGAACAAAAGCTCAGAGAGATCCTAAGCTGTCCAGTGTGATCACAGCAGCTCAAACTAAACAGGTGAATTTTGCATCATCCAAAAAAGCCACCTGCTGAGCAACATAGAGGCACAGGGTTGCAGCAGGCCACTAAGAGTTGTGTGTGAAGTGGGGAGGTATGGCACACTCACCCCACGTGTTTGTGCTGGTGGGTGCTCCAGTCAGGTCACCGTGCGCTTCTGGGGATAAATAAGTAGCCGTGCTTACCCTTGAGAGTTAATCTGAAAGAGATTCAAAGGGAACAGATTTTAACAATAATCCTGAAAGGGGGCAGAGGTATCCCACCGTAGAGTGGTGGAATCCTACAAGACAGCGAGATGTGTGAATATGCCTAACCTTCTATCTGGAGCTCACAATAACCTTTTCCTTCAGCTTTGACCCCTGCACCTTCAGGTGAACACAAATATGCAGGCAGCGTGTAACTGGTATGGACCACCTCACTCCAGGTAGGGATTTTCCCTATAGAAATTGTGCCTCTGAAACTCTGTGTCTTATCCTACATCTCAGTGAGCTCCATACTTGCAGCAGATTAGTGAAAGGTGTTTAATTGGAAATTACACTGTTAACACTCAAGTGTACTTAACAGATATTTTTATGGAAGCTCTCCCCTCTAGACACACAAGTCTGAGCTAGTATTCTAGCTCTGGTTTTCCTCCTCCTTTGCAGCTGATGGGGAGAAACTGCAGAATACAGGGATGACTCATTGTTCTATGGAGCATATTGACCTGGGACGAGCCAATTTCCATTTCTCACTGCTGACATTTGAGTCAGCACATGCAAGAATTTCACTTGCAGACATGCACACTCGGTCAGAAGACTCCCATCCTTTGGACCTGCTCAGGTCTCATTTCTAAGGCTGTGTTTAAACTGTCTGCAGCCTCAGGCTGTTTCCATGTTCATTGACGCAGTCAGAGAAGATCACAAGGTAAGCAGGCAAGTCACAAGGTAAATTCTATCATTTTCTGCCTGAAATTCCCCTCATTATCAGCATCTGTTCCTCAGCCAGAAAAATTGTTAACCAAGTCCTTTCCACTTGCATAATTTAACACTCAAACTCTCACTCCAGAGTTTTTGCAACAAGTATTTTTCATTAATAACACATATACAGCCTCAGCATCATTAAGATGGCATCTAGCTAGAGGTCATCCCAAATTCTGACTTTCCTGAAAGAGCTCTCCTTGGTGGAAGCTCATTCTGCCTACCTGTGTACCTCCAGTATTAAATTTTTAATGGCTTCAACTATTCTTTCCTTAAGTAGTACAGGCACAAGGATTAGTTTTGGACCCTAACTTCCATAATGTCTTGTATATGTATCCCAATAGATAAATGTTATTTATATATGCATATATATTTGTATATATACATATATATATATGTATATATACACACATATAGCTATTACAATTGCAGTATGTGTATATAAATATAAGTTTCAGCTGAATGTTCCCAAGTCCAGTCAGCCTGATGGGATTCATCCCAGATACTGAAAGACTTAATGGATTTTTTGTCAGGACCACTCTCAATCATCTACCAAAGATCTTGGGAGTCTGGGAAGGTCCCTGCTGACTGGAAGCTAGCCAGTATTATTCCAGTTTACAACAAAAATGTGAGAGAAGACCTAGGGAACTATAGACCTACTAGCCTAACCTCAGTTCCAGGAAAAAATATGGAGAAGATCATGTCGGGTGCTACTGAAAGAACAGTGCAATAATCAGGCACAGTCAACATGGTTTCACAAGGGGAAGGTTATCTTACTGATTTGATAACTGCAGTAAGGTCACCCACCTAGCAGATGAAGGGAAGGCAGTGGATGTAGTTTTTCTGGATTTTTAGTAAGGCTTTTGAGAGTGTCCCTCGCAGCATCCTTTTGGACACATTGTCCTGCTGTGGGATGAGTGGATTCCCAGTGCTGGGTGAATGGCAGGGCTCAGAGGGTTGTAGTGAATGGGGCTTCATCTGACTGGTGACAGCCACCAGTGCTTTCCTCAGGCTTCACCTGTAGGACTAGTCCTGTTCAATGTATTTATCAATGATCTGGATGTGGGAGTTGAATGCACCATTAGCAACATTTTGATGATACCAAAGGCGAAAGTGTTATTTACTCTCTTGAGGGGTAAGGGATGGCTCAAAGCTGCATCAGGGATGCTCAAACTTGACATTAGGAAGTATTTCTTTACCAAGAATGTGGTCAAACACTGAACAGGTATCTTACTGTGGTGGTGGATGCCCCAAGCCTGTCAGTGTTTAAGATGCATTTGGATAATGCCCTTAATAACTTAATGTCCTGAATTCTTCAACTTTTGGTCAGCCCTTGTCTTCGTTTGATAGACAGGTGTCTGCTAAGGAAGGTGGGAACCTTCCTTAGAACAGAGAATGTGAATCCCCTTCCCTCCGAATTATTATAACTTTAAAATTAAGGGCTCTCAGGCAAAGGTATGGGAAAAGGAATAAGAGTTTTTTACTAGTATCTATAATGAGGTAAACAATCAGTAACAAAGGAACAGTAAACAAGGTAAAAAAAACAGTAAACAAAACCAAAAAACTCGGTGGCAAATGTCCCTGGGGCTGTCAGGTACTTTCCCGTTTGGTGCAGTCACAGTCACGGCCAGCAGGGGCGCTGTTGGGCTCCTAGACCAGCAGCGCAGGTGCGATGACTCCCGGGAAGCTGCAGATGGCGCTGTGCCGCGAGGTTGGATCTGTGCCGCGTGTAATGGCGGACGGCTGGAGCTGGGTGGAGTGCAGATGGACAGGAGCGCAGCAGAGAGCCCAGCGCCGGGCGATGGAGCAGCCGGGTCAGCTCACCGGGGCCAGCCAGCAGAGGAGGCGGCAGGAAACTCCGCAGTTGGGGCAGGCAGGGCGCGGGGCAGCGGCAGGCAGGCCGCGGGGTGGTGGCAGGCAGGGGGGTCCCGCTCCGCGGCGGCGCGGCTGGTAGATGCCCTCCCGGAGGGGACGAGAGGATCGGAGTCCCGTGACCTTCCCCCCAAAGCAAGGACTCACCCAGCAGGCAGAGAAAACCTAGTGCAAGACCGGGCCTTTTCTGCAGTTGCAGCCAAAAAAGCAGAGCCGCCTTTTCCCCGTGCTCCCTCCTCCAAGAACTCCGGGCGAGTGAGTGAGCTGTTATCAAATCTCCAATCTCTAGTTCCCCCCGCCTGGCAGCCAAAGGCTTTGTCTCCTTTGTGAGCGTAGATGGCCCTTAAAGACCGGTCATTAGTTGCTTAGCAACAGAATGGGAAAAAATTCCTCCTGCCCCCTGCTCCCTCCCCCAACCTTCCACATTATCCACCCCGAATTTTTTTCCATTCCAACATATTACATTGAACTTAAACCTTTAAACTATATACATACAAGCATTACTCTGGTTATATACATACGGGTATCGACACAGGCACAGTGTTATGGGCAGTTCAACCCCAACTGAGGTCCCCCTGAGGTATGCATCGTGTCTCTCCATCCTCTTGCATCACCCACCAGGTACACCCTGGTCCTTGAGCAAAGACAACCCCACGGGTGGGTCTATCTTTGCTCAAGGCGGAATGAATCCAAACAGTTTTTCCCAGCATGCCTCTCATTTGCACCACTGGAACCTTATCCCCGTCTGCTGTTTGCAAGGGTTCAGATTGGGCAGGGCCAGCCCTGTTGGTGGAGCCTCGGGTGTTAACTAGCCAGGTGGCCTTGGCTAAATGCTGTTCCCAATTTCTGAAAGTCCCCCCACCTAGAGCCTTCAAGGTGGTTTTGAGCAGGCCGTTGCATCGCTCTACTTTACCAGCAGCAGGTGCATGATAAGGAATGTGGTACACCCACTCGATGCCATGTTCCCTAGCCCAGGTGTTTACAAGGCTATTTTTGAAATGAGTCCCATTGTCCGACTCAATTCTCTCAGGGGTACCATGCCTCCAAAGGACTTGCCTTTCAAGGCCCAGGATGGTGTTGTGGGCAGTGGCATGAGGCACAGGGTAGGTCTCCAGCCACCCCGTGGTGGCTTCTACCATTGTGAGCACGTAGCGCTTGCCGTGGCGGGTTTGAGGCAGTGTGATGTAATCAATCTGCCAGGCCTCACCATACTTGTATTTGGACCACCTTCCCCCATACCACAGGGGTTTCACCCGCTTGGCTTGCTTGATGGCGGCGCATGTCTCACAGTTATGGATTACCTGAGAGATACAGTCCATGGTTAGATCCACCCCTCGGTCTCGTGCCCACTTATAGGTGGCATCTCTGCCCTGATGGCCTGAGGCATCATGGGCCCATCGGGCTAGGAACAACTCTCCTTTGTGCTGCCAATCTAAATCTACCTGTGACACCTTTATTTTTGCAGCTTGATCTACCTGTTCATTGTTTCGGTGTTCTTCATTAGCTCGGCTCTTGGGGACATGGGCATCCACATGACGGACTTTCACAGGTAGCTTCTCTACCCGAGTGGCAATGTCTCGCCATTCGTCAGCAGCCCAGATTGGTCTTCCTCTACGTTGCCAGTTGGCCTTTTTCCACCTTTCCAACCAACCCCACAGAGCATTGGCTACCATCCATGAATCGGTGTACAGATATAGCTTTGGCCACTTCTCTCTTTCAGCAATGTCCAGGGCCAGCTGAACGGCTTTGAGTTCGGCGAGTTGGCTTGATCCACCTTCTCCTTCTGTAGCCTCTGCGACCTGCCGTGTGGGGCTCCATACAGCTGCTTTCCATTTTCGGTTCGCCCCCACAATACGACAGGAACCATCAGTGAAGAGAGCGTAGCGTGTTTCATCTTGTGGCAGTTGGTTGTACGGTGGAGCTTCCTCTGCACGAGTCACCTGTTCCTGCTCCTCTTCATCGGTGAGACCAAAGTTTTCACCTTCTGGCCAATTTGTGATTATTTCCAAGATCCCAGGGCGATTCGGGTTTCCAATACGGGCACGCTGTGTGATGAGGGCAATCCATTTACTCCACGTGGCATCGGTGGCGTGGTGGGTAGAGGGAACCTTTCCCTTGAACATCCACCCCAGCACCGGTAGTCGGGGTGCGAGGAGAAGTTGTGCTTCCGTGCCAATAACTTCTGAAGCGGCTTGGACACCTTCATAGGCTGCCAGAATTTCCTTCTCTGTGGGAGTGTAGTTGGCTTCAGACCCTCTGTAGCTTCGGCTCCAGAATCCCAGTGGACGACCTCGAGTCTCACCAGGCACCTTCTGCCAAAGGCTCCAGGACAGGCCATTGCCCCCGGCTGCAGAGTAGAGCACGTTCTTCACTTCTGGTCCTGTCCTGACTGGGCCAAGGGCTACCGCATGAGCGATCTCCTGCTTGATCTGGGCGAATGCTTGTTGTTGTTCAGGGCCCCAGTGGAAATCATTCTTCTTGCGTGTCACCAGGTAGAGAGGGCTCACAATCTGGCTGTACTCAGGGATGTGCATCCTCCAGAAGCCTATGGCGCCTAGGAAAGCTTGTGTCTCCTTCTTGTTGGTTGGTGGGGACATCGCTGTGATTTTATTGATGACCTCGGTGGGAATCTGACGCCGTCCATCTTGCCACTTCACGCCCAGGAACTGGATCTCTTTGGCAGGCCCTTTGACTTTGCTCCTTTTGATGGCGAGACCGGCTTCCAGAAGAATCTGGATGATTTTCTCTCCTTTCTCAAACACTTCTTCTGCTGTGTCCCCCCACACAATGATGTCATCGATGTACTGCAGATGTTCCGGAGCCTCACCCTTTTCCAGTGCAGCCTGGATCAGTCCATGGCAGATGGTGGGACTGTGTTTCCACCCCTGGGGCAGTCGGTTCCAGGTGTACTGCACGCCCCTCCAGGTGAAAGCAAATTGAGGCCTGCACTCTGCTGCCAGAGGAATGGAGAAAAATGCATTTGCAATGTCAATAGTGGCGTACCACTTTGCTGCTTTGGACTCCAGTTCATACTGGAGCTCCAGCATGTCTGGCACAGCAGCGCTCAGCGGTGGAGTCACCTCATTCAAGGCTCGATAGTCCACAGTCAATCTCCAATCTCCATCAGATCTGCGTACAGGCCAGATGGGGCTGTTGAAGGGTGAGTGGGCCTTGCTGACCACCCCTTGGCTCTCCAGCTCACGGATCAGCTTGTGGATGGGAATCACAGCATCTCGATTCGTTCTATACTGCCGGCGGTGCACTGTCGAGGTGGCAATTGGTACTCGTTGTTCCTCCTCCTTCAAGAGTCCAACTGCAGAAGGGTTCTCTGATAGTCCAGGCAAGGTGTTTAATTGCCTAACGCCCTCTGCCTCAACAGCAGCTATTCCAAAAGCCCACCTGAGTCCTTTTGGGTCTTTGAAATAGCCATTCCGGAGGAAATCTATGCCCAGAATACACGGGGCCTTTGGACCAGTCACGATGGGATGTTTCTGCCACTCCTTCCCAGTCAGGCTCACCTCGGCTTCCACCAGCGTCAACTCTTGTGATCCCCCTGTTACCCCAGCAATAGAAATGGGTTCTGCCCCAACATGTCCCGATGGCATTAGGGTACACTGTGCACCTGTATCGACCAATGCTTCATATTTTTGTGGCTCTGATGTACCAGGCCATCGAATCCACACAGTCCAAAAGACACGGTTTTCCCATGCCTCTACCTGGCTAGAGGCAGGGCCCCTCTAGCCCTGGTTATCATTCCCTTCCTGGGCATACATTCCACCGTCAAGGGAATCTGACACAACATCTTCCCTTCTGCTGTACTCAGCAGGTCGGCTACGGGAAGCTGAGGCTACCTTGGCTCTGGCAGAACCCCCTCGGCTAGCGTTGCCCTCCTTAAGCTGGCGCACTCGTTCTGCCAGGACAGAGGTGGGCTTCCCATCCCACCTATTCATGTCTTCCCCATGGTCATTCAGAAAGAACCACAACTCAGCTCGTGGGGTGTACCCTCTCTCTCTAGCGGGGGGACGTCGGGCTCTGGTGTTGGGGCCTGTGACTCTCACTGGTGCCACACTGTTTTTCTTCATCTCCTCCATCTCCTCCCTGATCTCTTTCCTCATCTCCTTCATCTCCTCCTTCAACTCCTTAACCACAGCAGAGACCTGAGCCTGCATTGGGCCATTGATCACACTTGCATAATGCCTGAGCTTGTCAGCTACAGAGCCCACTGTCTCACGGTTGTCATCGGGATTAATCATTGCAATGTAGGTGACATATTGGGTTGGTCCTAGACTTGCCAGGTTCCACAACATTTGCCCTGTGCACCTGACCTTGTCAGGATCATTTTCGTGCTGTCCGTCCCTCCCAAAAAGCACCTCCTGTACTGCCACTTCTCTCAGCCGTTGGATCGCTTCCTCAACGGTCTTCCAGGGTAATCTACGGTAGTTCTCCTGCATTCTGTCTTTGTGAACAAACCTTTCCCTTACACTCATTAAAAGCCTCTCCCAGAGAGAAATGGGTCCTGCCTCCCTCACGAACACCTTGTCAACACCCGCGTCCAGGGCCACGGATCCCAAATTCCTGGCCTCGCCACCATCCACCTGCATGCCTGGGCCCATGCGGTCCCAAACCCGAAGCAACCAGGTTGAGAAAGCCTCGCCCTTCCGCCGCACAATGTCATTGTGCAGACTACGGATAGTGTCATACGACAGGGACTCGGTGATGATTATAGGCTCAGGCTCCCCTGCTGGTTGTGAGGGCCCTGGTTCCCCATCATCATTAACTGGGCGTACTGATTTGGTCTTATACTTCCTCCGCTGTACAGGGGCAACTGCTGCTGGCTGTAACTGCCCTTGCGATTCAGCTGGAACCTGGACGGTCGTAATGTCCATGGATTCCGCTGCTGTACCATCCAACTCTTCCCCTGTGGGGCAAGGAGAGGGCTTCCCATCAGCTGAGGAAGTGTATTCCCTCAGCACCTGGTGCATCTTGTGCATCTCCTCCACCAGTACCCCCACCCAATCCGGGCGGTTTGTTTCTGAGGCAGGCTGTTGGACAGGGTCAGGCTGTGGGGCAGGGTCAGGCTCAGGGACAGGGTCAGGTTTGGGCATACTCTCAGGCTCTGGGACAGCCTCAGTCTCTGTAGCAACATCCCTAGTCCCTGTGGCAACATCCCTAGTTCCTGTGGCAACATCCCTAGTTTCTATGGCAGCATCCCTAGTCTCCGTGGCGACATCCCTAGTCCCTGCAGCAACATCCCTAGTCTCTGTGGCAACATCCCTAGCCTCCGTGGCAACATCCCTAGTCTCTGGGGCCGCATTCCTATTCTCTGGGGCAGCTGTTAGAGTGGTTACCCAGGGCAGTCTCCCCCTTTCTCGGGATGCAAAGAGGAATAGACCTATCAGCAACGCCAACCACTGTACAATGTCATTAGCATTTAGAGAGTATATGAACCCTCTGAGCCCTGGTAGGGTAGGCCCAAAGAAAGGGGTGAAGGATTGAGAAAAAGTTCCCCCTGGTGTCATCTCCTCACAAAATGTACCATTACCAAACAGACTCCAAAAACATGTACTCACGGTGTTAAAGCCCTGTAACCAAGTGCCCGCCGTCCAAAGGACGTGAAAAATCCATAAATTTCTCATCTTATTGACCCATTGTGAGAACTGGATAACAACCACCACGACCTTAGTCATAAGACCCATCTTTAGACAGGGAGCTGCAAATGGGAAAAATGTGGCCACGAGAATGTGCCAGCCAAACCAAGGTATCTTAGACCACATGGTGCCGCTTAATGAGGTTTCTATGTTCAGCGCCCTAAAAATGGGTCTCCTAGAAACTGTTATTCCTTTTGCACCTTTTTCTCTCAATGCCCTCGGGCCCCACGTTGGGCGCCAAAATCTGTCTTCGTTTGATAGACAGGTGTCTGCTAAGGAAGGTGGGAACCTTCCTTAGAACAGAGAATGTGAATCCCCTTCCCTCCGAATTATTATAACTTTAAAATTAAGGGCTCTCAGGCAAAGGTATGGGAAAAGGAATAAGAGTTTTTTACTAGTATCTATAATGAGGTAAACAATCAGTAACAAAGGAACAGTAAACAAGGTAAAAAAAACAGTAAACAAAACCAAAAAACTCGGTGGCAAATGTCCCTGGGGCTGTCAGGTACTTTCCCGTTTGGTGCAGTCACAGTCACGGCCAGCAGGGGCGCTGTTGGGCTCCTAGACCAGCAGCGCAGGTGCGATGACTCCCGGGAAGCTGCAGATGGCGCTGTGCCGCGAGGTTGGATCTGTGCCGCGTGTAATGGCGGACGGCTGGAGCAGGGTGGAGCGCAGAGGACGGGGGAGCAGCAGAGAGCCCAGAGCCGGGAGATGGAGCAGCCGGGTCAGCTCACCGGGGCCAGCCAGCAGAGGAGGCGGCAGGAAACTCCGCAGTTGGGGCAGGCAGGGCGCGGGGCAGCGGCAGGCAGGCCGCGGGGTGGTGGCAGGCAGGGGGGTCCCGCTCCGCGGCGGCGCGGCTGGTAGATGCCCTCCCGGAGGGGACGAGAGGATCGGAGTCCCGTGACCTTCCCCCCAAAGCAAGGACTCACCCAGCAGGCAGAGAAAACCTAGTGCAAGACCGGGCCTTTTCTGCAGTTGCAGCCAAAAAAGCAGAGCCGCCTTTTCCCCGTGCTCCCTCCTCCAAGAACTCCGGGCGAGTGAGTGAGCTGTTATCAAATCTCCAATCTCTAGTTCCCCCCGCCTGGCAGCCAAAGGCTTTGTCTCCTTTGTGAGCGTAGATGGCCCTTAAAGACCGGTCATTAGTTGCTTAGCAACAGAATGGGAAAAAATTCCTCCTGCCCCCTGCTCCCTCCCCCAACCTTCCACAGCCCTGAAGAGGCCAGGTGGTTGGATTAGAGAATGGATTGTTGCAGATTCCTTTCACTGACTATTCTATTCTGTTCTATTCTGTTCTGTTCTGTTCCGTTCCGTTCTGTTCCATTCCATTCCATTCCATTCCATTCCATTCCATTCCATTCCATTCCATTCCATTCCATTTTTGGAGGGATTATAATGTTTGGAAAACTTCTGCCCTACAGAGCATGGCCTTGATAACAAACACACATGAATTTGACCTGAGGCTTGACTATGCTTTGTTTTATTTACCTGCTCTCCCAGACAGCAAAGACTTTATGAACAGAGCACTTAGTCATGCAGCTGCGTCTCCCCTGTCTGATGGGGTGTGAAGCTTGGTCGAGAAAGTAACTGTGCTTCCTCTGCAGGGGCATCTCCCGTGTGACTACTCTGATGTCTCTATTTCTCCTTTCAGATCTGTATTGCTGAGGTTTATCCCTTATTTTTATAAATTACTGGAGTGATTCTCCGCTCTCAAAATTGAGCTCTCAACAGAGGCCAAGTGAGATACTAATAAGTCCATCACCACTTGTAGTGATGAGGCCATTTGCTGGTAGAGGGTTTGAAGAGCAGTCTGGTTGCACACTGCCCTGGCAGCCACTCCTATGACACTAGAAGGTTCTCTGGCGTGTTGGAAACAGCTCACACCATCCCCCTTTCTATAGCTAATTTATCTAATGGATCCAAGATGAGGTCTGAAGTCTTAAGGACCATTAACTTCTTCATACTGTTCCAGCTCCTCACCCTCTCTCACGCATGCACATACCAGCATTCCTATCCAGACCTACCGGTTTCCTGAGGATGCAGCTGTGCCAGCTCTGTCCACCTTTAATTAATTGCTGTAGGGAACACATTAAGATGTGAATAAGAGCATAAAATTCCTCCAAAAGCTTAACTGTCTGCCCAAAACAACAAAGAGGCAAATTAAATTAGTTTTCAGAAGGATTTCTTTAACCTCTGGTCCACAGATCTAGGAGAGTTCAAGCTAACTTTCTAGAAAAGGAGTTTGCTGCACTAAGCTTAATGGGGAACAATTTCCATCAATAAAGGAATAAACCAAATAGGGTGCAGCTGAAGGAATTTAATTTTGTGGCTATGCCCTCATGGAACTTTTTCTAGTGGATGGATAACTTTTCTCTCATAACTGTGAACTCTAATAAGGATGTCCTACATACTATCTACATTTGAAGCTGCCTTTATTATTTCTCACCATAATTTGTGTTTCTTCTGTCCCCATTGGTTTCCAGACTGGCAGTGTATTGATATTTCTAAGAAATGCAGCACACCCTATTCCTTTTGTTTTCTTTATTTTTCAGATGTTATTTTGACCCCTTGTCTCTTAATACTTCTGTTCCCAACTTAAAAGTTGGAAAACCTTCTCTCACCTTTACACATATTTTCTCTTCACAAACTGTTTAAATCAGGAAAACCCCCATGGGATTCCTTGGTGTTTGCTGTTATGTAAGTCTGTTATAGATGGGAAAAGGTAAATGCTATGAATTAGCCTGGTGTGTTCGTCTATTTTTCTTAATCATGAATTTATGTCCTAGCAGGCAACATATTCTTTTAGTTTTCTTCTAGTTTTTTGCCTTAGACTTGTGAGTTGAATGCAACATACTCAAAATTCTATCTGATTGCATAGGAGGGAAAAGTCATTACAAAAAATAATTTTTGCAGGCAGCCTGTTCTGTGAATGTGTTTCACACTCTTCTCCTGTGGGCAGTTAAAAAAAGCCGCCGAAAAACTGTAGTATGAAGGGTTGCTTTGTAGTGAAAACTTTGCTGGCCTTTGTTTAGAGGAATTAAATGCAGATGTTTGAACTGATGCTTCTCTGATCTGCAGACACCAACATGGCCCTTCACTCCTCCTGTGTTTGCCCCCCATGCACCCCTCACAGCCACCTTGCCCTGGTGGCAAGCGACGTGTCCATGTGGTGGGGCTGGTGCAGGCAGCCAGGAGGAAGCAGGAGGAGGAGGACTTAAGGGTGCATGGTAAAGCAGGTAGGAGTGTGTTGACAGCAAGGCAAAACCAAATGGAGGCAGTAAAATGAAACACAGAATTGGATGGGGAAGGCAGGTGGAGCTCTCTTATCCTCTGCTTGCCAAGCACTGTCATAAAACAGGAAATAAAGAGGAGCCTCTCTTTCCGCTCCCATAGGCTACTGCAGGAAGAACAATTCAGCTGTTTAAATATGGATCTGCTGCATGTTCCCAGGCAGTGACAAGTTTCATCTACACTTTCCTGAGTGCCATGTGAAATGGAGGGGATGTCCATCTGCAGACTGGGGGGCACAAACAGCTACGTGGGGAAGTAGATTTCAAGCTCACCCCTCTGTGGTGCTATTGGAGGGCTGTATTATTATGGCCACCAATTAATTACTGCCCCATCTGGGCCTCCCACGTTAGGAGCAGCCCAAACACCCAGTGCCTCACTGCTCACACCTCCTGCAGGAGAGGACACATGCGATGCTGTGCTGGGAAGGGGAGGAAATGGGCAAGTTAAGGTCAAAGGCAGCTTTTACAGAAAGAGAGTGTGACACAGCCACTTCCCCCTCCACGGGGAGAAGCTCCTGGGACATTTGCGAAACACCCACCCACCCCTGGTTCATCTGCTAAGGAGCACAGGGGACAGGGGGACATGTGGCTGCCAGGGACCCCAGGGGTGCTGCAACAGCTTGTGCCTCTGCTGGGTGAGCAACCAGCACCCACTGCAGGCACAGTTCTGAAAGGTTATCCTTGCAGAGCTCTCAAGCTTTGATCTGAATAAAAAGATGCTCCCAGGACTGCTGTGACTTGAATTACGAGGAAAAAGGAGACTTCTCTGGGACATCATAATGATGAATTTGGCAAATGCTGCATGAAGCAGCATCTCTGAAGCTTGGACAAATAGCCTGTCACTATCAAGTGCAAGAGCAGCTGGGGTGAGGCAGTGGAAGTGAAGTGCAATATTTCCCTTTGACATTGCATCAAGCTGAGCTTCCATGCAGAGTGCTGTGTTTAGTTAAAAACTGCTCCAAAGCTGCTGGGGAGGAGAGGAACTGCCAAGGACCCATTCACTCTGCACCAGCTCTCGCAGATCAGCTTGAGTAATAACCACCCTTTGATCTCTGCCCCTGCTGAGCCCTGTTTAGCTCCCATGACCTCTTGTCTCTGCCACATACACCGTTTGCCTTGAGCTGTAGCCAGAAGAGACCTCAGCTCAATGACCAAATTCAAGTGACAAGTGCCCTTTTGCACATTTTGTGCTGTTGAATGAGTTGTTTTCCCAATGGAGTTTATAGTGTTTAGAGGAATGGCAAAAGCTCTCCTGGCAAACTGCCACAAAGAAGATTCCTGTGTCTCTCCAAGGCCACCTCCTGGCATGGCTCTGTCAGCTGAATGTGCAATTTCTTTAATCCTCAGGCGGACATAATTCTGAGGGCAAAACTCCTTAAATGTGTATTCAAGGTGTCCTGTACCACCATGCTCTGCCTGTGTCTCTCACAAACTCTTACCTGCTAGTCACCTGACAAAAAGAGTTGGAAAAAACAAACTTGTGCCAAAAATAACTCTGCAAATGAAGCCTGAGCTGGAGCCGATAAAGAGCCAGGATGACAGGAAATAAGTTATTCTGTGGCTAAGTCAGTGGCTGCTAAACTGTATGGATCAGGGGAGGCAGAAATGCAACTGCAGCAGGGAGGGGACAAGGAAAAAGGTGTCTGGGGATGCATGCTTGTTTAAGATTAGTCCATGGATTATGGAGTTTTGTGTCTAGCAGTTACTGACTGGCTCACCACAGAGCAAAGAGCTTGAAAGTGTAGCAAATTCAAGATTTTAAAACAGGACATAATTTAGTTTGAAGATTTGCTAAGCTTTATATCATATCAGAGCAAGTTTTAACGCTTTCCAGCCGTACAGCTAATGGAAAGAACATCCTCTCTTTGTCTTCACCAAGGGCTTTCACAGGATAAATTTTTTCACCAGTTTACTAAATATCCTGTGCAAACAAGGGCATTTTGACATTTATTCCCTCTTCTAGCCACTGACTTTTAAATGTGATACCTACATTTCTGGTCTTCCCATATCCCTACATTTTTTTGTGTTCTGGATTCCCTCTCCTACATAATAATGCAAAACTTTTCCAAAGAGTTCCACAATTCGGTTAAATATTGCATTAAAAAGCACTTCCATTTGTTTATTTTAAACCTACTGCCCAGTAATCATATTAGATGTTCACAGTCCTTGTATTGTGAGGAAAATCAATTGTTTTTCCCTATTACTTTTCCCTATCACTGTAGCACCAGTTCTTGTCTATGCAGAGTCCCATGTCTAATCTCTTTTCTGCATGCTGAAGAATCTAAAACTATATTTTTCTGCTCTCAAAAGAAGCTTATATACCTTATCTCTGAAGTTTTCAAATTTATCATATTTTTAAGC
This sequence comes from Acanthiza pusilla, assembly GCA_036630365.1. Classification (NCBI taxonomy): domain Eukaryota; kingdom Metazoa; phylum Chordata; class Aves; order Passeriformes; family Acanthizidae; genus Acanthiza; species Acanthiza pusilla. The sequence goes on from JAXCHO010000036.1 coordinate 27,140,251, forward strand.
TGAGATGACTGACACTGCAAGCAATATTGGAGATGCATTTATATGCTTTTATAAGGTGGTATAATCATGTTTCCCATTTCCTTCTCTCTTCCTGAGATACAGAAAAGTTTGAACACTGCATCCTGAACACTCGTCTACTGCTTTTCTACCTACACTACCTAGACTAATAAAATATATTAAATCCAAATATTCCAACATTTTGTACTCTACTGCAACAGTCATACTGCTGACCACGTCTCATAGTTTACTTGTCTTTCTCTGAGTGCTGACTGGCATTTCCAGGCAACTAGTCACATTGATATCAAGAGCTCTTCTCTGGCTCCTAAGGGGTAATTCAGAGTCTGTGGATGGGGATGTTGCAGTAAAGGTAATTTTCTCCTTGAGTTTGACTATGCTTTTATTTGCACTCAATTTCACCGCAAGCTTATTGCCCACTTATTTAGTGTTCTGATGACAATTTTTGCAGACAGCTTTAGATTAGACTGCCTTGATTTATTTTGTATTATCTTCTGGCTGTGTAGCACACATTGCTTCTTCTTTTCTATCAGCACATCAGTGTGTCACTCTCATACAAAAATGGCCTCTGTAGGTACGTGCAGAAAGCGTTGCACAGTCCCAGTATAGAGCCTCATACACCCTGCCAGCAACCTGGTTTTTAACAGCTGATCTTTGGCTTGCTATTTATCATTTATTACCCTGACAAAGAACTTACCTTCTTCCCATGGCAGCCCAATTTCTTTTAGAACTGGTGATAGGAACTTTTGTGCTGAATATCAACTGGACCACGTTTTGCAATGCGTGCCTCCCAGTATTCGCGCATTTCAACTCTGGGTTCTGAAAACATTGCCTGTAATCTTGTAATCTCCTCCCATCAGACAGAAGGGTTGAATGTGCAGTTACCCTCTCCGTGATGGACCCAGGAAATGAGGAAGATTTACGCAGCTGCCACCACACCAGAGCCTTATGAGCTGTGGGTTGCAAGGCATTTGCAGAGTGTGGGGAGTAGCAGGTTGGCTCAAGTGATGGGAAGGTTCAGCACAGCCAGACTAATGATAGGCAGTGAAAATTCAGACAGCTGAAGACAATTATTGAATTTTAGACAGGCTTTGAGAAATTAAATGAGTTCGATGGCTGTTCTACCATCCGGAAATCAGTAATACATTACTGGATGCACTGGAAGTAATGTTTGAGAATCTAAAAATAGACTGCATATACCACTCCTTCTGCTTCCCCTGGAGTGCTGAGAACATTCAGTACTTATTAAAGAATGCATTAAAAATCAGTTGAGGTTTGCATATTTCTTTTTAGGATTTCCTTTTTTGAAAAATACCAGAGTAGCCATTTATAGCTGTTCTACTTGTGAAAAGTCATTTGACAAGAGAAAATGAAAAGGGGGGGATATACCCCTCACTCAGACACAACTTACTGCTGTGGTGGTGTCTGGGAGTCCCTTTTCTGCATGAAACCTCATCCTCAGCCTGACCATTTCTCTGCAGCTTTCCTTCTACAAACCTAGGAACTGGAAAACCTTTGAGGCAATGACTTGGAGAAAAGAAACAGGAGAAATCCCATTTTCCAGACAAAAGGACAATTACAGGGTGATATTTCTATAAGAGACAAGAAAGTAAGTCTCAAGGACTTCCATTCAAATTTTGTTACAGACGACTTAAACTGCACCTGTGCCAGCCAGCCCAGAGATATTGGTCACCAAAGAAAACTATTGTGATTGCAATGAGTTAAAATGTCCTCAGGAACATTAGGCCCCAAAAGCCTTCCAAGAAAGTCACCTGTAAAATCTGATTCACAAAAACATGTGACCCATATCATCTGCACCTGCATGTTATCTAAAGCCTAGGGGCTTACGTTTGCCTGGTGTGCTCCCACATCCAGTGTGGTGTCATGCAGAGAGAACACAAGGACTCACATGAGATTTCCCACAAAAAATTTAACACCGACAAGAAGAGTGGATGAATTTGTGCTTTCAAGTCCTGGAAAATGTATCTGCATTTTATAGCAACAGCTTGCAGTCTATGTTTCGATGGATTTATATCTGTGGAAATAAGTGCTGCTATTTTTGCTCTGGAAACATTTTGCTGCCATGCAAAGTCTCATCTTGAAGCTGAGTTTCTCATCAGACCTGAGGCTGGATGAGGGCTGAGGAGAGCACCTTTGACTTCATGCATGCTCCTTGCTCCATGGCCTCTAAGGAGCATTTTGGGCAGGAAGGAATGCAGCCATGTCTCATCAAGGGGCGGTTGCTGGGACTGTTAATGGAGCTGGCCTGGCTGTGTCATCTGTGCCACTGCAGGCCAGGTGAAGCAATGACAGAAATGGAAAGAAGCAGAAATTTTAACAAGGAAACTGTGGCAGATTCCTTCCCACTTTGGGGAATTTTTTTGAAAATCAAAAATGAATTTCCACACAATACAGGCTAATAACTCTTTCAGTGTTTTGCAGGAACGCATATCTTGTATGCATAAACCCTTGCATTGCACAAACATAACAGTATTTCTGCAGGTTCATGACAATAATTATTTCTTTAGATGTAAAGCGACTGCTCATTACTCCCACAGCCATTGTCCAGGAGGTTCTGGGTTCAGCCAGCCTCTCATGCTGAGGGCATTTTCTTGGTAAGTGGAAATGGGTATTTGAACCACTGCTGTCTAAAGCCACTTCCCAGGCATGGTGCCAGGACATTACTGTTATCCTTCTTTAACCATATTCCATAAGAAGACTGAGCAGCCTTGTACTTACTCGAGTCAGAGAACCAAAAAAAAGAGGGATTTAAGACTTCTCGGGGAACCAAGCAATGAAATTCAAGTTTATGCCTCTGAAGTTCTCCACTAGGGCTAGATATCAACAGCTAATTCCTTTTATTTTAAAAGGAAAATGTTTTCAAATTTTCTATAGCCTCTTTTCACAGCTTTTAAAAATTAAATCAGTAACTAAACAGAAAGAGAGGAAGAAAATACTAAAGGTCCTGCATTTAGTAAAACTGTACAGTTTTAAGTAGATCAGCAGCAGTTCCCTTCAGAGCCTCTTTTTACTTTATTCTACATAAAATTCTGAACAACATAAAAATTCCCCTGATCCTGCAAGATCTTTTGGCATTTGCAAAGGATTTTCACGCAAGCTGTTAAACAATGATATTTTCCTTTGTAATTGGTATTTAAAAATTCTCTCCCTCTATTTGCGTATCAGGGGCAGACAGAAAAGAAAATTTCTAGATCCAAAATTACGAGGAGCCTGGCATATGGATTAAAAATCTAGCACTGATATAGCAGCATCACCCTTGGGACTGACAGTAGAATTCAGTGCCACAACTCTCCAAAGACTGAATCTTCCGAGTAGAGTGGAAGGAATTACTAAAATTGGAGGAAAAATTTCCATCCCTTCCTGACATGCACTTACTTCACTGTGTCTAATAGCTAAGCTGGTAATCTCTTAGCAGCTGCTAGTAAATATCATAGGTAAAAGATGAATGCATGTGTGATATGATGAATATTTACTTACTTAATCTTCCTATTTTTGGCATAAAAACTTTGCTTGGTTGGTGACTCCCTTAAGGGCTATTACTGCCTATCTTGTATAACCCAAATACCTGTGCTTGATGTAAAGGTTTGTAAGGTGTATCCATAAAATAAAGTGTTATTTATTTTCTGAAAGGTTTCAAGGCTGCAGAAAAACATTATTTATGCCACAAATTACATCAGTGGTTTCCAAAGTAGTTGAGCCTGTGGACTGCTGCCAGCCCATAATGTCTCTCCCAGACGACCACACAAAGTCTTCTCTGCACTCATTGAAAACACCACTGATGTCGTTCCCAGATCTCTGTGAGCTACTCACTGCATCTTTGGAGGTCACTGCTGAAAATCATGTTCATAATGCTGGTGGCCATTGAGCTGTTCTGAAATCTTGAAAATCACAGCTCCTGCCCTTCATTTGGCCTCCAGTCTCATAAGAAATCCATGTAGTAAAGATACTTCTAGTTCAAAAGTTAAGAACATCCCACTGCAGTTTATCAGCTTGCAAGTGTCAGAATTTTTTTTTTCCTTTCTTAGTTGGAGAAGTACAAAATTGACTCTGAATTATGCATTCCTACAGTAATTCTTGCATTGAATTAAATCACTAATCCTGGTGTAAGCACTCCCTCTGAATTAATTTTTTAATTCATTTTTTCCCCTCCGCGTCTTTCTGTTTGGTTGATTATGGTTTTAAAATTGGGCTGAACACACGAAACAGGGAAAATTACTTTACTCATGTGCCATATTGCTTAATGCCATGCTATCAGTGTAAAATCATTACTGCACAGAAATAGCTGAACACTTTCTCTTTGGCAATTCAGAATTCCCAGATTACTTCAACGATCACAAATCCAAGAGCAAACATGCAGATACACCGCCTCTTGCAGAAAACACTGCAGAAGACATCAGCTGCAGGCAGTAAGGGCAGCAGGGTGACCTCTCCCTCTCTAATGCCCAGCCAGCCTGACACTCTCACTTTAACCTAATGGCACCACTCCAAACACACATCACGCCGTGGGGTGAGCTGTGTGTCACCTGAGCTGAGGTGCAGCAAACAGCATGGCCCTACCAAAGCACTGTCCCTGCCTCTATCCATCCATCAGTCCTGCTATTAACTCCTGTAGGATGCTGCAGTCCCCAGGACAAGGACAGCCTGGCCAATGTCAGCAGCTGCTGAGGCAGGAGGATGAGCCTGCCCGTGGACAACACACTGTCTCTGCATGCCAGACTTGTCCTCGAGGAAACACATAATTTCCTTCAAATCTGGGGTCTGCATCAGTGCTGATGCTTCATCCTTCATCTCCAACTAGGCTCTCTTGTCTCACAGAGACTGTGGTGCCACTGTCACTGCTGGGACTGGTCCCACACCACGGTGTCCAACAGAGGACCCACAGGTGGCAGCTGTAACCTGTGCCTCTTGCAGCCCCTGGGAAAGAGGTTGGAGAAGTTGTCACTCACACCCCAGTGCTGCCAGCCTCAAGGGCAGCACCCAGAGTGGGAGCAGGGATGTGTGAGGTGCAGGGGCTGCACGTACCACCCTGCCAACACTGAGAAAAACCAAGTGTGTCTCCCTCTTGCATCTATGTGTTTGCTGTATGTGATTCCCATCATGCCACTTTCAGGGGACTCTCTGCAGCAGGGTTGTACGAATGTTAATTAAACTGATCCCAGCCTTTATGTGTCTAGCTGATAAGGCAGGCTGGCAGTGTTCTAAATTTAGACTTGTCAGGAGCTGTTTGAGAAGACAAACACAGAGCCGTGCTGATGTATTCTACGGCAGCACCTCCACTCGCAAAATGGCATCAGTCAGTGGGAAATGGGCTGAATAAACGGCGCAGGACAGCCCTGCTAAGGGCAGCAGTGGGGTTTTATGTCAATAGTCTCAACTGGTCAAGCATTCAAGAGTTACGCTCCCATGGTAGATTGTGTGGATCGTGTTCAGAAAAGGGAGATGCAGGAAACTGCGCTGTTTTAACTAGGTACGTGATATTACAGTAGAAAACACCCTAAACAAACAAACAAACAAACAAACAAACAAACAACGAAACAAACACCTACATCCCTCCATCAATTGAAAATCTTGACTTTTGTCTGAGATGAATTTTTTTACTGCATTTGCATGAGACTGATTTTGACCATTTTCCTGATCAGTTGTGTCAATAATTTGAAGTATGACCTGGGTGGCCGGGGGAGTTGTATTTTGTTTTTCTCAGGAGGGGTCTCTGATGATGCACCCCCACCTCTGTGCTTGCATCAGTTTTGTGGAGCACCTGAGGCTGTGCCATGGGTGGTTTCTGCAGACTGAATTTATTGAATGTGCCTCACATTCGACCCCAGTTCGAGTGCCCAGACTGTGGTCCTTGGAGAGGCTGTCCAGAGAAGAGCAATGTGGAAATACAAGTTAATGAGGCAAAGAAAGAGCAGTGGGAAGACAGAAGAACATGGAAGTTGTGACAGTCTTCAATTTGCAGAGGGCTTGTGCCTACTGCCTTTTATGCTTTTTTGGAAACTAAGTAGCTTGGAGTTTCCAGAGAGACTCAACAAGTACAGTTGGTAAATGCAGTCAGCTGTCCTTCTAAATCTAGTCTTTGGCACCAGAGATAATGGAGTTTCTGTACAATTTGAGTATCCAGACCATTTTTATCCCCTTTGGTGCCCCTTTGGCACTGTTCTTAGAAGGACAGTATTTGTACCTATGGATTTTTACCAGTGCTTCTTTCAGACTGTACTAAAATCCTGACCTTTCATGCTGCCTACACTTTCCCTTCTGTTCAAAAATCATCTCTTGTTTGAACAGAAAAGGTTATTTTTTAATCTGACCTGATCTGTAGCACTATGTTAATCTGTTACAAACTGAGTTTTTCATACATTTTCACGTTTCCAAATTTCTACTAAAGTCTGTAATTATTACAGCTCTAATTATTCTGTCATTTAAACACTTTTATTTCCATTTTGGCATAATTGGCTCTTGATTGTAAAATGCTTTCTTTATTACAGTGCTTTCCCTGATAGGGTCCTCTGACCCTCAACCAAGAGAAAGATGTTTTTCCTTTCCTCATTACTGCAATTACATTAGGAAATGATAGCTCACTGAATGATATAAATGTCAGTGAACATCGTTTTCTAGAAATCCATTTGTCCATTTTCCATCCACAAACAAAAGTTGATTGTTTGCTTGAAGGGATTTGAATTTCACATCAGCAAGAAGCCTCAGTGCCAAATCACTCTGGTGTGCAGAGCTTGCTAACCCACTCTTGCTGGGCAACTGAGCTGCTGTCAGATCACGATATGGGGGCATCTGTGCAGGTCACGACATGGGGATACCCATGCGGATCGTGACACAGGCATATTGGTGCAGATCACAGAACTGGGACATCTGTGCCATGGGGATATCCGTGCAGAGCACAAAAAGAGGACGTCTGTGTCACCAAGTCCTGTTATGCCAGCTGAGGATCTGATCCACTCTCAAGTACATTGGGAGCGATGGGTCAACAAAAGACCTGGGTTTTGTGAGCTGTGTATTTACTGACTGGAAAGCCATTTAGTTCCTCAGGCAATTATGTTTTTCTGTTTGTTTAAAGCAATCTATGGGAAATAGTAAAGGTGTGAAGTATACGACAAAGTGTTGATGAACAGCCTCTGTGGCTGACAGCTTTGTCTACAGTGCAGAACCCTCTTGCTCTTCATTGGAAAGAATCAAATCCTAACCCACTGGTTGTAAGATAGTTCCCTGAAGTCAGTGAGGAAGGAAAGGAAAGCAAGCAATTTAGGAAAAAAATGGTCTGGAAACAAAGGGTAAGCCCTTTCCTCAGAGCTTTCTCTCAAAACACATTTTCAGAGTGAGTAGATAGGATTCATTGCACCATGTCATCATAAAGAAAACATTAAACTGACCACAGAAATTGCACCCTGAAATTGCCTATTTCTTTTCAGTGATTATAAAAGGCAGTGTCCAGCTATTAGCACCAGCTCAGATCTCTTTACTGCAGAATCTCAGGTTAGATGGTGAGACTCTCGCCTTGCTATGGATGCTTCCTGCTGATGGGCAGAGTAAGGATTGTGCTATGTTTTTCCCTTTCTGCCAAGGATGCCAGTATCTTTAGGTCACCTGGAGCAGATTATGATGTAGCACCATTTTATTTTATAATGCTGACTGGCATATACATTATTCATGGGAGCAGTCACATAGAGTGCATGATTTAAAGGCAGTAATTGTTCATCTGTATATTATAGGGAATAACCCTGCTATTTAAAATACTCTGAAGCTCCCAAGCAAAACCTATTTTTTCTCTCAACTGGAAACAGATTTGGCTGATAAATGTATAATTGCTGTAGCATGCCAAGAGATGCTTTAGCGGACAGGAATATTGTGATAGCAGAGTCAGAAATTCAACACTACATTTAAATACAGGACACAAATTCCCACCCAATCTGAAGACCAGAAATAAAGAGAGTAAGATTTGAAATATCTCATGTATTTTGCTCATATGAAATTGAATCATAAAATTTTAGAATAGTTTGGGTTGGAAAGGGCTTTTAAAGGTCACCTTGTCCCAGCCCCCTTCAATTCAACATCTTGAACACGAATAGGTTGCTCAGAGCCCCTTGCTTGCACTCCTCATAGCACTAAGGGTGTTAAAAGCAGTGTTACCACCCGCCTGAGTAAAGTAAGCAGGGATTTATGTTACCCGCTGAGCTCTGGGAAATTTTGGTTGTGATAAGATTCCAGTCTTTGAAGTGGAAGTAGTGATCCTTTCTGGCAGGAGCAGAACCACTGGAGACTATTGAGAATGTCATAGTCTTTGGGAGAAACCTGACCTTGTGGATGTGGGTGTGGAAACTAGGACAGGTAGCAAGCAATTCCATTTCTTTGTGCCGTGCTGGCTGCAGATTGTGTCACCTGTGCTAACCAGCCAGGTCAGTGAGGCACAGAGGGACATTTGACCTTCCATGAGATGACAGACCTACCCTTTAGCACACCACAGCACAAAGCAAGATCTTGCGGGCACTTTGAAGAAAAAAAATAAAGCATATGAATTTGTAAAAGCCTACTTAAATAAATCTTATTTCTTTTAAATTGCAGGCAGACTGCTTGCTTGAGCCTGCTGCATTATTACTGCTCCCCAGCTGCAAGACTCCTGGTTTCATCTCCACTCCCTCACCCGGGGTGAAGAGTTGGTTTCCCTCAAGCAGCCTTATCCCATCAGGCTGCTCATGTCCATCCCTTCCAGCTGCCCAGGGCAGCAATCTGCAGGAGGAAAAACAAGAACAAGAGGAGGAGGCTTTGCCCCTCATCAGGCAGAGAGGGAAGATGCCAGTCAGGAAAGTGACCCCTACCATGAGTGCAGCAACTGAACCCAAACTGAAGAGAGACATCAGATCTTAGGACTGGAAAAAAAAAAAATCACAGAACAAAGCCTTTTCAATAAATACAGTATTTTTATTAAGTAATTGTTGGATACAGTGTAGATAATAATTGCCTAAATTGAGTCACATGGAGCAAGCAACCCTGTAGTCACTTGCTAATTGTAATTCTCTGTCTGTTATGGGGAATAAACTAATTTCCATTCTTGCAGGAGTCAGAGACAACTGTGTGTACAACAAAGATATATTTCCCAGCAGCCACAGACGAAGCTGCACATGTATTAGCAGAAGTGCCAACACCTTTCCAGGAGTCCTGCTAGCCAGCTGGGTGGAGCAGCAAGGATTGGACCCGCTCGGTGCGGCAGGCACACCTCCACCTGCGAGTGCAGCCCTGCCCCCATGGCACAGTGCCATGATTTCCTGATTTACACCACCAAAGTGCAGCAGTGAGCTGTCCTGGCAGGTTTGCGTGGGAATGACTTCTGAACCCCAGCTGTGGGGAATAAGACTCTGTGAGAGCTGCCTGTGGTGGCACACAAGGAGTTGCAATACTGCTGTTCCACTCCCGCTGGAAAAAAGCTGTGCTTTAGGACAGCTGCAGGGCTTTTCCCTAAGGGAACTGAAACTAAGTCTTGGACCACAATGCAAAACTGAGGACTCCCTGTCTGAGGATAGGGGTTTACAGATACCTGCAGCACCCCAGCCTGTAGCAAAACCAGGAGGAGATTTGGAAAGGGTGAAGTTAGAAACTAACTCGACATCCTGGAGATTAACAGGTCTTTTTCTGTTTGTTGCTGAGGTATGAAGTGCATTGCAGGTATGCAGGGAGTTCTATCAGTGCGGCTGCTGCAAATCCTGAACTCCCTGGTAAAAGAAAGACCTGGGCTGTGTGTAGTTAAACCCTGGCTAGGAAGGGTCACCAAGTACTGCCAGAAATACATCATGAATGCTGCTTTACAGTTTTTTTATTGACTGCCATATATCCAGTGTTGCTGAAAATTTCTGTGCACTTTTCCATTTTCTCACAAATCTACTTTCTCTCCCACAGCAGCTTGCAAGGAATTAATGCAATATTTTGCCTGTAGTTACAGGCTGTGACTCAGGGTTCTACATTTACCTCCCAACTCTGCTGCTGACTGTCTCTTTATGAGGTCCTGTGTAATGCACTGGTCTGATTTTGGCTTGGATAGAATTAATTTTCTTCTCAGTTGGTACAGTGCTGTGTTTTGGATTCAGCATGGGAATAATGTTGGTAACACACTGGTGTTTCAGTTGTTGCTCAGTAGTGCTTGCCCTGAGTCAGGGGATTTTTGGTTTCCCATGCTCTGCCAGTGAGCAGTTGTCCAAGTAGCCATGAGGGAGCATGGCCAGGACAGGTGACTTGAACTGGCCAAAGGGTATTCTGCACCACAGAATGTCACATTCCGTATGTAAACCAGGGGCAATTGGTTGTGAAGGGCTGATGCTGCTCAGGGATGAGCTGGGCATCAGTCACAACGTGGTGAGAAATTGTATTGTACATCAGTTGCTTTCTTGAGTTTTACTCCTCTCCCTCTCTCCTTATCATTACTATTATTATTGTTATCACTATTATTATGATTGTCATTATAATTGTTATAATATTTTATTTTGTTTCAATTACTAAACTGTTCTTATTTCTACCCATGAGTTTTACTTTCTTTCTGATTCTCCTCCTCACTGGGACTGGGGGGACAGAGCGAGTGGCTGTGTGGTACTTAGTTGCTGGATGAGGTTAAACATCTGATTTGTTTCATTTGAGGAAAACACCCAGAGACACAATACCTTTGAAATTCCTACTGTTTTGTTAAATCTCCTTGAGATAACGGCCTCCAGGTTATTGAGGATGAGACAGGTAGACAGCATGCCTGTGTGAGCCTTCTCTCCTTAGGAAAGCAGGCTAAAAATTATCATTTCTGGTTTTGCTGCTGCTTCTGATGTTTAAAAGCTGCATTTTCAATCTTTGATCCCAATTCTGATTCAAACTGCAGCACTGGGCAGTGGAACACATTCACTGGTTTTATTGGAGTGAGTCTAAATTTTCACACTAGTAACTGAGATCATTTATTGTTTTATAAATACTGTGATTTAAAACAAAATAAACATTTTAAGATACTTTGAATGGTGGTTTTACTGATGTTAAAGTATAGTTATGGTTTGATTTTTGCTGCTTCTATCCTGCAGACATGAGTGGAGGGAGTTATTTCAGTTACATAAAAATCTTTTACATTAGATGCCACCTTTGGGGTCAAGAGGACTTTCATGGGCACTTGCAACACAGCCAACAGCAATGTGACTTTTGTGATAAAGCAATTATGTTGCTATTTGTGAATGAAAATAGCAATCTCCTGTTTGCTGAGATCAAGTGTCAGATCTCAGGAGGGGTATTTTGCAGACCCCAAGCTTGTCAGCAGTCACCTAAAAAAAACCAAAACAACAAGAATGCTGTAGACATCAAGACTTCTAAAAAAAACCCCAAAATCCCCCAACAAATAACACTGTATCCTTGGCAAGGTGATATTAACTTAATACCACTACTTTTTATTTTAGGATTCCAGATAACTTTTTTACTAGAGAAATAAAAGGACTCAGTAATCAGAGCATTACAGATTTATTTGCAATATAAGGTGTTAAGTCTCTCAAAGCCTTAATACCACATTAGGCTTTGTCATGAAACTTCCATGAAAATAAACTATTTGAACACTTTCCGCTAATGCCTTATAACAAATCCCTCAATGATTTAAAAATAGGCTTTGCACTCAAGGAAAAGAAAAGAATAATTTGTCATCTATATTTACCACTCCATACTAAAATGTTTATACAGACTACTGAAAAATAGTTCTAACCTTTAATAATTTGTTGAAATATATGAAACCATACCGAAATGTATTGCAATTGTGAAAACTGAATCACTAAAAATTACTGATGGATTTTGAACCTTTTTCTCCCTATTTCAAGGCCTCCCCTATGCTCAAGCACAAAAGATTGAAATATGCTGCATTCAAGCGTAACAGTGGTGCATCTAAACCAAAGGTCTGCCAGCCACTAGGTACATTGAAGAAATATTGAGATTTTTTTAGATAAAACAAAAAATATTGTGTGAATTCACAGTGACCAATATTTTTTTGTTAGATCAGCCAAGCACTGCTTCTTACCTCTCTACTAAGGTCCTTTGATGAGGCACAGGAATAGGAGTTTTGTTTGCATTAGGTGACAGGTCCATGTCCCTGACCTTTCTGAGAAATCAGGATGATTTCTTGTTTACAGTCCACTAAAGACAATATTCATCTCCGCAGTCTCGTTGCTTCTCAAGACCTCATAGAAACAGTACATCTTTAAAAGAAATGACAAAATAGTCAAAAGACAAACACCATCTGATGTCTAGTCCAGTCTGTACGTGAGACCACTGAGTGCAGTGCCAGGCAGGAACATGGATGGGCTGATGATATTGAAATGAGCTCGTGTTCACCCAGGGGCATGTGTATAGTCTGTTCCTGACAATCCTCTTCAAAATCTCCAGAGGCAGCCCTACCACCTGCCTGCCAGACTTCAGAAAGCCAAAGGCCATGTGTTTGCCAGCAAAAAACGTGGTATTCATTAGAGCCAAGGGTGCCCGGGGTGTGAGTCCTAATTACTGAGAAACCTTCAGGGGCTGTGCCTTCATAGCAAACGATTCAACACAGCATGAGTGGATGAAGGGAATGAAGCAGCTGGCAATGGCTCTGCATGTGTGCACTGCTGGTGGTTCCAGCTCTTCCCTTTGGATTGAACTTTGTCCAGTCTCTTGGAGGAAAAGTGGCCTCTCGTACGTGGTTTGAAGCTGTCCATGGTGCTGATCGCTGGCTGTTCTGGGCCCTCGAGTTCCCCGATGGCTGAAAGGGCCACAGGCAACCCCTAAGCAGAGCTTCCAGGTTGGTGCCTATGGAATAAATCTGCTGTGATTGCATCAAAATTGCACCAATGTGAAGGAAGCTGGGGGAATCACTTCAAAAAAAGCAAAGGCCTCAACGCAAAGACAGGTACAGATGAACTTGAATGTATTTACACTGTCATCTAGAATATATTTACTGGTATGATCTTAAGGTGTTCTAGACAATTGAAGAGCAAAACCTCATATCAAAGGCCTAATATATCTTTTCGTATTTCTTTCCAGTAACAAACAGGTTTATTTTTAACATCTTTTCATGATTTTGTACAATTAATTAACATAATATGGCCTATTTGTCAAATTATATGAAAGTAAGAATTATTTGTGTTTGGCCCTCACAAGGTTTTTAGACTAAGAAAGTAAACTTCAGCTAGAAGTATTACTTGAAAAAAACCCATTTTTTTACATTAAAGATATGGATTGCATGTTTTGCAGTGTTTTAACACAGGGTATTGGCTAACAAAAACAACTATTTGTACAGATTCCATTTTATCTCCTTAATGAATCAGTAACTCAGAATCTTTATTTGGATTTAAAAAATGTAAGTTCCCTTCCCCTGCTAGTGCCACAAATTCTGACTCAGCAACATAAACTAGATTGAATGCAGCTATTTCCATTGATTTAACTCAATCTAGCCTAATTTTCTTGGCTATTTCTTAGCTGAGCTAAAGCATTTCTACGAGCTATAATTTAGGCTGATGTAAACCAAACAGACATTAGTGAGGTTTACTACTTACTCTGTCACAGTTAAATAAGTGCAAATTTCTTCAGCATAACTCAGGATATAAAGCTGTTGAAGAAGAGATGAAGGAGAACTCATCATTAAAAGGAGTAAAAGTGAAATAGAGAAAAAGAATGACTGATCCATAGTGACACTTGTTTCTAATAAGGGATGCAAACCTGAAGTCATGGCAAGTTGCCTTGTTTTGAAAGACAGGTGTCTGCCAAGGAAGGCAGGAACCTCCCTTGGAATAGGGAATATGACTCCCTTTCGAATAATTATAACTTTGAAATCAAGAGTCTCACAAACAAAAGATATGGGGGAAAGAAATAACAGTTCTTTATTAATATTTAGAACAAGGCAATAGTACAGAAACAATGATTTAAATAGACAAGTGAGAATACAACCTTCCACCCTGTTAGGGTGGTGGTAGCAGTCCAGCTAAATGCTGGTTGCAGTCCCGTTGGAGTGATGGATGTGGTCTTGTTGAAATGGTGATCCTGTGGAAAGGTCTCGTCAGTCGCTTGAGGTCCAGTGGTGGCTCTTGAGCTCCTCTCTGGGAATCCAGTGGAGAAGGTAGTCCAGTGTTCCAAAGACTCAGCTTATATGCAGGTAGGAAAGTTCAGTTCCTCCCCTCTGGGTGGGGCATCTCACAGTGGGCTGATGTAATCTTACGAGTCACTCCCAGAGCCCTTGATGGCCCATTAGCAGAGATAGCCCCCCACGGTGTTATCAGGGCTGGGTCATGCTGAACGTAAAGAACACTGCCCCACCTGTTTTAACAGCTTATGGAGATGGTAATAGAATACATACTTTTGGTTACACCTTCCATGTAACCAAAGACACAAGTAAAGGGTTTGCATAGCCTTATAAATTTATACAAATATTTATATACTTAAATTTACAGCCAAGTAACGTGCAGTCAAATCCAATGTGTTTTTTGTTAACGTGGTTTTACTAATTTGCTAGAAATTTGGTTGTGTTTTTTGAGGTTTGATATCACAACACTGATCCTACCCTCTGGTTTATACCTGTTTTCCTACTGACATTGGTGAGGGCAGCTGAAAATAAGACTATTTATATAGAGGAATTAAAGAGTCATTCCTTTAAAAATGAACAAACCCCCAGTTATAATTAGTTAATATGTAAGTGAGAACTGTGTCCTGCAATTTAAGCCTAAGCTGTGTCATAGCATTCCTGACACTTGGAATAAATGGAACCCCAAATAAGAATATATACTTTTACAGAGTACTTGTATAAAAAGAACTAAGTGAGAAAGGATGTAGGTCTCCCTTCTGCATCTAAAATAGTCTGAATCTGAAGGCTTTCGGACCCTGTGTGACAGGGGGTGAGTTTGCTATGTGACAGAGCTCACACAGGTTCAGAGGTGCCTGGTGAGGCAAAATGTAATAGAAGTCACAGTGTTTCTACATCAAGTACCATCCAGTTTTCACTCTTGGGGTACTGGAGAAACTTAGGCAGACTGCCTTTCACTCACAAATTGATATGGTTATTCCACAACAACCAGCTGCAAGCACCCTAAGTAGGAAATCATGTTCTCAACATTTTTATCCTTCTCCCCTCACATTTCAGTCCCAGCTGTATCTGCTTTTTCCATCCACATTGCTTCTAGATCTCCTCATCTCATGAGAAAATCACCAGCCTTTGGTGATCTCCCTCATCCCATCAGCATCCCACTTTTTCTGGCTGCTTTCTTCACAGCACATTACAAAAGTGAGCTGTGGTATGCTTGGGCTTATGCAGACTCCAGCTCTGGAGCTGCATAGTCCTGGGAAAGGGACTGAATAGCAGGAAAGAAAGCTCCTTATCTCTACTAATAGTCATGAGAGAATTGTTCATTCTCCATCTTGCTGACAAGTACACCAGCTTAGGAACATAAGTGATGCTCTGCTAGGACTTTTTGCCTGGTATCACATTTCCAGCAGCAGAAAACAGTGAATCCTTGGGGAAGGATAACAGAGCAAAGTAGGTGTCCTGGCAACTTCCCCTAGGATTTTCTTAGAGGCATATGACTCTTAGGGATCTCAAAAGTTAATAGTGGTCTGAATACATGGTGTGAAATGTTTCAAGACTTTTTTTTTAATCAACTCTTTTCTATTTGTTACCTGTTCAGCTATGACAATGGTGTACTACATACCAGGTGAAAGAAGTATTATTTTTGTTGAAACCTGTTGAAATCAATCAGCAAATGTGTCTGTGTTCCTGTATTAGTAAAAACCATTAAGCTATTCCTGTCCCTTTTATCCATGCTATTGTGGATTTGTCTGAATTTTGAATTCCCAGTCAGCCTAAGGCTGGGGAACTTTTGGGTTCAGTTGAATCACAAAGACCATAAGGAGGAGAAAAGGACAAATCTGTGGCCTAAGAGCTCTGGAGAGTTGTATTTCTCTCTTTCCTCCCGTAATCCCTCTCTCTGCCAAAATAGAGTCCTCCTCCACCAAGCATGACTGCGACCACCCAGCCAGAGAGCAGAAACAGGACTAGGCAGTTTAAGCTGCCTTTACTCTTGCTAAGTCTAAAATGTCAAAAGAAAAAAATGTTTCACTGTTGCTCTAAATCTGTTTCTGTAATGTATTTGAATTACTAAAAACTGCAGTAACAAATTGAAAAAAGAAATTTCCAAATGGAAATTATTCATCTCCAGTTGGTCAAAGACAGTTCTTTTTCCCAAGAGAACGTGAAATTTTCAAATTATATTTTTATTCTTGTATTTAGCAATTTTCTATTTGAATTTCTGGGCAATTTTTTACTGTCTTTCCACTTCATAATCTCAACATTTGTAATTCAACATTGAAAATGTCACAGGTTTTTCCCTATTTTAATGTTATTCTTTGTCACATAGTGATGCAGTATTTGTGGCATTGGTGAAGCAGAGTATGACTTGAGAGACACTACAATAGACACTACAATTTGTATTTACATCTAGTGTTAGGGACAAAGTGTTAAGGGCAATTATTGTAACATATTGATTCAGAAGATTTTTATTTTTTCATAACTGAAAAAAAAATTCCTACATTTATCAATTTAAGAAAGTGTGCAAGTTAAAAAGTGCTTTTTAAGTAGAATATCAGACAGTGGTGGGCTTTGGTACAGTAAAGAGTCTTGCTTAAGGCTCTTAATTTCTATTATCTTTTGATATGTCTTCCCTTCTTTTTTTCTGCTACTTCATAGTTACAGATGTACTGCACATTTTGTTTCTTTGCATCAGGATTAATCTTTGCCTTCTCTACTAATTTGACAACTTCTTTTAAAACTAATTTTCTTTGTGCTAATATTATTATTTGGTATTACTGTCTCTTTCAGCAGTTTTAATTAGAAGTGCAAATTTGTTTTGCAGGCAACCTCAAATATAGAACTTCAATACTCAAAACATTCTCAAGTGTAAAGTTCGGGATTTCTTTAGA
Organism: Acanthiza pusilla; assembly: GCA_036630365.1. Taxonomy (NCBI): domain Eukaryota; kingdom Metazoa; phylum Chordata; class Aves; order Passeriformes; family Acanthizidae; genus Acanthiza; species Acanthiza pusilla. The sequence goes on from JAXCHO010000036.1 coordinate 27,157,231, forward strand.
AGATTTTGACTTACATATTTATGATACAATCCAACCAGGTAGCTTCAGCTGTCCTGCAATTCTATAAACATAAACATGCAATTGTCTCAGTGTGCACTAATGGACAAATTCTTGCTGACATAATATTGAGTGTAAGGAATTTATGCAAGGCACTCAAATCCATCTGAAGGGTTATTTATGCTTTGCTTTGCTGTGTGCCGTTGATAGCACGGCCGGGCAGGATTTGATTTTAATAATATAAGAAATCACTGTCCCTCTCAAGTCAAATATTTCTCAGGGCGATCATTTGCAGAACAGCACAGCTGGGCTTCTGCCCAGCTTGAGTCCCATGCTGATTCCTCTCACAGCTCACAACTGGACATGCCTACTGAGGGCTCCAGCTCACTTACCTAGAAGTGAGATATCCAGACCCCCAATGTAGCCAAAGGTGAGAGAAAGAGAGATCCCTGCTGGCAAGGATCTGTCCATTTGTCTTAGACGCCAGTTTTCAAAGGGGATAAATTCCAGGCTGGAGCTGAGAACTGGTGGAAACAATGTCCCTGACACTCAGAGGCTGAACAGAGAAGACACAGCTCTGACCTCATGTTTAATAGCCTACTAGAGACTACATTGAGCTCATGTTCAAGTATTCATACATAGCAAGGTATCTGTTGGAGTCTGTGGTATTACCTCCTGCCCTTCTTTGCCTGAAAGACTCAGAACAGGAGGTGGAGTAAATACAACCTACTTGTTTTAAGCACGGAAGGAAGACACACCCTTCTTCTGAGATTCAAGGTATAAACACACTTTCCACACTGCACCAGATACAGAGAAACATGAACAAACCCACTCTGTGAGTTTTAAGATAGAAAATGTGCTATACGCTGAGGATAAGGTAGAAGAAACACTTTTCAACTTTACTTTATTACCTAATGATGTTGCGAAAGTGAAAAAAACCCTGATTTGTTGTGCTGGATTAAACTCATCTGTCTTTGGGGCTGAATATTGCTCAAGGTGCGGACACTGAATTTAAGTCTCCTCACACAGGTGTCCAGAAGCCTGCTGGCAGCTAAGCTCATGCTGCAGTCAGCAGCTCAGCTGGGATCTCTTAAATGAATGGGATTGAAAGACTGCCACATATACTTGCTAAAAATAAACATTTATAGGCCCAGTTTTTGGAGCCTGTGAATTTTTCTTTTTTTTTCCTTTTTTTTGTACCATTGCTGTCAATATTTCTTTCCAATGTATTTGCAGTTAAAGAAGGCAGCCTGGGCATCATCTGAAGCCATTTGGCAGAGAGAATAAGATAAAGGGTTCTTTATCTTAGATTTGATACATCTTGGTGGTAGGTAGATTGGTGATCTGTGATTCTGTGGTACTACAAAAGAGACAACATAAAGTGTGAAAAAAGAAAAAATCAGCAGAAAGAGGAAATATTCTCTGAATCATTCTATTTTAACTGCACTAATTCAGTGCTTGTGATTCCTCTTTTCCTATGACAGTTAAGACATAAAAAGATATCTATAATACATTCAATTTTGTTGCTAGTTACAAAGAAGAAAGCTTCCTTCCTGAGAGCTGAGTACTTTTATTAGCAAAGACATGAAACAGTTTCTTAGCAGGAAGGCATAGGTGGGCCATGAGCCCTATGCTACAGTATTTGCAATATAAGCTTTCGTGTTCACATTTTTATTATTATAGCCCAACAAAGACTGTGGTCATGCATACAGGTTTAATAAAAATTAGCAATAACTTTTGTAACCTGAGGCCTGAAATGACAGTCCATAACGAGATACCTTTATTTGTTTTCCATGAGTCATAGCATTTATGCGGGGTTTAATTTGTTCTTCTCTTTTTCAATCAAAAAGAGCTTCCATAAAGTAATCTTCTGCTAACATAGGTTGCAAGATGAAAGAAGAGGACATTCTGCCTGACTTACAATTTTCCTGTAGCAAGAAAAATAAAAAAGTTGTTTGCATTAGGAGTGACAGCAGATGAGATTCATTTAATCATGAGATTAATCTTTCAAATTAAATATAACCTCAAGTCTCTCACTCTCTGAGGAAGTGAAACACAGAAAGCCTTGGGGAATAAATGTAACAATTCTTTAAAATGGTCAGCCTTTTAGCAAGAGACCATAGGCTTTTTTTTGTGAGTATCATACCAAATCTTTTGCTGAAAGGGTCCATTTGTTTTACCTAAGGTCAGGTTTTATTTTCCCATGCTGTCTTGCAGCTGAAAGCAGCAGTAGGAGCAGCAGTGATGCGGATAGCTCAGGACACAGCCCTGCAGGGTGTCAATTGTGGAATCCTACTGCTGCCTTCTAATTGACAGAGCCAGCAAGACAAATGGAGGTCTCAGTCCAGAACCTCCCATTAACAGCAAAGGGGACCAGGATTTTGAACAAACCTGTCTGGTTCCATCTCCCCACGCTGTGTGCTCACCTGCCTCAACACTGCTGGATCAACATGCTGGCTGGAGATGCTTATGGACCGATATTCCCATTACTCCTGCTCTGGACCTTTGTATGAGATAATGGGGGTGGAAGGTACCATATGGGATGTAAGAGCCTTCACCACATAATGTAAAACATGCTGCAGAGAGCTTTCAGTCAAAACAAATGCTGTGGGTTGCGGTTTCTTAATCAGCCTCTGAAAGGCTGCAAGAAGTATACCAATATCCTGAAATGTTTTTTCATAAGGATATTTTTGAGTCTTAATGCCTAAACTTCTCTGTCTGTGGCTACTTAGTCCTGATCCTGGTTCATTTGTCACAAGCTTTAACACAGATGTCCTTCAGGCTATAAGATATTCTTTGAGCAACAAATATTTTGACCTAGAAAAAGCAAACCCAAACTTAAAGGACTTTGACATACCATTCAGTGAATGTGCCTAGAAAAATCATCAGCAAACCCCTTACTGGAGCAAAGGCAGGACCTTAGCCATGTTATTCAGAGGGGAAAAAGAAATTGAAACACAAATATGCCAAACAGTGTTATCTGAGGGTCATATTCACAAATGTTTCTCCATTTATGTTCTGCCTGAATTACAAGTATCTTCATCCACTGACTAAATAACTCATCTCCTGTCAATGGAAAAGTCTCTGCAATTTTAAAATCAGTCTTTCAAATAAGCAAATATATTCTTAAAAGAATCTCAGGTCTCTGTCTTTAAATGCAAGTACAGAGAAAAGAAAAGTTTTAAAATGGAAACTTGGAGACTTTGCCATTGAGATGAAGCAGAACAGACTCTGTAGTAAAGCAGATACAAGTTGGACAGTTTTGTGTGACACATGCTCCCTGCCACTCCAGGCGTACAGGCTTGCAGCTGTCCCACCCTGCCACCAAATTAATGTGGGACATGGTTGTGACAGGCCTGGTTCTCCCATGCAAAAGACACACAGACGACTTCCTTTTTTCTGCCCTTAGTCTGAAAGCCCTGCTTTCCCAGATAATAGCTCTGTTTTGCTTACAGGGACAATCCAAGCAGCAAAATTCAGGCAGGTAGGACTGCTGCTGGAGGCTGTGGGAGCACCTGTCCCTCAGCTGGGTAGCATCAGGAATACAAGTCCTTTTATCCTATGTGATCTGTACCTTCATGGAGCAAACAGCATCCCTCCCCACTCTTACCACTCCAAAGCCCCAGAGGAAAGCTGCTGTAGCTGCAGGTTGTGCTGATGTGGATTTTGTTCATTATAAAATAGAAATTGAATAAACCCTCAGCTGACAGAGGTCTCTGGGGCCTCCTACTAAATGACTCATATGGTCAGGCAGACAGCCATTTATCACTGCAGAAATATCATCATGGGGACCACCAGCCAAGATTACATGCAGGCATTGCTCTTTCTCTCTGAAATAGCTGCAGCTCAGTTTTGTGGTGAGGTTGTGTGTGCAGCATAATGACATTTCTGCTCAAACATCCTTGACCCAGCCTCCACACCAGACCTGCACAGGGGGCATTTAAGAGAGATAACATTGCATTTACAAAACAGAACATGAGCCCTTCCTATCTTGACTGATTTGATGACAGCCCTGCTATCACTGGCACTGCTTTAAAGGTCTGTTGGTTTTCTTTGTGTAAAAAGGAAAAAAACTGAGAAAATAGTACAACTGTAGTGAAAAATTTTCCTGAGCTCTTGGAGTATTTAAATGAATAACACAATTACTTCAATTGAGTTTTATAATCACAATCAGTTTTAGTTAATTTGGCATAGCCTTCTGATTGCTGTTTTTCAGTCTAATGTAATTTGGTAGATTCTGTTTCAAATGCATTTTAAATTTCGGAATAAACAAGGTCAAAAGTCTTTTGATATTGCTGCTGTTGAAAGAAGTAACTTTGAAATACATTTTATTTACAGAAATTATTACCTAGAGATCTTTTTTCAAGCTTATTTTCCCCTGTCTTTTTCCTTCAGACTATTTTAACCAAAACATTTTTAAAAATTCCTGATATTGACCTTCATTTCCCAGATAAAGATCTTGCAGTACACACAAGGTTTTTTAAGGTATCTGCAACAAGCTAGAAAGCATTATGAATTTTAATAAAATCTTGGAAAATAGAAAAATAAATGTTTTACTTTGGAATTCCACAAAATAGAATCATACAGATAATTTTATGAAATATTTTTTTTTCAACAGTTACTTATTGCAAATATTCTCTTCTTTGATATTTTATTAAGCACTGAGGAAAAAAATATCTTTATCTAAAGTCAATTATTTTCTCTTGAAAAATGATCAGGAAATTAATTTAAAAAGAAAAATAACTCTTCTCTGCTTTCTCTGATGTCCTGCCCAAGGCATTGAAGACCTATTTTCTTTCCAGTCCTGCCCAAAGATTTAAATCTGAGAACTGAAAACTTTTGAGTTCTTTAAAAAGGCGGTAGATTTAAATCCACTTAGAGGAAAGGTTATAAATTACATTAGGCCCTTTTCTCGAGCTACAGAAATGGAGTTGGAGACCCCTCTTTATGCTGGGCAGACAGATACCAGCAGTCCAGCAGAGTGGACTTGTCTGGAGGAAAAAGGAGTATTTCTTCATGCCTCCTTCTTCTCCTGCCAGAGGGTTCAGCAGTGACCTGTCATGAGGAGTCATAATTTCTTCTGTTTTGGAGCCCATGGAGGAGACAGATCTCTATTTCATTAGTTATGTTAACCATGGAACATTATTTTTCCATTGACTTATGATCATTTTGCCTATACAGAAAGTCTAAGTCATTAACTGTGTGAAAAATGTGGGCTGGAGCATGTGTTTTTTCCTCCTACAGTAGTTAAAGGAAGTAATTCTCCAATCTGATAGAGTGCCAAATATGTTGAATTGCTGCTGACTTTTTATTTATTCTAGAAGAGTCGTGAATAATATTCCCTTAAGGTCAGACAAAACAAACAAATTAAAACAAACATTCAGAAAAAAGCTTCAAATCCAGCCTGTCTTCGTTGATAGAGTGGTACAAAAAGTTAGTGTGGCTATTTTTGGTGCCAGGGATTCAGTTTCTAGTTTTAATATGTGTGTATTTAATCCAAAGCCCAGGCCAGTTTCATCAAATAAAACAGAACTATTTCTGCAGAAATGTAATGAGGCGTCCAAATTACAGAAGAATGGGAACAAAGTCAAGCTCCCGTAAACTTTTGGGTTATGCTCTGGTATTTGTATTAATCTTCCCTACTAATTAGCACAGAGGAATAATTCCATTTCAGAGGTTTGTTAAATTTGTGTTTTGCTGACTTCATTCTGTCTGAGCTGTGTCTGTGTACTTGCTTAGCAATATGTTATACACACTGAGATTAAAGAAGACAGAATGACGATTCAGTACATCCTTTATTTGATTTAAACTTTACTTTTAGAGTTTTAATTCAAAGATTTGTTAAGATTTGACAAAAAGGCCCCTAAGGATGCCAGCCTGGGCAGCAAGACTAGGACCAGCCTTACTGGCTCGTACAGGTGAGAAGGAGACAATTATGCTTAAATATTATTTCTTGAAAGTTGTCCTTGAATGTCAAGATGAGAAGAAGTAGCAGCAGAAACTGGAATGGAGGAAGGAACACATGCAATGAAGAGACCAGGCTGGTCAGTGCAGGTGACATGATGGGCTGATAAAGCAATTGCCAGAGTAGCAGATGTAGGGTGAGGTACCCCGGGTCCATGAAGTCCGTGTGGCACGTGGTGTTCAGTCCTTCCGCACTTGGCTGGAGCGGCCACAGGAGACCACAGCCCTTTCTCTGTAACCAGGGACCAAGGACACTCTGCCATACCAGTGCTCACAGCAGCAACATTGGAAGGAGCGGCAGGAAGATTAGGCAGACCCCAGTGACTTTTGAACCCCAGCCTGTAGTACCCAAACTGGCCCCAAATGACTCCCACAGTGAGCTATTGCTGTGCCAGGGCACAGTGGGGCAGTGCTGCAGGACTCCCTTGGTGTGCCTGCTCGTGAAGGGTGGGCAGAGGGAGGAGTGCCACGAGCCAGGACCCACACTTGCTGGTACACCACATGGGACTGCAGTCCTGGGCAGCCTGCAGGAGACTCATGGACTTGTTGCTAATCCTCTGTTCCTCATCATGGCACTTACAGACAAAAGTAAAGCAAAAGAGCCTGTGCCACCCTTTCTCTAGATGATCTCTGCCCAGATACCCAGCCCCACTCTGCTGTCAGAGGCTTTCTCTCTGTATGACTTGCTCTGCAGCATAAAAGTCCCTGCACATTTTGGCCCTGTCTCTGAACAAGGAGTTCATAAGCTGACAGCTGACACAGATTTCTTTTACCTTAGGCAATTTTCCAGCCTCCACATTCTGGAGAACAGCTCTGAGGAAGAGACTGAAGCGAACAAACAATCTGTTCTTCTCATGTGTTCCATGGAAGGCAGGGATTTTGAATCCTACAGATTTGGTCCAGTCTTGTCCTGTCAGTGTGATCAGCTGTAGAGTACCAGAGCACTGCTGGGATCACCCCACAGCAGGGAGAATATCCAAATAGGGAGCCATGGACCAGCATCTCTGTCTGCAGGGCACATCTGGAGATGCCCCAGAAAAGTCTTTAGGGTTATGTCTGTCTTTTACAATTAAATAAATGACCCAACCTTGTGTGCATATCACATACACTGTGTCAAGGACACATTTGTGCCAAGGACATTTGTCTAACTATAGCACTTGATGGGAGCTGCTGACAAAGCTGTGTGCTCTGAAGGCTGTATTTTTTGCCTCACAATTCATTGCGAGGAAGACCCCATCCTTTTAAAGAGGTCAGCTGGAAGGACAAGCTGCTGGGTCAGGATGTCTGGCTGGGGTGGTTTTTTTGTGCCACTTTATGTTGTGCATCTCCATTCTGTCTGTAATTGTGGACAGTGGGTATACAGGGTGCTTTCAAACATGACCAATAAAGTGAAAGGAAAAGCCACAAATTGTATTCCTAAAAGTAATTTTAAAGCCTGATTGTGAATCCAAGCAAAACTGACATTGTAGAACTTTTTGGAGCACGGGTTCAGCTTCTGTCATTGCTCTGCTACAGAGCTGTACAGATGTTTGTAGTAGTCACAAAAAAGGAAACAAGGGCAGGCTGCACCAGAACATTTTTAGAAGCCATTAATAAGACTTTATGTTGTTATTCTGAAGGGGATTTTCTGCTGCTCTCAGCACAATATTGTGACTGGCCTTCCTGAGATGGAAAAAATGAAGTATTCTTACTTCATCCTAAATAACTGCAGCCAGTGTGAGAACAAATCCTGGGGAGGACAAAATGATTTGCAGTTTCTGTGCACGTGAGGAAACTCTAATGTTAGACCTACAAAAGGGCCCAAATGTCATCTAGGCTTCAAAATGTCACCTGGCTTTGAAACAGAAGCAGTCAATCTTTTTGCAGCACCCCAGATCAGAGGGAAAAGCTGACCTTGAGCTTGCTGAGGGATGGCTCTAATCCCTGTGTGGCAGCTGAGACAAAGAGAAGGGCTTCTACCCATCACGGATTAGAAGGAAGTGGCAGCTACAGCCTTGGACAGTGGCAGCCCAGTCTCAGGGACTTGTCCCCATGTTCAAGCAAGGGAGCAGTCACATCACTTTCTGCAGCGCCTTCTGGGTGCAGCACCCCCCAGAGCAGCACATTTCAAAATGAAAGAAATAGTTTCTGTTTAGGGGGCAGGGAGAACAAAAATTTCATTCCTGCTAGGAGAGTAAAAGGAGGTATTTTGTTTCCTGAGGAATTCCTGTATTTACTTTATAGCCCATTTTGTCCCATTGGGACAAAAGTGCTACACACTGACATATTTCAGGAGAGACGCTTACCTGAAAGAGAATTTAAAGAGCCACCATTAAATCCTTTCAATTTGGACTTTTTGATTAAGGCACAACGTTGCCCCACTGAAGTGTCTGATACTGAACTGGCTGGAACAGGTGCTTCAGGTCATCCTGCAAGAAGTGGTGTTTCCCTATCAAAGGTATATCCTGGGGTCTGGGAACAGGTCCTCTCCAGGTCTCTGGAGTGCCTGAGGTGGGATAACCCCTTTGCAGCTCCAATGTGTATCTCCTAGGAGTTACCACACTGCTCCATCAGAGAATGGCTGTGTCTGTCAGAGGACTTGTAGCTCTTTTAAGAAGAAGAGCTCTGAAAGCATGGCGCCCATGAGACAGTGCATCAAAACAGAGAAATTAATTGTATAGTGTTACACAGAACCATAGAATCATGACTTAAAATAATATGTTTCAGTCAGTTAGACAATGAATATTGTCTCAAAGTGATGGCAAATAAAATATTTTTATTCTGGAAAGAAAAGAATAAATTGAATAAATTTTTTCCATGTTTTCTTATTCTTTCTACTTTCCATATAACTCTATGTGTGTGTCTGCATGTCTGTATGCATGCAAACAACATTGCAGCAAGAATCTACCTTGTGCACATCATGGATTTCTCTTCTTAAATGCAGGCAACCCTGCTAGTTCCAGAACTTTGTCCATCTGCTTGAGCCTAAGGGGCAGCAATATTAAATTAATCATAGTCTGACATTTCTTTGATAACTGACATTTGCACAAACAAGTCCTACATGCACATGTGCACATTAGGAAATTAAAGTGTAAAGTAAATAAGATTATCATTGTGTGTTTCTTCTCAAAAACATATTGCAAGTCATTATCTCTCCCTTTAATGACTGAAATTCTGTAATTCAATTTACATATCTGAATGCATGCCATTTTCTTGCTGTTGTAGGGCCTGTACCTAATGCCTTGTGAATTAAATCATTTCATTGTCAGGAGTCAGCGGAGCTGCAAGCGGATAACTCTTCTTGACACATCGCGTGAGAGGACAGGCACGCACCAGGAAGTTCTGCTCCTTCAGTCCCTCTGGAGCACTCCTGGCAATTTTGAGGGAAGGCTTCTGCGACTGTGCAGCTCTCCTCTCCCTCCAAAAGCAAACCCTGCTCCAGGTTGGGCTCAGTTACACTTCTCTTTGCATTCCCACACAAGCCAATAGGGTTATTTCTGTCTTTGGTGATGATACCAAGATTAAGCCACAAAAACTGGATGAATTTCAATTGCTGGCTAGAAATTTGCAAGATGTTGGTAAGTCCTCTCTTTCTGTCCATTGACAGCACATATGAGGCTGTTGGGTTGGTAGCTACCTCAAACCCCCTATATACAGATAGATAATATGAGTGGAATGAACTAAATAGAGTGTCAGGGACAGGCACTTTGCAGTTGATGCAGGCATGGCTGAGGATATCCATATGGGTTGCCACAGAGGAAGAGGTCAGTCTGGCATGTTAATTCATTCAAATACCAGTAATCCACACCATGTCCAGTTGTGCAGAGCAACTAGGCACTTCTCACCATTTTCCTGCTCAGTGAGTTGACCATGAAGAGTTTATTCTTTTTCTACACATAGTGGTGCTGGGGAATAAAGTTTTAAATAAGGGGAACAATAAGTATTCAATAAGCACTTACAACATTTTGTTCTGACATTTTGTTCCAGGAGTAAAGAAAGAGGAATAGGTATTTTCTTTCCCAGCTAACACACACAGTCTTGAGATCAGAAAAGATTGTTTTGTCAAACGTCCATATCATTAGGTATCATAATGGTGGAAATCGAGCACTTCAGAAATGAGTCTTTCAGCCTGGCCTGACAGTCTCCAAGGAATCCCTCACTGGAGGATTTTTCTGTGGTTTCCTTCTGCATAGAGGAGAAAAGAATTTGTCTCTCTCTCTGCTGCAAGCTGCAATTCCTTCACTACCAACTGATAGATGGCCTCAGATTTTATTACGTTTTCTTCTTCTTTTGTTCCTATTATCTCTGCCACCTGTGATTTCTCCACTCTTTGTAGAACCTTATTTCCTCCAGATTTAATTCCAGCTGAGGAAAGTATACACTTATCTTTTCATCACATGAGCCCATTAATCTCCCCTGGAACAGTAGTTCTTGCTGAAACACAAGCACAGACACAGGCTGGGCAGACAAGATGTTGAGAGCACACCTGAGAAGAAAGACTTGGGGCTGTTGGTGGACGAGAAGCTGACCATGCCCCTGCTATGTGTGCTTGCAGCTCAGGAAGGCAACCTGGGCTGCATCAAAATTACTGTGACCGGTTTGGGGATGGGGTGGGATTCTTCCCCTTTACTCCACTCTTGTGACAGCCCACCTGGAGCACTGAGTCCAGCTCTGGGGTCATGATAACATAAGAAGGACATCATCATGCTGGAGCAGATCCAGAGGAGGGCCATGAAGATGATCAGAGCACCTCTCTTACAGGGACAGGCTGAGAGAGCTGGGCTTGTTCAGCCTGGAAAAGGAAAGGCTCTGGGGACACCTTATAACAACTTCCAGTGCCTCAGGGGTGGCCTGCAAGACTGCAAGAATGGGGCTTTTTACAAGGGCATGTAGTGATAGGACAACAGGTAATGGCTTTAAACTGAAAATGGGCAGATTTATATTAGATATTAGGAAGGGATTCTTTACTGTAAGGTTGGTGAGGCACTGGAACAAGTTGTCCAGAGAAGTTGTGGATGCTCCATCCCTAGAAGTGTTCAAGGCCAGCCTGGATGGGGCATTGAGCAACCTGGTCCGGTGGAAGATAGCCCTGTCCACAGTGGAGGGGTGGGAACTAAATGATCGCTATGGTCCCTTCCACCCCAAAACATTCCGTGATTCTATAAAACCTGCTGTGATTCGAGAGGCTTGCCAGAATTTCATGCTAACATTCCTCTTTCTATCGTCAGAGGGAGCTGCAGATGCTAAGAAGGTGGTTCTGGATTGGTGCTTGTAGTATATGACAGTATTCAGGGAAAAGATTTTGCTTTGATAAAAGTCCGGGGACCACTGGGGGTGTAACAATTCAGCACAGGTGCAGGGTTTTCAGGAGATCAGGAGATGTAGGGTGCAGCAGCACCTGTGTCCTGAACCCCACAGTGCCCAAGTGCTCATGTTTCAATGCCTATCCCACGTCTTCCAGGGCATGCCATGTAGCAGAGTCTAAGACACCCCTTATTTGTAGGGAAAGGTAAATAATGAGCGACTTTGACTGTCAGCACTTCTTTACTGCTCCCATCACCTCTATGCTCCCACCAGAGGGAACTCCCACCATGGGGCAGCAATGCAAGTGTAAGGAAGCAGCTGAAGTGTACCTTGATTTTAGGTTCCTTTTTTCAGGGGAATCCTGTCAGAAAACTGAAGAACTCCTTTAAAGGCACCTGTCACCTCTGGACCAGCAGCTTCTGAAAATTCATGTTCTTGAACCCAACAAAAATATGTCAGAGTTTACAATTGCGATAGTGGGGTAAAATGACATTTTCCCAGTATGAGACTCCTCTCCATTATTTAAATGAATGAAAGAAAAGGAAAATCTCATCATTTCAAGCCTAAGCATTTAGTAGTGCTCTCATTTCTTTTCCCTGTTTCTGAGGTGATGCTTAATTTGTGAGTTCTGGATATCCTTCTGGACCAGAAAAAAAAAGAACTTTGCTAAAGTAGGTGCAAAAAATAACCAAAAATAATCACAAAGAAAGCTGTGAGTAGACGTTCTGTATAATGGATGATGTTGTGAGTGACTGACAACTCTCTTCTTGTTACTTGATTCCAGCCCTTACAGATGGGTCTTCCAGAATTGTGAGACTCTCAGGTTTCCAGGAGCATGCCCAGACTCGGCATTTCCTTCAGTAGTGAAGGCAACAGAGCTGCCTCTGCTTAATGTTATAAGGAAGCAGATTCAGCTGGGATGCCTTAGTATTATTTGATATGCTTTTAGATACCCCTGCAATTATTACTGAAGAGCTCCTCACAGTGCGAACAGGATTAGCTCCTGCAGCCCTGCTCAGTAACATCAGACACTCTGTTCTTTCTGGCATTTGAGATATGCAAACACCCAATGGTTTTACTGGCCAATGTCCATAAATATTCATTATTATTAGATTTGTGGATTACATGCCAGTTGGACTGGTGTTTATTGAATACTGTCAGCATTTTTACCATGAAATTTTAATTTACTGTTCTTAATGTGTAGGTCCGGATACACTGCTTCATATTTTTAAACAAACGAGAGTAGTACCATGAAAAAGCTGTATTTTTGTCTCTGTTCTTATATTCACAACTGTTGCATTGAGGCTTTACTCATAGTTAACTCTCCTATCTTTCCTTCAGCATTGTGATTTCTGGGTGTACATGATAAATAATATCATAAATATAATTTAAATAACAAGCTCTTGCTTGAAAAGAAATTTGGGTTCTCCACACCAGCAGTGGATTAGTCCAAAAGCAGCAAAACTTCCAGCAGATGTTATGTTTGTTTTGAACAGAGAACAGGAAGAAAGTGGGCACTGATATCACAAGGTGTGAGAAGCATTGTAGAGTCGCAGTTTTCTTCTAGCGATGTAAGATTGCCTTTGCTTTAGCGATGCTGGAAGTACCTCTTAACTGTGGAAACTCTGACAGCTCTCTGCATGGTACAAGAGATTAATTCAAAGCCAAGTGCAAAACAAAAACATCTGCTTATTCATCAGCCCAGTCTTACAGAAGTGATCCTATTATGTACCTCTGGGAAAGAACAGACTCATTAAAAAATCAAGCCAGAGAACTTCCCATAACCGAAAAGCCTTGATTCTCTCAGACCTTTTCATTTTACCACTTCTTCCCCTACTGTGCTCATTAAACATTAAGGAAAAAAAATAATTAAGGATCTAATAAATAGGACCCTCTCTTTTAGTTGGCCATCTGGTTCAGGTGGATAATTGTGTTCTGACATCTGTTCAGTGATATGCTCTATATAGCAGTATTTAAATTTGTGACCTTAAGGCATTTTCTACTGGACACAAATATATCTGCCCCTACAATAACATTCTAGGGGTCTGCAGGGTCACCTCTGGGAAGCACCCAGCACATTTGAATTCTAGTACTGCTAAGTGGTAACCAACAAACCAAATCTGTTTACTGGCAGTTCAACTTGTCAAAAGATGTGCTCCCTCCACCTCTAGCCTTGAAAGGGCATAGTGAGGATGTTAAAGGATTTTAGAGATGATTTCTGCCTTTACATTTCAATTGTATTTTCTGCAACGCTGTCATTGCCCAGCCAGGAGCCCACAAGGCTCTTATTGTTTTTCCCAAGGAGGCTGGCAAAAAAATGCACAAAAGCATGTTAGCATCTGCTTGATTTTTCCAGCCTAACAAAATCAAACATACATCCACTGCAAAATTGTAAAGCTGACCCCCATATGGTCTCCTATTAACTCACCAACTCCTGTCACTCCCAGGTGTTCGCTTCACTTGAAAAGGCTCTTTCTCTGTCATGAGTTTTGTGATTAAATGCTCTCCACTGAAAATGCCAAGTTACTGAGTGAGAAAGTGTGAACAGGAGGGGTTCTTTCTTTGATAAATAAAGCCATTTCTGAACATTGCAGAAAAGACGTTTTAGGATGTTTTGCTTCAATAGTTTCTAATTTTTTTCTAGTCCAAATCAGCTTTCAAAGTGCAGGTAGTCCATGTTAACCAGAGGTAAAGATGATCAAAGGTAGAAATAAAAAACTTAGACTCTTAGACTCTTTGGATGAACTGATCTATAACTGATTTCAGATACCCATTACATCCCATTTTACAGCAGTGCCATAATGCAGCTACCTGAGCAATTTCTGCTCAGCAAATTTGCAGTAAGTTTCAGAGGTCGTATGTTCTCTGCCTCAGTGTTGTTCCCTGTGAGTATTTTCCATAAAACCTTTGTAGGACTGTGCTGAGTGATGAGCACAGCCTTCTCCTTTGACTAGCCCTGTCAACACACCTGGGATCACTTTACCTTGAAAGCACAGAAAATGTCACCACCTCTTCCTCAGGTGTTTGCCCAAAACTTGCTGCAGAGTTGAGAGTGGCAAAGTCTTGTTGTGTATGGAGCTCTAACCCAAAAGACAGCACCTTCACAGCCTGTCTGATCACACTTTAATCCAGAAACAGGCAGCCCTTGTAATGTTGTGGACACTTTAATATAACCCCCCCCCCCAACCCATGTGAAAGCTGTTTATTTTATCCTGGGGTCTCAGGGGCAGAACACACTGCACAGAGGAACCACAGGTAAATGCTGGGGATGTGGATGCATCCCTGTCTCTGCCTGAGTGTGGGTGACAGGCACCGTAGCATGGAGTGGCTGGAGCTGACAGGCACCTCTGGCCCATCCCTATCTCCAGCAGGGTCAGCTAGACCTGGTTGCCCAGAACTATACCCAGGTGGATTTTGAGTATCTGCAAGGACACAGACTACACAACCTCTGCAGACAACCTGTGCTGGTGCCTGGTCAACTTCACAGTAACAACACTTTTTTTATTTTTGTTTCAGTTTTGTGCACATTGCCCCCAGTCAAGTCATTGTGTACTAATGAAAAGATCCTGGCTCACTCTTCTCACTTTCCCATCAGGTGTTTATAGACATTGGAAAGATCCCCCTGAGTTAGGTCTAACCCATCCTATACAGGCTCTGATCAACTTTTTTTTTTGGTGCTTTGCCCTCTGCCAAATTCTCCAAGAGATGAGTGCTGCTGCTGGACTTTGGACAGTTACTGAGAAACAGCACTCAATCTGTGTACAACTATTTCATGTTGTACACTCCTGAGGTCATATTCACGACTTGGATAAAAGATCAGTGTAGGAGTTTAGTCACCCTTCTTATACGATAATGCTTTAAGGCAACCCTTCTTCATCATATTTAGCGGAGTTTTATATGTGAATAAGAAAAGAAGGATTTGTCCCAGTGCATGTAGAAACTGATATTCCCTTTGTTGTCTTATTAGATACATCCCATTTTCAATTGTTTTAAAATGGCTGTTTCAATTGTTTTGAACTAAAATCAAAAAGAAAAATCCATGGGTTGATGTTAGTGTAGAGATCGGGTTAATATTGCTAGAGACAAAAGCTAAAAAAAAAAAAAACTGGTTAGAAACAATACATAGTCTTCTTATTTCAGGTATGATGTGACTCATATATTCACAGAATTGTAGAAAGGCTTGGGTTGGAAAGGACCTTAAAGACCATGTTGTTCCAAACCCCCAGCCATGGGCAGGGACACATTTCACTAGACCAGGATGCTCAGACGCACACCCAACCGAGCGTGGAATACTCCCAGTGGTGAGGCCTCCACAGCTTCTCTGAGCAACTCACCATCTACTCAGTGTGCAACAGATACTAAGGTAAGCTTCAGAACATATTTCCTTCTCAAATTTCCTCACCTTCTAACCTACTCACTTCCTCACCAATATATTCACCTCGAGGGAGAAGGAGAGAGAAAATCAGCTTTTAAGAAGGTCTGAGCATAGTCATTAGGATCTAAGGTTCATGTAAACCAGCTAAAACTTACAAACAACATTAATATAGCACTACAAAACATAATTTATTGAAAGGAAATTCAAGGCTTTTGCAAAAGACTTTTGGCACAACTTCTTTCTAGAACAATCTATGAAAGAGCTCTGCCTCCTCTTCTCCTTGACAAATTTGTAATGTGTATTTCATGGACAGAAACTCAGTGTGTCTTTAACAACCTCAAGTGATTTATATAAATCCAGCATCTCTTCCTTCTTTAAGGTTTATGGAAATCCAATTATTTTCCCCCACAGGATAAAATCTATCACACTAAGTCAGTGTGATACTTGACTTTGTGTACAGTGGCAGTTCATTTGTCAGAGCTGTGAAATATTGCATTTTAAGGACAGTAATCAAGCTCTCCTGATGTCATTTCTGTTGACATTCTGCCCAAGGTCCATTTGAGCTTAGAACTTGACTTTGTGATCTAGCAATATTATGGTACAACACTTTGCACAAATTACTTATCTGAAAGCAAAAAAACTACATTAGTGTAACGTGCAGGTGTCTCAATTATACTCCAGCATATGTGCTTTAACTTTTAGTGCAGAGGTTTTCTAATCCAGTTATCCTTGTAAATTTATTTGTAACAGAATCTACAGTTAATTATTTGCTAAGGTAACTGTGGTCCATTTTTACTGTGTTATCATGTGCATCTACTGCATTTTCAAATCAAGTCTGTGAGGATTTAATATTTCAAATCAGGCTGTATGCAATTAAACAAAATCAATGCTTAGGTAATTGTTATTTTGTGTTATATGCAGTAAAGCCACTTTTTTTTTTCTTTTTTTCCCCTTGTAAATCCCAGGGATTTTGCACTGATTTCCTTCTTGAAGATTGAGAAGGTGTAGGTCATTTTCAAATGGCTAAACATAAACACATATATTTTCATCACATTAACAACCTCCTGTCTGAGCCTGGTTAAATGAGGCATTTTCCAATTGTGAGATGCTGCTCTTCTATCCCACTTTAATTGGAGGCAACTGCTCCAGCTGGACTGGCTGTCTTACACAGAAGATGATGACGTTGTTGACAGGACACAGGGTCTTCTAACCATCTGTCTCTAATAGCAAGATGCTGGGCTCTCTTCAGCATCTTCCTATTGGCTGGGATTTTTAAAGGTGATGAAGAAGATAAAATTTATATTCGTGTTTCTTTGGATCTGCTGATCAAACACACTTAGATTTCTCTGGTAATTCTAACTTTTCTGCAATGAAGTTTGTTTAACGACCTAACTATTCTCAATCTATGAAGGCTGGTTAGTACTACATTTCCATAGACGCATGCAAAGGATGTAAAAGAAAAAACTGTGGAAGCAAATGGTGTTCTTTTGTTGTTCATACAGCAATTGTACCTCTCAACTCAGATCACTGGATATTTCACTCCTGCTTTCCACTCCAATGCATGTGCAGCTGTGTTTGCCTGGGACCTTGCTGCAAACCTAAAAACAGCTTCAGAGCATCAGCTCTCACAGCTTAAAAAACCATAGGTCAGAAATCAAAATCATAGGAGGTTAATCTAAAAACAGAATTAAAAACACTGGATAACACTGGGCAGCAATCTTCTACTTTCTTTTTTCTCCCCGTTTTTCATACATTTCACAATTTGGAAAGTCAATGTGAGTTTCCTGCACAAAATTACAGCCCCAACTTTTGTGATGTTGCTTTAACTTCCCCATTTGTTGCTCTCTTCACACTGATGTTCCATTGGAGACCTCATGCCGCCTTGTCCTGGCTGTCAGCATTCCTGGAGATGTGCTCCTCTCCTTTTCCATGCTGACAATGAATTCCCTATTCTGCATGTGATGGGTGGACAGGGCCTCTTCCGACAGCCTCAGGAAAGCATTACACTGGGCTGCAAATGCTTGTGCCATCTGTTGCACTGAAGGCTGCAGCCATGCCAGTGCCACTGAGGGGACATCGCAAGTGACGGCAATAAATGCTCTGAGGCTGATACTCCTTCTCCTGAGAAATGCTCCCCTAACATCAGGCTGCCTTTTTAACCATGCCTGAGCACTGGAAACCTTTTTCCAGAATTAATATGAGTTACTTGTGTTCTCCTGATGATAAATTTTGTATCCCTAAGACGCATGGAGCAATCCTCACAGTTATTTATCCTTGCTATAACCAGAAAAACGCCTCAGCTTTCTTTCAAAGTGAAAGCTTACCACAGCCATGTTAAGAGTAGCAGATTCCCCATTTCTTTCAGCTTATTCCCCGGCTACTTCAAAAAGACCCTTATGCAGCCAGAGAGGGCTGCAAATAGGGGGTCTTCATTGCTCCTGGAGGAGGCATCCTCCATCAGACCCTCTTGCTGGGCCAGCAATGAGAGCAAAAAGGAAAGCCTGGGAAATGATGGATTATTACCCCTAAATACCATAATCACGAGCCTTGAAGGAATGTGTTATTTGCCAGTTTCTTTTGCAAAAAGATAACTCACCCACTGGGATTTTTATCAGTGTATTTAATACCGTAGCTCCCTCACTGCAGGTAGAGAGGTGCATGCAATTAACATGTTCTTGGTGGTTGTGCGTTTCTTTCTCTTCATCGCTGTCTCCAAGAGCATTGGAATTAAGAATGAGAAATTGTTAAAATGCAAAGCTTCAAGCTCTGTACACAGCTCCAGTTTCCCTGAAGACTCTAAATGAAGTGAGGAAGAGTTCAAGGGGATGTCTGAGACTCAACCTCTGCCACGAGATGCAGTATTGTTATATTGCTAATGGACTAATCCTGTGTATAGACTAACCAAGAACTTATATTCTGCCTTTTCTCTCAGAGGAAACACTTTGCAGTGAAAAAGAAAATATATAAAATAAAATACAGGTAGAACAGTCTAAGTGATAGGTCTGAAAAACAGAGCTGTGTAGAAGCGGCAGCACTAGGACTGGAGAGTTGGCAGCAGGGAGTGAGAAACACTGAGGGGGAAAGAGGTCTGTGGAGTGGGGTGAGGATATGTGTTGGATAAGGAATGTGTATATCAACAAAGGAGTGCCTTCACAAGGAAAGAGTGGGGAGCAACGGAGACACACTGGGGCTGACCAGGAGAGAACTGGAGGACTGGCAGTTTGGGTCAGAAGACATGGGAGAGAGAGGATGCCTCAAGGGGGGTAACGATGGGAAGCTGACAAGCTGTGGGCAGATGACACAGGGAGGCAGCAGGACAGGCTGAGCAAGGGTGAGCAGCTTTCTGTGGGCTGGTGTTGACATGAAAGCTTCTCCCTAGGACTGAGGTTGTTTGAGACTTACTGTCAGCCTTCTGACAGAATTAGACATGTGATCCTCTCCTTCTTTTATTTGCTTTCCCTTCTAGTATCTTTCAGTGTAAGACAGAATAAGATAGCGACTAAAAAGGCTTGTTATTAACACCAGTGCAGAACCATGGCTTCTGGCCCCCAGAGAATGTTTCATTCTTAGAAATGAAATAATATTCCTTCTTTTTATATGAAACATCAAAAATGATAGTATGGAAAAGAGTAGGACCAAAAAGAAAGGAAGACAATGAACAAGAACACAAAAGCATCTAGAAGACCCCAGAGAGGTGGCAGGTCACTTGGGAGGTTCAAGGGAAAACATGATCTCTCCCTGAAGGCAGGTGAGGGTGCAGGGATGAATGGGAACAAAAAGAGACCTCTATTTCCGAATAGCCTGGGGTCTGACTTGCGTAACAGCCTACAATTCAGTGGAGAGGCCAGAATGTTTTTGCACAGTAGTTTTCAAAGTCTACTGTAGTAATTTAGAAAATATTGTACTCTTAGAAAGGTGAGTTTCATGCTGTTAAGATCAACTCAAATGACGTTCACAAATGACATATCACCTTCTTAAAGAAATACATTTTCCAACAAAGGCAGTGGGAATTTAAAAATGCTAGTGGCTAAAAAGTATTGGACTTCAGTCCACATGCTTCTGAAACTTTGAGAACACTTTGAGAAATCTGGGACTGGGAGAGGGAGCACTGAAGTCTTGTGTTCTGTGCAAAGCTGCTTAACTGTTTTCCATTGCATTTTCAGAGATTCTGGTATCAATTCCTGCAGCTGGCAGATGTGTGAGATATCTGAGAGCTGAAAGCAGTGCATAAGCAGCAGCTCAATCACAGCCATCACAAAGGCTTAGTAGAGACCATTGTGTCTCAGTAAAAGCTGAAAGTAAAAGAAATTGGTATCACAGCAGAAAAATACGGTGACAGGATAGAATGTTGTACTTACCTGCAGAAGCAGTTGTTAAAATGTTGCGTGGGTTTTTTTTAAATAAATCATTGAGCTATTTTCTTTCTAAACAAGAGAAACTTAAAGGCTTGATTATTTTTCAAAGCTATTGAAGTTGCAGGTGTGAACACCATTTCTATCTCTGTGTGTATGTTTTTAAAAAAAGCACAATCTCACCGCTTTTGAAAGGACATATGCTGCAATCAGACCATATCAACACTTTTTAATCCTGTGCAATGAGCTAAAATAATGAATATGTGATTGTAAAAGTCAATCAATATGTGTCTTTATTCTACCTAGAACACTCTCTCCTGAAAGGCAAAAAATAGATATTAAGCACTTTAAAACTGTATCAGTTTAGTATAATGTGGAAATGAGAAATCAGGTTTTGGAGCAATTTATTAATTAAAAATTTTTTTGAGATGGAGACCATTCAGTTTATGTACAAGTAATTTCCTTGTGACTATCCCAGAGTGCTCTTTCCAGTCCAGATTAATGTTTTCTGGGTATTCTCGGTATTTGAAAGAGATATTAAAAAATAATTAATTGTAACATTTGTATTTAACACCATATCTGATCTCCGAGACTGTGTAGGTTAGATGAAAAAAAATTTTAAAAGGGAAGGAAAAAGGCTTGTGGACACCATTTGTCACAAACAGGGTCCACTGCTTGTCCTAGTCAGTCTTGTCAGAATCACAGGCTAATTCCAGGGCTGGAAGGGACACCTTCAAAGACCACCTAGTCCAACCTCCACTGTCATGGGCAGATACCTAACTAAAAAATGGCTGTAAGGCAGAGTCCGCTGCCAGGGGAGGATCTCAGGTTTTTAGTTGATTCAGTTTGGTTTTGAGTGGGAGGAATTTAGAATAGATGAGAATTTCTGAAGAGTAGAAGAGAATTTCCATGAAAGTGATTTTGCATAATAAAATTCATTAGTCTAAGGAATCGGCAGGGAAAAAGTGGCAGAATTAGTTATGGAGTGAAAGAAAGCAAACTAAGAAACTAGGAAATTGGTGGGAAGAATTTCTAGACAAAGTCAACTCTTTTAAATACAAAAATGTGCCAAAGACTGACAACTATTGTAGGAGATTATGTGAAAAGCAAAGTGGCAAGCTGAACCATTGCAAATGAAAAAATAAGAGAATTAGACCAACAGAATTATCCCAGAAGTTCTTTAGGGAGTTGAAAATCAAATAGATATTCTGAAAAATATGGGGAAAATGGAGCAGACTTTAAATCAAAGAGGATAAGGTTAAAAGTGATGTGAAGACTACAGCAAAATTAGGGGAACCAAGAAAGAGATGTGCTGACTGGATTAAGAGCAAGTTTAGATCTACCACCTCAAAAGGGAAAAAACAAATTAATTAATGCAAAAATGCAGAGATATTGTGTGCTTTCTTGGCATAAAAAGAGTTAACTGCAATCACTGAGTTACTAACTTTCATCTAAGGTGGTGATGAAACAGGAACAGGAAAGAAAAGAGTTTTTACAAGAGATATATTCAAGCTGTTTGATGAAGAAGACTGTAAGAGGGAGAGAAACAGACTTACCTTTAAAAATCAGAAAAAAATGAACTCATGAAATCACATACCCATCAGTTCAACTTCGATCCACTGAAAGAATGGATCTAGCGGATAAGAGGGAATAAAAACAACCAGCATAGACCTGTAAATAATGCATCCCACCAAACCAGCCTACTTCTTTTCTTTGGCAGGGTAGCCAGCCTTGTGACTTTAGAGGGTTGGTATGATTCATTCTGGTTTTAGTGAAGTTCTTATAACAGCAGTAGACAAATATCCTGCAGATGCAATCATTAAAAGTGGGTGTATGACAATGTGATGAAGTCCTCTTCACAAGAGTTAATCAAAGATTCTCTCTTACTCTCCAAGGGCATTGGAGTGTGGTTGTACAGGGGTCAGAGTTATTAGCAGTTTCAAAATTGTGTTTAATAGCTGAGATGATGGAACAGAATGCGTGAGCATCAGATTTGAGAATGACACCAACCTGAGTAAAGAGAAATTGCAAGGAAGGACAGGAATGTAAAATGGTTCTCAGTGAAATGAAACTCAGTGAAGTCAAGTAAAAAATGCTACATTTATGCAGAAGGCTTCCATATATGATGGAACATACCTGGCTGAGTGTCAGTACTGCAGGCAGAACCCACACGGATGAAATGATGAAAAAAACAAACATTTTATTCAGGAAAATATTTTTTTAAAAATAGTAAGATGGGATCACATTTATAAGTGTAGAATTCTAAAGTGGAGGTCACTGACTTTTTGGAGTCATACACAGTACATGACATCTGAAGGGTGTTATCTAGTAGAATTATAGGGAAATGAGGGAGTCCAGAAGTGACCTCCAAAATGTGAAGAGGTTTACACAAGTAATTTATGAAGGAAAGAGAAAAGTATTTTTTCTGGAAAATGGGAATATGAACAGACTGATTACTGAGAAAACAGGACACAATGATGTTACCATCTGCTGAAAAGGGAAAGCTATGCTCAGGTGTTCTCCTTTCCAGCACAGTGGAAATCTACTCACTGTCCGGAAAGAAGATTTAGGATAAGTATTTGGAAAAACCTTCAAGCAGGATGGTAAGGAATTGGGCACCAGCTAACAAGAGAAGCTACAGAAAGTCCTGCTCTATAGTTTCTTAGGAATGTGTTAGTTAAAGTATGTGCTTGGGGGTGGCAAAGGTAAATTCAATCCTGCCTTAAAGCAGACTGCAGTGAGCACAGGAGTCTTCTGCTGACTGACTTTTCTACAGCTGCCTTCCCTTCCGGGTGCTTTCATCAGGCTCCCCCTCCAAACAAACCACCTGCCATGCATCTCTATCCCTACTGTCTTCTCAAGGTTTCCCATTTCACTGCTTCCCATTGCTCCAGGAAACCAAGGAGAAAACTGGTGCCATGATGAGAAAAAGGAGAAGGTGCACACAGGCACCCCCAGTCTTGGACATCTTCAGATGCATGCAGTAATCCCCACAACCCCCAGGCCTCCAAAGGGAGCAGGATCCCCCCCATGTAACAGCTGAATTTATATAAATACATGAATATTTATGCACATTCAATACCTCTGCTCATCTTTATTTCCTCAAAGATACTGGAAGGTACACTAATGAGGCAGGTGGCAGGGGGAATGATGAACGATGGGCGTCAGCGGGAAGAGCGGGTGCCAGCCTTTGCCATTCACCACCCCTGAGGCTGCACCAGCTCAGAGCCTCCTGCACCTGCAGGCAGGATGCTCTCTGACAGAGCAAAAGGCAGCGGAGCTAGAAAGAGTGGAGAAGCCTGAAACTTGTCTGACAGTGCTGAAATCACGGCCCCAGTTCAAAAGTTTTAAGTCCCAGGTAATTTGAAGCAACTTTTTCTGCAGTCAGTGAGTTGGGATTTTTCTTAAATGATATAAATAACTGCAAAAACATACATTCTTGGATGCCCTAAGGACTAGTTAACAACACAGTTTAATGTGTTGTTTAATACCATTAGTCTATTTCCTTCTGCTATTTATCTCACAGTAACAAAACATAGGGGCAGACAGCCCATGAGTATGTTTTACAATTACCCTGCTAGTGCAGTATCTCAGATCTTTGCAGTAGAATATCTGTGTATGTTCGCATTCATCCCTTCAGGAAAATATTTCTCTTGTGTCGAAACAAATGGTTCGAAGAAATTCAGCAACAAAATGTTTTAATGCAGCAATAAGGTTGTGCTGTGATAGTGTATGTCCCTTTGTGGTCTTTGTTTTAAGAACACCTCAAACATTTAATGTCCCAGAAATAAAGGCACATTGTTATAAGCCATTGTTAGACATTGCTACAAGCCTAACCTGGCCTCCACACTCAGTATATCCACAGAAGACATATTTATGCTTTCGCTTGCACAGAGTTGAGCAGGATCTACCTCTGCTTGCCTTATATTCAACCCTTTAGCCTTTCAAAAAAGTCTGCCTGTGCTAAACCACATACTAAACCATCTTGTGTGTATTACATCATAGCTATATTTCCCGTCTGTAAACCCATAAAGTGCTTTCAAAACCTTGTCACTGGATATAGCTGGCCTTAATGGGACAGGAAGGAAACGGAGTAAAGGCACTGTGGCTGTGCACTGCAGTGCAATATTTCTTGGTTTTCCAATATTCTGAGTGTTGCTGAGCTCAGTATTCTGGAAGGACAAGACTTAACTCACTGACTAACTGAGAAAGGATTTATGAAAAAAAATAATTGCCTCTGAAATGGCGGAAATTAAGTAGCACAGACCCAAAATGAATGCTTGCAGGGTCTGCACACTCTATGACACCCTGCAACATTTCAGTGCTGTAGCTAAGGCAGTTTGCTTTATTTCTCGGTGATGTATGGGGCTCATCTGCAATTGGCTTTGCGTAATAGGCATTACCTGCAGACAGATATGCTGATGTCAGATATGTCAATGACACCAAGCTGGGTGGCACAGCTGACACACCTGAAGGATGCGGCGCCATCCAGAGGGACCTGGATAAGCTCGAGAAATGGGCCCATGGGGCTCTCTTTAATAGGAGCAAGGGAAACGTATTGCACCTGAGCCAGGGAATCCCCAATATCAACACAGGCTGGGGAATGAGCAGAGTGAGAGCAGCCCTGCGGAGAAGGACTTGGGGATGCTGGTGGATGAGAGCCTGGGCATGAACCAGCATTGTGTACTCAAAGCCCAGAAAGCCAAATGTGTCCTGGGCTGCATCCAAAGCACCATGGCCAACAGGATGGGGGGGGGGGTTCTACCTCTCTGCTCTGCCCTCATGAGACTTCACCCAACGTAGTGCATCCAGCTCTGGGGTCCCTGGCACAAGAAGGACATAGCCCTGCTGGAGCGAGTCTGGAGGTCGCCACCAAGTTGATCTGAGAGATGGAGCACCTCTTCTGTGAAGAAGTTCACGTGGGAAGCAGATCTCAGAACCTCCCAGTGACTTTCTGCTATTTGAGGAATTAAAACAAAGTCCTGCTTCCCTGGAGTTCAGAGGAATGCTAGCAAAGCAGCTGCTGGCACCCACGAAATGTGGGACTCACACCCTACATTTGGTAGAAGTCTTGAGGAGCACAGGTATTTTCTTCAAAGAAAGAGGAGCTCTGGATGAATTGAATTCCCCTTCTCTGAACCTCTGTTTCTAGACAGAGGTGCTCATTGTATAGGGACGCTTGTGCTGTCAAATTTAACTTGCTGAAACATTTGTAGAGCTAGTTTTATGCTCAGGCACATGAACTGCCCTGCCAGAAGTGGTGCATTTGATGTGAGATGGAATAATATTTGACAGCAGAAGGGCTGAATTCCCAAAATGCTCAGCCAAGGCTCCTTTAGCATGACAAGGCGTGTGCACCTTTTGTAAGGAGGATGTCTGCAAGCATAATTGGTTTGTGTTGGTGTCTGCAGCTCTGACAGAAATTGGAGCTGAATATCCAGTTTTCCCCGGTGGATTTTGTACAATATAGGACAATGCTCAGCACAGTAAACAGAGAGCTGATCTTTTTCAAAAGCTGGTACTAAGAGCTCTCTCAGGGTCCCAATGAGGGTGTAACAAGCAGCTTTGGCTATGCTATGAGGAGTGCACATACAAAAATTTATGTGACAATGATCTCCAAAATCCCATTTGCTTCCACTTCTATAAATGGAAGTTTCTTTCCCTTGGAACAATACCTAAAAAAAAAAAAAAAAAAGAGCATTTAGAAATAGTATTCACAAAAGAAAAAGTTTAAGTGGTGTAGAAGACACCGAAGGTCTCAAGCTTTACTTGAGAGTTATAAAACAACAGGGTCTGCTCAAAACCTGCCTTCTACTGACATTAGGCTTTACCCAGTCTAGCAGAAGGAAACTGAAATGAGATTTATCTTGTGAATTACAAGCAGAGGATGCTTGTATTGGAAGTCTAAGAAGTATGAACAAAATAAAACAAATAAACAAATTTGAAAAATAAACAATTAAATCCCAGAAGAAAAAGGAAATGTTCTTCTCAGCAACAACAAATTTATGCCAAATTCATGGAACCTGTTCAGAAGGTTCTATATTTTTGTATTTTTGGGGGGAAGAGGTAATAAAAACTCATCTTGTTTACAGTATTGGAAAAGAAGCAAAAATAAGAATCAGTGATCAATCACGATAAACCACTGGGCTTTCATAGTGTGGGAGCACTTGCTCTGTGCAAACACGTAACTATTGCAGTCCTGTCCACTCCTCCCATCTGTGAACAGCCAGTGGACACTCCGGCCTCCCAGCTCCTCATGCTCTCTCTCCCTCTGCCTTCTCACTTCAGTTCAGGTTTTCAGTCTCTTCATTTATCACTCCTCCCAGACATTAGCTACTTGAAGAGCCATATTTCTCTTCTACGCTGAAGTCCCGCCCCTTTCCTTCTTGCCCTGCTCTCCTTTTGATACCACTTTTCTTACCCAGCTAATTCCAGTCTTTTTCAACCCAATAAACCTTCAACCAGTTTCAGCATTCCCCTTAACAAAGGGAGTTCCCACTATTGCCTCCATTGCTCTTTCTTCATCCTTCCCAAATTTCCCTTATTGACATCTTCTCTCAGCTTCTCCAGCACAGGTAATCCTACACTTCTCTGCCCTTCCATCCATGACAGGGCTTAACCCTGACCTTTTGCAGTCCATTTTTGTCTAAGTGTGCTTTAAGTGTCTAAGTGTGTGCTTGTGATGTCTCAGGTCATAACTAAATAGATTCTTTAGTGTAGCAATGTGCTTCAGTACTTTAAGCAATAATTAAGTACACAAAATTTTATGAGGAAAACAAAATGAATATTCTTTTTTCCTTTTCCTGTGAGGAGAGAACAAACAATTTAAGAGGAGCTTTCTCCCTGAATGTCCAACAATATTCAGCTTCATGGTTACATGTGGGGAGGGCAATTTCCCAACCATGGTTCTTTTCAGGCTATTTTGGCTTGTGCTCACCCCTCATGGAAGAGCTTGGTGGAATTCCACCCACTGAAAAGGGAGCTTGAAGCACTGACACACCAGAGCGTGGGAGGTTCCCAGGAGTAAGGTGCCATTTGCTGGGATACAAGTACACCACATGTTACAGAATATTGTTTTCTCCATTTCATTTGTCTTTCATTTGGTGCTTTTAAAGACATTTAAATCTGTGCATTTTCCAGGATGAAAATATATTATTAATAGACCAGCTATTTGCATAATAATACCAACAGTAACAGCAGTATTTGTGTAGAAATCAGAAATGTTCTTGTAGGTTTGAGCACATTGAACAGTTTGTTGCCTTACCTGCTGCTGACCAGCTGTGTGACATCCTGAAAGGAGGAGAAAGCATGTAAGTTTTCTTGCTGATGTCCCTCACTGTGCCTAATACTGTGTGTGGCAGTCCTTTGAGAATAAAAGGGGCTGCAGAGAGGCCATTAGGCACAGACAGAGAGCAGGTTTGATTACAGTCACAAAAGAAGTACTGGAGTGTGTAGGTAAGTCCCACTTCCCCACAGAGGTGAAACTTATCAGACCCAGCCGTGCTATTGGCAAGTGAGGTGATTAGACAAGGTGGACTGCCTTGACTCCTCTGCAGCCAACAGAGAGAAAAGTGTCTCCAGAAGGGGTTTTGTTTCATCCTGAGGTGGGTGGATGGCAAAGGAGGAATGACTCATCTTCTGGGTTTGCACCTCTGTCTTTATTCACAATGGTGGAAGCTTAATGATGAGTTATCACAAGGTGTCCAACCTTGTGAATTGCATGAGACAAGTCACACTCAAAGTACCTGTGGCAAACCAGGTCATCACTGCAGGAGCAGGGGCCCTGCAAAAACTGTATTCAAAAAATTCAGAAAATTTGGTGTGCAGCCACACTTGAAGGCAGAAGATCCTGACTCCTGCTGTGTTCAGCATCCCTGTCTGGGGTTCAAGCCAGAAGGAGCTGTTGGAGGTGAGCTTCTTCAAAAAACTATCTCCCAAAGTACGCTTTTGGGTTAGCTGTGAGAAATCTGGCAGCCTATTAGCTACTAGGCAGTCTGTAGCTCATTTATCCTTAACACTCTGCTGTCTCAGAGTTTACTTGTAAGGATAACTGGTTAATGGCTATTCAGCACAAAAGACAAGAACAGGAAACAGGAAAATAAATAAATCAAACACACAGATACAGAAACCTGAAAAGGCTGATTGATGGGCCAGTTAATGAACCACTCATGTACAACCTTGAAGCATCAGATGTTCAGACTCAGCTTTGTACAGGTAAGAAGGAAAGCAAGATTACATTGCGTCTCATGGGAAAGAGACAACTTAAGAGTTGAGGGGAGATGTGCAACTGTTTTAAACTTACTACATAGGATTTAGGGGGAGAACCAAAAGGAAGCATCAAGGTGAACATGGAAGGGACAAGTGTGGGGGAGAAAAAGGGATGGGAATAACCAGAGTATAATAATGTGCAATTAAGTGGTGGTCAGTATGCTCACCTGGACAGGCTCTGTTCCTGAGCACCACAGTCTCTCCCATTTTCTTGTTAATCTTTGTCCATAACTATCTGCAGTGTGAGTGTGCCCTCTTCCCTATGTGCAATCAGACAGCAAGCTTCAAGCCAGACAAGCCAATGAGCAGGGCAGGTCTATGGCTGGGTACTGGACGGACCATGGGTCTGGGGTTGAAGTTTAAGGAATATGCTGGACACATACTCCCTTGAAAACTGGGATGCCTTGGAGAAGGACTGGAAAGAATATCTCCTACTGCACACAGGGTTTAAATCACTGACAGAAAAAATAATCAGCTCAGATGAGTTCTCCCTCATGTTGTTCCAGTTTGCCCATGGTGGATCTGTAAGCAGAAACAACTCTTGATATGAGAGACTCCAAGGCATGAAATTCAAGTTCTTAATTTTAATTTTAGAAGTTAGGCAAACCTTTCACATAAAAGGAGATTTATTTTTTGTATTAATCAGATATTCAGTTAAACTGTTTTGATTTTCTCTGTAGTCAGCAGGACTCTGCTCAATTAGTACTACAGACAACCTAATCTATGGCAATAATAAAACACCAGAGGAGATTACTATTAGTTTTTGAATAATGTAAGGAACAAATAGTCACTGCTTAATTTTCCATTTGGTTCCACAAGAGTTACTACAGGCCTTAAAAGACTGACAGAAATATTCACCAGAGTCCAGTGAAGTACATGACTTTTGGGAGCTTATTTTGTTTTTCCTCTCAGTGTATTTCTCTCATTTACCAGATTGACTCTGGACTTCAGTTAACATTATTGATCTCATCTTCTAATACATTCTGTAACTATATTATTCTGCATTCATTTTTTCCTCAGCCATAGCAGAGGTACTTTCATTCTTTCATCTTGGAAGAAGGACTGTTTTGTCTGTAAAAGCCATTTCTTCCCTCTGATTTCAAGTGAGAGGGTTACCACCTAGGAGATGTTTTTTGAAACATTGTTTCCCCGGTGACTTCTCCAGCCTTGATCTATCCAGGAGCCTCCAGACTATAAAGGATTTTTCCCCATGAAATTTCAGATTCAATGCCTTGTTTCCATTCATAACTTTTCTCATTATCCAACATGTTTACCTTATAGTTTCAATAGCCTCTTGAAGAAAGGGATAAAAATACCTAAGTGAGGAACATAGAGTACACCACTTTCTCTTGACATGTATTTCGTGTAAATAATAGTTCTTGGCTTGATAACCTTGTCTTGATACAAAGCAACTGAATAAAAAACCCACTAAATTGTTGTTTTAAATAACAGTGTCTAAATAACAGGAGCTTGCATTTGAAAAAGGACAAAGAAAGAACGTTAAAATATATCTTCCAGAGAACACAGATGCAACTACATCTATTTTCTCTTCTTTTTTCCTTATGTCTATAATTTCTATATGATCAGTATCTTTCATGATAGATTGAGCAAGGAAATAAATTATATCCCTCTAATGTCTCTAGTAGATTTATTTTAAGACATATATTAGATTGGGTTCTATATGAAATATTTGAGTTGAAATTGCATAGCAGAACCAATAGTTCAGATTGGAAGGGACATTTGGGGATCATTTAGTCCAACTCCCTGCTCAAAGCAGAGCACACTTCAGAGTCAGTTCAGACTGTTTGGCACCTTGTCTGCCTGAATTTTGAATTTCTGAGGCTGAAGGTCCAGCAGCCCTCTGGGCAGCCCAGACTAGTGTTTCACCACCCTCGCAGGGGACGTACTTTTCTTACATTTGTTTGCAATTTCTTTTGCTTCAACCTGAGACCATTGCCTCCTGCCTTCCTGCTGTGCATACCGAGAAAAGCCTGGTTCTGTTTTCTTCGAAACCTCAGTGCTGGAAGTTGATGACAGCAGTTGGCTGCCCCTAAGCCTTCTCTTTTCAAGATTAAACACACATAGCACCGCCCATCGCTGAAATTGTTCAGTGTCTGCACCTCCTGGAGGTGGTGCAAAGGGTTGGAAGTGCAAAAAGATAAAACACTTCTGCTGTAATAGTGCTGGTTCTCTTACAATCCTAAATGCAATGGTTTGCTGCCTTAGCTACATATCACGCTAAAGGTTTGTAAACAATTTCAGAAAATACCAAGTCACACATTGGTTTGAGAAATAAAAAGTTATTGTCATAACGAAAACAGTGCACCCTATCTCTCTTCTTCATATAAGTTACTCTTTTTATTTCAGCTTTCCATTTTGATTTTATAATTTATGTAAATTATACCCAGGAGAATGGATGTAATTTCTGTAATGCCCCAAAGTCTGTAGTTTAAGGAATTCTCCCTTTACAGCTGAGGAAGGACATCCAGTTCCCAGCACGGCTCTTTGCAGATGTACATCTCTTGTAATATGTTTTGTTACTAATAAAGAACATCTCTCATCTACTTGCCAGTCTATAAAGACATTAACAGCCATACAAAAACAAGAATAGGTAGGGAACAATTAAAAAGCTTTATCCCCAAATAAAAAACTCCTGCTGCAGAACTATCATTTAATTTGGAATAGTGACTGTGCAGAGCTGAGCTAGACCGTGTTTGTGGCTATCAGCAATTTCTTCTATTAGATCATCTAGTACATTTGTAATCTGCAATATTGGTTTTAAACCTGGTTCATGGAAGTTGGTATCTCACACAGACTGGCACATAGTGTCCAGCACATCTGTCACTTTAAATGAGACAAAATGCTCTTCAAAGGAGAGCCTGTCATCTTCCTAAACTCACCTTATCACAAGGGGGACAAAATGGTGCACAGAATAGTTGGGGTTGTAAAGGACCTCTCCAAATATTGAGTAGTCCAGCATCAATGCTAATGCTGGGTCAGCTAGAGGACTGTGTCCAGTTGGGGTCTGAATAGTTCCAGGGATGGACACTCCAAAACCACTCTGGGCAACCTGTGCCAGTGTTTGGTAACAGGTAATAATTCCTTTTCTTATGTTATGATGAAACTTCATGGGTTTAAATTTATGCCTGCTACATCTGATCCTGCCAGTGGGCATCACTGAGAGACCTCTCTTCATTCCTCCTCTTCTCAGGCTGAATAATTCCAGTTCCATACTCAAGAAAGGTCATCCAGTTCCCTCAAGTTATGACATTTTCCCTGGATTCAGTCTGGTATGTCCCTGTCTCCCAGGCGCTGGGGAGCCCTGACCTGGACCCAGTATTTGGTATGTGCCTCACCAGGGCTGAGAAGGAAGGAAGGATCACCTCCCTCAGTGTGCTGATAATGTTCTACCTGCTGCACCCCAGGATACTGATTATTGTTTTCAGCATGAGGGCGCATTTCTGACTCATAGTCAACTTGGTGAATACAAGAACCCCTAGGTCCTTTTCTGTAGAGCTGATTTCTGGTCAGACAGCCCTCTGGCTGTACTGCTTCATGGGATTACTCTCCACATGGTGCAGGACTTTGAATTTCCATGTGCTGAGTTTCATGAGGCTCCTGTCAGTCCATTTCTCCCACCTGTTGAGGTCCCTCTGGACGGCAATGCAACCCTCTGGTGTATCAGCAGCTCCTCCCAGTATTTTTATTTCCTCTCCTCTCCCTGTGTGATCTTTGGTTTTCTTTACGAGCTCCTTTTCATGATTGATTTCAAACTTTAATTGTAACCCAGAAATTTAACTGGTCACACAATTATCCAGAAGGCTACATTCTGCCCAAATGTTTTTAACCAGGCTGTGCTCCATCAGATGCTCTGCCTCTGTTTTGCTTTGTTGAGCTTTTACCTCTGCACCACCCAGTGCATCCCATAAGGAGAATACATTTCTGATTTTACTCAGATCCATTTGAGAGAGGTTCTTTTCCCTAATTAAAAAACCAGGAGAAAGCTACCAAGCACTCACAAACGAAGTTATCCAGTATTTTCAGTTTGAAGCAGTACTGCAAATTTTTGCTCTGAAATACTTGCAGCTAGTGATTTGTGGGTCTAGCTAATAAAACAGTCTTGGATCTCATAATGAACAGAAGAAGTTCTAATACTGTGGTTTAAAATAGTTTCAGGCAAAATTTCCTCCCTCTGAGTGTTTTTCTGTATATCAGTTTGCTTTGACCTTACTTCCAGCATATGCCAAGGTGCAAATACTTAACATCACAAGTAACTACACTGTCAGTATTTAATGTTGTTCATAAATCAGTCCAGAAACTTCCTTCTACAAAAGCAATTTTTCTTCATTAACTGAGCTATTGACATTGGGCAACCATTCACACTGCTTACTTAGTTGCTCTAATTAGTTCCTTGGAAGTATTTACCTCTCTCTAGTGACTAGATGGGAAACCTAGGATCTGAACAGTTAGTAATTTGAATCACACATTTAATCAGGCACAAAAGTTACTTTGAGTGATGGTGAGAACACTTTGTCTATTCAGACCCTCTGACTTTAATAGAAAGTAAAGATCTTTGACATTCTGGTACTGCATTATTTTACAGGCACAGAGAAAAAGCAACTGCACAAAACATGTTAGTTATACAAAAAAGCAGTGGAAGTCTGACTAATTATCTGCTTAAATACTGCATTTTACATAATTCCCACATAATCCACTGTCTGTAGAAACAGAGCTTTTTGTTCCAATATTTAGATGAGTATGAATCTTTATGAGATGTTTAAGTTATTACCATGTTACAGTTTCTATCTTCATGCCTATACATCTCTGAGATGAAGGAATGGTACCACAGTTCTCTTCTGAGAATAAATCAGGAAAATATACATGAAGATGCTAATTTTTATTAAAGACAGAATCCTAATATTTTGGAAATACAAAAATGGAAATCAGTTATCAGATATTTCTTTTAAAATAGCCACAGATGGGTTGTTTTCTAAATGAATGGGATAGCAAAGCTGCAATTGTGATCAGTGAATTTTACTCACAATTCTGCACGACATATTTTGATATTCCCTGTTCTTCTAAATTTTTTAACAGCTAAACTCTCTTGAATAATTCTTCCTAGGGCTTCTCTATGCACAAGCTGAAGAGGACATAGGGCTAATACATGCATTAAATAGAAGGTCATTGGCAAAAATAGGTCTACTGTCAGGACATATTCTTTGTCCCTTATTCCTAAACAAAGAAGCATGGGTTGGTTTGGTTTCTTTTTTTCTTTTTTTTTTTTATGAAAGAAAATCTTTTACCTCTTCACATGTAATTTTACCTTTCTGCTGGTAGCTTAAGAAAATCTCAGCTAAGGAGTTGTCTTCTCTACATTTCTATTACTATTTGCCAGGCAACACCAACCCTGTTGCTGCTGGATATCAGATTATGTTCCAAATTGTTCTGCACAAGAAATTGCATTTTTTAGCCTCTAAACCCTATGGAGTGTCTTCACTCCCTTTTCTCTGGGCAATAGCAAAATTGTGGAGCTCATCCTTATTTTGGACAGAGAATGGAAGCACGGTTTTGTGTAAAAAACCTGTAAAAAATCCTGTAAAAAACAGGTCGCCAATTTTCCTCCAGCTTCCAGCTCTCCAGTTGAAAGTGGACCACTCTTTAACACCTTTTGCTGAAATGGTGTCAGTTGAATTTCCAGGGAGACTTTGGGGTTTTTTACCTCTCTTTAGAGAAAAATTACAAATAATCTTCAGAATATTGCTTTAGTCAGCTTTTATATTTACTTTCCCCAAACACATTTTTAACAAGATGCTAAGAGATTTGGCCTTTCATATGCTGTCATTCCGGCAGGAGTTAAAGTCTGCAAGAACATTTATCTGAATTTGTGTACACAGCAATTATTTCAAATTGTAAAGTTCAGGCAGATTTGTTAGAGGGAGACCAAAAATTATATTAAAATGAAAACAAGGTAATGAATCTGTGTGGGCTCTTTATTGACAGTTATATGCTTTCTGGCAAGAAACACAGAGAGAAAAATAGTACCTTGCACTGCAGTAATGTTTTCTGTCTCAGTACCAAAAGAAAGTTTTACAAACTTTGAACAGCAGAAATGCTCAAATCTCCTGGCTTTGAGTAACCCAAGAGGATACCAATTTCCATTTTCAGAGCTGGGGTTCTGTCACTGTTGGGAATACTAACATCAGGTCACAGAGCTCTCCTGGTTGCAAGAGGTCATAGTGATATGCCTGTAGCACAGAGTTTGCCACACTGGCCATGAGCTGTCCTCCTTCCCACCGGAGCCAGGAGAGGTGCTTGGATGGCCTTGGGGCTGCCCTGCCTGCTGTTGTATTGCCGCCAGGAAGGAGATGATAAAGCTACTGCAGAACATGCAGGACCAGTAACTGGTAAATCAAGGATGGACACAAACTGACAGAACATCCAGCAGCTTCTGTTGGGTGGGCAAGGCATGGTCATTCCATTAGCTCTGAGCCACAGAGGCTGGCAGAGCTGCCACCCTTTGGGAACAGATATTCATATCTAGCTTGATTTGTTTTCTTCAAGCAAGAAGAAATCTTGTTTGATTTCTTCAATGGGTACTTCGAACAAATTCTCCCTTCCTTTTGCTTAGGTCAGATCATGGGATATTTTCTTGTTGGTGCCTGCAATTTCCATTCACTTCACAAGGCCAAAACACATGTCGTGGTCCCCTGAGAAACCAGCTGGAAAACTGTCTACTAAAAAGGAACATAAAAGACATATTAAATAAAGTATGCAGGGCAGTTCTCAGTAGGGGAGAGATACATCTAGAATAACAATGACTCAGAGAGGAGTTTTATAGGCAGCAGGGAAATACTGCATCAAGGGAAGAAAATGTTTACAATTATAAATGATTAATAAGCACGCCAATTTTCTACCTCATAACTTTGATGAACTCCTCTAAAGCCAGGTTCCACTCGAAAACGTTCTCTGCAGTACATAACAAAGCCAGGTTTGTTTCACTGCAGCTAAAGTAGTAGAAAGCTTCTGGATGTGCCCATAGGAGCTTGTATTTTTGTCTCAAGAGAGACATGAGACCTGGTGTCCAGAGCCCGCTGCTTGGTTTCTATTTACCACCCAGGTGTCACTCCTGAAAGATCAACAGCTTTTCCTTTCCATGGGTTCTCTGCCAGCACTCAAAGCCTGACATCCCCAATGGCAAGGGAAAAGACAGAGCATGGGTCTGTGCTCAGCAGCTTCTGGAGCTCCCCGAAAGGGATGAAGGGTCTGCAGTTTTATCATGCCTGGGGAAACCACCACTCAGCGGGTGAGGAGCCCTCAGCACCTCTGTGCCTTTGGGAAGATCCAAAGCTTTAGGGATCTCCAGAGAGGATCTGCTTGAGCCAGAGTCCAAAAGTCCCTGTCAAAGTCCTCTTCAGCCTCTTCTGCTGGAAGACAAACAGGTACCAAAACCGTGAGGAGGTGCATCTGGATGTGCTGCCTGTGCCCTGAAAGGTGTGAGGCTACATCAGTTCCTTATCTTTTTATAACTGTATAGATTAACTGGCAGGATCTCTCCCACCAAGCGGAATTCCTTCCCTATTTGAGTGGGATCCCAGACATTTGTGTGCAGTGTAAGTGTGGGTGTCCTCTGCTACATTCATTTTGTCATCTGAAGATAGGTTGGCAGACAGACAAATAGATACATGCAGGTCCCAGCTTATATTTGTGTGATGTGTAAGGAATATTAAACAGCCATTACTTATGATAAACTCAAGTTCTTTCCTGATTAAAGAGTACCAAGTTTATATTTCTCTCTGCATATAAAACTGTAAGATATTCATTAACTAATCTCCAATCTAATCTCTTCCGGAACATCCCATAACATTTTTCCAGTCAATTTCCATCCAGTTATAAATTTGCTAACACCTTCATTTTTACAGAAGGAGAGAGCATGTATTTTCATTATGTATTCATGGATGACAAATTTTACGCCAAACAATTTAATTTATGAGTTTATAGAAAAAAATTGGGGTTTTTTTGGAAGTAAAGTTTTACTCAGATGATTGATCTGAATTAAAATATTTTTCAGCAAACATAAGGGAGTTAATAGTGCAGGTGATAAACATCATTGTCTATTCAAAAATGTTCTAAATAAGTGCAGTTCATCATTTTCTGAGATTGAATTAATGACTTGCAATAAAGAGACTGATTAATTTATATGACATCTTGGAGAACATAACAAAATGATCAGGCTTGGGCCTGACCTTTCATCCATCATCTGTGAGCTGCCTGCAACATTTGGTGATGGGATAAGCTCCACCTGGTTCTTAACACACTGGCTACTGGTTTGTGAGAAGGTAATACAAGAAGAAGTTTCATACATGTATTTGCAAAAGGATCATAATAGCTTCAGATTGCCCACCTGCTTATTCATCCCAAAAGGGCAAACAGAGGAGCAAGCAACAAGCACTCACTTGCTGGGTAGAAAAACACAGAAAAAAGGCCCCAATACTTTGGCCACTAAAGAAAACCCAAAGTTAAGAGCTGAGTGAATTTGGGACAAATTAGACCTGTTTTGGGCAGTGAGTATAGATCTCCAGAGTTTCTGTGGGTTTGGTTTTCTTCCCTTTTGCACCCTTTCTGTCAGATGCTTGGACGAAGCAATACTGGTTCCCTAATATGTTTGTACTAATCACATTGGACAACAACTGCTGCAGGAGAGGAATAAAATCCAGATGCTATTTTGATGGCTTTCCCAGTGTAATAGAGCCCAAATACTGGAATTTCATTATAAATTTTATCTTTCTTAAGCACAGCATTTTTCCAAAACTCTATTATGAGACGCAACAATAATTAAAAAAAAAAAATACAGAAGAAAACAAAATAAAAAATCCCAACCAATCAACCAAACAAAAAACAAACAAACAAACAAACAAAAAAAACCTGACCCCAAACTTTACAAGAGGTTCAAAATACATGATGATAGTTGCTAAAATACCATGTAAACCTGCCTCGATTTCAACAAACAAGACTAGAACAAATGAGGAAAACAGGTTCTGCAGTCCCTTCTTGCCTTGAAAACCTGCCCTCCTGGGAGCAGCCAGTTCAGTTCATGGCACATTGACTCAGGAATTCCGTCTCTGAAGTCAAAGGCTTTTCATGCTGTTTACTGCATTGTGAATTTCTCAGCTGAATCTTTTAATCTCACCCACAAAGATGTTTAAAATGGAGTGAGATTTCTAATACAGCAGAGGTTATTTCTGTGTCCTTGGCTAAGCGGCAAAACATCATCCCCTGCTGCTGCGCCGTGCCACTCTGCAGGCTGACTGAGAGTCCCTGCCACAGGAGGAGGTGCACTTCACTAGCTTTGTCTGTTTACAATACACAGTATTTTGCCCAGAGGTTTAAGAAAATGTATTGTATAAAATTTTTATGAATCCCATTCCTTATATCTTGGGGCTTGCTGCATGTTGATAATGATCTCTGCTTATGGCCCGGTGTGGACATGAAAACACATCAAGAGCTGGCACTGTGAGCCTCTAAAGGAAATACAGATCAGAATATAAACACCATGCCTTGTTTTGTCTACAAATAATTTATAGGTTTTTAGTAAGCGCATTACAGGCAATTAGAAAATGTGCTTTTTTGCTTCCCGTTGTGCAAACGAAGTGAGAAACGTAACTTGCAGCTGGAATGTGGGCAAAAGGTACTTAAGGATGCATTTCATGCTGAAATGTACTGTACAATGACTCTTAGTCATGTACTTTGATTACCCTGAATTTCCTCCTTGTCTGTCTTCGCTACTTCCATATCCTCTTCCTGCAAGACCCCTTTGGATCCGAGGTGTAGTTCTTTCGGTTCTATCTCCATCAGTAGCACATCAAGTAGTCTAAGAACATAAAAAATTGTAAACCTCAGTGTTCTGGCTTTGGTTGGGACAAAGTTAATATTTTTTCCTTGTAGCTGGTGTTGTGAATGAAAATGATAGCACACTGTTTGAGTTGTTGCTGAGCAGCACTGACCCTAAATCAAGGATATTTTCAGCTTATCATAATCCTAGAGGCGAGGCTGGGGAAGCAGGGGGGATCAAGAAGCTGAGAAGGGACACAGCCAGGACAGCTGACCCAAACTGGCCAAAGGGATATTCCATGCCGTATAACATCATGATGATCAATAAAATTAGGGGGATCTGGTTGAGGGGTGCCAGTCCACTGCCTGGGGAGTGGCTGGGCATCAGTCAGCAGGCAGTGAGCAATTATATTGTGCATTATTTGTTTTGTATGTTCTTTTATCATTATTTTTGTTATTTTCCCATCCTTTTTTTGTCCTTTTAAACTGCCTTTATCACAATCCACAAGTTTTACCTTTATTTTTTTCATTCCCTTCCCCATCCCATGGGAGGGAAAGGAGTGAATGGTGGTGTGGTGTTTTGCTGCCTGCCAGGTTAAACCACAGCACCTCAGATCCAAGGACCAGAGGTTTATCTCAGTCTAAAATAATAATCTGGACTGGGTGAGAGAAATTGTCATCTGGACATTTCTTCTTTGCTGTGTGGCTGGGATTGTCTTGGAGGGGGTGAGGAAAGTTAGGCCAGGTGAGAGCCTCTGCCCTAGGACACCCCACCCTCCAGATTTCTCCACCTGGTTCAACCACTGACATCTCATCTGCTCCTTGGAGTGCGATGTGACAGCTTTTATTTCTTCTGGAATTGTGCAGGGTGCAAGGGGATATGTGCCCTGGCTGGGGGCCCCTGATCCTGTCGCAACACCCATAA
Source organism: Acanthiza pusilla (assembly GCA_036630365.1). Lineage (NCBI taxonomy): Eukaryota > Metazoa > Chordata > Aves > Passeriformes > Acanthizidae > Acanthiza > Acanthiza pusilla. Next base: position 27,196,223 of record JAXCHO010000036.1, read on the forward strand.
TATGGGCTGGGGCTCTCTGCTTCCATGCAGACAACCCAGGGCCTCTGAGGAGCTGTGTAGTGAGCTGAAGGGATGCCAAGTTCTTCACCAATTAGGAGGGTGGGATGTGTTCTGCTGAATCATGAAAATATAAATTGAGCAGAAACTAGATAGCAAAGGCCTTCCAGCAGCAAGGCACTACCAAGGTAGGAGACAGAACTTTCCAGCTGTGTCAAGAAAGTTGTTGAGCTTCTTGATGTCTCAAAAATATGTGGGAGAAACAGATTTTTGCTTCCTCTGTCCTCCAAAGTCACCCTGACCATTAAAATATGTAAAAAGCAAATATCTGAAAATAAGAACATAGACTTTTCAACATAGGTTATAGTTTCATCTCTTCAAAAGAATTAATGAATGACTCATTAGATTTTTATTTCAGATATTTCTAGACCTTCAATGAGAGCAAGTAGATATATAATTGAGCTGCCTGTAACAACATTAATCTTTCATTAATTTGATTTTGCCATGGATATTATATTTTTACAATACATTACAGGTGCCATGGGTAATTAATCTTCCTTCACTTTAGAAGTTCTAATCTTTTAGGTGCAGTTCTGCACTAAAGAATTAAGCAAAACCAATTACAAACTGAGAATAAATATTTTAAGTGATTGCCCAAACCAAAATGACTGGTGACGCTTTTCCTCTTTAGAGCTGCAATTGATGCTAATGAGGAGGGCTGCAGTCAAGCATGGCCTGTGCTCCCATTCCAGGTATCCAAGCTTATTCCTTGGGACTTCACCTGGACAAAACTACCACAGAGATTTCCAGCTGCTCCAGCAGCTCCAGCTGATCTGCTCTAGCCCTCATTTGGGCTTTCTTATGAGACAATCCCTTGACTCTACTGGCCCTTGACTCCACCTGCCTCAGTTTAAGCATGGACTTACAACTAAGGTTGCCTATGAGAATAGTTCTCCTTCCAGTTCTATCAGTTTTGGAGGTAATGGGATATAGGAGATAAACGATCATGGTGCTAAGACTAAGAAAATATTTAAATGTTGCAATAGTTGCAAACTGATTAGGATTCTGTTTTGGTTTGCTTGTAGTTAAAATTTCTTTTGTCTAGAATGTCACACACATTTAAAGTTGTCCTGAGTGTAATAAACAGGTATCATGCAAATATTTTTGGTAGGACCATGGATACACCTTTTTTCTCAAGAGAGAAAATTGCAATACATGAGTAAAATTGAAGAGGGCTTTTCTTGTTTGTTCATGATCTGTTCAGAGGAATGTGGCACACCAGCTGGAGAGATGTTTCTGCAAACATTGCTTTGGTTCTGGCAGTCTGTGTCAGTGGCCAAGCATTGAAGGGATTCACATACTTGAAACAAATGCCTTGTTGAGAGGGGGGCATGGGGGAGCAGCTGGCTCTGCTTCCACTAGAGAGACGTGGCAAGATGGAGCTGAGTGCTCAGGTGGCCTGAGCCAGCAGAGGAGGCTTCCTGGGTGTTGGGAGAATTTTGCCACTCCTGATGAGGGAATTTTGCCTGAATCTGTTTCAAATTGCAAGAACCCCTTCTGGGAAAGTGTAATTACAACTGTCTTAGATGGATCTCATTGCTGCTAGCCACACCTTTCTTCATCCAGATGGGTCTTCCTATAGAGCTACCCTTCTAGTTTTCAAGACTTAGATATCCCAGCAGTTTGTGCTGGGGGATTGCATGCTCATTATGTGGAGGATTCATTTATTTTTACTTTAATGTTGCATACATCCAGAAATGTGATGCAGCACACATATGCCAGTCACTGAGTTTTCATCGTTTGCCTTTCCTTCATTAAGTGTGAACAGATTTTTTAGTTCAGCAAGGATGCTACGAGAAACACTCTGTGTTTCAATGTAGTTGTAAAATTTCAGTTTAAAACTCATCTTTGGGTTTTATTAGCTTTCAGTTCAGTACAGAATAATAAGATAAAAATCAACATGCAACTTCTGTGCATATTGAAGTATACTGCTTTCCCAGCCATGACCATCTTAAGCCTGGGAAGTGTCTTCCCTTATGCAAGTGCAGGAAAGGAAGCCCTAAAGTCCAGTCTAACATACAGGAGAAAGGATACCTTTGCTCTCTGTTGGAAGCAAAAAGGACCTGTTATTAAGACTGTTTGAGGCAAATTTTCCAAGATGTTCAATGCATTTTTAGATGACATTTTATCCAAGTGTTTATTTAACTGGTCTGTATGTCTTTACATTCATCTGTTATTTTTCCTACCATTATATTCTCTCTACTCCTTTTAAGTTCTGGTCCTTCTTATTCTCTATTTTTCTCCTCTAACCTTGTCTCACTGTGCTCCTTTCTGTACTCCATCTTTGCTTTGCTTTCTTCCCAAACTGAAGATGAAGGAATTGAAGCAGCTGTCTAAAATGACACCAATGAAAAAGCAGCATGACATGAAAACTTGCTTTTGAAAGCTAGATATTGGAAGCTTTATTGGAAGCTCCAGATTAAAATTACAGGAGCATTAAAGGAGCACAGCTTTCCAAAGGCTGTAGTGTCTAGTAGCAGGTTTTGCTGTTGGCAAAATATTTCCTTGGACCCTAGGTATTCAGCCCATCTGTCTTTCTCTTCTTGTCTCTAACAATGTCTTCTCCATTTGTCATGGGGAATTCTGTGGAGATAAACTCTAAAAAGTTAGTGGCATATGATTCAAGAGGAAGCATTTGATTTAAGGCATGATATGAAGCTGGGATGCTAACACTGTATTCTCCCTGTATTCCTACCATGGAATTTAATGATATTAATCAACCTAAGTGAAAAAAGTGGTCCCTTCACATTGCATCTTTGGCCTAACATGGCCAAATGTCACAGTCCATTTAGATCTCTCAATTTGACAGGACACTGTAGTCCATAAATTAAACTTCTATGAGTTCATTAGCAAAGAAAACAATCACATCAAACAATGGCCAAATATGTAAATTCATTAATTCATTGCTTAATTCAGAATGTTTCATAATTTTTAATTCATAACCCCTGCATCTATGACCAAAATGATTACCTGACTGATGGTGAAGGTGCTCACGCTTCCTCCTCCATCAAGGTATGGCTGTCCCCTGTGTCACACCTGGAAGCATCAAAATCTCAGCATTCTGGCTGCTCTTGGATCTGCTTCAGAAGCTTCTTGAGTGAGCTGATATGTCCCTTTCACCTTGCACATTTGGTCTACACCTTTGCTTTAAGCTGGTAGATTCTGAAGGAACAGGCAGGCATTGAACAGGAGAGGATGATGGCTGCAGGTGACAACAATGTGACCTTTATCTTTTCCTGTCCATCGTGTCCCATGTGTTGCTCTTGCTTTGACATACTGACAATGGTCCCAGCACACAGTGGGCCATAGCTGTGTGCCAGCTGAAACCAGAGGTGGAATTGAGTGAATAGTCACCCTGAATTATTTCCAAACCAGAAGCAGAACTCCAAGAGAAGCTGTGTGGGATCATAGAATAGCATAGAATAAAATAGAATACTTTCAGTTGGAAGGGACCTACAACAATCATTTACTCCAACTATCTGAGCACTTAAGGGCTGACCCAAAGTTAAAACATGTTATTCAGGGCATTGTTTAAACACCTCTTAAACACTGACAGGCTTGGGAAACTGACCACCTCTGTAGGAAGCCTATTCCAGTGTTCGACCACCTTCTTTGTAAAAAAATGCTTCCTGATATTGAGTCTAAAGCTCTCCTGGAACAGCTTTGAACCGGTCCCACATGTCAAATCCCTGGACACCACGGAGAAGAGATTAGCACCTCCTTCTCAACTTCCCTTTCTCAGGAAGCTGTAGAGAGCAATGCAGTTGTCCCTCAGCCTCAATTTTCTTAGCTTTCTTACTACTTTTTTTTTTTTTTCCTCCACTATTATTCCTCTGCATTAGTTACAGAGGGAAAAGCTATTCTGCTATTCTCAGTCCAAGGCAATTTTCCTTTCACATGCATGCTAGGTCAATTCATAAAAGAGTTTGAAGTGCTATTTGCACTTACCTGCCAAAACAAAGTGACTTCAACTAATACTGTAGCAGATGCTCTGTCTCATGTTGCTTGGGTTTTCTGCCACAAAAGAAGGCATCTTGTGTGGTACTGTTACAGTGATGTATCATTTTATAGAACTCAGTTTTACATTCTCATAAAACACTTATGTTCTATCTGTTTACTCAACCAACTCTGTTAGCTGTCTCCTACAATGGCATCAAGGCCCTTACACAGTTTGCTGCAGCCTAAACACAAGAAACAAGTGCTTGAAAGTGAAGTTCTGTGTGTGGCATTAGATCTTCAAACCCTTCAGCCTCCCAGATGGAGGGCAGAGCAATTTGAGTGCTCCTTAGAGGCTCTTATAAAGCCCTGACCTACTCAGATCCAAGAGTAGCTGGACAGTCCCCAAAGTACATGTTGAAGATGGAAATGAAAATGGATATGCCTTAGTGCCCCTGCCTCCTCTCTTGACTACCATACCCCAAATACCTCCCACAACCCTGGCTGCATCTGTCCCATCTCATCTGCGTCTGTCTTTGAACTGCCTTCACCCTTCCTCCTTTACTTTCATCTCTGTGCTCTCTATTCGCCGGTGTAGGTGTTGGTCCAAACCGGAGTTTGATGTCCTCCACCAGTCTGCTGCTGGGAAGGTTCTGCAGGAGGTAATAGTATTTTCTTAGTAGTATTTATCCCACACTGTCCTTCCACTGCTGCATTCAAAAACCTGTGCCTTGACCCATTTCAGGCTGTCTCTCTTCTCAGCAAACTGAGCAAGTGTGGTCTATGGGTGACTTAAAAATGGCCTGAATTGCTAAAGCAGTGTAAGCAATTATCCAAAATAGTTCCCTGCCTTGGAAGTACTTGCAGAAAATCGCTGACTGTTGTTTCTCAATGCCTGCTTCTCCACAGAGTACATTGCAGACTACATGGTTGTCATCTTTCTACTCTTACATTTAAACCATGGAGACCAATCCTGAGAGATTTTCTCTTACAAGTCTGATTCGGGTGATAAAAACAGTTTGGAGCTGCATTCAAACTATCAATTCCCCTCCTCTGTACTGTAAGAACTCACTTTAATTCAGCTTCCTGTGATGGTAAAAATACCCTAGTAATTGAAAAAAAGTAAGTTTTAGGATACTATTCTGCATTCAAATTTGAATATTTGTCTTTCCTTTTTGCCTCCTGTTGTCTGGTTCAAATGCAACATCTCACTCTGAAGATCATTAGATTACCTTTCATCTCTCTCACCATGTTTAAAAAGACAAGTATTTTCAATTAGCTATCCTTTTTTTATTTTCTTTTGTAATGAAAGAATTACCCAGATCAGGAGGCAGGGCCTTCATGTGTGAAGTATTGTGGTTTTTTAATATTTTAAAACATTTTTAACTTTTTCATATATCAACTCCAACCTCCTAGGCTCAGATTTTCCCACAGTAGAACTTCACACAGTCAAAAGAAAGCACAGCAGCTCTGAACCAGCTGATGTGCCAGTGCCAAGGGAGGGAGTGGGCAGTGAGAGACATTTATGTTCTAGCCCATGTTTCCCTCTGCAGATCTTCCTGTGCTCTCTGCAGACGCACAAACAATTCCTGGGGAGCACAGCAGCAAAATAACTGTCTAAAGTTTCTCCTAGATATCTTGGTGCTAAAGAATCCTATATGCCATTGCATACATGATACACCATATGTGGGAGGGGTAGCACACCGTACTGCTGCCTGTTTGTGACATGAAGGTTAAAGGCTCCAGAGTTCATTAGCTGTCCCAACTTTCAGAAAGAGAAGCCTTTTCTTCGTTTTCCAAGCCAAAAACCTTCTCTGTCTGCATTATAAACCCTGCAATTGAATTCTACTTCAGCCCAACCTCTGCTTAATGTGCTTGAGGTAAAAGGATCCCACAGTCCATTTGGCAAATTACTGTAAATTTTCTGGAAGCGCCTTCTGACAGTGTACACAGAGCAATTAGCAGCTCTCTTTTTCCAGAAGGGCTGCAGCAATGGGGGCCATAACTGCTTGTGACACCCTCACAAGGCTCTGTAGCACACAGCGATCGATCAAGGCTCTAATTTAATACTGGGACTGCTGCCGCTGCCCGTGATGCTCTTTCTCTGATTTTTTCAATGCTGCAGAATCTCCCCCAGGATCCCCAGGGGAACTAAGTCATAACAGATGCTCATCATTGGTTTTAATACCACTTGTATTGCCTAATCATTTTTGTTGTTTATGATCATAGGAAGATGCAATTAAAAGAGTGTGTTGCGTTATCTGGCATGTTCAGTGTGAAAGAAGAGACGGTTTAGGCTGTGTGTCTCATTGGATTGCATCACTTTGATCATTCCTCTTTTTCCTGTCTTTGTAAACCACACTCTGTACTTGGATAATTCAATCCCATGGCTGACAACTACTGAAAATTAACAAGGGTAGGCTATATTTAAAGATTAAATCTCCAAAAGCGTGGGATGGGGAGGTGGAGAGAGAAGAGCCATTTTTCTTGCTCTGACTGTCCAGCTGTGGTTGTCATGCGTTGGGTTTCCAACAGCCTTGCCCACTTGTAGTGCTTGGTGGACTCCAGTTGTCAGGAAAGAAAAGGCAACAAGCCAGGGGTCTGCCAAGGAGGTGCCCAGCCTTTGGTGACCTTCTTTCCTTCATAAGATATCAAAATTTACTCAGCATCATTAGCAGTAACTAAGGATTCTGTCTGTGGAAAATAGTTTATACTATTTGGCACTTTTTCTGTGATAAGACCTATGACAGTAAGCTAATTTTATTATTAATTTTATTATACATCAGAAAACACAAGAAATACAAAGCTCTTGGTAATGACTTGTTTGTTGGTTTCGCCTTATGCGAACATTTTGAGTTTAATTTCAAAATTAGTTTTAGTTGGTTATAAGATCTTAGCTGAAAAGTTTTAAACAACCATTGAATAGTTTCCATATTTTGAGAATTATTATGGTAATTTTATGTCATAAGACATTTAGAATATTTTTCCATTTTATATTGCTCAAAACAACTTTCCCTAAATCTGTGAATTCCTCAGGAAGGAAACATTCCAAATCCCCTCCAATTTTTGAATTAGTGCTGGCAGTTCTTGTTAGTCATGAGCAGGATGAAGAACAGAATGAAAGAGAAACATCTTTCAGCTGAAACCTTCAGTCAACAAGTTGTAAGAAAGAAAAAAAGCCCTCAAAATGCAAGGCTTTCTTTTACCATTAAAAGTCTAAAGACATTTTTTCTTTTCAGGCTTTTTCCTTTTTAGGGTTAGGAAAAGGGGAAAAAAGACAAAATTAAAAATTCAAAGTTTATGCAAATATTAAAAATATTTCATTAAATAAGTTAGTTTTATAAGTTAAGTGAATATGAATTACAAACCAGGACTGACATATCTATCTTTTAAGGCTCACTGATGCAGTGTGAGAAACCATCTTCCTTCATCTGCTGAGTGAAAAAGAGGTTATAATTGGAAATCAAATAGAAAGAAAGAGCAGACTGATGTCAAACTGTGAGTGCTACCCAAGCACTGAAGGCATTGGAGCAAGTTGCAGCCCAACTTCGCATTGTCCTGGTGGCTGTTCTTACCCCCAGGGAAATAATAAAAGATGTTTGTACCTCCACTCTCATAAAATTCAAAATTTATATGATATCAGGGTATCTGCAAGCCTAAAGCAGGCAGTACTACATCATCTTTTCCTCAGATTTGGAAGGGTTCTAACAAGGGCAATTTATCTCTGTCTCTATCATTAGCTATATCTAAACATATCTATATGCTCTATAGCAATATGCCTATATCAATATGGATATATATCTATGTTCATCTCTATCATCTCCATCTCTATCAAATAAAAGTTTAGCTTTTGGGCTAATTAATTAATTAACTAATTAATTACACCCAAACATCCCAGTCCCATAAGCAAAAAAAGCTAGCAATCAGCGTTTGTTGTTTTGTTTGGGTTTTGGTTTTCGTATTTAAGCTGACTGACAAAAGCAAGGCTCCTATGTTTTTCTCTTTTTTTTTTTTTATTTGGGATATAAATGTATTACATTGTGATTTTATTACTTGAAAGTAAATATGTTGCAAACTCTTCAGTTCCTAAGTGATGAAAATATTTGATTTACTATTTAATATGCTCGTACAACAGAGATAAACTAGGAAAGCTGCCTTGGAAAGGAGTAATGAGAAAAATTGCATAAAATTTAGAGTGAAAACGTATTTTTATCTGCCTGTGAACACAAGATAAACTGTGGATCTGTCACTTCTACCTCTTAATAAGGGTGAAGCTGGATAGTTTCTCCTGGCCCCTGAACTATCGGGTTAAGATACACTCACAGTTGGTTGTCTTTCTGTGGTGCTCCAATGCAATGAGACCTCTGGTGAGGAACAGAACCTGGCCCAAGTATTGTGATCTGCCTGATCTGAGCTGATTTGCCTTTTCATGTCTTGCTTACACTTAGAGCAGCCAACTATTCAGCAAGTGTTCTGCAAACTTCTTTTTGAGTAAGTTCACGTTTCCAATCCATCTGTGTAGCAAAAGCAGGCCCTAATCCATTTAGCATCCTCCACATTGTTCATGAAGAGGTGAGAAAATAGTGGATTTATTTTGGTGCCTAAAGGTGTGCCCAAGACACAGTCAATGCATCAGAAGTGAAGACAAATTTATCAAAGATGTGGAAAAATTATTTCAATTGTTTCAGTGATCTGACTCATCGGCAAGCCATAATGTATGTCGTGTTATCATAATGGATTGACATGTCACGGTGACTTCTCAGACCTGTCTTGACTCGTGTTTTGCCATGAGTATTGTTGCTAGAGTCGAAGCAGAATGGTTTACCTTGCACAGCTGTGAAGTGTATTTTAAGATTTTTTTTTTTTTTTTTTGTAGCCCACAGGATATTGTGGTGATCTGTTGTTGGATTTGATCTGTGGTGAATTAATTGAAGTGAAGGTGGCAGTGCCTTACCCTGATGTCTTCTCACAGATTTGTGAATCAGATTTAGAGATGTGTGCGGCAGCCAGAAGGCTGCATGTGCTAACTCCTCCCGGAACAATGTGTTTCTCAAATAACCTTAGGCAATTGATGCTGCTGGTGTTCTTTTCCTCTATGCCACAGCACCACCCTATCATATCTGTCACAGCTTCCCTGCTGAAAATTGAGAAGAGCCCTAAATCTTCTAAAATAATTATGTGTTTAAGCAACTCAGATGAAGATTGAGTCTTATACTTTACAGTACATGATATTGAAACTAAGAATTCTTTGTGCTTTAAATACATCACAATAAATTCTGAAAGGCAGATCAACAAAAAAATGATTGCTATCTTTTTTTCTTATGGGACCAGGATGCTTGGGCATAATGCAAACAAGAACTTTTCAATTTTTCTCAATTAATTAATCCAAAAGCTAAACTTTTATTTGATAAAGATGATAGAGATAGAGATTATTGTAAATATATATCCATATTGATATAGGTATATTGCTATAGATCATATAGATATGTTTATCTATATCTGGGAGATATCAACAAAACATACCTTTTCTCATTTTCCTTTTACATATAGAGCTCTACATCTGATTACATGTTTCTTATGGAAGTCATGGAGTTCTTTCACTCCCCAAACAAACTTTTCTGAAGGTGAAACTTCCTTAAATTTGCTAATATATGAAGAAAAAGTAGTGTGCCCTGACTTTGGAACAAAATCCAGGTTGGGAATACTGTCCTTATAAAGAGAGGAGGAAAATGTTCTTTGGAAGTAGAATCACATGAACAGTATTGTTTTTTTACGAGATTTATTATCTTGTTAGTATTAGAAGTTAGTGGAGTTGTGCCAGACTTGCCACAAGTGCTTTATCTCTCTCTCTCATCTCATCTGGGACAGGTGCAAGGTAAAAGATTCTGGCAAGGGGTGAGGTATGAGACTAAAAATCCGAGTTAAAAGTTTATGAAACAGAGGTGAACACTTTATGGGGAAGGTAAAAATAGCGAAGTTTTAGTAGCTACTCAGAAATGTCTTCAAGACTTACAAAAATGTAAGCTTAGAAAGAGAAATAAAAGTGAGGGAAGAGGGACAAAGATAAGCTCTTTGTGAGACAATGTAACAGGAAAAAACAGAACTAGAAGGTCTTCTCTCTAACCAACACAGAAAAGTATTTGGAAAGATGTAGCAGTTACGAAGTCAGGATAGCAAAAAGCCATAATATTTCTGGGCTGATCCAGGAGAATATTCTGATTTTTGTCTATTTTAAGAACTAATGAGTGAAGGGAAATCAAGGTCAAAGTAGAGAATACCACCCACCTAGAATTAATGGCACTTTCAGTACTGAAAGGGACTAGGAAAGTTGTGAATTCCTAAAACTTCAAGACATTTATATGCTATTGCAAGTCTTCGCCTTCATTCTGCATTTCCAGAGAACTGAGACAAGATATGCTGGCATAAAATTTGTATAATGAGGTGATAAATTAGTTTGTTATTTTGAAGAGGGGAAGGACAGTGAAGAAGTGACAGGTTTGATTCGTAGCCACTAGTTAATAGCCACCAGAAAATGCCAATGGATATTAAATGGCTAATTATCATATCTAGAGCTAAATTGGTGCCTCAGACTCTTGCACAGAATTCCTTTAAAAAGAGAGCTATCCACTTAGTGAAAATATCCTTGAATGATAGCTTTGCTTCAAAACATAACCTGAAAACATTAATAATTTGGTCAAATTCTGTGAACTAAAATTCAAACTGCTTTATCAAGTCATTAGCAGAAGTTGCCATTAGACAATGATTTCCGCTGTTTACTCAGCCCTTTAGAGCAAGAAATTTAATTGCTCTGCAGGTGGTGGATCTTAAGAAACTTGGAGAAATGTGGGTATCTAAAAGGAAAAGCTGAGTGGTATCCAGCTGAAACTGTCAAAGGAGTATTACACAGTATTGGGCTTTTTCATGATTATGTGAAGTTCCTTGGCTACCATACAGCCAGAACCCCCCAAAGCTGCTTCTCTTTCTCATATGTCTCATTCCATGGATGCCCAAGGCATCATCTTCTACTCGTCTTGAATTCCATGGGAGCAGGATAGTCTCTGGTAATTAAATCCCTCACAAACAGAAAGGTGGAGTGGCTTTTTGTTACGCAGCTCCCAGTGCTGTTAATCTGCATGTAAATGCTTGGGTTTTTTCCCAAAGACATGATTTATTCAATAGGCTGGTTTTAACATACATCTGGTTTAATCCTGATGGATGGAGTGAAGTGCAATTTCATGGAAGCCATTACACAGGGTGTATTCCTTATGAAATTCTTCTGGCACCTCAAGATTTTTGACTGAGCCCAAAGAATGAACGTATTCTCTTGTTTTCACTTTAAGAGTAATTTTTGCCCTCTTGACTAAAGCTGGCACATTAAGACAATAAAAAAAGACAGCATAAGAAAACAGCCTGAGACATCTGTTTTTCTCTCTGAGTCCTCCAGATTTATAGCTCCATCCAACACATGTGGAAAAGCATAGAGCACACCCAAGAGCTATAAATCCTTTCCACCACTTTTCCTTCTTTTGGAGAAGTAGAAGGTAAAGAAAACTAACATCACAAAACATATAGTAATTGTAGATGATATGCACATGTACTCAAAGACATACACACACTGAAGAGAATGGCAGGCAACAGAACGGGAGCTCTGGCCTCACCAGATGCTGGTAGAGGCATCACATCTCAAATAGCAGTGAAGCTGTGCTTTTTAACTCAGGAAAATTACCACAGTCTGATCAAATACAAGGTCATGCGTTCTGGGAGCCTTTTTTTGGAAGACTTATTCAAAGAGAATATGCTACTGCTATGCTGCCTATGTACAGTACTTCATACTTGTGTGTAGGGCTTCTTCTAGGTAGACAACTAATTTCTGAGGTATTTATTTCAATGTTTCAACAATAGCAAGGAAAGGCAGCAAAAGCAGTTGAGCAATTTTCATACATTCTTCTGCTAACAAAGTAGCTCTATGATTTCTATTGCCAAATTATTTTCATCCTAATTACAAGGCCAGAGCTTCCCAAACACATCTCCTGAGAAATCCCTGAATGATCTCACAAGACGTAAATACTCAGCATGAAACTTCATCAATTCACATCTTCGTAAAATCACATTTTGGGGAAAGTGATTAAGAGATATTCACAAGTGAGAAGCAAATGTCTGATAATGTTAACATAGACTCTGCAACCAGCTTCTTAATTTGTGGGAAGACAGCCAAGACAAGCATCTTTACTTTAGCAGCTTTTAAGATTTAGTTGCTTCTGACCAAAACAATCTACTCAAGGCAAAGGCATTTTCCTCCAGAGCTGACTTGAGCCAAATGAATTTTTTTAATACTTTTTTTCTTATTCAATTCAATTTTTATTGTTTCCCCTTTCTTGGAGCAGGCAGGACTTCCACATGAGCAATAGATGCCTTCATTACAGGAAGCACACACCACGCAATGGAGCAAATTATAGGGTGGTTTATCAACTATTTTGTATCTTACTAGTTTTTAGATATATTCCTTTATTCCCGTTTACATCTCAATTTTAATGCCTTCAGATACTAGAAAGTCTGTGCCTTAAGCACTGTTATTTACAGTGAGAAAATGATCTCTCAGTCTTCTATATGGCTCAAAAGAAAACAAAAAAAAAAGCCAAATTTATGCTGGCATTTCTGTCCAATAGAGGAAATCATCACATCTTTCTGTCTTCCTCTTGAGAAATTCAGTGCTTCCCTTTTCTCCTGGTTCACTCACAAGCACAGAGTCCTTTTCTCCAGGCAGATGGGGAAAGGGTGTCACTCACAGCATCACGTTTCTTGCCTGAGGCTGCTTCTGTCACAGCTCTTCTGCATCATTTGCCTCCTTTGGGGGTGCAAAAACAGCTCCATGCTGTTGTGGACTCTAATCTGCCACCTGAATCCTATGGCACTGGTTTGTGCTCTCTAAGCAGAAGTCTCCTGCAGAAGGCAGTTTATTAATTCCACCTATAAAAGTAAAGGGACATAGGCAAATCTATCTACTGTTTACCTTTTGGTGGTTTAGGCTATGAAGAAATCTGCTCTTGGGGATGTTTCTCTAACTAAGATAGAAATAGAAGTTTTTCTGATATCTTATGAAATGTATAGAGCCATCCCAGATAATTTCAATCGAAGAATGGAATTCATTCACCCTAATGTAGCTTCCAAAATGATGTATTTCAGTCAAAACTAGTGAATATTTTATATTTAGTGAGGAGAAAATGGCAACCTTATGGCTGATTTATGTAATCCTAGATCACAGTCTAGTTGCTTCACCTTACCAGAGACTGCTTCTCCCCATTGACTATAAATTAAACCTAATGGGACCAGCCACAATTTAAATGTCTAATTCTAAGTGACATAAGTCCCACTCACAGGATCTGTGAGACAAGGGAATCCTGGCTTATGAAATAAAGGAGCAGTGCTGTAGAAATGTTCACAATTTGTGTTTCTGCTGCCCATGTCTTACCTCAAGATCAAGTCCTGTTTGTTCAAAGTATAGAGGAGGACCTGTTCTTTACTCTGAAGGTGAATGTGAGGAACTGAGTTTTTGATTTGGGGAATGAAAAAGAAAACAAACCAAACAAAAAACCCCAAGAAGCAGTTATCAGATTTCTAACATACCTAATATCGTCTATGGCTTAACAAGGGACTAAAAATTCTCAGATTTATCTCTGTGCTTGACACCAGGATTAAGAAAGTTCAGGTTAAAACACAACTTCTATGCATCAGTGTGCTTCTGTTCCTGCGGTTGTCATAGGGCTGAGATAAACCCAGAGACCTCCAGCAGCCTGCCATGGATATCTTCAACCAGAGACTCAGAGCCCTTTCTAGACCCTGACCAGCCACTCAGCTTTGTCTCAAATGTGCTTGTGTGGGTGGGACATAAATGTACAGGAGCAGTGACCTTCCCTCTTCCCCCTTCCAAACACATGCCCCTACACACACCTCAGTGCACTGGCATGGCGTGTGGGATTCAGGGTCCAGACAAGATGGTTAGGCGGATTGCCACCCCAAAATAAACTGCAAAAGGTCCCAGGAGATCTGCCTGTAAAACCAAACTGGTCTAAACTATGCGCTTAAATGTGAAAGCAGAAACTACTGGTGAGAACACCTTAGAGATAAATTACTCTCTGGGCACAGCAAAAGTTTCACCTTCATTTCACTTTTGTTAGAGAGTCTTCAGCATTGAAAAGAGATTGAGGAAAACAGTCTATCTTAAGCTTTGGTCCACAAGCATGACACTGCATAAAATTTGCATTGGTTCAAGTTAGAGTGACCCACAGGGTAAAGATTTATTTGCGTCCATTGAGACCCTTTTGAAAATACTTAATTCAAAAAGCCATGTGGGAAGCCACACAAATCACGTTGACCTCTGGGGGAAAAAAAAGGTAATAGGAGTATATTTGTATTATTAGGGCAGTCTGATTTTTCTCCTCTTGAGGGGCCATACTTGAGAGCATGAAAGTGACTGAGTTTTTTTGTCTCACTCTGCAAAAACCACACAACTTTGAGAAAGAAATCAGTTCTTGATTTTTTTTCCTGGTCTTGAATTCAAGCCAAGCATAAGGAACAAACAGAAGTATACAGCATATATCTTGTGACTGATTTGAAAATAATGTTGTAATTCTTATGAATTTCCATGAAGTTCTACTGAACAGGCAGACAAGATTAACTCTCAGAGCATCTTTGAAGAATTCTGTGTTCCTGTTTTATTTTACAATGAATTTATTCAAAAGCCAGTATAAGCCAATATGCTTACCAAGATAGGAAATACATTTACATATAGCTTTACAATAAATTAATCTCATCAAAACCTCTGTCCAAGTTACTAAATTAATTCATTTTGAAATTCCATTGAATTCACTGAATTTTGATGCTGTGACTGAATTTGGCACAGTATTTTTCTTCAATAATAATGATAGAACGCCCATGGAAGTTATAATTTGAAAATGGGAGGTATTGGTAGAGCTGTGAATCTCTTAGACCTGTAAATAACTTGGATGATGAAGCTGATCTAACTCCTGTAAATGTACATGTCTGACCCACTTCCCTAAGGGAAGGGGTCCTCCTTCTGAGGCTCAGATTTTTAGCATATCAGCTGAAATTTGGGGACAATATATCTGGAGTATAAGTAATTTAGCAGTAGTTGCAGAGAGATGCTATACACACACACACACAAAAGACCACTTAATATTTCTGCTGACTTTTCTATACGCATGCACACGCAAGGGTACATAAAACATAAGACTACCTTATTGCATCAAACAAAAGATCTGTCTGGCCTGACATCAGGTCTCTCAGTGTGTCCTAAATGAATGCCTAGGGAAATAAATAAGAGCAGGCCAAGTATGTATGACATTTCCCTGACATACTCTCCTTGTTTCCTACTTCTTAATATTCAAGGATTTCCTGAGCCAGACATTTTTCCTAATCTGATTGGACCCGATGTTATTTCTGACCTCAGACTCCTTCACTGAGCTCTCTTCACCTCTAGAATTTTCAGCATCTATGATATCTTGTGCAGAGGTGCTCTGGAGCCAACCCACATGTGAGGCAAAAAGACAGTTACTGCTTTGCTGTTGCAGAACCTGGCACCTACCTCTTTCCTTCAATGGATCCTCATTCTCGTGCTGAGAACTGAAAAGTGTGTCATTATTCAGCCACCCAGTTCTGCTCACACCTTTAGAGACCTTCATCCTGTCTTCTGCAGACACCTACTCTTCAGATGGAAAGACACCCATACTCAGTAGCTCTTTATATGGAAGTTCCTCTGTACCTCTGACCACCTTTGCTCTCCCTGAAACTCTCCAAGCTCTACCCCATCAAAGCACAGTCAGCAGTTCCTGTGTGGCAGCCCTCTCTACTGTGTCAATTATATTCTGCACGGATCAATCAACACTGCAAAATCGTACCCTGGATGTGACCAGGAAGAGGATAGAGGGAGAGGAATGGCTTTTAAAGCATCCTCCAAGGAAAAATACACCCACCACCTGCTGTGCATGCAGATTCCAGAGACCAAATGTGCTCTACTCAGCCCCAGCTGCAGGTCCTGGTCAGAAAAATGCTCCCTCTTTATGACTGCCAATTTTCCTATGGAAGATGTTTGGAATTGTGCTCCCCTGTTACTTCTTCAGTGTAATTAACCATTTCCTGACTCACACCATAGATGCTATACTGACATCCATGTCATTTAGGCGGACAGAAACACTCTTTACACACAGCCTGTCCTGGTTCTGTTGCCAGCAACTAAAATCTTACTTCACTTCTACGTAAACTCTAGTGAACAGACCTTTATAATTTTTGTTTTAATGGTTCTAATGTCTGGTCTGTCAGCCACTTGAATTTGGTCACACCATGACAGTAACTTTGGCTTTGGTGTCTTGCCAAAATCCGTTCTGGTGAAGTCTGGTGAAGACTACAGACTCAAAATGATCTGGTGACATCGTTGAGGGGTTAACACTGAAATCCTAACATGCTCTACCAGGAGAAACTCTTCCACACTGGGATTTCAGATCAATCTGCTGCTTATTGCCTTTGCAGATGGAAAAAATATAGGCTTAAATATTCCTTTTGCTCTTTTTTCCACTGCCGAAGGAATCATTTAATAAAGTCTTCATAAGGCTGAGTAAGTATTGTAAGCAGCTTTTCCATGGCTGCTTATTTAGTTTCCCCTGCTTCATTGTTGTTCCCATCCCTTTCTGCAAGTAGGCTAATGTATTTAATGCCTTCTGGCATGAATGTTCAGCACAGCTGGGAATTCTGGCTGAACAGGAGCAGAAAGCAAATTCTGAATCCTTAATTGCTTTCATCACAAGAAAGGGGACTCCTGGAGATTTTTGTAAATAGTTCTGGTGTATGTAACCCAGTGAATGGCAATGAACCATGGAGGTTAGCACCTTAGTCCTGAAGAGTTAACAACCTAATCCGAGATAAAAGCTTGACAAGTCACAGCAGCAAAGCTCGTAGGAGTAACGATGCCAGGATTGGCTGTGATCAATGCTATATAGTTTCCGAAAAAGTTTGTAAAGCTACAAGTCATTCGAATTTTTGCTTGCTTGTTTTCAAATGTAAGTAAATGCAGGCATGTTCCGCTGGCTAAGAGCAAGTGGTACTTTTCTTCACTAACACAGTCAACATGGATCTCAAACACAGTCATGAAGAAACAAGAGGTGACTTCAGAGCTTAACATGGGGACACACTTTCATTAGAAGAATGCAGAAACAGGAGCAAAGAGATTGTTGCTCTGATGGCAGAAGGAACAACCAAGTAGGTTATGGGCACACAGCCTCTCGCAGGACAGGAGTAGCACAAAAGGAAGCAAAATTCTAAACACACAAAATAATTCAGCATCAAGAACTTCTGCATACTTTCCTCATTCTTGGTGGGGTTTTTATTTTTCATCACACTGAAGCTATGCTTTTCCCCTCCATCCTTTGTGATTGGTGCTATCATTTGAGCTGCTGTGAGGAGCCAAGAGCTCCCCTCCAGCTCTGTGCCAGTCACGGCCTCAGAAGCTGAGAGCGCTCGGCACATGCACCACTGTGGATGCCCCCAGTGCCCAACACAAACAGCAATTCACAAAATAACAGATCAGTCTGGGAAAAGGTGCTGGAGGAAAGTTCAACCCATCCAGAATGATGGCACTTGAACTCCCACCACATTCAGGATTAATATATGACTGCAGTCAGACCTAAAAGTGGCATCTCCTGAGATACACTCCTGCCTGGGATGATGATCTCTGCTGTTGGTCAGCACATATCTGCAGGCAGGACTGAACTACATGGTTTGTCCAGTCCATGGGTCTTCATTTGAATCTATACACAGGAAAAAAAAATCAAGCTGAAGTCAAGCGTAGGAGATCTCACAGGTGACTGGATTTTCTGTGTTATTTTTGTTGTGTGGCTGGCACAGCAGGGTCTTCATTTTGGCAGAGGCCTCTGAACATCATCCTAAAAGAAAGAGACAGTCAGATGGCAATATTTCAAAGTTGTAGGTCTTTGCAGAGAGGACTGAGGGTTCTGTGTTTGTTTGCAGTTAGTAGCACAGAATGCTGTCCCTGCTGTGAGCAAGATACACTTACATTGAAAATTATTCAGGGTGAGGGTAGGGCTTGATTCAGAGAGGATGCCTGGAAGTTAGCTGGAGCAGAGCTCATCATTAGCCATTTATGCATTCTTGTGCCAGGTAAGGTATTGCCTTTATTTTAATATTGATGAAGAGGGTAGTCAACACAGAGGTGCCTGATAGGTGAAATATGCCAAACAAATAACAGGTTACATCAAATTAACAAGTGATGTCTCACCTTTTTTTTTTTTTTTTTTAAGGCAGAGTGGATTAAACAACAACTGAACAGGAGACTGACACTTTGATGACAGAGCAGAACTCAGGAAAGACAAGTCATCTGAAAACCTGAGAAATGTGAGAGATCTGGTCATGCTAAACATGTGAGACTTGATGAAGCTGCCATAACGCAAGTCCTGTTGTCTGATGGGGCTTCTATGTTTACCATCACTTTTCCAAAAGCATCTCTGCAAGTGCTAGTTTATTTGATCCCATGCTATAAAGCAAGAACTACCACTGTCAGGGCTGAGCAATGCAACAGCAGATTTCACTGTGTGACCTTTCAGAGTGATGTGGAGATTGGAAACACTACAAAGATTACGCAAACAAACAAACAAACAAACAAATGTATTTTCTTACTGAATACATTATTTATATTTTCTGTCTCCCTTCCTAAAAATTTCCAGTAGAAAGTCAAATTATGACTAACACTTGTGGGATTTTTCTTCTTCAAAGAAATCCTTTCTTTGGGTATATCATTAAAGGATGTGTTACTGTCAGTCTGGTGAAACTGTAATTACGCTGAGTGCAATAAATAAAAGCATAATGGCTCCACTGCATAAATAATGGCTCATTATCCCTGTTCTATTGGTGTTTAGTGTGCTGAGCCAATATGTCCTCTTGCGTTTCCAAAGAAATTGTTCTGATCTGAACAATTCTGCTACATTAAGTGAAAGAAACAAGAGGACAGTTTTTGTATTAGAGAGGATATTTGGTCACACTGGTAGTCCCTTGCATGGGCTTGCACAACTGCTTCCCAGCTAAAGAGACATGCCAGCATCCCACCTTCAATGGTGTTTTCCATGTGTGGTACCAGCACAGCAATCCACTGACTTGCCAGGGTGAGCCCAACCTGCACGGCCCTCCAAAACTGATGCTGGGGTCAGCTTGTGGGGATAATGCTTTGCACCTGGTCATATTGCTTTGTGCCATGAATATTGATGGGAGACTAGCTCCAGCCTGAGCCTCAGTGCTCTGCCACCACTTCCCTCCAGATCCTGTCCTCCCAGCCTCTCTGAGACCCTTTTCATGCTTCCTTTTGCTGAGTCTTTCCCTTCTAGTCTCTTGAACACCTGTTTCAGTGCCTTTGAGTGAGATTATTAAGACATCAATGCTAGTTTTAAACCTGCCAGCCTCCTCATTCCACCTGTCTGCCGTGGGTAGGGTGTTAGCTCCTGTGCTTGCACCCTTGTACGTATTGGCATACACCAAACCAGCAAGTGCAAGGAAAGCCAATAGCAAAGACAGCAATCTGCATGGAAGAGTGTGAAGGTGAGGTTCTCTCAAGCCTCCAGCTCACTTGCCCGGCTCTCCAGAGCAGGTATGATTTAGTCCTATGTGTTCTAAACTGTGTTCTAAATGTTGGTCCCACTGTCCTCACGGCATGGCATCAGGTTCTGAAAAGGCTGGAGGTCACTCTCCCTTTTTGGCACTTGAATAATAACAACAAACGATGTAGAAACCTCCAGCTGATTGGAAAGTTTCAGCATTCAAGCAAGGAAGAGCAATGTCAATCCTCCATCAGAGATGCACTTGGATGATCAGAACTGGTGGTCATACAGGCTGCTTCTGACAACCGAGTTCATGCCGAGTGTTTGTTCCCTGCTGCAAACCCACCCACAGGACTGCTGACACCAACAGGGGCACAAAACTGTGTTTCAGATGATTATTCATTACTCTTCCAGGCAATTGTCTGCCTGAGGGGACATGTCAATCAGCTCATCTTAAATGCGAGGCATTGAGTGGTAACAGATACATCTTCAGGCGAGATGTGTAACCAAATTACCAAGGCATAACGAGTTACTGGATGTCACTGAGTCCCAGTAACAGCCTGTGCCTGTGCTCCTTTCCCATGGTGAATGGAGCACTTTACATCTGCTGTGAGCCAGAAGTGCCCGTGGACATTTTCCCTGGCCCAGCCGAGCACAGTGACTCGGTGGCTGCAGTGCCTCCACCAAGGCTGACCACCCACTTGCAGAAGGTTTTAGCCTCCACATCAAGGGTTGGAGCTTCCACATTTTTGATACTGGCCCTCCCAATGCCAGAATTTCCTTTGGCACTTTCCCAGAGCTGGTGACTCCTGCTACTAACACACTCTCATCTCTCAATGATTCTTGCTGACCTGGGTCTCCCCTAAGGTGTTGTGAAACCAAGTCATCAGAAGGGCAACCCAGCCTGACACAGAAATGCATGAATAATATGAAATTTTCTACCATTATTACGACCTTCTGATATTATTCTGGGGTTTTCAGTTTAAATAATGTTTAATAGTGCTATGAAAGTGGTGTTTTAGCACAGAACTCTGCTAAGTTTTCTCTTGTACATTGACAGCCTTGGATGGTCTGGTATATCCAAGTCAAACCTGAGCCCAGCACAGCCTGCCTTGGACTAGCTTTCCACTTCATATAAGGCTTTTCATGGGGCTGTATGCACCCCACTCCTCAACTCAAGTCACTGTGTGGGCATTTACAAGAGATGAATTATCAGCGCAGAGTTGCTCATTGCCCCTTGCTGGTGCAGTGTCTCCATTTCCAGCCATCCCAGACTCATACCATACACTTTTCCCTGGAGCCTGGCAGGCTGGCTCAGTTCAGCACACTGTCAGCACTCCTGTCCTGAGCATGGATGTTGCTTACACAGCTGGATCCCTGTCTTTCAGGCATTGCCACGGAGAGTGGCGCAAAGCCCTTTCTGGCTCCCTTTTGGGTCCTACCTGCTGGCTTGCATCTTGGAGAGGCTGCATAGGAACCAACACACTTCACCACACTCCTCCTTTCTTTCCTCCTGTGGCATCCAGGTTATTTATTTTCTTCTTACCTGTCCAATTGTGGATTCACTTTCCAGAGCTGACTTAAGCTCAATAGGGCTTGTTTTGCCTCATAATTGTGTTTTGCACTGAGGATGTGCTGGTTCCTTCCCAGTGCAGAACAGCTAGGTTTAATACATTGCATTAATTTGTTTTCCAAGTAGTTAGTTTTGCTGTAATTGCCTAACTCCCCCTGCATGACCCCCATTTGGGGTTTCAATGAAGAATTGCTGAAATGCTCTTCTGAACTCTGTGTACTTTCTCTCATATATGCTTCCATATTAAGAGTCCCTTCATCTGCAGCGACTGCACTCATCATCGGTGTTTTATAGGGAAGCAGAAATGAGAAATTGCCCTAAACTGTTACTTGGAACATTTATTTTAGATTGTGTTGTCACATATCTTAGTAAGGTTTTCACTGAAGGCTGTAAATTATGGTGCAGAGAAAACATAATCCCTATCTTTCAATTATAGTTTATTTCAGAGCTAGAAAAATGCTTTTTAACAGTCTGGGCTGTGCCTGGCAAGTCATGTGCACTCTGCAAAATAATATATAAACAAATAATAAACATTAGGCTACCATAACTTCTCTACTCCTGGGAATTAATGCATTCTTGGGCAATTCCTATGTTTCACTGAGGCTTTCAGCATTATTCATTCATAGCATTGTCTCAAAAGGAACTGTAGATCTTGTCTTCAACATATATATCTGATGTGCATTTTTCCTAGACTGGAGGTTGAGTTCCAATTTCTTAAGTTGGTTGGTTTTTTTTTTTTCTTTAAACAGAAATACGTGTAGGGAAAGAATGGGACTTCTGTTATCATTAAAGATTTTAAAAATCAGTGCTTATTTAACTGCTATTATATAGTTCCATTATCATTTTTTGAATAGCACATTACCAGTAATTGGTTTAAACTTTACAGCCATATCTATCTCACATCCATTATCAAAGCAGATTTAAAGAGTGCTGGCAGTGTGCAAAGACAAACAGAACTAATTGAATGTATACAGCCTCATAAACTAAGTTTTCAATAAATTTACCTAGTGGAAAAGCCAGTTTGCCTCTGTCCAACACTGTTCTGTTGAACCACCTTTCTGGGGTGTAGGTGCCCCATTGCTGCAGCACAAAAAGCTTGATTCATAGTAGTTTGCATGACTGAGCACTTGCATAAAACTAAATAAAAAATGAGAAAAGTCTCAGGAATTCTATGTAATGAGTTAATATTTCTGACTGTACAAGGTTTTAATGATGGATTATAATTTTCCTCAAATGTATTTAAGTTCAGATTGCTGTCTTACTGAGAGGAATATACGGGGAGATTGACATAAGCCCAGGACTAACAATCAATGCAGGCTGGCAGTGACCGAGAGACAAACAAATCATTATTCTTTTTCCAGAAACAAGCATCAGATGATACCTAGATTCCCTTATGAAGATGTCACTGTATGCAAATATTAGTCTGGAGCTTTGTCAGTGCAGCAGACTCAGTAGCCTTGAGCTTTTTTCTCAAGATGTGACTTTAAATGCAATAGATTTTAGCCAATTTTATAAAACAAGGTTTCTAACCTTTATGGGGAATTGTTTTCTCTTTCTAACTGAGGATCTTTCAGATGACCCTGCTGCTTTCTTGACTGGTAGAACAGACACAGGTCCATGGAGTTCCTGTTCTGCAACACCAGGGCTTCAACATTCTCTGTGGCTACAGTAATAGAAATGGTAGATCCCAAGAGCACTTCATGTGCATGTCACATTATTCTGAGCCAGTTAAACATCACCACTAGCACTGTCACCCCTGCAAACTAGTTGGATCAAACAATGTGTAGTAGAGCTTCTTCAAGCACAGCTTTTGCAGAAATAAGCTTCTTTAAACCACAGACAAAGTGCTGTGGCTCCCTGTGAGGCAGGGAAGAAGCAAGTAAGGCTTGGGGGACCCCACTGCTGTTTCTTTCCTCCACTGAATCTTGCAGAACTGAGCAGTACCCCCACTGAAATAAGAAAATACGCCCATTGTCTGATTTCCATAGCTCATTCCAGACACCAATCGTGGCATAAACTTCTAACCACCTCACAGACATGCAGTGCCCCTATCATGATTGTCTTGAATTGTAGAAAATCCTGGACCCAGGGGGATCACTGAATCCACCTCCTGACTCCACACAAGGCAATGTAACTGTTAAACCATGTATCTGAAAGCATTGGGCGAACACTTCTTTAACACCAACAGGCTTGACCATTTTTCCAGGGATCTTGCTCTAGTGCTTGACCACTGTCTCAGTGAAGATTCTTCTCCTACTGTCCAACCTGAACTTCCTCTGGTGCAGCTGTAAGCCATTCCCTCTCATCCTATCAGACACCAGAAAGAAAAGATCAGCACCTCTCTCTCCATTCCCCCTATTGAGGAAATTGTAGAAAGCACTGAAGTCATCCCTTTGTTTACTCTTCTCTAGAAGAATATACTCAGCCATTCATAATAAGTTAGGCCCTCTAGTCCTTTCACTGTATTTTTCTTCCTCCTCTGGACATCTTCTAATGTTAAAACATCCCTCTTACATTGTGGAGCAGAAAACTGTGCACAGTACTTGAGGTGAGGCTGCACTAATGCTGAGAATAGTAGGACAATCACTTCTTTCATCCAGTTGGTTATGCAGAGCTTAATGTACCCCAAAATAGCCAAAACCCAGGGGCTGATCTGTGCCCAAATGGAGATGTTGTCTGGTACCATCGAAAGTAGTTAAGGGTAATCAAAACCCATCCTGACTTGTTATTTCTTGGTGTTATTATTAGGCATGAGAAGAGACAAACACAAAAAAATTAAAATTTCACCTATGACAATGATGTAGCAGGTGAGAAAGAAGAAACAAGACCTACACAACTCCCCACCACTACCTTCCTCTGCTATATCCACATGATCTCTCCAGCCTTCCTCATCATCAGTGCACCTTTGCTGCAGGATTGGGTTTTACAGCAGGAGGTAGCAGAGAGGTGAAGAAAACAATAAAGGGCTGCTGGTAGGCCTTCCATGGTCACTGGATGCCTAGCCACTAACCTGTGGAGGAGATACATTCAGTGATATAGAAAGGAGAAACTACTCAAATTCAACAATAATGAGAAAAGGAGACCCTGTACTTCCTGGGTCCCTCCAGGATAAACTGGCACTTCATAACACCATTTGTAGAAAGGCAAGTCCAGATTCTAAAAATTATGCTCTATTAAATAATTGTAGAGTACTTTATAAAAGGGAAGAGATTTAAAAAGAACATTAATAATGCCTTTTCTGCTGAAGTCCCCTGAATGCTACCCTGAATTACAACTCATTCCTCTAGAGTACTCTGAGCATTATATATTTCTCTCTGGAATACGTATTGCCTTTATTTTTAACCAAAATTTTATGTAAAGCTGGATATTTTTAGTATAAAGACTCTACACTAATTCATTTCTTTTTTCTTTAGTCATTTCTCCTTCATTCCAGGAAAATATGATCCTTCCTTGAGAACACGGTTTTATTCACGGCATTTGTTCCTCTGACTGATGAGGCTGATTGTGCTTTTTTGTGGGTGAGGAGCACTTACCTGAAATCAGCCACCGGTGAAACTCCATGTCAGAGATATTCTTCACCTCAGGTAAACTTCCTGAAGGAAAGAGTGAGTAATCTTTTGAAAGATTAAGGGATGGGAGGAGAGAGGGAGAGAGAAAATGAAATACTAAAATCACTTTTTTTTCATGAAGCACACATACAGCACACTCAGAGAGGCACCCGGTTGGGGCTGCTCATCACAACAGAAGAGCTGATTCAGTGCATCCTGGCGCAAAAAATGAAACTGATGTCCTGAAAACAATAAGCATTTTTACTGCCTCAAAGAGAACTTTAAGTAAATTCAGAGCTTTAGTAATGCTTTGCACGTAATCAGAACTGTCTAATCTTGTCAAATATTTGCCCTCTGGGAAGCAGGCATTTCCAAGGAGTGCATCTGACAGGCAGCTCTGTTTTAGAGACTGGAAGAAGAAACACCTGGTAAGAGCTGCACCAGGAGCTTCCTTTCAGCAGCAGTGACATTTAAGCAGTTTTTGATCCTCAGGCAATTTTAGCTTCCAAGCATAGAGTGTTTTTTCCCCTTCTATTATGAGAAGTAATCATTCGTACCCTTGCAAGTTTTGTAAAACCCAAATCATGTTCACATGCCACTGTGCAAGGTCTTCTAAAACCCCAGGAGAAAGAAATGCAATGCTTGCTGTGAATGCTGCAAAGTTCCTCGGTGGACATCAGCTCTGGTCCATGAAAGGAGCCTGGCCTTTCTGCCACTAGTAGGCTTGGACTCTGCAGTTTTTCTTCAGTGTCCACTTGTGACAGGTCCCATGGGTGTACTGAATCTCAATTTCTCTTTTGAAGACTGTTCTAAATGCCTCCCTGCCAGTGCAAGGAGGAGCAGAGTGGTGATGACAGCTGTACCAAAATTGTAGGATAAGGACCTCTTTCTCTTCTGGAAGCAGAAGGCTGTATAAAAACTTTCCATGGGGACAGTCAAAACTTCCTCACCAGCTGTAATGTCTGTTAACCACTGGCCTCTGAGAGTAGAGCACCATGTTTAAATGCAGGTAGGTAGGTAGGTAGGTAACTATGTACCTCTGTGTTGCAGGTGGTTGAAAATTGTCTTTAGACAATGATATGCCTTAATCACTTCGCACTCATCACCATGAGGGACATGGATTAAAGACATTTCCAGGCACATGTGTTCCAGAGATACCTCAGCCAGTATAGCCCAGCCTAACTATCAGTACAGCTACGATGCTGACAGGAGAGAGTCAAGTGTTTGGAAATCATCCTGTTCTCCTCCCTTATGTCTTTGTCTTGTGTCTTTTAGTGATCTGGGAACCTTTTTTGTTCCCTGGATAACCAATGTAAAACTAGTTTTCCTGTGAGGCATTTTCTTTGCAGTTTCCAAAAGTTATCTCACCTTAATGAGCTGCAATTCCTGTCCCCCTTGTCACGAGGATCTCCCATTTTCCCTCCAGCAAGTTCCTTCTGCTGAGGAATGGAAAGCCCTGCAGCAAAAATGAGAGAAGCCAGAGAAGATGGAGGTATTTTAAATAGCTGGAAGCATCAGGGCCATATCACAGCTAGAAGGCTTATATACTTTTTGCTTATCCCAGTGTGTGCAGATGCTAAAATACACCATGGAAGTCAGAGGAAAGCAGCCCTTCAGTGAGCTGTCTGAAGTTCAGTTCCCTGACTTGGTCATGCAACCTTACTTCTGACCTCCTCCTGCTGTATCCTCCTGGCCTGCCCTCCCCATTCCAGGATCACCACCAGCCTTCACCTTCAATGTCCAGCTGCCGCTGTAAGGAGATGGAAAGCTCTTTTTCCTGCGTTTTTTCAGGGCTGGGGCTGATTCCTCAGACTGGTCCACAGCCCAGCTGTTCCTCTCCCTGAGCCTATCACTCCTCAGGAGCTGCCAGGAAAACTGTCAATTGCTAATGGGCAGGCAGCAGGACCTCCAGGAATAGCGGCGTCATTAAACAGCACTCACTGGCTTGAGCCTCAAAGGGAAGATCTGAGCTCTGCATATTCTCTGCACTCCATAGGCACAGTTTTCCATTGCTGCCGACATTCCTTCCCCTCCTACGCTCTTCTTGCTTGCTCTGCCAGCTGCTTACCTTGCCCCAGGGATCCTGTGGGCAGGGACCAGTCCTGCCCTGTGGCTGGAGGAGGCTCAGATTGGAGCACAGCCTCCACACCCGAGCCCCATGAGCTCACAATGTGGGAGGTAAACAACACACATCATAACTGTCACCTTTGAATAACGCAAAAAAAATGCTTGCACTTGATGCCTGCAGGTTATCATTTCTGTGGCAAAGCCGAAAACATGGGACAGACAAAAGAGAGATGCACTTATAAAAATTGATGATGTTTTTCTTTCGATCAGCTTGTGACTTTTGTAGCCAGCTGTAAAAGAGACATGGGGGAAAGGTCAAAGGAGAGCAGGGTTGGGTGAATTGCTGTTCCGGTTCCTGTCCTTCCCATGCCCCATAAAATGAAATAATGATACAGTAAAGTGCAGTTGCAGCCTCACTAGGAGATGTCATAGCTGTGATAGCCTAATGAGCTTGAAATGACTGAAGAGTGTCAATAGATAGAATCTATTGTGGGAAGATTGCTAATGCTCAGCACAGCAGGGAAACACTTTCTGAAATCCCAGAACATTCATCAGTGACAGTTCAGACTGTAAATTCATGCAGTATAAAGACATATTCAATACTCTAATAAAATACATTTTCATTTTTATGAATCCTGAATGTTGCTGAAATAAAACCAGTACTAAACAAAATCAGAATGTAAAGAGATTGTTGTAAAGCAAAATGTACATTAGAAACTTGAGTTTTGAAGGTTTGGGGTTTTTTTAGAATTTTTCTTTGTAACATGGGATATTAGAGTAATTAAGTCCTCAGAAAAGCATCAAACAGCTTCCTCTGATTCAGACACATGACCCAGCTTTATATGCTAAAACAAACTGTTTCAAATCAACTAAATAACTTCCTGCATACCAGTACCAGTCCTTGTGAATAAGGGTGAAGAAGAAGTTGTCATGACTTGATTTTATTAAAGTTTCTTGTGTTGGTTCAATTAATTTCTCATAAAGAATCTACGGAAAATATGTTTAAGACTGTTAAGGAATGGATGCAAAATTAGGTGCACACTCTGATCCAGAGGGCATGCTATCCAAAAATAAAGGGCTGGGAATTTACTGTTCTGGCTCTACCACTGCTGAATTTACTGAGTTGGTGGGAGGTAGACAGGACACAAGAAACAGACAGACAATCAATCATAAGCCCTCTGTGACTTCTCGTTACCAAAAAAGGCAGCAACATCACTTGAATGCACAGACCCAAGTTCAGCACATGAGATATTCTTCAGCTCTGCTTGGCACTGGTATGGTCCCATTTGATGTACCAGACCTGGTATGGGACCCTGTGCCCAGAAAAGGCATGGGTGACATTAAAAGGCCACGAAGATACCAGTGAGTTTGGCAGAAGGTCCAGAAACCCTGTTTGTAAAGATTTAGAACAATGCACTGAAGAAAGATGGGAATTGTGGCACCAAATGCAGTTCAGATTCCAATAAGAACCCAAGAAGAGCGTAGACAAGCATTGCCAGGGATTGGCATGTATGCAGGTGAACCAGAGTGGAGGCAAGAATAAGGACTAAAAGGCTTCAAAGATCCCCTAAAACTAAGCACAAAAGTGGAGCACAACAAAGGGCAGAACATCTGCTTGCTCACAAATCTGTTGGCCAAAGGGCCAGACCAAACCTTGCCCAGACCACCCTTGTGAGCAAGCTGTCCCTGATGAGTGGGACAAGGGCAAGAAACAGTGCTGCTTTCTGAAGAGAAAAGCAGAACCATAGGTGGTTACACCATCCGTAGTCTCAATGCAGAAAAGTCAGTGTCATCCACCCGGGGGCTGGTACTCTGGATTTGCCACTTGCCTTTATTGAAACTGAGAGCACAATACAAAGGCACTAAGAAATTATTAAAAACCCATTATTGCTCTTTGGGTGTAAGCAAGGAGAATAATTCAAATTAGAGTTTGAGAAGTGGGTCTTTTAAAATATCACAAATACACACAGCTTTCCTTCATATGACTGCTTCACTTTCACTCAGCTGCATCTGACAAAAAGGCTGGTCTCCTTGACAACACCATGAAGCCTTTTAGGCACAGTGATCATGCTGCATGGCTCATCAAAACTTCTAAGGTACTGCAACTGGACAAAGAGCACTCACTCAAAATAAACCAACTTCTATTGCATCGTTCATGGTAACAGTTTCCTTTGCAGCTTTTCATGGGCAATGATATGGATTAGAATGTCAGGACAGTTAAATACCTTTTTTCTTTTCAGTATCAAATAAAGCACAGTGGTGCATCACTGCTTTTTTTTTTTTTTTCCTTAACCTAAGCTCCTTACCTGTTTCTTGTTCTAACTAGGAGTGAGAAGCCTGTTTCTTGTTCTAACTAGGAGTTCTAACTAGAAGTGAGAAACTCTTCTGTAAGAGTTCTTTCACATTCATCTTTTACTAGCAATGATCTGTGTGAGACAGAGTATCTTATGACACTGAGGTTCCAGCTCTTGGCTTTTTTTCAGGCAGTTTACTCTTTTCTTCTGCTTTTTAGTCTGATGTAAAGAACAAGCATAAATGTTGGCAATTGGAAATGCAGAAAACTACTGAGAGCTCTAATCGGAGTCCTTTAATTTCTGTCACTTGGTTTTGCTATGTGTGTACTACAATAATATTGATATGCAACAGTGGAAGTGGGATAAATTTAATTAACACTTTAAGAGTGGAAACAGAATGAATTAATTAAGAGTTTTCCCATTTTTGAGTGCAAAAAGCTCTGGAAAGGAATGTTGCCATTTGTGAGTTTAATTGCATTATACAATTTTAATAATGTGACAGGGTACTTAGAAAACTAACTAGGTATTCAACAGTTTCCACATTTTTCAGCTTTTTCTGAAATGCCATTTTATCAGTGTAAAACAGAACAGATTTTTTTTTTTTTAATCTATACTTTACTGGGCTTGCTCTGAGAAGAAACCAGCTTTATAAGTTGTAAGTAATTAGATCTCATTTTTAATAGCTTGCTAGCTTCAATATAATCATCAGAATTTTTGCCTAATTCTGAAAACTGCATTTGACATCAGGAGTCAAGAAGTTTTGGAAACCAGCAGCCCAAGCAGCAACAATCCAGCTGGTAAAGCAAGCAGAACATTCAACCTCTGCCTTCAAGGCAGAGGCACTTATTTAGAGGGACAGAATGGCTGTTCTCATTTTCTCAACCTTGTGTTGCTGCTCAGCACTTTCTTCTGTCATCTCTGGTCTCTCAGGGATAAATAGATGCACAGAACAGAAAATTTGGTGTTAAAACAAGCGTGTCATACATCCTTGTATCAATTCCAACAGGACCTAACATTGCTGGTTAGAGACAGGATGAGGGCAACTGCATTTCTTCAGTTACTCTATTCGTGATCTGAACATTGTTGCTAAAACAGAAATTGGGTCAATGACATAGGAGAATTAGCCAACAGAATAATTCAATGTACTGGGAAATATATGTAAATAAAGACGTAAATTAAATGGTTTGTGGAGGAAACAGCATGTTTAAGAAATGAATATCTGAAGTTTGCTCAAGGTTAACATCTGCTGTGTCAGCTGGTCATTTTCTTCTCTGACCAAGCCAAGAAGGTGTTGTATACAAAGAGGATAAGAAACCATTTGTGAGATTTAGCTTCAAAAGAGTTTGTCTTTCATTTAAGAAAAAAAAATACTCAAAACCCCATCCCTCAGTTTCTGCTCTGCTGAGCCTGGGACATGTTCTTAACAATAATTAGTCAGATCCTGCTAAAGTGACAATTAAGTTTTATGTAATCTCAATCCAAACTCACAGTCAATGCTGGAAAGAACTTGATCCTGACAACACGAAGTCCCTCCCAGGTTTCCAGCGTCTGAAGCAGCCCAGCCTAGCCAAACAACCAGCCCATATCCGAGGAGATCCATTAGACACAAACTGGCAAACCAATTCCATGCCTCTGTTTTGGTCACTGCTGCCCACTGCCTCCCCTGCAGCCCCCGGCGCTCTTTGCCCTGCAGGCCTGCTCTCAGCTCCTTTCCTCTGTGGAGCTGTGTGTGTGCCATCAGGTGCTTTAAAATAAGCAAAAGATTTTCTTAGTGGAGAGGCACTGCAATGGTGCTGGAAGCAGTGGTGGCTGGAAGCTCATTTGCTTCAGAAACCTGGGACTGTGCATTTAAATATGGTTCAGAGACAGCAGGACAAAATCTCATAATCCAAACCAGGGGGAGAAATAGCATACTGCAGTGGAGACAATGAAAGACTCTGTCATGTGCATCCAAAACACACAGCCCTACCCTGCCCCTAATCTCCCTCGTGGGCAATGATTTGTATGTGCTCCTTTCTTTGGTCTGGAGAGCACAGATCCCAAAGCATTGCCATCCTTGCTGCATCCCACTGTTTCTGCTGTCACATCTCTTCTTCTGTCATCGCCCTGAAACTGATACCATGCTGAACTCACCGCAGCAATCACAACTGTTACTTTACTCTGAAAGCTGCATTCATCATCCAAAGTTAATAAGTTTCAGAGACAAATGTTCAGCTTGGCAGAGGCAAATAAAGCAAGTGCTCTGTTTCCATGCTTTTAGATAGACCTCCTGTTGATGAGAATGCAGAAGCATTGCTGTGATTTTCTCAACATTGTTTCACTGCTAAAGGAGTTGGGTCTTTTTTCTGTCCTCTCTGCTCCCTTTCTTCCCAGAGAAGAGAAAAACAAACATAAAGATCCCACATATTCCCTGTGGGATGGGGACCCTCTAAATAGAGATCTGGAGGAGTCAATGACAGCAGTTTCCAGACACTGTGACCCGCATACAAATGTCAAGCTGGACAGTTTCCCATGGAGCTCTCCACACTGACACTATTTAATCTGTAGGAGAAAAAAACAGACAGAATGGCCCTGAAGATTATTGCCTGTCCTCACTAGTGCAACATGAATCAGACCTTAGAAACCATCATCTGAAGGATAAAATAAAAATGCTGAGGCACTAGTGAGCACAAGTCCATGTACAGCTTTTCCATGTATTTGATACAAGGACTATAGCAAACAAATCAAGGCTTTTATTTTTAATTCCTCAGCACTTATGAAGACTTGTACATGAGATGTCAGGCCTATGGGGTGTGGCAATGGACTGGAGAGCCAGATGAGAAGGTGAAAGATGATGGAACCAGTGGGTGCACGCTGACATAAACACAAAGACAATGAGCAGCTGTCAGGAAGACCAGGAACTGACTCCCGTGGGGACAGGATACAGGAACAGATGTGATGATGGAGACAGCTGGCTGCTTCCCTGTGTTTTTCATCTGCATCTGCTGGAGTCCTTCTTTCACTTTCTTTCACTACATCATTCTGTTCTTCCCAGTGGTTTGAAGTATTTCTACTCACTACTACTATTTTCTAGCACCTTTCTCATCTTCCATTTTTTCTGTTCTACACAGCAAGGATTTTCTTTGTTTCATCAGTTCTCTTTTTCTGCCCAGCTTTGTTCCCTGCCTGTTCCTGCATAAATTTATCCTGTTGACTGGCCATTATATAAAATATTGTAGCAACAGGATGTTCCTTTGAAACATAATTAAGGATAGAATGTGAACAGCTGATATTCTGGCATTCTTTCCAGGAAAAAAATGGGGGAAAAGCTCTTTGGTTGCATGTTTATTTTAGATAAAAGTTGTGCTGGCCAGAAGCCAGATGGTGCAGTGACCCCATGTACCTCCCAAAGTCTTCATTCTTCACTGGGTAGGGCAAGAGGCATTCTCAAAGTCGCCTTCCTACTCTGGTATTTTCACAGCTCCCTTCAAATTAAGGAGGGAACAGTGCAAAATAAAAACCCGCAAAGAAAAGGAATGAGTGATGGCAGAAATAAGTCTGTTTTGGTAAGGTCTTTCAGTCTTTCAGTGAAAAATTACATGCAGTGGTGGGTCCACTGCAGAAACCTGTCTTCTTGAGGGATTTCAACTCATTCTCTCACCAATCTCGTAGTCTCCAGGGCAATTATGGTGTGCAATAGGGGAAGCTGTAGATGCACAGAAAATTTCCTATAACCATGACTTTGACAAAGATGTGTGGATGGTGGTGTGATCAACCAGCTGAATGTGAAGTCATTCAGGCAAAACCAAATGTGCAATCTTTGGATCTACAGATGGAAGGGAAGGATGAAAAACTGGACCAGGGCCACAATGAATTATGAGCAGTTTGGAAGACGTTGAGGTATCCTGGGAGTTCCCAGGTTATTAAACAGAGGTTAAGCACTATGCCACAAGTTAATCTTGCCTACACCGAGAAGAGACACTCAAAATAAGCAGCTATTTTTAGCTTAATTGAGTCAAATAGCAAATAAATGCTTACAAGTTCACAGCAAAGAGAAGCTAAGCACTGCAACATGTTACTGGTGGTGATAGCAGCTGCTCCAGGACCAGAATTTTGGAAGAAGAAATTAAGTCCCTTTTCCAGTGCTGTTAAATGTTTCAGTGATTCATCTAGGGTTGCTCTCCAGCCTGTGCTGAGCAGCACAATAGGAGAGATGATCACTGCAATCCTTTTGGGTTTGTACCTTACCGCACGTGCTTTGTAAAAGTGTATTCTCAGGCTGCCTGGCACGGCCATGTATGGTGGATGTGTCCTTACAAGGAGTGCAAGGCGTGTCTGCTGTTCCGTGGGTGGGATCTGAATCAGAAACAATCTGCCTCGAAATTCCTGGGGCTGAGCAGCAGCCTGAAAGCCCCCCCAAGGCATTAACATGGGAAACAGGGGAAAGGCAGGAGGCACCAGGGCCATGGACTGAAATACGCTGCTCAGATGCTTCCTCCAGTGGAGCAGTGAGGAGTACTCTGGGCACCACTGGAGCCAGACTGGCATTTGGGATCCTTGCAGGCTGAAGCCACACTGCAGGTCACTGCCACTGCTTTGCACAAGCATCACGTGAGCAACCTGCTGAACTGAATGGATGGCAAAAAGCTATCAGGCTGAGAGATAATTCAGGCTTTATTCATTATCAGAGCACTCAAACTCTTTTCTGTGTTTCCTCTGACTCGTGAAATATTTCATAAACTATATGTTAATCAAGGATGTTAGGAACCAGAGGTGCTCTGGTCTATCTTTATAGAAAATGTATTAGTCACGAGGAACGCAAGCAATTGTCATCATCCACTCCATTCTTGCAAGTTCACCCACTGTGAAAATGTCAGGGTAGGCTAATTCCATGCTGCATAATGTATTTGACCTACCCCTTTCACTCAGATGCACTTGAAACTATTCAGCTGATCCTAAGCAAATCTTGAAATGAGCACTAAATGCCCAATGTTATTGATTTATGGGTTTATAGCTCTATATATGATTATAACTGTAGAGCACTGTTCCACAGGTCAAGTTCTCTCTTTGCTTAATTAATTTTTGTCATAGCCAGTAACCTGAAGGAATGTTGGTGGAAAAAACCTAGAAATATGCAGCCTGAAAACTGCATGGAGCAAAAAGATATTAACACTTCCTTTACATCCTGCGTTTCTCTTCCATCATATGCTGTAACTTAGACATTCAGTTGGCTGGAGAGATGCACAGAATTGGAACATTACAAAAAAACCCTGTTTCTTTGTCACCTCCAGATAACTGGATGTTTAATCATAAATGCACACACATCACACATTACACACCTGGGGTCATTCCCTCAATGCAAACTTCCATCCTCCACCTTCAGGTAGCTCTGTTTTCTTGCCCATGATACCAGTCAGTCACACTATATTGAGCCACGTGTATGCTTCCAGAACTTCAGCATCAGGCTGCAGTTTCAGGAAGGAGGATCTGAGGGATTTTGCCCTATAACTAAATACACACCAGGGCTCCCTGTAACTTAATTTTGACAAATATTGTGGCTTCAACCTGACCTGAAGACAATTGACAACAGGGCTGTGCATCACTGCCAGGAGGCCCCTGCACCACAAGCAGTGATCCCATTTCTGAATGACGGCACCTCTGGCAGGTTTCAGTAGGTGTCAATGTCTGTAACAACTCCAGTGAGTCACCTAATGCACCGTGCAATGTCTCACTGAAACAGCAATACCCAGCCCTGGGGGCAGGTCTGAGAGAATGGACTATGCACAGACATCAATTTCAGTGTGCTGGAGGATTTATCAGCATCCCACTGTGGTCCAGTCCCACCAGACAGGCTGTTCCTGTGCCAATAAAGCAGCTCCATGCTCACACAGACAGGACTCCGCTGGCACCAAAAGATGATCCGTATAGACTCCCTTATGCCAAAAGGCAATGTGCTGTCTGTCTCTCGGTGGGGACAGGACAGTTTTTGCATGGCTATCCCTCAACAGTCAGGCTAACTGTAAAGTTATACATCTCTGATCTTTTGGGAGTTTCTCAAATACGATTTTTAGATTTCTTTTTGCTCTACAAGTCTGCAGTGTTTTGGTATACATTCAATTTCTCCATCAGTGAAAGCTGAAATGGCATCTTTGTTACACTCTGCAGCAGAACACACCTTGCCTGCTTCCTTTTATTTATTTTCACAGATAAATTATTGGATTTTTTATCTCTCAGGCAGTATTCAACCTTTAACTCTTCTTTCACATTTCTAGTCACCCAGCAAATTCCACTGCTTTATTTTCTTATTTATCCTTACTCAGTTGTCCCTTGAATTAATGTTTTGCAGTTGGCCCTGACAGGAATATTTTTTTTCTCTTTCTTCCAGGAAGGGGATGAGAACTGAATAACATGGGAGGAAGGAGAAAGGTGGAGATGTTCCTTTTTGCAGGCAGGAAGGTCACTGTGACATATAGAGATTTGCCTGTTGTTTTATACCCTCCTTGGACAGACAATTCTTGCAAATCCATAAATCTTCACAAGATGATGTTTCTTCCTGCACTCTGAGTGGGTTGTTTCAAGCAGGTACCACACCACTGTAATAAAAAATATATTGATGACTTTAAACTGCAGGGATCTGACTGGTGATGACAAATCCTGCTGCAGTTTCTGCAAGTCCCTCAGGCTCTTGCACCTGTCTGCCATGGCCCAACAATAGTGCTGCAGCTAGAGCTGTATTTCTGTCCCCCTTCCTGCCCTCCACGGCTTTTTCATTTTCTGATGCATAGATACCAACCTCAAATCCCATTGCCCCTTCTTTCCTGGTTCCAGGGTGTCCTCTCTGTACTCTCTGCAAGATCTCTAAGCATCTTGGTTTTCCCTTGCTCGCTCTATTACTCTCCTAAAATCTCCAACCCACACACACCCAATTTTCCATTCTCTCAAGTTGTGAATCATTTTTATCCCCCTCCACCTGTTCTGGGACGTTTCTTCCCTCGTGTAGGATCACCTCCTTTCTTCTCCCTTGCCCTTCTTCAGCTTGATTCTGGTGGTTGCAGCAGTAAACCCCATGCTGGTCTTTTGCCCCTCCAGTCATTCTGCATGTTTTCATCCTACTCAGGTGGCATCCCTGCACTTTGAAGGCATGGCCCTCCACAGCTTGATTTCCTATAGATCCTAGTCTTCAGTCAGTCAATGTTTTTCTGTAAATGCTCAGTGCTACCTCTGAATGGGTCACTTTACATAACTTAATTCTGACTGATTTCTTAAGATTTCCTTCAAGCAAGTATTTAAAGCTTCAGGTTGTATCATGTTTGCTCCTGGATCATTGCTTAGACAGTTTACCTTCGGTGAAGTCACTGGACTTCAGGAGATTGCATTTCTCACGAGGTCATCAGGCCTTCTTTCCCCTTCATATTTGTACTGAATTGAATTCAATTTCTGAATTATTGAATTTACTGAATTGAATCAACAATTGATACTATTGATGGTGTTAATCCAAAAAGGCATTAATAAAATCTTAGATGGTAATTCTTTTGCAAGTAGCTCCTTCTTGCCATGAGAAGAGTTCGTTATAACCCTGACATCTTTCTCTGGTCTGTTTCAAAATATACACATTGCAAAGATCCTGTAATGAACACAAATCTTTTTTTTTTTTTTTTAACTTTGTACCAAACTGTCTTAAGTTACGTGAAAGGTGTAACCAAAAGTGTTGAACTAGGGGCACGTCGGAGGGAGGCAATGCACTCTCTGATGAGGTCGGCAAAGCTCTCGTTTATTGATTATACAATTATGCTTTTATAGACAATATAATTAACTCATGCATATTGCAAAACTATAGCTCATCATTGGTTAACTCTGATTGGCGTTTTTACAGTCCTTTCTGGCATCCTGTTGCTCTCCTCCCTGATCTCTGGCATCCTGTAGTCCTCCTCTCTGGTTTCTTCCCTGTTCTTGATGTTTCCTTTTTGTTCCGCTGGATGTTTCACAATGCTTCTTCAGCATTGTACAAGCTCTCCAAGGACAATCCGCCCTTCAGTCCTCTCTCACATACCCATCTCTGAATATATGGATCCACACAAAAGTCTGTATTCTATTACTGTCTTCTTTAGCTGTTAAGACCAGGTGGGGCAGTGTTCTTTACGTTCAGCATGACCCAGCCCTGATAACACCGTGGGGGGCTATCTCTGCTAATGGGCCATCAAGGGCTCTGGGAGTGACTCGTAAGGTTACATCAGCCCATTGTGAGATGCCCCACCCAGAGGGGAGGAACTGAACGGAACTGAACATTCCTACCTGCTTACAGACTGAGATTCTGGAACACAGGACTACCTTTTCCAGAGGAGAAGAGCTCAAGAGCCACCAATGGACCTCCAGAGACCGATGAGACCTTTCCACAGGATCACCATTTCAACAAGACCACATCCATCACTCCAACAGGACTGCAGCCACCATTTAGTAGGACAGCTACCACCACCCTAACAGGGTGGCAGGTTGTATTCTGACTTTGTCAGTTTAAACCATTGTTTCTGTATTATTACCTTGTTATAACTATTAGTGAAGAACTGTCATTCTTTTTTCCCGTATCTTTTGCTTGAGAGCCCATTGACTGCAAAGTTATAATAATTTGGAGGGAAAAGGGGTCATATTTCCTATTCCAAGTGAGGTTCCTGCCTTCCTTGGCAGACACCTGTCTTTCAAACCTAGACACAAACACTTCTTCTTTCTGCAGCTCTTGTATTCCTGTGTACCTGTGAGTGACTCTGAGCCTTCATCTACTACTAACTGCAATGGGCATGTGGTGAAAATGCATCAGCATGTCCCTATTAAGGCTGAAAGCAGCCAGTGGCATTTATCCCTGTACTTTCTAACAAGACAGGAAATCTAGCTACAAAAACAACATCATGTCAGGGAAAAATAACATAGCTCTTCTAGCTGGGTTACTTGTTAAAACTTTTCAGCTAAAGATGCAGCTGTAAACAGACAGATAGAGACTTCGAAAAACTTATGAGAACAAACTTTCTGAATGTCATAGGAAAAACTGGATGAGATATTACTAATATTTTAAGACTTTGGAGCCAGTAGTGCTTGGTACAATATGTTTACTTCCAGAAAGAAAAAGGATATTAGTACTGTGGCGTAAATAAAGTTGTTTAATATACTGTTTAGAAGAATAGACAGTAAGTCACAGGAAAAAAAAACCACCTCAGACTCAAGAAAACATTCAGAGAGAGCACCAGTTTTCCTATGGTAACAAAGTGTACACAGGAAGTCAGCAGAGCATGACTAGAATGTGGAGCTTTATTTTTACTTTACTAAATGCAGTGGTATGATAAGTGGAAAATGATGACTCTTGGGGGATAAATTATATTATGAGAAATAAAAAAAAAAAGAACTCAATTACTTGAAGTTTTCTTTGGACTGCCAGTTTATTTAATTCTGGTTTTCTCTTGTCCTGAGTGTTATGAGAAAGGGACTTGATGCAACAAGGTTGGATTTCTGTGCAAGCACCATTTGTAGAGAAAAAGATAGAGATTGGGTGAAACTCTTGAGCCAAACCATGAAAAATGTGAGTGCCTGGTCCATGGATACCATTAGGATGCCTGAGTGCTGTCAAACAGGTAGCAGTGGAAGGTATGGTGAAACCTGAGTCCAAGTGTGGAATTTGGAGATTTTCTTATGAGGTTGTGAAGGGAAAACCTCCAATTTTCTGAGTGCTGATTTGCTGGGAGGTCTTGTTTGATAGAAGGAATGACAAAATATCTTTCCTCAAGTTAGGATCAAGACTTTCCAAGGTAAGCAAGCAAAACCTTTTGTTGCAGAGAATAAGAACCTCTTGGCAACAGGGGATGCCTTGGCCACTTTGTATTAAGCCTTCAAAGGTCTCACTTCACTTTTCCTGAATGGGCTTTGTTTTACCCTGAAGGCACTGCAGCTCCTGACAGGCTGGAGCACAACTGCAAAACTTTGCCTCCCCTAGGTCATGGTCCAGGCAGATTCAGGGGGATGATCACTGGACACGGGGCTTCATCAGGAGGCCAACTGGACAATGTGCCATTGGAGAAGAATGTCCAGGAGTGATGTCCCGGAACTGGGCTGCCTGAGCCTTGCTGTTGCATGGTAATCTCCCCACAGGTGACATCAGGTACCACCCTGGGAGTGTGCAGGACTAGGATGATGGAGGATTGCAATGCCTGTGAGCCTGTGGAAATCAGTGATCCCTTTGATCCAGACTAATGCAGACAGCACAGCTGCACCAAAGGCTCTCAGCCACCAGCAGCAAAGTACTGCTGTGATGTGCTTGCACAAGATGCATATGCCATCTTCTGTAGTCCACTGTTAAAATCTTAATCACTTATTTGTTGATTAATTCAAAATGCTGTAATCTTTCACGGCCTTTAACAAGAAGTAGTGCAGAGAGACTGGTTTTCTCTTGGAACACCTAGAAACACCAGCTGCTGCCTGTCCCAGGTGGCAAGCAATGCTCAGCCTTTGTACTCTATCACTATTAGCAGTGGAGAAAGGATGGTACTTTGCTGGAATGGGAATTTTTTAAAAAATCACCAGTATATTAAACATAGTAAGAGAAAGGACTACGAAGACTGGCACAATTTTTTTCTATTCTGTTGGGCTTATCCACAAATATCACGGAAACCACCAAGTGACAATGATAACTTGCTTTCCATGGCAAGTCCAAAGGAAGTCCATACCTTCCCACTGCTGAAAGGAAAGGGGCTCAGGGTGGCTAGCACAAACCCAGCAGTAGCAGCAGACAGGCAAATGTTGAGAAAGACTTCACCTCAGGTTGATTGTAGTTCGTTTATTTGAATTTTTTCTCTTATTTTCCTTCAGCTTGCCTCTTACTTGCTCTTCAGTTAGACCTGAGGTGACCTGCCATTTCCAGGCTGTAAAGACAAGGAAAATGTACACTGCTTAATCACACTTCTAAATGGACCTTGTCACTTTGCTGAATTGCATATATTGGAGAGGTCTCTCTGTTGTAGCTAATTCCCTGCACAGCACAAACAGCTCTGGCCAGCTGGCCAATGTTCATAACCACCTAACATTTATTCCATCTAATTCCCAAAGTGAAAGCAACTCTGCAGTTAGTGCAGATCACTACCAATTCATTTACAGCAGAATAGCTCATCTAAGTGCTAATAGATGTTGTCTTTGATTACCAGTGTATTCATGGAGATTTAGGCTCCAGTTGAAGTTATTATTTCCTTGACCACCATAGACAAATTGAAATGGTGTTAAAGACTGAAAATGCGTGGAAGAATATTTTCATTAAAAACTGAATTTAACCATTTACCAATTTTAATTAGAGTGGCATCATTTGCATTGCTACAGTTAAAGGTCTACTGGTATTTCTGGTATAAGCAGACTGCCATTTATCATAACATCTCAATATGCATTTACACTGAGATAAAACTTGACAGGGTGTATCAGCTTGTTTTTGAAACTTTTTAAAAGTGCTAATTTATTACATTTTCAGTGTAAGTACAAATTTAAACCCAGCTTTGTGAGGAATTAAATGTCCCTCCTCTAGAGATGTGTTTTATTAAAAGAGCTTTTTGGCATTAACCAAATGAGTTTCCTACCCTGAAAATTATTTTCTGAGTTTTCAGGTTTTTTCCTACTTTCTATATTAGGATAAGGTCAAGATCCTGCCAAAGTACTTGACAATAACAAATACCAGCAGAAAAATGAGCATTGCCTTAAACTAGCTGGGAATGCCAGCATTTGATATCTATCTTTCGACGGTGGCAAAAATTTATTTCTGATCCTCTGCATCCGTGGTCTGTGGCTCACTATGGTATTTGGGGCTCACTCCTCAGAACTCCTTGCACTGGCACATCACTGTGCTACCCTTGATGGCTTCCATAGCAATCCTCCTCGGATGTCTTCCAGTTTGCACACAAATTTTGCCTGCGAACTGAGACATTTTCCTGGTCCATGGGCATTTGCCACCAGCTGTAGCCCAGTCTCTTCACCAGAGATCTCTCTTTCTCATCACAAGTTCTCTGCACACTCCTGGTGGTGCTCAGGTACACTTTTTGGGAAAACTCTGCAAGTGACCTTCCAAAGGGATAAAAAATTCCTATGATACTGTCTCTTCTGCTCCTTTTTGTCCATTCACACATGCTATCTAGGCATTTTTTACTTTCGACAGGCACTAACAAGAGGCTGTAACTATTTCTGAGCACTATGCCAGGTCGTGTGAGAGTGTCCCACCTTCAGTGTGCTTGTGAGCAGAGGCTATACAGCGTCACCTATGAACTAAACACCAAATTTTTGTGTAAGCATGATGACGGGCATCTCCATCCCTGCTGCACAAGTGTAGTCAGCTGCAGGTTGAGAGTAGTAAAAGGTCTCTGTCGGGCAAAGCTTCATGTGTCGTACCTTTGCCAAGCTTTGTGCAGAAAAAGAGGAGGAGAGCTGACAGAGCAACTGTCCCAATGTAGAAATATTTCTGAACTGAGGAAGGTGAAGTTCAAGGAGAAGTAGCAGAGAGAGGTTGACAGGCTGGTCAGGAAAAATATGTCTTCTTCTTTTCACACATCTTGCCAATTAGTGTTTTCTGAGTTTTCATTTATAAAACAGTTTCTTTTAAAATTTTTTTAATATGTTTATTAGGAAAAGAAAAATTCTGGAGTTATGACAAAAGCTCTCCTTTCATCAAACACCACAGAGTGAATGAAAACATTTTACTCTGCCCTCCCTGTTTCTTTTTTATTGCAGGTAGCAGTGAAATAACTCCCAGACTCAAAAGGGATGCCTATGCCCAACTGAGGATCTGAACCAGTTCCTGAGATTCCACTTAGGTTTTTATACAGGTGCTCCCTTTTTTCTTGTAGATGAGCCAAAGGTGATGAAACACAAACAATATTTGACTATGGAGCTGTGTGCTCCAAATGCAAACAAAATTTGACTACTGAGCTGTGTGCATCCCTTTCAGGCAGAAGAAATACAGATGAAGGCTGATTCTGCACATCTGAACTCTCAAATATTACACACTTGTCCACTCAGATAAGCCCATTATGATTTTTTCATTTTTATTCTTTCCACATGGATGCAAAGATTAAGCCTCGCCACTGCAAGAGGACACCTGAGTAGTTCCTGAACAGCATTCCAGCAGAAGGAGGTGGAAGCTCACATGGTGTTGCATTTCTCCCAGTAATCAGTGTCTTTTAGAAATAGAAATAGTGAACACCTAGATTTATTAAGAGATAAACACATAAATTAAAGTTTGGGGTTTCTTCTACCAGCTTGCCACAAGCTGTGAGTTATTTATCTCACTCCAGAGATGTAACACTGCCAGTGCAAAGCAGCTTTCTCTTATCCATACTGACTGTCATACAGACAACAAGTCTTACTTATTATCCACACCCACACTATGCCTACCAATTCCAGCAGTTGGAGATGATTGTAATAAATTTTGGACTCCCTAAGCAATACTGCACAGCTGATCCCAGGAAGTGTCCCATAGATTATTGTGGGAGAACTTCTACCACCAACTTCAGGCACTTAAGCTGCTTCTGCCTGGCCACAGTCCCAGACTTGTCAGCCCTGGATACCAGTGTGTTCTTGTGGTGGCAGCTGAGTCAGTAGAATTTTGGGGAGCTACCATTTGCTGAGAATGTCAGCCACTCATGCACGTACCCAAGTGCATCCCGACAGCACAGCATCAGGAGAGAAGGCTGCATAACCACACCCTCAAGTAGTGGCTTTGCTGAACCTCCAGCTCCCTTCCTACAGCAGGATGTAGTGTTTGATATGACACCAGCACTCCCTGCCTTGTGGGCAAACAGCAGAGTGAATGGGAGCAGAACAGTGCTGGAATTTAGGTACTCCTGCTTGAGTAGGTGAAGTTCTGGGACTTGTCACATTCATGTCATATATCGACAATAAAGATCATGTTCTGGCCGAGTTCCTGATCTCTAGGAGCTCATCTTGAGCTCAACAGAGGAAAGCTTGGCGCACAGTATGGAGCTGAAATGGCTGCACTGGCAAATGACAGTGATTTGTAAGTAAAACGGAGGACGGAAGGCAAGAAATTCCATTATTAGGTGGATCTGTCTTCTGAACAGAATGATCATGAAGACACAGCAAGTGAGAATCTTGTTGAGGTCCTGCAAACACGATAGAACCAGAAAACAGCAAATTGTATTTGAGCAAGCAAGCAGCAGCAACAAGCACCTGCAAGCCTCCCCAGAGTCTGCTGAAAACATACAAGGAAATTTCAGAGTTGATGACAGAGCGGCATGAAGATGGCAAAAAATAGTTTGAATGAGAGACAATTCCTTCCTATCCCTCCAGACTTGGGCCTTGACTGCTTCATTTCAGGGGTGACATCTAGAAAAATATTAATAGGAAAGATGTCTGCTTTGCTTACACCTCTGACTGTAAAATTATCAACTGTACCTTTGCAGAATCACAGTAAGGCAAAGGCAAGTGAGGATCCTGCCTAAATACAGCCAAACAAATAAATAAATAGAGATATTATTAAGCATTAATCACTACACACATTCTAATAAACTTTTTTCTTCTGACTATCATGTAGGCATTGGTAAAACACGAATACTGCTTTTAAACCAAACTCTCCTGCTAGGCACCTAACAATGATGCTACTAAGGTTATCATATCTTTAACTACTTAGTAATAGTTAGGTAGGCACATCAGTTAATACAGAGAGATTTGTGCCTTTAACTCTGCTAGGGAAAAGAAGTGGTTGTGGGTAAATTTTGCAAGTCGGTTTTTAAAAATAAGGAAATTCCTCAGGGCATTAAAAAAAGGTAGACTCCAATTTTGCTCATGCTGAGCTCAAACAGATATTCTATATATACGTGGCAAAGACCCTTATGTGGTCTGTCAGTGTGGAAACACAACCCCAGAGCTGTTTCTCCATGGGCAGTGCAAAGCCCTGTGCAGTGTGAGGATCCACAGCTTGGGCTCCTCCTGAGTGAGGACACTCCCTGCCCACGAGCTTTGGTAGCTCCTCTTCCTCTGTGAAAATGAAATGGGAGACCCCACCTGCCCCAGCGTGCAGCGGGAGCCAGGCAAGCGGGCTTGGGTGCTGCTCACAATTTGTGACATTCCCGTTCCTTTCTGCTTCCTGAGGACTGACTTGACACATCAGGGGGATCAAGGTCCTCCCAAAATAGCATCTTCACCCACTGCACACCAGGGCCCTGGAAGTGCTGTACCTGTTGTTCATGAGGCAGTAACAACTAGACAAGCAGCTTCTCTCTTTGTTGAAAAGTTCCCTCCTGTGTTGCCATGGATATGATGACCTGTTTCTAAACTCCTGTTTTTCCCTTGCAGTATATGATCTCTACTATGATCTCTACATTTTGATCCATACTAAATACAATTTTAAATTAATTACTGTTCTGCAAGTATCTTGTGATCACCAAACTGCTCTGCAATTTAGTTACTTCTGATTCACCTTCTCTCAGTCCTTCCAACCGAATCATCATGTTAAAGGCAAGAAGGAAAAGCTGATTTGGCTGAGTGGGTTTTTCACTAGTTTCCTGTTTCCTTGAGGGATGTTTTGTGCCACAACAGAGCTGAAAAGTATGTGGTGAAAATAATTTTCAACCACATTCCCCAATGCAAGTGAAAGAGATTCAGAACTTCAACAGTAATGCTAGAGAAAATTATCCATGCTAACTCTCCAACTTATTTATTCATCAGCTGTGCTTGTTTACACAATGTATGAAAGAAACAAACTCTAGGAATAATTAAAAAAACATTCAGGTAAGAAAATGAAGTCTGAACTCCAAGTATC
The DNA here is from genome assembly GCA_036630365.1 of Acanthiza pusilla. Taxonomy (NCBI): domain Eukaryota; kingdom Metazoa; phylum Chordata; class Aves; order Passeriformes; family Acanthizidae; genus Acanthiza; species Acanthiza pusilla. The sequence continues at coordinate 27,241,081 of JAXCHO010000036.1, forward strand.
TAAGAAGAAGTCATTGTGTGAGGGGATTATTTCTACTTTTTTGGTGACTGTGATAGGTGTGTGTCTACAGACCTCCTTCACATACTGCTTCTTGGCCTGAAAATATAACCTAAGAGCACTCTTCTCCCTCTGTTATTTGTTCTTGAGAGTCGCTTTTCCCTGACAACAGCTCCTTTTTAGGCATGCAGTGTGAAACATCTGTGGGTGGATCTGAAGATTGAGCACATCTGCATTAACATCAGAGTGGCCAAAGACAACTGCAAAGTCACTTTTTCCTCTGTCTTGCAGCGGTCCCTGAAATGTTCTGCTTTGCTCTCACCCAAGGACTTACTCCATCTCAAGCTTTGCCTTTAAGATGCACCACACCACAGTGACAAACACCTTCACCCACAATGTAAGGAGTAATTTGTTCACCATTTTTCTAGAAAGAAGGGTAAAGCTGGACTCCCTATTGTTCCTCTGTGGTTGAGCAGGGAGAAAAGATAAACTTGGGTTTACAATACCTTTGCCAGCAACAGACAAGATGAGGAGAGAGGAGATGGCATCCAGAGGACACAGTGAGGGTCATTTGGCTCCACACGAACACCCAGGACATGGGAAGTCTGAGCTGAGCAGACGACTTAAATTGGTGCTTCTATAACAAAAATCTGAACAAAGAGCAGAAGGGGGCGGGGGGGGGGGGAGATAGTTTAAAATGCTGCTGTAACTTAAAAATAAGTAACTGGTTACCGTGCTTTGTGCGCTGCTATTTGCAGCATCATTAAACCTCCCCTGAAGCCTTGCTATTGGAAGCTAGATTTAGCCAGGGCCCATTAGGAGCCCAGACAACTGTACAAAATTGCCTGTTTTTTTCATATAATGATGCCCAAAATATTTAGACGCGGGTGCCTCAAATCAAGCATTTCCCTACTTACACTCCTAAATTAGAGTCCATTTGTTATTCATGACTTGCTTACCTGTGACAAATAGATTGGGCTGTTCATACAGCCCATCTTGTCCTTTCTCAGAGGAATTTGGTGTCATTAAATATTCCTCATTTCCTTCCAGCACACTGTACTTTCTATGATGTAACCCATTCCAAAGGTTTTGACATTTCTACTTGTCTATCTCAGGTAGCATCTAAATATGAGAAAGGACTAGTGAGATGTGGGTTTAAAAAAAATCCTCCTAAATATTTATCCCAATTTGATCAATTGCTTTTCAAGTTTCTATAAAATGTCAATATTGGAATCAGTATGGGGTGTTAGCAGAGGGTCAAGTAATGAATTTGCTGAGGGATTACCTGACTCTGCATCCAAAGAGGACAGTAAAAGAAAATGCAAAGCACTGAAAGTATTTAAAATTTATTTCAGAGATGAAATGTCACGAATTTTCTGGCTAATTCTTCCCTTTTATAGCTGGCCACCACTGAAAATGTAATACCTATAGTGAAATTTGATCTATTTAAGCCACTTTGTTGGTAACACCATTTTCATTGTTCACCAAATAACGATGAAGCTGTGAGGCATGAATCTAAGTTTTTCAGAAGGGAGGACATACTCTGTATTCCATGGTTTCTGGTGCTCCTTACTTGCCTGTGGGTCCCAGAGAACTCAGCTGAGCCATGCTGGTGGTCATCTGGATGCCTTTCCTTCACACCAGTGTGGCTAAACAATGTACAGCTGGGAAATGCATCTTTTTGGACCCTCAGAGAAAAGAAGTGATGGAGGCTTTGCAGTAAGGGGTAGCTCTGCAGTGCTGCTTCTGGGATCTGAAAATTCCCTCCTTTGTGTTTGGATAGAACAAAATCCTTCCTAAGTCTCAGTATTTCCTCCCTGACCCATGATATCTAAGAGTGGAACACAGATATTCTGGTCATAATGTCATCACAAGCTCCTATTGCTAGGGGCTTCCCAGTTCTCCCCCAGGTACATCTCTTCCTCTCTGGGGGATGTCTGTGTGAGTTCTGGTTTCCAGGACTGGGGAAGACTTCCATCTCCTCCCAGGTGTACAACCCTGCCTGCATTTCCTCCTCCCCATCAGTCCCCATATTGCAACATCCATACCCAAATCCAGTATTTCTGATACAGTCGATGTAGGCGAACTCAGCTTTGAATGCACTTCCTGAAGGTGTGACTGAGGTGCTGTAGGGCTTACAAGGCTGTGCTCTCAGAGAGTCCCCAGCTTTCCTCTTCCACTTGCATGTGAATTTCAACCACTTCCCAGGTAAGTCTGTCTCAACCTGCAAAACCCAGCCATCCCTTGGGACATCATCTGTGACTTGTGCCAGGTGCCTGTGCTGGTACCTGTCACATCTGGCATGTTCTCCTGTCGTGCCCAGCTGTGTCCCCAGTGCTGTGCACTCGGCCCGTCCTCTGGCCAGGACTGAGCTGGACCCCACAGCTCTCTGCAGCCACTGCAGGGAGAGGGGCAGAGCTGTTCCCCTTTCCAGACGGGACAGGGCAGCAAAGCTAGGGTGGGAAGGAGAAAAGAGATCATATAAATTTACAAAAAAATGCTGTTGCTCTGTAAAATGACTGACACATTCCGTTCACCTGCAAAAGCTGACTATAGCAGTTTACAGGGCAACTTCAGGCTGCAGCACACAACCCAGCACACGGGGCCAATCCTTTCTCTTCTTGGTCAAGTAGCTGCTACTGTTCATATAGATGCTGCTAGAGGAAGAGGCTTGTTCCCCCTTCCTTGCTGCTACACACCACTGAAACAGAAAGTCTGGGCTTATAAATATTGTGTAATTGAATCTTACTCTATGTACCGTATCCTGTCAGTGGCACTGCCTTTTCTCCCAGCCACACGTCTTTCAGCACTTGCTGCTGTGATTCCACATTAATACCTCCGTCTGCTGCTGGAATGTGCACTCACATCAGCAGCTCCTTCCAGCAATAGCACTATTAAAAATAATGAAATGTCAGGTTGTGCTACTCTGCTTCTAGATCCATTATGGAAATGTGCTGCAGGACGATAGCAGCCTGAGCCAGTCCTCCATTTGGCTTTCAGAGGGAAAAGATTCAGAGAAAGGCATCTACAGTTTTAAATAGCACCTGGGTTCCTGTCCATGGCTCACCTTTGCCTGAGCAGTGCTTCTCCCAAAGGACGTACAGGGCAACACTTTTGTGAGAGGTGCCAAACAAATCTTGCTTTTCTTACAGTCCTTCTGTCAGTAGACAGAACCCCTGCTATTTTTATCCACCAGAAGTGTGTGAATTAAAATGAAATGAGAGGAGGTTGTATGCCAGGAGGTTGTATGCTATGGAAGGAGCAGACTGGCATAAGATTTCAGGAGAACGGGATAAACAGATCTAATAATGTAGGAAATTAAAATGTAATGGATACTGTACAGTCAGTTTTAAATACTGTTCACTCAGCCAGACAGATCAATTCTGCCATTACTGATTTCCACTGCAGACAGGCAGAGTGTTGGGGAGGGAGCAACTAAATTATGTAGAAGTTAGAAGGAACATGAAGAGTCAGGTGGAAGATACTGGTAACTAGAATTTTCCATGCAACAAATGTGCTTGAATTCTCTCAAAACAGGCTAGCCTGATTGCAGTTCACTTCCATCAGTATTATTCCTCTCCCTGGAAATTCTCCACCTGCTTCCTCTAAACAATCACAGGCCAAATGAGATGAGCCTAAAGGAATGCAGACTAGGCAAAGAAAACACCACTTGGTAGTGACGGGGTGTGAAATATCTCCAGAATTACATACAGAAATGTCCTACCCATCTCATATGATTTGAGCCTTTGCTAGTGTCAGAGAGAAAACAAACCTGCCTCTCCCTCTGTGATCCCACAGCATCTCTTGTCACGAGGATGCCTGGGCTGTGTCACTTACCTTGTGTGTTGTATTGAATGCTCACCAGTGCACACACACACAAGTGGACAATATGACCTAACAGTGGCATAGAAAAGATATAAAGCACATAAAGTTGTTTCTGAGCAATGTGAGATTCCAGAGGGAACCATCTTCAGACTCTTTTGTAGCTCCAGGACCATGACCCCCTTACCAAATAAGGCTGACCCGTTGCCCATTCACAATTTCTGTGTGTACACAAGCAAAACATCAGTTAGCATTGCCCTGCATGTACACTCCCAGTATTCCCCAGCCGTAGCAGTGAGCAAAGCAGACTGATCACGTGAGGGCCATGGGAAGGAAGCAAAGCTGTCAACTTGTCAGGGATTTTGACTGAGCAACAACCCTCAGCAGCTGCGATGCACCTGGTAGCCCATGCAGATAATCAGGCAACCACCAGCAACAAACACAGAGCAAAGCAAACGTTCCATGCATGCCTGAGAAACACATGATCCGCAAAAAGCTCCATTCCTAACAGTGGCATATCTGAGCTGGGCTCTGTCGTGTCAGAAAGTTTATAGAGAAGATAGAGTGTCAGTTCAGCTTGGAGAGGGCAATGCTGTCAAGAGGATCAGCAGAATCACAGCATGTAAGTAACTTCTTGCATTAACTGATGGTGGTAAGAATACTTATTTGACCAGCCACAGCTGGAAGCATGGGAAGGATTGAACTGCTTGATTACTTGCAGCCATTGTTCGAAAACATTAGCACATGTTCTCAAAAACTCTGTATACCTCCTTGACCCATACATTTTTCTGCACTGTTAGATCCTAATATATCTTCAATTGTTGGTGACAAAACCCTGCAATTTAGTGACCCCCTTATTGGGCATTGCCACCTTTGCTGTGTTTTAGATAATGTGAAATGCTACTTAAGCATTTGTTACAGAAAGGGCAGGAATATAAGAGAGGATGTCTGAGCAGAAATGGTCTCTGCACAGCTTGTTCCAAGGGTGTGATCCATGACCCCTTAAACTAAGCAAGTTTTCTTATCAATTTCAGCAGGCTTTGGGTGCAACTAAAACTCTTGCCATGAAAGTGCTTGAAAAGACTTTAAATTAATCCAATACAAATCAAATATCAAATATCAGACTGAAACAAAATTGCAGCCTTTGAGTGTCACCTTCATTTCATCTTTTAAACACATTGTGACATACACTCCTATTAAATGAACATATCATCCCTTCCTCTATTTATCACCCATCAACACCACCAGTTAATCCTTTGATATCAGCAATGGCAGTGTTTTCAAACAACATCCCAAGTCAGTGGTCTGTCCCCATTACAGTCAGGCTAAGAGCCTCACAACGTCCCCAGCTAAGAGCTAAAGTTACAGCAGCAACACCAAAACACACTGTCATAAAATTTACAGTCATCATAAGCACACCCCCCATAAGCAGGATAAATATAATTAAAGAACTGTTGCAGGATATGATAGCAAAAATAACTCAAAATTTGGGGAAGTTCTTTGGGAAAAGAGTTACAGAATGCCTTTATTCATGAGGGTTTTATCAACTATAGCTATTGCCTACAAACAACTTTAAACATGAGCTGCTTTGAGTGTGCTCAGTGTGAAACTGATTTTTCTTTTCACCACCTCAACCACATTTTTTCTTTTCTGTGTAATTTCTGTGTGTTCATATTTTGAATCATAACAGAACACTATTATTTGCTTGATGTCTCCACAAACGTTTTTTATTAAGCTAAGAAGATACAGACTTCCAAGGTTCTAAGATACTGTTTCAGGTATTTCTTATCTAGAAATCTGAAAGTGATTTATGTGCATTTCTTTGTGGTTTTTCAGAATAACACTAAATTACAGAAAAATAAAAGCAGGGAAAACCATCCAGTCACTGTACAATAAGGGACTAAATTGCATATTTCAGCACATTCCTGTTCTAGCAGAGAAATTCTGTGTGTGCTCAGATATAGTGACTGCTGCACTGGACTCTCCCCATACACACAAAATCATGAAATAACTTGGATAAGAAATTTGAATGAATTCTTAACAAACTTGGAGTTTAAATCTTAATCAGTCATCATAAGGCAAAGTGTTTGTAGGAGACATCCTGTTTCTATTCACTTTATTGTGAGTAAAAATAAACAATCCAAGAATTAATTTTGTGTGCCATCTAAATAATAAGTACTTAGTCCTCTGTCAAGAGTACACAGTATTGTTTGTTTGATCACAGTTTCATCAACTTTGGGGTCTATTATCAAGTCCAGAAAGAGGCCCACAACAACTCCTGTACCAATAGTAACTATACCATTGAAAATCAAAACTAGAGGTACCTTTTATGGAATTTTGAAGCCCCTTAACCACATTTACTTATTTTTTTTACATCTTCTTCTAAATATATATGCCAGGAAACCTACAATGGCTCACCAATTTCCCACTTCTTCTAGGAAACCCTCTAAAACAGCCAACAGAAGTGAACACAGCTTCTTCAGTCACCATGCAGCATCTTCACACAGCATCTTTGGGTGATCTGAGCCCTCTGCCCTGTGAAAGAAGAGGGACCCTCAGTCACTGCAGCACCAATGCCCCAGTGAAGCTGGGCTGAGGCAGGGTGTGACAGACACCTTGCAGAAACCACATCTCAGAAGGTGAGATTCGGGGAGTTGAAGCTTGTATGCTGTAGAGCACAACAACAACCAGACTGGCTCTAATAAAGTCAAAAGCCTGTGACAAACATCAGCCGTGGTGGAGCATTGATTGGGATATTCCATATTGAGACACCGCTAAGGCGTTAACCAAAGCAGTTCCCACACAAGCTGTGAGCAGTAAATGAACTGCAAGAACAGGCTACTGAGGCTGGGGAGGTGCCACAAGACACCATCCTGCTAAATATGCCTCCGAAATAACCAAGGGAGAATGAGAGAGTAGGGGTGACATTTGCCGAACACTTTCAAGTGCCACCGACAGCAGTGGAAAGAACACACCCTGAGTGAGGAACACGTGTAAGAAAACACATAATAATTTTGAGCACTGTACAAATAAACAAGTCACAAACAGACTTTGCCCCAGCACAGCAGAGCCAGAAGGTTCTGTGCCCGCAGCGTGCCACAGACATTAACACTTTGTCTGCTGGATGTGCGTGGGCTGGGGCTCGGTCCTCAGGGCCATGCTCCCAGACAGGCCTATGCCGCTGAGCTGACACTGCAGTTGCTCTGTTTGGAGCAAGACAGCACTGACAGCACATCACGGCTCCAGGGTATCTGAGGCTGCACTGCTGACATGTAGACAATGAAGGACCAGAGAACAACAGCAAACTAGTGACCAATTGACTCCTTCTTCCTGAGGAGTATGATCCTGCCAAGATCTGAATTTCAGTAGATTTATTACGACAGCATTTTTTAAAAGGGCAGCTCTGTTTTTCCCTGCAGAAGTAGCATGTTTATACCTCAGGGTCCTAGAACTACTAATGTCTAGGGACCACCCATGAAAAACATAAGCCTGAGAATATATCTGAGAAGCACAAGTACAAAAATACACAGTATTTACACTAGTATTTTTGGTATCATCTGTCAACTGTTAACTGCAGAAGTTAATCCAAATAAAAGGAGGATGCTTTTTGTTAATTTGCCCATGAGGAGTAATTGCGGTGCAGTAGATTACTGCGTACTGACAACACAAAAAATCACTTTTTCATAGGGAATTATCTCCTTAGGAAGGCAACAGGGTGTCATGCAATGCTCAGAAAGAGGCAGCTTTGAGAAAAGGACTAAAAAGAACTATGGTGAGTCTCTCTTAGAGCATCTCATCGTAGTGAGCACAAGATGCTTCAGAGAGAGCTGCAAGAGCCCTTAAAATGAGTTTTGAATCACTCTAGTGCTGAACAAGTACCTGTTTTAGTACAGGAAAGAGTGGCTCTGCAAACACCTGTTTCTGAGCAGCCAGCCACCGTGTAGAGATGGACAAGGGGGTGGGTGTGGCCACCTACCAGTACAAAATTGCACCTCTGGAACCTGCTTGAACATTCTCTATTCCCTCCTCGATTAGCATCATCCTGCTGCCCTGGGATTAACTTGATTGCTCCACACTGCTTTTATTTGCTAGAAAACTGCAGAACAGCTCAGATTCGCCCACAGCTAGGATTTTATAGGATATGCAGAAAAGTCTCAAGAGGTTCTCAATCTCCACTAGGTCATGACTACCAGAATTACTCAAAAGAAGTGAGATTCATTTCACTTCACTGTACATATCTAAACGTTAATCATCTTCATCTAAGCAAGTCACCCTGGGCTCCCTTCCGACTCAGTGGAGAGAAATGGGCACCTCCAAAAGGCAGCGCATTTCATCTTCCCGGAGAGGATGCCTAAGATGGATGAGATGAGTTGCCTTCTGGAGGTGTCTATTTCTCTCCATTAGCTGTACAGAGAGCCTAAGGTGATGTGCTTGCACTCTGATGATTAACTCACAATGTCAGAAGCTAAAGGCAGATGGATCCCATGTGCAGTGCATCAGCATTTGAGCAGCCAGCCCTGCAGACAGAAGGCAGGAGCGCACTGGTAACAGCCACTCTGGTGGCTTCTTCTAGCACTATAGAGATGTGGTGCCATATCCAATGCCTACCTAGGAAAGAAATAGCAACCTAAATGCAGAGAATGCATCAGGAAAGGAGAAAGGCAATACATTAAAGAAAGACAAAAAGAAATGTGTGCAGATAGCACCCAGCCCACAATACCCTGCTGGGTGTTCCCTGCCCAGAACAGCACGGCTCAGCATGAACAGTTATATCTGAATGATCCAGAGCTGAAGTAAGGCAGAGGGTGGCTGGCCACAAGATGGTCTCACACTACCTTTCCCCTTGTATCCACAGTTCTGCCATGATGGAAACTTGGTAGACTGAACAGATGCATGCACACATACCTGAATGCATATGAAACCTTTGAAAGGCATGTTCCTTTCCATGGCAGGAAAGGAAATCCTGTCTATCTGAAAAAGACTATCTGAAAGGAAGCAACTCAGCACTCTCTACATCATCGACCTACAAATATGCCCAGGCAATCACAGATCGGGTTTGAGGAGTATTGCTGGGATGCAGTAAGAAATGATCCAGTTACGGTGATTCCTCCCCACCTCACAAGCTGAGTACTTGTCCCCAGTACCACTTTGTGGAAATTGAAGAGTCCTCTTATCACCATTCAGAGCTGGGCAGATAAGACACAAAACTCTCTTGAGTACCAGCCTGGTGCCATAATTACTGACTAATGCTGCCTCTGTAGCCTGTCACAAGAACAGTTTTTGGCAGTCATTCCAGCTCCATTCACAGTCACATGAAATTAATTTAATTAGTTTTTAAAATCTAAAGTATAATGGGATTTAATTGACTTAATGTGAAACTTTCTGGGCTGTCACTCTACCCAGCTTCCGATCAACTTGAAATCATTCAGCTGTAAGTGACTGATGTTTGTGCCTTTCATTGAGAACACTTTGTCTCAGTTAAAATCCTTCCATGCTTAATTGTTGCATAATATTGCTTTTATTTTTCAATCTGTGTCTTCATTGTCTGGCACCCTGGACAAAGGGCTCTCCATGTGGGATTGATACAGCCACCTCCTGTTCCTGGAAGTTTGTTTGACCTGTACCTACAGTATGTTAGGGGAAGATGGGTGAAATGCAGAGTCATTCTCTGAGACGCACGTCCGAATGGAGTCAGACAGCAAGCTGTTTTGTACAATCATGTACATATCTAAATAAATACTAATCATGATGATGGCCCTGCTGAAGAATATGGCCCTATTATGGCTGATGAATGAGCACATATCAGCCTTACCATTCTCCTCTAATGCCCAAACAGAAGAGATGTCAGAAACTCTATGGAAAGTCCAAGACAGAAATTTTACTCAGCACTGATGACCACAAAAAGTGCTTGGGAATCTCATTCCTTTGTTGATCAAAATTGAGGAGAGTATTAGCACATCACTAATGAGATCCATAGATCTTTTTCTTGCTCTTTATCTGTGCCATTTTCCACTCTCATTTTAGACCATGGAGCTCTCCAGCAGTCTTGTACACACTAGGAAGCACCAGGACGGAGCTTTTTAGTTTTTTTGTTCCTTTGGTAAACTGGGGGAGACAGGAACACAGACTTAACAGATTCTTAAACCAACACTCCACGTTAAAACACAAGTTTCTAAAGCTGTGCATAGTAATATCATTTCTGATTAGTGACAACCTCCTTAGACAAAGTAGAGGTTCTTTTACTTCCATTCTTCACTTCTTGTTTTCCTTGCATCCCACGCATCCATCCTTGTAAAAGAAGAAGGCTTCTAAGACTCTCCTGTGGCATTTTTATCCAAATTATTTGGTATGTGGGGTAGCTGCCATCCTACCTATTTTGGTAGAAAATACAGCATCAAAGTTGCATTTGACAGAGTTAACATTACTAGTAGAAATTACATCATTCTCAGAGGGAACAGCTACTTGATCTTGAGTCATTGATGGCCTCCAAACTCTCTCTATGGTATTTCTATAGGGTATCTATCACTCTGTACAGGGTAAACACTGCAAAACTGAGCGATTCTACTCCCGCGTGCTCAGACAGCGTGCACACAAGGTTACAATCCAAAACACGCTCACAAGCCCACATGGCTCTCACTCCAGCCCCGCCTGCTCCAGAAGCACATCTCCAGCAGCGGTCAGCACGGGGTGCTCAGGGACGGACTGCGAGGAGGGGGAAAGCCGCACGCAGGCTCTCCCAGTTCCCAGACAGTCCCCGCAGCAGGTACCAGCCCTCGACAGCGCGCTGCCCGCCGGCACACCTCACTCCGTGCGGCTGCCCGAGCAGGGCGGGCTGGGCTCCGGCCGGGAGCGGGCTGGGCTCCGGCCGGGAGCGGGCTGGGCTCCGGCCGGGAGCGGGCTGGGCTCCGGCCGGGAGCGGGCTGAGCTCCGGCCGGGAGCGGGCTGAGCTCCGGCCGGGGCTGATCCAGCCCCGCTGCTGGGCTCCGGGCAGGGCGGCAGCTACAGCCCCGACAGGGCAGCGACAGCGCCTCCGGCACGGGCCCAGCCCCCACGGCCGTGCCTGAGCAGCGGCAGCAGCCGCGCCGGGAGGAGGAGTGCTTGGCCGGAGCGGCAGCCGGGGCCGGGGCAGGGTGTCCCCGCTCCGCACGCCGCCGGTGCCCGGAGCCGCGGTGCCCGGAGCCGCGGTGCCCGGCCGTGCCCGGCCGTGCCCGGCCGGCGGGCGGAGGTGCTCCCCGGCTGCGCGGCGGGGGCGGTGCCGGTGCCGTGTTGCCGCCGCGGAGCGAAGCGGAGCCGCCTCACCCTCACTCTCATCCTCCTCCTCCTCCTCCTCCCCCTCCCCTCCTCGCGACCCCGCCGGCTCCCCCCGCCCATGGGGGCGGGCAGGCAGCGGGCGCTGCCCGCGGTCGCGGCGCGCCCCGAAGTGGCTCCGCACGGCGTGTCCCCCCTCCCCGCCCGCTGCCGCCGATAAATCGCAGTGCCGGGGGCAGCGCGGCACTCGGCGGCTGCCGCGCTGCGGGGAGGCGGCGGAGCTCAGCCCCCTCCCCGCGGCGGCGACCCTCGCCAGGGGCAGCAGTAAGCCGGAGCCCAGGTGAGTGCCCGGGGCTGGGGGCGGCGGGAGCAGGGACTGGACCGTGCGGGGGTCGCAGGGAGCCTCGTCTGGCATCCGCCGCTGCTGCCTCGAGGGGACGGGCTGCGAGGGGGAACCCCGCTTGCACAGCGGCGGGCGGGCAGCGGGATGCTGCCCTATGCTTTCTCCGTGAACCGTGAAGTTTTCCTTCGTGGGCATGAGGCGGGGTTCCGGAGGGGTCCTTGCAGGCTGCGGGGCTCTGCCGGGGGCTGTGCTGCCGGCGGGAAGCTCGGAGAGGGGGTGAGCGGCGGGCGTATCCCGCTCCGAGCTGCTTCCCCGCAGCGCCCAGCGCTCCCGTGGTCCCGATGAGCAGCGTGCTCTCCGGGGATGTCCGGGCATCCCCAGTGTCTATTCGTGGTGCTATGGGGCTGTCTCTGAATTACCTCTCAACAGGTAGAAAGGGCAGTGCTCTGCCCCTTTTTTTTCGCACACCTGAGTGGGGGTTGAGTGATGAAATGATATACAGGATGTGAAAATAGTTATTGTCGGTGTGGTACGAGGTAGACTGTACGCCTTGCTTCAGGGCTGGACCTCCGGGGGCATGGAATGCAGGTGTTAGACTGTTCCTCTAGCTGATAATCCCTGTGACTCAAAAGGAGCATCAGGTGGAATCAAGACGTTCATTTGGCCACAGGCTGTGGGGTACTTCAGTATGCATATCTAGAGAGAGGGCAGAGAACAGGGCTAGTTCATTTTATTGTTTGTAAGCAACCTTACACTTCAAGTTTGCGTCCATGGTGACAAAATAACGTGCTGTTAACAGCATAAGGTATTTAACCTCTGTTTTTTCCCGGAGGCTGTGAATCTTACTGAAAAAATTCTGAAATGTTCAGTTTCGAAGGATTGGAATTGCCATGAGATCATGCATTCAAAAAACTAGGGCTCTAAGTTAAAAAAAGAAAAAAGAAAAACCCACCAAATCTGCACCTCTAATGATGCACTGCTTTCCCATAGAAAAACATGTAATAATAGTATCAACCTAGCAAAGTGCTTGTTAAATTCAAGTGAGGGCTTAGGTGCCATGAGCTTCAGTGGAATTACTCAGAAGCTGAAGGCAAGGCTGAAGGCAAATATGCTTCTGTGCTTCCCTGAACCAGGGCTTAAGTACTGCTCATTGAAGCATTCAGTTGCATGAATCACAGTCATTCAAAAGTTCAAGGCAGACCAAATCAGAGAAAACACAGACTGAACAGCATCGTCAACCTGTCTGTACAAGAACTAGGTAATCACCAGCCCTGTGGATTTTTCCTGGGGCATTTTAGGAGGTCCCTAAGCTTGGAGTGAGCTGTCCTTGACTCTCATGAAACGCAGGTTACAACCTTTTGAGAGCCACTAGCCCTCCATGCTCATGGGTTGGCTTCAGCCTACCTTTGCATTTCAGTCATGTCTCAAACTTTGGGACTAGAAGGGCAGCTTTCATGTGATCTGTCCAATTTAAAAAATACAAGCCCACAGAAAATCTCTTACTCAATAAAATTATGATCTCCAATTCATTTATAAGCACTAAAAGTATAGATTGTCAGGCATCAGATACATAGATAATTTTCAGGAACCAGAGCACTTTCCAGCATGAGAAATGACAACATTATATAATTAAGATGTCCAAAGACTAGCATTTATTTCTAAATATCTTGGTTCTTCTGCAAGGTACTCGTTGATTCCTATGAAATTAGAGAAGACTGTACTTAACTGTCCCCTCTTTTTCCTCTGTTGACAAAGACCTGTGCATGCTGAAATCATCTGTATCCTTGGGCGTCTTCCCATTCTTTTCAACATGCAGATAAGCATGCCTGTCTTAAGAGCTTTAATAAAGTTAAGATGCACTTCTGCTTGTGTTGTTATTTAACAACTTCAGGAGCGTACAGAGGCAGTGTTGGTTTCGTGGTTCTGAGCTTTGGCCAGTTGCTGTTGATTATGTGCCTTTGCTGCTGGTGGTGGCATTTTTAGGAGTTATTTTGTTTTCTTTTTCTGTAAAACCCACCAGCTTCACCACGTGGCCACCTAAAGACAGTGGATGTCAGCTTCAAATTTTGTGTTTCCCTGATCTGGTATTTCTGCTGAAATCCTGGTGCCCCTTGCTGGCAACTGCATTAGTATGTAATGGTAGGAAACTGGCAGCAGCCCCTTTTCTGACTGAGGGGTTTGGATTTAGCATAAACCTCCCTGTAAGAATGATATGCTTAAGACGTAAGGACCTCTTCCAAGACACAAAGGGACTAGTCTTGTATTTTAAAAAGGGAGAAAAAAAATCTCAACACGAACAGCAAGAAAAGCCTTAAATCAGTTGAAAGCTATTTGGAGAGTCATTGGTCAAACACTGGAAGTACACCAGGAGAAAGAAAAAGGTCACCAGGCCAAACTCATCTCCATCTAATTACATTAAGTCTGTCAAACTAATCCCTGGCACAACCTGACTGAAAATATTTCTCTGGTTGTCCTTTATAAAGTGACTAGTGTATTAGAAAGGCCAGCACCTATTTCTCTACGTGCTTAAGTATGTAAATATGTCTGTTTATGAGCAGCCCTCATAAATTCAACAACATTTGGCCTCTGTAAAATTAAACACCTGCCCAAGATTTTACTTCTGTGAAGTGGATTAGCCCTTCTAAACATTTTTACACAGATAATTTTGTGCTCTTGGCAGTCCTGGCAGTAACAAATGTGGGATCTGTGGAGGTCACTGTGGAGGGAGGTTCAGCAGATGGAGATGAGGTCAGAATTTGAATGTAACTGAGGTGAAGTAGAGATGTGATCTGCAGAAGTGAGTTCAGAAAGGCTAAGTAGGGAGCATCATGCTGAGCTGGGAATAATCTGCTGCACAAGTGTACTATGAGAAGCAGCTTGCCTGGTGGCACTTCTACAGGAAAAAAAGCAGTGCTGAGAGGAAGCCAGACATCTCACGAGGCTGCACAAAGAGGATTGCACCCTAAAAAACGTGGTGGGATTTGGTACCACAGATCACCGTTGGTGGGGTCCTGGCTGAGGGAGTCTGCTGCTCAGGACACAGCTGTTCAGTGGGAACTACCTGTGAGGGTGCAGGGAAGAGTTTAAAAACATGGTCTGAGGGAGATCAATCAGGCTCTTTAACCTCAAGAGTGACCTGAACCAGGACATGCTTGTAGCTTCCAGATTTATGTCTGCTCCAAAAGGGGATGAGTTACCTGCTCCCTGTGCAGCCTGTATGGGCTCAGACCCCACTGTAACTATGGTGTTGGACTGCTGAGAAACTTCCCATAGGGAAGCAGCAGTTGTACTCCTATCCAGGCAAGAGTCCTGAAAGAGTCACAGGGTATATCCTTAGATATCCTGGGACTGGGCAGTACTTGGCAAGGGCACTTTAGTAACAGGGAGTTACTCCTACAAAGGGATATTTTTCTTTAGTCCCACAGATAGCAAAGTCATCTTGGGCAAAACAGTTTGGACCTCTAAATTATTTAGAAACCAATAAGCAAACTCATCAGCCCCAACATCTAACTTCTCTGCTCACATGGAACTACCCTTTTCCTTACTGTTTCCTCAAATCCAGAATGGGAACAAGGAACCAAAATGCTGAAAGGCCACTCTCTTAAAGACAAGGCTTAATCTTACATATGGCAGTTCCAGGGCTGTGGCTGCTGCCCGGAGCTTTCAAAATTCTGGTTTCCCCTCTGTTGCCTTTGCTGGCTGTGTCCTTTTGCCCAGCTGGCAGCTTCTTGGGCATGCAGAGTCTGCCCACTCTCCCTGGCCCTGCAGGGGAACGCTTCCCCACCGGACTGCTGGGGCCAGGGGACATGTCCACTCCTGCCTCTGCTCTGGACACCATCTACCCTGCCAGAGTTTCCTTCCCCATCACCTATAAGCACCTATTGCAGGGCACTTCCCTTCCCAGAGGGTCTGTGGGACACGGGGTGCAGCCTTTCCCTGCTTAGCCCCATTCTCACAGAAAGACACAAAGGGGCATCTCTTTTGGGAGCAGCCAAATCAAGTACTCATCTGCTGCAGAAGCTCATAACAAAATTGCCTCTAAGGTCACCCATGTTCTCCCAGGAGTCTGTCTGGGATCCTAAAAATCAAGGAGTTTTTGGTAGCACCCAAACCGTCATTCAGTCTCTGTAGTACTATCAAAAATACACAGTGGTACAATATCAGCAGCTCATCAAATATGATATAAAATGTATGGGGGGCAGCATATTGCTGGTCCCCAGCATTGTCACTTGGTTACTACCACTGGGAACCCTGCTTCTTCACACTTCTGACCCAATGCCTGGCAGGGAACAGGATGCACTGAGACCTCTAGCACCACGCTTGCAGAATTATCCCTTTTTCCCTGCAAGACTTTCCAAGTTTGGATATCCTGGAGGAATATCATGCTGACAGCTTCTAATTATGCTGCTGGTTGAGTTACTAATTTATGCTCTTAAAAGAGCTAGAAGTCATGGAAGGCCAGGAAAGCCCACATCTCAGATGAAGCAGCATCTCTTTGGCAGAGCCATTCAGAGGAGGATAGCAACACATAGCCAGCTCTCCAGGATGGACAGCCCCAGTCCCAGTGTGGGCTACCTGAGCCCTTGACTGTTTTCTATCCCTCCAGACACCCTCTTTGTGCCTCTGGGTGCTTTTACCGCTAACTGTGCTGTGGCAGCATCTCACCATTTTTGACTTTAAGCCCAAATACACTGACTTGTTCCAGATCCTCCTCTTTTTTTAATCTGTTTGGAAAGAAGGTTTTGGTTTACACTTGTAGCATAAATGGGAAAAAAATGAGAGATATTTATAGACCTACACATTTATATACTTTCAGATTAACTTATTCCTCCCCACAAGCTAAATTAGATAGATCTTCCTATCAAGGAAGTGGTTCTGGTTTATTCTCTTTGTTTCTTTTTTATAATCAAGCAGACCGGGCTATCTGCTACCTGCCCTGCTGTTCTACTCTTTTCTCCTTTTTTTATTTTTCTTTTTTTTAATACCCATTAAAAATACTCATTTAAATACCCATTTCAAACTAGGATAAGAGCATGCAAATGGAGTCCTACGTAACAAAATACTCTCTTGAACTGTGTCCCATGGGCTGGACCCTGTGCTGCTTCTGTCTTGCAGTGTCTTTCCTGTAGGAGATGAATCTGAAGCCAAGCATATAAACTGAAAAGTACCATTCAGAAAGATTTATGATCCTGTTTCATTAGGGATGCATATGTGGAATTATTCCCTGCCTGAAAGCACTGACTCAGAGCTCACATGTAAATTGCCAGGATAATTCCACTATTCCTTGTTTCATAGAATTGAATGTTCCAGGCCTTGCTTCAAGTGTTT
Source organism: Acanthiza pusilla (assembly GCA_036630365.1). NCBI lineage: Eukaryota > Metazoa > Chordata > Aves > Passeriformes > Acanthizidae > Acanthiza > Acanthiza pusilla. The sequence goes on from JAXCHO010000036.1 coordinate 27,257,819, forward strand.
TGTTGATGAAAATCTTTCAATTTTCTCCTAGAGAGAGTTTTGTAGACTGTTGAGCTGTATGTTGTCCTGACTTACAAACACACAATGACTGCCAGTCAAATTAATATCTTAATATTAAACTGGACAGCTTCCCATCAACACCACTCTGTTCTTGCAGCAATACTTTTGAGTAAAAGCGTTTCTCATAAGTGTGAAGTTCTGCATGAGGGGAAATACTTGGAGCTTAGCAAAGCTGTATTCATGTTGTGTCTTAGCTTCATATCTCAAAATATCCAAAGGTGCAAAACCTAAGTCGGCTGCCAAGCAAGATTCTGTCATGAGTATGGGTGATCGTAATACACAGGCGTGATTCACGTTTATACAGTAAATCAATTTTGATCCATTTACAATGACAATTGAAGGACATTAAGACAAAGTGCTTTTTAAACAGCTGAAATAGGTTGGTAGTTAGCATCCTGTTTGAAAATTGAGGTCTGAAATGGGTTACAAGCAGGCACACATATGCTTCCTTTACCAGATATCCCAACTGATTTTGCCAAACTTGTTAGGGTCAGAACAGACTGAGCAGAGTGGAGTGAAGCAGCTGGGTAGATGTGTGCACCCAGCTCTCTGTTTGACACAGCTTGCTGTGTTACCTGTCACTGCTCAGGTGGCTTTCCATACAATTTATGTTTCCCTGAGTTGTGACAGCCAAGTATCCACCTTTTTCTTCCTGGTGAGACTAATGCCTTTTTAGCTGTTATATTTCATAGGCCAGCATAAAGGAGGCAGGTGGTCTCGCAGAGCTGTAAGTATTTGATAAAACTGCTTTGTATGGTGTGAGTGTGAACTTCACAGTGTGGAAGCAGCTAAAAATCAAATTATGCTGTGTATTATCTTCTTGAATTAAGAGCCCAGATTATCACTGGTTTTGTTCACTGGACTGAAACAAAGATCTGAAATTCCTGAATAATTGGACAAAATTTACATTTGGGGCTGGTATGAATAGAACACTCACCTGAGTTACAATTGCACTTTCCTGCTGTGTGTGTACGTGGGCATTCCTCTGGGCTGCATTTCACACAGCAGCTGTTTGCTGAGCCTTAGGAGAGCTTCCAGGGATATTAAACCACACCATGCTCCTCTGAAAAACAGCAGTCGTTTTGCCAATATTGGAATTCCTCCCATGGGTCCTGAAAAATTTCACTCATCAGACACAAGGAAGGGCTGGGGGAGGTCTCATTAGCTATTTGAGCCTTTTGCTATTAGGGAGCCTGTGGTCTCCTTTTTTGGATATTTTCCAGTTATCAGGTAACCTATGGACACAGAAGAAAAAGCTCCCTTCTTACAGAGGAGAACAAAACAAACGAAGTGAGTAAGAAACAGTGGTAAACTCTTATTTTAGTATGTGATATAGTAGTTGTCTAAGCTTGTTACAATTCGTGCTTGAAGAGGACTTTCTCTGATGGGACTGTGCTGCCTGGCTGAGCTTCAGTGGGACCTGAGGGGTCCAAAATGCTGTTTGGGTAAGGACTACAGTGCTAGTTGCTCCTACTTGTGGAGAAGTTTGGAACAAGAAAGTAAGGAAATTTCTACATAGAATTTTTCTTCTTGTTATTAAAGAAGTGAAGCAAGCCCTGCATTTAACCTTTTAGTTATGCTGATCTCGATCTGGAAGAGTTTGGGGCAAACAAAGACTTTCTCTTCTCCGTAGTAGCTGCAGAAGTGACTATGAAAGACACACGAAATGGAGAAATCTTCCATTAATAGGAATTGTGTCAAATATGCTCTGAAACCTCCTCATATTAAATGGATATTGACACTTCTTAATGACTTAGTGTAGTCCAGTTGTCTCATTGAAAAGGCTACAGTATTTAGTGTCAAAATACCAGTTTTCAGTCACTGTTGGGTTTAGGCTCTGACTTATGATTAAACATCTATACTAAGCTGCTAAAAGGAAATGCATATCATACAAAAGTAAAGCTTGCTTGTTTCCCAAGTATTTGATAATAGAAGAACTGTTTGCAAACTCTTTGCTGAAAAAAAAAAAACAGCAAACCACACACAAAAACAAAAAGAATAAAGGAGATCACTTATTTCATAGAGGAGTTAAAAACATGTAAAGAAAACTAGATACACAAGAGACTTAAGCACAGCTTGCTTTGAGGCAAGTTTGAAATGTGGGTGGGTGATAAGTATACTGGGATTTACTGGTGGAGGTATTTGTAACTGTTTTCATTTGCTGTCAAAAAGCACAGCATGGATGTTTGGAAACTTAGAGTGGTGCTGTTTGCGTTAACTGTTCCTGTTAATAACTGCTAGCAGAGAACTCTACCCAGTGCTGCTGAAGAGCAGCCAGAAGTGAGAACATCTTGGCCAAGCCCTAGGGACATCCAAGCTCATGCTAAGGTACCGCTTTGCGTTACCAGGAAAGCTTAAATCTAGAGTGTGGGCAGGTCCAGACACCAGGGCCAGGGGAGAAGTAAGGACTTGGCCCAGTCACAGCAGTATATTGAAAGAAAAAATCTGCCAATTTTCTTGAGTCCCTGCTATCTATACAAATTCATTGCACATGCTTTGGGGTTTTGTCCACATCCCTTAGGCATTGTGATGCCCACTGGAGACAGTAGAGGTCTTGGAACTGGTAAGAATGTAAATGAATTTTTAATATATTATCAGATAAGGAAGAAAACATTACTTCAATGTCTTCCATACCGTATTAAAACTTTTAACTTAAGCCCATTTTCTTTACTCTTTGGTTGTGGAGGGAGTTTTCTAAGGTAAAATCCTATTATCCTGGCTCCTTTATAGTTTAGGGAATTCGGAAGGTGTGACTAGATTTGAGTGCGGGCCCTTCCCCAACCTATTCATATGCGAAGGGGATTTTGCATACCCTGTGTAGGAGGTCCAGGCTGTGTCACACTTAAAATGATCCTGTAGCTTTTCCTCATGGACAGAGGGTGCTGGCATTCATCACCATCTGCTGGCCACGCTTAACACCATTCAGTAAGGCTTGCGACCAGGGCACAAGCACCTCATTGCTGCCCGTCTCTAAGCACCCTGGCTGTCCCTTGCCAAAAAACAAGGAATGGAAAAGGGGGTTGCAGAGCGGCCAGAGTCAAACGATGGAGAGAACCCTGAGAGTTCGCGAACAATTAAAGCAGTTTCCCACAAGTGAATGGCATCGAGTTGCATCCATCTCCCGTGCTTTACGAGTACTCAGGTGTGACCAGCTCCTGTGTCACTGATCAGCCCAATACATTCCAGACCATTCCTTTAAATACATACAGGCATGTTCTTAAAATGCTCATAACTCTCCCTGCTGGGCAGCTGTGCCCTGGGACCTCCAGGTGCACCACTGCCAGAGGCAAGCAGTAGAGCTGTTACCACACAGGCTTTGGAGCTTGAACTTAGAAAATGTAAGAGTAGGTTAAAAAGGCCAAGGCTAGCATTTGTCTCATCTTGTGGTTTAATTTTTACAGCACAGCTTAATTTGATCTTCTCTTTTTCATGTACAGTACATTCTAGTCAGCCATTTAATAAGAAATTCACCTAACATTAAGAGCCACAGTAAAACAGTCCTTATTTGCTGATAGATTTATAGCCCAGAAGCTTGCAGACAGCACTCTGTGAGCTGTGTGATGATTTTAATGTGCAGGCGGCATTTTCGTGGATAAAATTTCCATTATTTCATAACCAAGCTATTGCTTTCTAACCAGGCACACAATGGGCATTATTCAAGGGGGAGGGGAGGAGATAGCTTTCTTTCAGAAATTATATTAAGGGTGCATATAATATCTCTCTTCTCTGTGTGTTTAATTCATGATACTGATGATACCATGGTTGATTTTCAGAAAAATCATTTTTCTCTGGAACCGGCTCATAAAATAGTGGTTTTTTAAGTGTCTTCAGCAGGAAAGCATGGTAATTTTATTTTTAGTATTTTAGGCATTAAAAAATTTGATTCAACAACAAATATCTTAATGGAACTTTTAATGTAACAACCTTTAAATAATTTCACTATCCAGTACAGCAATACCAACAGTGGTCTAATTCTGGGCCATTTTAGATTCTATACTTTTAAGCTGTTCCATGAGGCATGAAATCCTGCATGTGTGGTTCAAACTGTGTGCAGTACAAGGCTGAGCGATTCTGCTGATCATGAAAATCATTCTGAAAATCAACCAGTCTGAATTTTCACTTATGCTAGAATGGTTTTTGGCAGATGGGGGGGTAGGGAGGGGGGAGGAGGAGGGAGGGATGTTACAGGCTGAAAGGAGCTTGAAGTGTACAATGCATGTAAAAGTAGACCTTGGGCAATGATTACCAGCCAGATGATGGTAAGAAAATCATTAGCAAGTTATGCCCGCTGATAATTGCCACATCCTGGCCATCTAACCATGCCTAAAATGATGGCGTTAAATTACAAAAAATTCCTTGATGGTTCTTTGGATTCCTGCACTGAAGTGTCAATGCACAGAGATCTAGGTAACCATTGGAGAGCTCCAGGTAGTCAGTGCTTCTTGTGAAATCACTGTTCCCTTCAGAAATGTCCCCGGACAAACGACTACTAATAGGTATCAAAAATGGTGTCTCTTTACCTAATACTGTTGGCGCCTCAAAATTTGTATTCAATTTCTATTACAAGCCTGTCAGATGTGCTAAAATATAGTGCCCCAAATTGCTGATTTTGTCAGCTTATTTAGGCATAAATTTCCCTTGAAGCCATTTCCAGGACACTTTTAATCCTTCATCATCAATTTGGGCAGACGTGTTGATGCATCACCTACTTCCAGTTACCCTCCAGTGTTAACCTTTTTGTGCCAGCATTTATCCCCATTTGCATTATCCTTTGCACTGAATTCACATGTGGATGTGGATGTAGCCAGCATCTTTGGAAAGAAGCAGAATGCCTCTGATTATGTACAGATCTCTACACCTTCACCTGTAGATTCTTTTTCTAAATCAATGTCATCTAAGGAAAGAAAAGTACTTCCTGTGACTCCAAAAAACTTGCATTTTTCTGACATTTTGTGTTCCAAACATATATCCCACTAGCAAGCAGAGCCTCTAAGCTCCCATTTTTAGCCCAGTGCATGTCCCCATGGCCCCACACAGCAGCGTGGGGATAGGATCCCTTGCTCCCTGTCCCAGCAGTGAATGACCAAAGCAGCAACCACCATTAGACACCCTGCTTCATGCATGCTTGCTTCCTTCCAGCTGCATGTTCCCTAAAATGAGTTATTAAAGACTGCCCAGAATGTTTTCACATATTCTTCTGATTTAGGGGCATCAAATTCGGCCACTGAAGCTCAAGTAGTGCTAGTTTTACTATTTCCCTCAATTCCCAGCAGAAATTAAGTAGAGGATCTGGGATTCAGATGTTTGAGATTAATGGGATTGCTCAGGTATCGAAGCGGTGACAAAATAGAAAGTGATTCCTAGTAGAAAACGTAATTAGTCCCTTTCAGATCTTCAGTTTGACAGTAGCACTAACATCAATTATTCTCTGTTGGGAATATTCCATTTTAACAAGGTTCACTGTAATATCATACTTTCTCAATAGTAATCGGAAGAAAGAAAGCCTTTTCAAATCATTGTCTTGCTACCTTGAGATTTTTAACATTTAAGCCTCCCACTTATCAGCTGATGCCTTGCATTGACTTCAGCACCTGAACAATTCCAATATTCTCAAGTGTCTGGAAATGAACTCTTTTTTCTCCTCCCCCCTCTTTTTTTCCTGGCAAGAGTCTGCAGAGAAAATCAACAACGTTTCCAAGCTAAGAGGTATTGTCAAAAGTAAAGTTAAAATCCTCAGGGTGGAGAAAATATGTCAAGATAATCTGGCAAAGATATGAGCCTGGGTCTCGGGGAGAAAAGGTAGCTCTGCTGTGTTGGTTTCAGCTTAATCAGGCAACTGTCAGCTCTGGGTCTCAACTCTGCTCCTGCAGGTCACAGCAGTTCTTCCAAGCAGGGCATGCCATCCACAGCTTCTTCCAAAGGTATTAAATTATCAAACTCTGAATTTTTCAGGTGCAAAATATGCTTATTTTGAAGAGTGGTGCTGCTGTCCTAGTGCACACGTCTTGGGGAGTTTGACAGAGCCTGGTACAGTTTGTGCTGTTTGGTTTCCTCAGGCCAAGGAGATCCTTCCTCCAAGCCAGCATTCCTCAAGAAACCTCGCAGCCCTATGCAGAAGCCATACCTTTGCTAAGTTTCTATCCCTGGTGCTCCTTCTACCATTTCACCATCTATAATCCAAAAATCCCATCTCCAATTTAGTATCATGTGTTTGAGACTGTTGAAACATGCTTAAGGAGATTTAAATGCACAGCTGTGTGACTCAATCCCCTAGATAGGTTTTGTAATCAGCCTTTATGCATAGCTCCAAGTTATTTTGAATAGAGGACTGCTGAAAATAACCAGAAAAAAAATTAAAGAAATTTTAAATGATCTCTTTTCCCACACCTCCAGATTGAGATACTCTGCGGTTAAGTATCTCTGAATAAACCTGTTCTAAATTAAATACTGGCTTTGGTGGTATCTGAAATGAAGCTGGTAATTAAAAGTACATAAAATCCCATCAAGGTGTTGAAGTCCTAATCCAGAACTCAGTGGGATCAGTGCACATTGCTGCCAACACACCTGGCCACAGTTGTTGTCTTACAGAGTGCCGTACCCTGATGTGGCCCATTTCTGCCTACCTGGATTTGCTGTTCAGATGTCCAGGGCAGAATGTCCTTGCCCAAGTGACATCTTGGGGGGTGGTGGGACAAAATTAAATCACTCTTGTAACACAGACAAAGAGTGGTGTGGTCATGGTGAAACCCATGAAGGGCGTGGAGCACAAGTCCTCTGAGGAGCAGCTGAGGAAGCTGGGGTTATTTAGCTTGGGGAAAAGGAGGCTCAGGGTAGACCTTATCACTGTGTACAACTGCCTGGAAGGAGGGGAGTGTTGGTCTCTTCTCCCGAGTAGTAAGGTAGAGAACAAGAGAAAAATGTCTCACATTGTAACAGGGGATATTGGGAACAATTTCTTCACTGAAAGGGCTGTGAAGCATTGGAATGGGCTGCCCCGGGAAACTGTGGAATTGCTATCCCTTGAAGTGCTTAAAAGACATGTAGATGTGGCACTTAGGGATATGGTTGAATGATGGACTTGGCAGTGTTGGGCTAGTGGTTGGAATTGAGGACCTTAAAGGGCTTTTCCAACAAAACCATTCTGTGATTCTATGACTGAGACAGCTGGACAACATCCAGCTTCAGCCCATGGGGACTCCAGAAGGGTTACAAAATTGGGTGTTTTTTAAGGGCTCTCAAAAACCTTTGGGTTCAGCAGGGAAGCTGTTCTGCCTCTGTAGAAGCAGAGGGCTCCTGCTGCTATAGTGTGCTCCTGGCTGCTATAGTATGGAGGCAATCCAGTTGTCACAGGGCCTTAGATGAAAATGAAAATGCATATTTGAATCCAGTTGTGCTGAATACTTTAACTTGATTATTTGAAACATTTATAATGATTCTATTGAAACCCTAATTTTCATTGATGGGGTTGTTTTTGCAAATTGTTAACAATTACAGGTTACCTTTGAAATTGAAACATCTTAGAATTTGCTGTAAAAGCTTTTTAAAAGTAATGCATGTTTTATTTACTCTGTCACCAGATCATTTCATGTGCTAGTGCACTGGGAATGTCAAGCTGTGCTGATAAGAACAGTGTTCCTTCTATTTGTTGTTACTCCTATGTAAATATAATTAAGGCAAGAAGTGTCTCAGGAGTGCCTGATCACATGCGTTAAATTAGCTCCCTTTTTGCCTCCTAAGGTAAGCACACCCAGAACTGCAAGATCTCTGGGAAAGACCCTGGGCTTAGGGCAGCACCTTGCCTGCTTGGCCTCTGAGCCCACATCTGTGCTGGCTCTGCAAGAAATCATGGAGGTGATTCACTGGGAACTAAATACATGTCTCATCTTCAGCATGGCAACAGATCCAGCTACTGTCTCTGGAAGTACTGTCACATCTCATGTTAAGCTTGTGCTGAAGGCATTCTGAATTTAGGTTTGTATTGCAGTGAGACTCCAGCAAACATGGAGGCTCGGGAAAACTCGGATTGGCAGATTTGGGAGTGATTATTCCAAAATTTGTGCAGAAATTGAAATCTTCCCACTGTCTGCCAAGAGCTTTGTGTTAGACTTGTGAAAGAAAGGTATGGAGTGATATCAAGAGCGTGTGTCTGCGTATCGGAACTGGAGCCAACATGGCAGTAAAGGTTCCATGTAGCACAGGGGAGAGTACACAAGGGCATACTGAAGACATCCAAGGAGGACAGTCTTTGGACACAACTGTTTCATAAGGGTAAACTTTGCAATTTGCTAATTATTCTCTAAAACACCACAAGGAGCTTCCAGTATTTATGGGGGTTCTGGCTGGGCATGAGGCATCCGAAAGATAACTTCGTCCACCTGCTGGAGGCTTCAGTGTGTCAGAAACTGGGCGCACAAAAGGGTGGCTTGATCCCAGACTGCCTAGCAAGCAGTCATCTGAGATCCTGTCACCACGCAGACAATAATTTAGACAGTGGTCTATGCATGCTGATGACCCCTACAAACCAGTCTGGTTTTGATTAAGTACCTAAGAGTGGTTTCAGTTGCCTGATAAAAGACCTTTTCAGATAAGGGGCCTAGTGTGACTTGGTCAAACCACTCCATCACTACACCATATAATTTGAAGCATATAATTTGACACTGTGTAATCTATCAGAGTTCATCTATCTCAACTAAAAATGACTTTTGTACATGAATATATGAAACCCTAATGCTGTCCCATTTTCCAGTTCCCATAAATTAAATGTGCTCAGTAGAAGACTGAGAATATATAAGTAAAAGGATCTACTCTCTGCCCTTTTACACTGACTGTAGCAGACTACAATTAAAAAGTAGTCATAACTTGTGCCACAAAAGAACCTTGGGTGAAGACAATTAGAAAGAGAGAAATAATGGTACGTTGCCTGCGTATGATGGAGCTGCAGATAGACAGTGAAGTGTCAATAATTTGAAGTGAGAGTGGCTGCTGTTGTTGCTATTTTTTTTTCCAAACTACTCTAATATCCTGTGCCAAATAATTTCAACAGCTTCCAGCTATGAGGAAATACATAGGCAAAATTTACTGCTGTAAGCATATATTCAAGAGGAGGATGGAGTAATTCTCTGTGCTAATCACTGTGCTGTCAGCACACCGTTGAGTTGTGAGTGTTTACTGGATGATGTATATAGTGTCTGAAAGAACCATTGTTTTTCTGTTTACATGGCTTTTTTTTACACTAGTTTCGCCACCTTAGCAAAATATCAGAGACAGTTGTCTTATATTGGTTTCAGCACAGAGATCAGCCAGAATAACCTGTCAATGTAATAATGCTCACAACGATTCAGGGATGAAGCTAAGACAAACCATAGTAAGATTGGTAGTATAGCAGCATCATTAACCTTTTTTTCTTTCCCGCACTAAATTTTCCACAGACAAGAGCATTAGTAATTTTAACTTTGATTGAGAACCGCTATTATCCACTCACAGCATGTGGGAGCAAACAGGCACTTGGATAAATCACAAGAAAGAAAACCTCTTAGCATGCTGCTTCCCTCAAAAACACCTTTTTGCGAAGGTACAAGGCTGAGTGCTGTAGTGAGAGTGTGTGTGAAGAGAGAAGAAAGGCTGCAACAGCCCCCTGAAGCATGCTCAAGGTCAGCCCCTCTCAGAGAAGACCACGAGGTCACATTTGACTTAGGAGGTATTCTGATATGTTTAAAAAATTAAAGTAATTAAATAATTCAGTGAATGAAAGCCATCTGGATTCTAATGCAGTGTTAATGGGGTCTTTCAGAAATCATGAAGGTAAGTTTCATGAGTGACATAACTGGAGCCATTAGCAGACTCATCCAAGAGTAATCATCCATTAAACGGGAGTGCCTGCACCTTCTCGATGCAGAGGAGCATGAGGAGCACAACAAGCATTCCTGCTTGCAGCCACTGCAGAGACACCTACAAATAACTTCTGAATTGCCTCATTTTCCTCCTGCAGGCACTCAGCCCTGGGATGTGTTTGCCACCCTTCAGCAATAGATGAAGCAGACAGTGACTCCACCAGCATGAGTCTGCGGGAAGTCATCTTTTCTACAACCAGTGTCTCTCCAGTAGATCACTGGGTGAGAAGAAAATCAGAGTGGTTTGAAACATGGGGTACTTTGCACATGGTCATTGACAAGAATATGACTTGCTAGACAGTCTCCATGGAACTTCAACACTTTTGGAATGGCATTTCCTACCAAGTGTGCCAACTGTGTCAGTATGACAAAAGACAGCTAGTACTAAGGGCTACAGCTGCTCCTTTGACATTGTTGGGACAGCCTCCAGAATAAACCTCTAGCTTCTACTGGCTCTTGCTGGCTGTATCTTTGACACCAAGGCAGAGTACCAAAATCAGAGGATGCTTGGAACTTCATCTGTGCTGTGTAGAATCCAGCAATAAATAATTCCAATATGAAGGTCTAATACAGTTAATAGAGCATATAAAACTGTCTGCTGTGTTTCATCATATTTAATTTGCTGCAACGACCTGCAGACATCCAGGTTTCAGCCTCCCTTTTACAACCATCAGGTGCTCTGAGAAATCCTGTGGCAGCTGAGGAGTCTCTGTGACCAGCACCTCTGCATCAGTGCAATGGGCAGTGCAATGCTTCCAGAGCCTTTGGCTGCTTCTCATATTCCATTATGGTCCCAAGTGAAGCAGTGCCCTCACCACTGTGGAGAGAGCCAGAAGGGACCTGTGGCCTGGTCATCCCCACAAAGAGCCAGCATGCAGGAGGGAAGACCTGGCCTTTGGCCACCTGTAGGTGCAACCTCTTCCATGGCATGAGCTTTGGGGTTGCTCAGGCAGCACAGAAGGTTGGTGCATCTCGCCAGGAATTTAGCCAGAGTTATGTTCCTGTTGTGTTTTGTGGTTTGTGAGGGATATGATTCACTATCCCAGCAGCCTGTCCTGCTGCCTGCGCCCTGTACTAGTGCTTGGGCAGAGGGCAGTGACTCACTGGTGTCCCCCAGTCCACAGAATGGTGGGACCTAGCTTCTCACAGGAGCTGGGGCATCACAGGGTGCAGTCCATGTCTCCCAGCCTTTGGTCAGGTGGGCTTACGTGCCACAGCAGGTAGCAGATGGCTGTGGCAAAACAGGGGTGTTGTGATGAAGGAAACAGACTGATGTAGCTAAAGCTTGCCTAAGAAAAGCCAGTTACTTCAGATGCTTCCCATATGAGGCATGGTACTGATGCTGCTGTCATTAACATTATTCATTTTTTTCTAAAAAATAAACTTTCCTAGGTAGACATGGGCTTTCTATTTAAACTAGAATGAGATGGCTGGTTCCTTCCTGTATTTTCTTGCAATAAATGCAGCAATGGCTGTAATCATAGAATCATATAGGTTGTATCTCCAAAGGTCTTCTAGTCCAACCTCCTTCTCCAAATGTAAAAGACAGGTTAGTCACCTGCAAGTATCACATGAAATGATTTTTCAGGAGATTAAAAATGTGCTGGGAAGGGGCAGCTGAGACATTACCCCTCTCCTCACTGGGTGGGAGTGTTGATCTGCTCCAGGGTAGGAAGGCTCTGCAGCAGGACCTGGAGAGGCTGGATCAGTGTGCCAAATCCAATTGTATGAGATTCAGAAAGGTCAAATTCCAGGTCCTGCACTTTGGCCACAACAATCCCCTGCAGTGCCACAGGCTGGGGGAAGCACGGCCGGAAAGCTGCCCTGCAGGAAAGGACCTGGGAGTGCTGATGACAGCAGCTGAACAAGAGCCAGGGTGTGCCCAGGTGGCCTAGAAGGCCAATGGCACCTGGCCTATATCAGCAATAGTGTGGCCAGCAGGACCAGGACAGTGATTTTCTCCCTGTGCTCAGCACTGGTGAGGCCACACCTTGACTGCTGTGTCCAGTTCTGGGCCCCTCACTTTAAAAAAGACATGGAGACACTGGAGCAAGCCCAGAGAAGAGTAATAAAGCATGTGAAGGGTCAAGTCGTCTGAGGAGCACCTGAGGGAGCTGGGGGTGTTTAACCTGGAGAAAAGGAGGCTCAGGGGTGACCTTACCACTCTCAACAACTTTCTGAAAGGAGGCTGCAGCCAGGTGGGGACTGCTCTCTTTTCCCGAGCAACCAGTGACAGGACAAGAGGACATAATCTCAAGCTGTGCCACAAGTGGTTCAGGCTGGACATTAGAAGGAATTTCTTCACAGAAAGGGTTGTCAACTTTGGAATGGGCTGCCCAGGAAAGTGTTGGAGTCATTGTCTCTGGAAGTGTTTAAGGAAAGACTGGACATGACACTTAGTGCCATGGTCTGGCTGACATGGTGGTGTCCAGTCAAAAGTTGGATTCAATCTCAAAGGTCTTTTCTAACCTAATGATTCTGTGATTCAATGCCACCAAGGATGCTGCAGTTGGAGACAAAAGGATAGTAGGGGACAGCCTCAGAATCTCCCATCTCCTTCCTCAGTGTGTTCAGGTGGTGCAGGGTCAGAACCAGCTCTCAGCAGAAAGTGCCTTGGGCTCAGTGATGAAGAGCAGAATGCACTGAGCTCTGGGGCAGGTGTGCACATAGGATGTTCCTGCAGGGGTAGAGCACTCCTGCAAAGGCCAGTCAGGATTCCACATTCCTTTGGATATAATATGTTTTAGTGACTTCTGAATTCTCATTTTCTTATTATGAGTGGTGCCAAGTAAGCCCAGACATAAACTCAGATAGCCATGACACCGGATCACAGCATCTCCTTTTCTTAACCCAAAGTCTGCTCTATTTGATTGGTACAAAGTCCTAGAGAATGCACTATGTGAAGGAAGAATATTTACCTTGCACAAGTTTTGAAAGAAGAGAATTTTTTCAGTGTTGTAGGGTCTTCAGGACCACCCTGTTCAGAATCTGACTCTGTCAGTTAATGTCACACAGGTTGGTATGTGCTTGCTTTAGAGACAGAGAAGAAGTGTTGCCTAGTGAGCAATGTCGACATTTAACAAAGCAGGAGGGGTGTCAGGCCTGGCAGCCTGTCCAGAAAGGATTAGTATTGTCTGAGTGGATGCTACCCATCATCTCTCGCTGCGTGCTGGGCTGGGTGTCAGCTGCAAAGCTGACAGAATTTAGGAAGTGAGACAGCGAGTCTTCCCATGTGGGATGAGGAAGCCTCAAATGCCATGTAAGTGTTGTTCCAGCCCTTACTGGGGTGAACAGAGATCATGCAGTGTCAGCTCCTTTCCTTTTGTTACCTGGGGGCCCCGTGAGTCAGCACAGCTGCAGCATTCATGATTAAAATTCAAATTCTCAAACTGATTAGGATCTTCAGGTTCATGGATTTTCATTAAGTATTTAAAGATTACATACTGGCTGTACAATTTCACAGTAATTGTGTATGTACAAAACATACACATTGCACACAGTTTTAGTCCCTGTATAAGTTAGAAAATGTATGCTATTTTAATTTTACGGAGCTGATGAATTTTAAAACACTTCACTATATTCACCTTTGATCCCACAATAAGTTCTACCCAAGCGTGTACCTACCCAAGCTTCTTGAAACAGATGTCTGGTTAAAGCAAAAGAGACAAACATTTTCAATCCCCTCATCTTCCCCTTCATTTCTGAGGCAGAGTAAATCAAGGCTTTGTTTGTGCTGCTGATTAAAGTAGTACAGGTGGTTCAATCCAGAAATTAATATTGTTCTTAGTGAGAAAAATATATTTGAAATGCACACAGTAGGTGTGAAATATGTTATGCCCTTAAAATCAGTCTTCTACCACTGAGACAAGCCCCTGGGGGAGCATTGTGGGGGAATTCTGGTTAATTTTTTTCCCCCATGACCCTTTCCTTGTTAGCATGATATTAATATCTCTTAATTGTTATGAGTATTAACTGCTGCAGCAAAATCCAACCAAGGGCAGGACAAATGGTCACATAAACATTCTTCTGGTTAATAAAAGGCTGTGATGTGCTAGTCATCATAGGATGTTATTAGCATGAACCACAGTATTCTGTATTCAATATAATCAATTTACTACAGATAGGGAAAGTGTAAATTTGGTATATATAATTTGTAGCTGAAAAACATTGCCCTTTTTTCTTCTGCATCACACACACCAACTCCTGCTATTTTAATGTATACTACTTTCAACAGAGTTTGATTCATCATATTTTATTGCACCATTAAAGGACATCTCAATCTTTATAGTGAGCAAAATTTTGTAGTTACTCTGTATGTGTGTTATATCTGCGGGTTAATTTTATTGCCCTTATGGTTTTTGACAGCATATTATCACTAATTCATATAATGACATGTCTGAAATAGTTCATACTGAATTGCTTTCATAATTTTTTTTCTTATTCTGTATTTACATGATGCTTCAGACAAGTAGCTACAGTGCCAGTTATGTGAGCTTAGTCACAGCCAAAAGTTTCCAAAAGCAGGCACATGGTTTAGTTATCCCAGGCAATTGATAAAAGTAAACATTTTAGCCTGGTTGTGTGTGTACTGTAAGGGTTTCAGGGAAAAAGTATGTCTTCCTATGAAAGCTACAGCTAGAAGTAGTTATTGCTAAGGCCCTGAATAAAGTAACTGCAGTATCACAACTGTGGCTATTTTATTTGGGTAACCAAAAAAATTGTATGTGTTGTCAGCTCAGTTCATGACTTCCATTACCAGAGTTCTGGAAATAAAGGCAAGAGCTCTTTTCATGTGATTTTTCAGGAGCTATTGACTACATTTAGCTGGAGATTTTTGTTCAAATCACGGTCCGGGACCCACCCCCTGGAACATTTGCCTTGAGAATGCAATGGTGACATGAATTCAGTTCAAATACAAATCCCACTGCCATAAATGTTATTCAGCAACTTTGGACCCTCTTCCAGCTGGCAAACTGAGAGTGCATCAGGCCACCATGGGAGTCAGAGCTCAGCCAGTCTAATATCTGAATGCCTCTGCCTCAGCAGGATTTGCACCTGGGGCTTGTACAAGAAGTGTTTGCTCATACTAACCAGGAGTCTGTCCTTGACCTTTAGGTTGCTGTACACCACATGTCAGTAATTCATTTCTCCTGTGCTTGCGGCAAGCACACTGCCCAGATGGAAATCCCACGCTCACAGTCCCAGGCAGCAGGCTCCTGCCATCAGCCCAGTGCTTCTCACCAACACGATACGTTTTTCTGCATGAATAAGGACCCACAGCACCTTCTGCTACAATAAAACTATTTGTTCAGTCACACAAAATTTTATTTTCAAAGCAAGTCTAGAGCCATTGTGTGAGTCATCTGCTTTATTTTATCAGCAAGAAATAGGGTGTATATTCACTAAGGATTAATCTGAAATCTTTTTGTTCACAGTGGAAATATTTCCATTGATTTCAAAGGATCTCAGATCAAGCTTCAAGAATTACTAAGTTTTAGTCTGTCAGATTTGCTCATTTGAGGCCTTTATGAATTGCAGAGCAGTTGTGTACAGAACCAAGTCATGTGAAGATTAAATAAACTCCATTGACATCAGTCTCCTGACACAGAATAGCAGCAAGAAACAAATATTGACTGGAAAAACAACGCATGTACAGTGACATTTAGCTTGTATAAAGTGATAGTCTCCATATAAATGCAAATAGCACCATTTCCCCAGAGCTGAATAAATGATATTCATCAGTAAATATTTGTGTGTCTTTGACATGTCTCTAAGCAGCAAGATGAGAAATTGAGATGGAAAATGCATTCACAGGTGAGAATTCAGTACAGATTTTTCTTAAAGTTTTTCTCTCAATGCATTTGGGAGACCTTGAAAAACAGATGCTACCCTTTCTAGTTAGTGACTTAAATTCAAAGCATCAGAACTGCAACAGACCATAGTGTACTTGGTTCCTGCCGCTAGTTTCCTGACCCTGCCACTCATGCTGTGCTCCACGGCAGGGCTCCAAGCCTGAGAAGACTCCTCAGAAAGAAGACCTGAAGCGGCTAATTAATTTAGGAGCCTATACCCATATTCAGAACAGATTTATGCACCAGGGAGCTAATGTTTCACTATCTTTATGGGAGAGTTAGGGATTTTATGGGCCAGGGTTTCAGGGACTTATGTGACCTAAGCATCTTTAATAATGTAGCATCTGTATAAAGGACATCCAGAGGCTTTTTCCTCTGTGTGAGGAACAACAGCACAGTTCAGCGGTATGAGGAATGAGTGCACAGGCTCCTCAGTTGGGCCCTCAATCTTCTCTTTCCTAACTCATTACAAAAGAGGTCTTTAAAGCCACAGGTGACACAGGAAAGGTGGCTGGGTAATATAGTGGCTGGCTCACTATAGGGAACAAGCCTTCCCAAAAAAGTTGCACTCTTAGAATCATATTTAGGTTTGCTTTAGGCCATCAAACAATGAAGATTAAGTAGGATTTCAGGCATGTGCCTGAAGATAATAAACCCAGTTCATGGGCACCTTACAGTGCTGCTGCATTTCTAGAACCAACTCAGCTCTTGGGCAGCAGGAGCTGCAGAAAACGTCAAGACCATTGTCTTTGCATGGTCTCCCAATCACAGTCTACATTTCCGTCCCTGGAGATGTTAGTAAATGAGGAATTGGACGGTGCCTGCCACCTGGCCTGTGTACAGTATGTGAAGTGTTAGGCTTCCAAACTGTGTTGGGATCTTCAAACCAAAGAAGTAAAAACAAGAATTGTCAGCAGGTAAGAAAACCCGACTCTTCCCACAGCAAGTCTTTCTGGTTATATTGGACGCAGTCCTCTTATTCTTCAGAGGAATTTTGAAGATGTTCCAGTGAGGTTCTTTAATAGTAGGCAAGTGCAACAAATTTATTTCTAATGAGGGATTTTTTTTAAAATGATAGTTTTTCCACGTGGGATTTTCTCCAGCAAAATAGTCTTGGTTCACAACAAGTTTACAAGCTCTCCATGATCTCTGTTCCAAAAGACCATGGGAGGAGAGTCACAAGGCAGTTCTGTTTCTAGTTACAAAAGAAACAGAACATTATTAATACAAAGGATACTAAACTTCAAAATAGCTCCTATTATTTTAAAAGTTACCATTCCTGGAGGTCTGTGGACAGTTCTTCCATTCTCCATATATATGCAACCTGGGGAAGTGAATAATTTTTTTAAGAGTAAACATTAATCAAAATGAGTTTTGAATAATGGATTTTCTTTTCATAAGCCTATTCAAAAGGGGAAACAAGGATTTCTTGCTTAGAGAGATTGCACTGTTAGTGACCAAGGGGAGACTGAAACATTTTTTCTCTGGTTCCAGTTTTTAAAGCAAGGTTGTTTTCTTTTCAGGAGAAGCAGAGTGAACTTCTCTCTTTCCAAGTCCTCCATCAGCTTTTTGTGTGATTCTCTATTTCCTTCAGATGCTGCCTGCTATTCCCAGCTAAGAAATGGGGGATCAATTCAGCACCAGTCTTCCGGTGTCATGACGGCATGGTCTCTACAGTTGGAATTACTGTCATTTTGTTAGGGGCTTTTTAAGGCAAATGTGACTGTAGTTTATTTTGCTTTGGGAAAAATGTTTCTGGGAGTCGTGGATGGATCTTCATCCTGGTTGCTGTCTGGCAGGCTGAGTGACGTGGCTGCAGGAAGAGTAGCAGGTTTGGGGGATTGACTTGCCTGGACCATTCGTATGCTGTGTGCTTTCCCTTTCCAGCTAAGCCTTACAAACCAGCTTCATGAGTCTCTGTGCCTGGGCCACTCATCAGTGTAGCATCATCCCAAGCGCTGCTCTTCTAAGGAGACCTGTAAGAGCTGGAAATGGCCCTCTCTTCTGCCCTCTCCCCTTACGGATCAAAGGGAGTGATCATGCAGGGTTTAGCTGCCAGTGTCTGATAGGGTATCTCATTATCCCAGCTGTCCTCCCACCTGTATTTTATCTGATTGCAGGTCTTAGTCATGCAGTCAATGAATAAATAGTCTGAATGGAAGGTTGAGCAGTAGGAGGAAGGATTATGAAGGGCCCCAGGACCCACCAATACTGAGCATCGACGCTCTTTTCTTTTGTGCCTGTGCGCGCCTTGCTGAACCATTCAGGAGAACAAAAGGGAAGCGCAGAGCAAAACAGCCAAGCCAAAAGCACAAAGGGGTACTGGCAGCAGCACAAAACCCGGGGCAAATGTCTTCCCTTGGGATAGCCACCTCTTCCATAGTGAGTTATTTGGGTCTGTCACCAGGCCTTTGAAGTTTTTATGTTTTCCTCAAGCATTGAAAACATCCATAGCAGGGATCAGTCCCATAGTTAACTTTATAAAACAACATAGGTTTAAAAAAGTCAAAAGCTTTAAAAATGTACTTAGAAGCAGAGGAGAGGAAATTTTGGTAACACAGCATCTTGTAAAGATCATGTACAAAGAGAGGTAGAACCAAAAATACAGAGTAAAGGTCTTCTTTAGCAGTGAAAAATATTTAGAAATATGAAGTTCAAGAAAGACATGAAGTCCTAACCACGAGTTTCTAAAAAACCAAAATTAATCAGAGAAAAATGTCTCTGTGAGAGTGACGGTTAAGCATGAAGTTTGCAAGGGTCAGTAACAGGTACAGATTGTATTTTTCTTCCTAGGTGAGAGGTGAAGTGTGTAGGTGTCTTCTGGGTCTGGCTATCCACTAAATTAGGAAATCACCAGGGATCAAGAGCACCTTTGCACTGAGACAAGACCAGTTGACAAGCACATCTCTGGAGCAGTTCAATGCTGCTCTGGGGCAATCAAACAAGCTTGTTGCCTCTGTTAATAGAGATGTCATGTACATACCAGGGGAGAGCATGTCAGCTAACTTTAATCAGGTTACCTCACGTAACAAGGCTGTCTAGCCGTGGGGATCAGGAACTCCATGACTGAGAATTTACAGTTTTTTGGCTGGGTGAATTAACCCATTCAGCACTCCATGCTAATGTAACATGATGTTTCTCTACCCAAGCTAGCTCATTTCAGTACTTATACACATGCAGTCTGCAAAACAAATGGAGAAGTATGAAAATATATTTTTATTTTCTGTTCTGTCAGGCATGGATTTATAGTGAAAGAAGGTTTCTATCTCCATAAATCATCTTTGGAGAAAGAATAAGTACAGGGAGAAGGTCTTTCTGCCTTCAGTGTAAAAGGCAGCGCTTAAATGTTTTGACAGTGCAGGGTTGTACAACTGATTACTATAAATTGTACCCCAAAAGATTTTGTAAGGTCCTGCTACCTATGTCTCTTGGCTCGGTGGTATGGGAAAACAGAGCCTCTGGTGTCCATAGGTTAAACATCTCAGGATATAAGGTAGGTCATGAGAAGGGTGAAGTGAAATGAACTACCAGGAATGAGCTGAAGTTTACACAGGTATTTTGTGTAGAGCAAAACAAACGAGACTTTTTACTTATACAGTGCTAAGGGTGTAAAGGGATGTGATGATGAGTTTTAAAGTTATTTTTTCATTTGATAGTATCCCTAAAGCAAATTATAATAAATTTAGAGTATTGTTTGTTGCAAAATATTGCAGCTAGAATAGGCTGCTACCCTAGTTTTTTATGAGAAATCTGTGTGTTTTACTGCCACAGAGAATTTTATTTATGTCTGACAAAAAGCAGGATTAAATCCACATTGAGTCCTAGTTTGTATCAGATTTCATCTCAGCAGTATCTTACGAGCTTTCACTGCCTAAGATTTACTAACTTTCATATTGAAAGCAGATAAAAATGAGTAATCATCTGTGAATGATAATTATACCACTGCTTGTGGGAGGGAGCATGGTTTGAAGATCATCACTAATTATTGTTTCTCATTTGCATGTGCCAAGATCTGCACCAGAGAAAAGCTTACCTCTATAGTGTGATCCTAGATGAATTTCTTTAAAAAGAAAAACCTGCAAAACTGCTGGCTTGTGGTGTCTCATTGACTCCAGATCAGATGGCACCAGGGCTTTTTGGGAGGCAGCACCTCCCCTCTCCCATCAGTTTTCTCCCAGGCTTTTAACTTGGGAAGGAAATGCTCCAGGCTGGCAAGGCTCACTGTGAAGGAAGGAAAAGTCTCCCTGACCCTCAAGTGGAGATCCACTTTCTGATGCTGAGAGGGTTAAAACATCATGGTCATGCTGGCATTTATCCTGGGCTCTTCAGCAAAAGAGCCAGAGAGCAACATCACAATACACAGTGACAAGACGCTAGTAACAGTACCTAAGTACTGCTTTGCAGCTTGCCATTTTTGCAACCTCCTAGACAGCATTTAGTTTTCCATAGAAAATAAGCAGAGCCATGAGGGTTTCTGCACACACCCATGACTGGCCTGCATGAGCACTTGGTTTTGCTCCTGCAAGGGGACAACAGGATGTGGACTCACCTTGTTGCCCTGAGGAGGTGATGGGGAGCTTCCAAAGCCATCAGGCCTGATGCAGGCATCAACACAGCAGCACCAGAGTTCTGTGTCCCTCTGTCTCCTGAGTTGTCCCCTGGGTCCCATGCTGGTTGGGAAAAACCCAGTCCTCCCAGGCCTCCCAACCATGGGGTCACGTTTGACTCACGTGCTCTGGTCTGAACAAGAAGCTGAGTTATTGCCCTGATTTTGGCTGTGGATGAACAATGCATACTCACTTTTCCCCTTGTTGTTTCTTCTTCCACTTCTTGTCCTTCTTCTCACAAGATTTAACACTCCCTTTCTCCATTTCATCCTTTTCCCAAAAGAACAGCTCTGGCCAAATTACCTCCTGCCTATCGGCTCCAGTTTTGCAACAACCAGTGAAATCTGGTTTCTGATACAGTTGATATAGGCAAGCTCAGCTTTATATGCAATTATTGTTGGAGCAACTGAGGTGCTGTGGGTCTTACAAGGCTGTGCTCCCAAAAAGTCCCCAGTGTTCCCCTCCACTCTTCTGTGAATTTCAACCACTTCTGTAACTCCACCTGCAAAACCCAGCCATCCCTTGGGGCATCGTCTGTGACTTGCGCCAGGTGCCTGTGCTGGTACCTGCAACATCTGGCATGTTCTCCTGCTGTGCCCAGCTGTGTCCCCAGTGCTGTGCTCTCAGCCCATCCTCTGGCCAGGGCTGAGCTGCAGCACAGATATCCCTGTATCCCTAGAAGTCTGCATTTCACAAACACAGGCTGTAGGCCATAATATCCTTGATTACAAGGTCCTGTGCTTTGGTTATTCACATCAGGGTCACTACATGTGCGTTAGTTGGATGCCCACAGATGCAAAACACACAGCTATGTCTCCACACACCTTGCTTACTGCTGAGTCCTCCCAATCTGTCTTTCCATCATGCTGCATGGTTCACTGGTGTTGACAGGGTAAATCTTAACTTGAAGGTCAATTTTATAGTTCAATTCATACAAATTTCATAGTAATTTCACTCCTGGCCTCATTCAGTCTGTGTAGGAAAAGGTTGCATCCCTAAATCTGTGGTCCCATAATGCAGCTAGGAATTCCTCAGGCAGATTCTTGTAAAATTTTGGGGTTCACGCAAAAATAGTGATTTCCTTTATTGTCCTACCCCCGTTTACACTTCTGTATGGCAACCCCAACACACCTCCTAATAGTTTGCCTTCATTTTGTACAACTGGCATCAAAATCTCATGCTGTGGATGTGAATATGAGCTGCCTGGTGACTACAAGAATTTGTTTTGCTGACAATCTTGCCACAGGTTGGTGTGACTCTGACTATCTCCACTTTCTCAGCTTTTGGATGCTGCTTTTCCAAATACGACATGTTACAAACAGCATCAGTGCCTATATAAATCTGTAACATGACCTCTGCAGCACTGAGATCCTCAGAAACCCAAAGCAACACCAGCATGCCAGAGTACAGTACTAAGTATCTGGAAATCTATAATCTCAGTTAAACTCAGCTCTGTTATTTAATTACCAAGGAGCCATGAAGTCCAAGAAGATTTGTTGACTTTACAAAAACAAGGTGATCTAGAAAACAGCAAGACCTTGCAAAATAAATTTGAAATGAAAGGCCTGAATTTCAGTGCTTTGTACATGAACTTGGAAGAGAAAACCTCTGTGAGATAATAAGGAAGAGCACTGAAAGTTTAGTATCTTTCTGTAGTTTGAAATATTAGCATTATCGTAAATGTGCTAAGTCATATTTTCCATAAACTGTCTCACAAATCATGCTACAGATTCTCACCCTTCACATCTATGATCATGGAAATGTTGAAAGTGAAAAGCACTCAGACCAATTTAGAGTTAACAGAGTCAAACTGATTTGTTGCTGTCAAGGGCACAAAAATGTAGCAGTTGTACTGTGCCATAATTGCTTAGAGGAAATGCAAAACCGTGGATGTAAAGGAACTAATCTGCCTTGCACATGCGCATGTGCAATGCCAGTTCCACTTGTTTGCTCCAAGTGATATAATTCCATTTGTTATGAAATGGTGGAAAATTCCGTGGCCAAGGAGTGGGAGTCAGTCTGTCCAACAGTATTCTGCTACGCTGTGGTCCTCTGCTGAGAAGGGGGAGACATATTTTGGCAAGAGCAGACAAGGACATTGCCATCTCACAGCTTAAAATTGTCCAGTTCCTTTTAAGGAACAGTTAATCAAACTCTTGCCCCTTTCTCCCTCCTAAACAGCACTCAGAGCCATTACCAAAAATCAGCTAATATGAAACATGATCGATTCCCACTTGGAGGAAGCCAGATGAGTTTGTCGCACCAAATGCAGGAGATTAGTCTGTGTGTGTAAAATTCTCTCTGTAGGAAATGACTGACAGCCTAAACGGATACAGCTGCAAAACATAAACACAGCATTGCTTTTAGTGAGAGCACTTTAAATAACTGTTATTAATGTCCCTTCCAAGATGTCACTTAGAAAACCACAATCAATTATTATAGTGATAGTAATACTATATATAGCAATTTTATGCAAGTGATAGAGATGCTGGAAACCAGCTATTATTGCCTAGAGATAGTAAAATTCTCCTTGTTAACATGCATGTTATGACCACAAACACACCTGCATTTTTAAAGATTAATGATAAGTAGTATTTAAAAACTGCCCTGTATTAATAAGCAAGGTCAATCACTGGCATCTCCTTGTAAATCACTTCTCAGTTTAAAACATCATTTCTTTTCTGGGCCAAAGTACTCTCTATCTGTGTCTTCTAATTCAAAAGTAGAGGGAAGACAAGCAAGGACAATAAGAGAGTGGCTGGGGAGGAGGCACTGCAGGAGAGTGATCCCTGCAGCAGCTCAGGGGTGTCTCAGGCTGCTCTGGAACAGGAGGTGAGCGGGGAGGTGAACAGTCAGGGCTACAGTCAACTAATTATAGCTAACTGGTTAAAATAATGCCAGTGTGTGTCCTAATCAAGTGGGTCAGGGATGACAAGAGGCACAGACTTAAGCTGTGGAAGAAACCTTCAGATTTCAAAAGCTTAAATTACTTTTCAGCATTTAAATATACTTCCTTAATAATACTTCAGTGCCATTCTCTTATGTGGTATTTATATCGCCTGAATTGCTAAGGGCTCATTTCCTATAAGGAACATGAGAATTAAAGCTGAATTAACTCTACAGTGATACGTTTTGACATGAAACAATGGGCTTGCGTGGTCTGAGGTACCTGCAGGCAGGGATGATGCTTTGTTTACATTTTTCCCTGTCTTCAGTTATTGCAGTGGTTTTCCAAGACTAAAATGTTCACCCTGCTGACAGTGAGGAGACTTGTACAGCCAAACTCCCCTGTGTTATCAGCAGTAGTTTTGTCCTAAGGGAAATCTGATGCTTGGATCTCATTAAGTTTGTTTAAAGACAATTAAATTAAAGAAAGGAAGAATTTGTTTTTCAGAGTATCCTTGTGGTACAGGGAACAGGTAGAGCTCAGAAAGGATTTCCTTTGGGATACGTCAGTGTGAAAGGCCATCTTGGGGGAGAACCAGAGCAATTCAACTCCTACTGGATTAAACATGCATATAGGCAGCGCTCAGCAGAGAAAATGGTAGGGACCACACAGGATGGGGAGATGTTCCAGGGCCATGAAACCAAGGCCCCCAAAGAGTGAAGGATAAGTGGAAAGAAGTGCTGCTTACATCAAGAGGCATCAGGAGATCTCTTGTGTGTGGACCAGATCAGTAAGTGGTTGTGGAGAAGATGTGAATTCCATGGTGTCTTCCAGTGTCTTTGAATATGCTTTTGGACCAGGATACACTCACTAAATGCTAGTGCTGAAGAAAGCATATGGATTAAAATTGCTTTTGGTCTTTGCTCCAGGAGGGCAGAGAGGGAGAGAAAGGCTCTTTGCTTTATCCCTGATCAAAGCATTAGACATAATAGGGGTGCAAACTAAGGAAATCAGAATCTGGCTTGACAGAAAAGACTCCCATGAACAATTTATGAAGAAGGTTTGAGCTGATATTTTGGCTTTAGGCCTAAACAACCAAATGACATTTCCAATGCAATAACAACACGAAGACTGATGGATGGATTTCCATCTGACTTCTCCAGTCAATTTTCAATAAGCAGGCCCAGTATTTCCTCCAAGGCTATTCATAGTTTAAAGCAGTTTAAAGGAGTTTCTTAAGAGTAGAGTATGCTTTGGGGGAAGGCTGTTCTGCTGTTCCTTGGGCAGAATTTAAAACTCACATTTTGCTAACCCAGAGACTACAACAGTACAGATCTGCTTTCCTAGACCCTATCCACAACTAGAAGTTTTTCTCTAAAGTTTCTATTTTTAATTTTTCCTCATTCAACTCATTCTGAAGATGGCACTCCAATTTCTGAAGAAGAGCGTATGTATGCAGAGATAAGCAGCCAACTAGCTTTAAATTTATTATTCCTCATTCAATATCTTAATTCCTCATTAGCTTGCATGTGCAAACTTTCTCTCAGAGCCTAATCCAAGTCCCACTGTTGTCAGTGAAAATGGGTTTTACCTCTCAAATTTAGCCATCTAAAAATCAGGCATGTATTCTAAATGCAACTGTGGAGGAGCCACTTGTAGTCAAAATAGAGAAAGATCAGCATTTCCAGGATATGATTCATACCATCTTCCTTAAAGGCTTGTTTTGAGAGGGGACAAGTGTATTTCCAGCAGCCGCTGTCTTATTCCCCTGCTTGTCGAGGGAGCCTGTACAAGTAACCTAGAAGCCTCCTTACTCTTTGATAAATAAAGCCAGGGGAAGGAATCTTTCTGTTTATTTTAATGGAAAAGGGTTCAGGCTCTCAGTTTTCCATATCCTTTATGCCAAGATAAATTACAAATTACTAAGCAAGGTCCCAGAGGTTATCCCAAATTGCATCTCATGGGCTGTTAACTCTGGCTTCAGTTAGTATTTGGGATGTATGGAAAAGACATATGAACTTATGAAACAAAATTAAACTTTTTAAAAATTATTGTTCATACCTTGCATCACACTGGACTCCCTGAGAGGGAACACAATTAGATAGAAATCTCAAAGCAATGGCAGAAGCTTTTTTCCTGTCTCCTCTAAAGACACTCACAGTGGGATATGTGAAATGTCAGGAATAATTAGACAAAACTATATAAGCTCCTAGCAACACTGATGTGCTGCGTAAAACCAAGCATTTGCCATAAAGCTTTAAACATTGCTTGAAACCTGCATAATAAAGGTAACCTGAGTAATTTTTAAGTACCGTTTCCAATATATTAATACAGACATGGAGATGAAAAAGCAGAATAGGAAGCTATGAAATGCTGGCATGCCTTCACTGAGATAGGCTGCTCTGCAGCTTTTCTCCCAAGGTGATATATAGAAGTAATTGATGCCTCTCATATAGCAATTAAAATGAAAAGGCAAATTTCCTCAGCTCTTCATCTTCTGCAGTGTATTTTAACAGGCAGGAAAAGGACTAGCTCCTGGTATCAGTATCACAAAGGACACAGAAATATTTGTGAAAAGAGACCTCTGAGGTCCCTTAGTCCAACCTCCTACCTTAAGTAAAAAGTCCAAAACAAAAGAAGGAATAACTATTTCACATCAGCAGGAAATCTGGCCCAAAGTGCCCTTTAGAGAAGAAAAAAATGAAAGATGAATGTAGAGAAAAGGAGAGAGAAAAGACAGGAGAAGAGAAGGGAAAACAGACCAACATTTTCAGATGGTAATATTAGAAATGCAAAACTTTTTACCAAAAGGTGGGATTCTATATCCTAGAGTGACTAACAGGTGTGGTTTTATCTTCTAGGAAAACAATGAACAGGAGGAAACCTGGAAGCTTTTTGCTGCTCTGTTGAATATGGGATTATAAAATTTTTAAAAATTGCACCCAGAGCAGCTCTTTCAAATGGATAACTTCTGAACCTGAAACTCTTCGTTACTGACTTCTTGTGTCCTGGAGGGGAAAATGAATTTCACAAATTGCACCACTGAAGCCAGTGTGGCTGCAAAGCCTAAAACAGTAACTGAAAAGATGCTCGTTACCCTGACCTTGGCCACAATCACAACCTTGACTATGCTGCTGAATTCTGCTGTAATTGCAGCAATCTCCACA
Source organism: Acanthiza pusilla (assembly GCA_036630365.1). Lineage (NCBI taxonomy): Eukaryota > Metazoa > Chordata > Aves > Passeriformes > Acanthizidae > Acanthiza > Acanthiza pusilla. Next base: position 27,284,282 of record JAXCHO010000036.1, read on the forward strand.
ACCAAGAAGCTTCACCAGCCGGCAAATTATCTTATATGTTCACTAGCTGTGACAGATCTCCTTGTTGCTGTTCTTGTCATGCCCTTGAGCATCACTTACATAATGATAGATAAATGGACTTTGGGGTACTTCATCTGTGAGATCTGGCTCAGCGTCGACATGACCTGTTGCACGTGCTCCATCCTTCATCTGTGTGTCATCGCACTGGACAGGTACTGGGCCATCACAGACGCTATCGAGTACGCCAGGAAAAGAACAGCAAAAAGGGCTGGGCTGATGATAGTCACCGTGTGGACTATCTCCATTTTCATATCAATGCCCCCCTTGTTTTGGAGAAATCACCACAGCGTCAATATTCCCAGTGAGTGTCGCATTCAGCATGACCATGTCATCTACACTATTTATTCCACGTTCGGGGCATTTTACATCCCCTTGACTTTGATCCTGATCCTGTACTACAGAATTTACCACGCTGCAAAGAGCCTTTACCAAAAGCGGGGTTCCAGCCGCCACCTCAGCAACAGGAGCACCGACAGCCAAAACTCTTTTGCCAGCTGCAAGCTCACACAGACATTCTGTGTCTCGGACTTCTCCACATCTGACCCAACAACAGAGTTTGATAAAATCAATGCATCCGTGAGGATCCCTCCTTTCGAGAGTGACTTGGACCCTGCTGGTGACCGGCAGCAGATCTCCACGACACGAGAACGAAAGGCTGCTCGCATTTTGGGGCTGATTTTAGGTGCTTTCATTTTGTCCTGGTTGCCCTTTTTCATCAAGGAACTGCTTGTGGGCCTCCACATTTGCACTGTCTCTCCAGAAGTAGCAGACTTCTTGACCTGGCTTGGGTATGTCAACTCGCTCATCAACCCTTTGCTGTACACGAGCTTTAATGAGGATTTCAAGCTGGCCTTTAGAAAGCTCATCAGGTGTCGAGAACATACTTAAAAGTACTGAGAGATGATGATGCTGACATGACTCCTGGCCTTAAAAATGAGCAAAATTGTTTGACTCTGCCACCCTTTCCCTTGATAAAGGGGATTTTTGTGTTTGCCTATTTGCTTGACTATTCTTCAGTCTGTAATTCATTATGCCATTTTTTTAATCTCTAGTGTAATTCATGGTAAAGGGTTTGAAATAAATTTATTCTACAAAGGAAAAGATTTTTTAGAAATGAAATAACAAAAAAAATTATTAGTATTAGGTACTCGTCAAAGACATTTTGTGTAATCATTGGTTCAAGAAACAAACAATGATATTCACTTTTATACTTTTTCCATTTAAGAATCAAACACCTAAATTATCATGCACTGTATAAACTGAACCCCATAAATACATATTAAAAAATTAATAAACACTTCATGGCCATGACAGCTAAACGGCACATCTTTATTGTGGCATTCTGAGAAAGCTGTAACAGCCATTTTGGAGGAAAATTGCCACCATTTCCACCTTGGGTAGGCTGAGGCAGAATAAACTTCAGGAATACACTCCCAAAACAGAAAACAAAGTCCAGTTCATTGCATCTAGAAACGATCCTATTTCATACCTCAAAGGAATTATTTAAGTGGCTCTTTTTGTGTAATATTCCAGATTTACATTCAAGGTGTTGGGCAGACACCCCTGCAGTTCGTTTAGCAATTGAGAGGATGCAGCTAGCAAGTGTCATACTTGTGAAACCAGCTGCACATCTGAGTGGTCACATTTTTAACACCACTAGCTCTATTTTTTCAGGCCTTGTGCCTTAACCAGTTCTGGGGTGGTATTGTTCACTTGTTCCATGCTTCTCCTGGATCTTGTTGTGCACAGCTCCAAGGATCTACGGATCTTACCCCCACCAACTTAGGCAACTGGTTATCTTCTCAGCAGGCCAGCAATATACAGAAACTCAAAAACATCAACTAAAACCAAATTATTTCTGAACATCGGGAAAAAAAAATCAGGAAAATAATTTATTTTAAATAGCAGTCTGCACTATGTTTTGTCATCATCATACGATTTGCAATGGCAGTCTTGCCCACTTAACCTATGATCAGGTGCTTCAGTAGGATTTCTTTCCCTGGGAGTCCTTTACAGACTTACTTCCCCTGTCTTGAGAAACAAAGAGTTCTTTGTATCCTGTCTTTCATGCTTATGGAAACGAAAATGTCCTAATTCAAATATTGTGGAAATCAGTCTGGGAAATGGCAAAATCAAAGCTGAGAATTTGGTATTGTCCATTAGCAACTCCTAAGCACCATTTAAATATTTGCTACTTGCCTTGCACCCTAATTTTCTTCCCTGTCCATTTTTCTGGACAAATTCTTTTTGAATTACACCAATACACAATAGAGAAAATATCACATATATCAACCTGACATGCAGTAACTGAAAACTATAGTATGGTGGCTCCAAATCCATCAAAACAAATATTAGAGGTAGCAAAAGTGTTGCAACAGCACTGGAAGCCATCTCTTAAAAATGTTTTGAAAATTTACAAGATGACAATCATTTTTCTTATCAAGAGTCAAGGAAGTGTAAGCAATATGTGAGTAATAAACTGCAGATGGAACTGAGAAATGGCATCTGTATTGGCGAGAGAAAGCATTTGGTTGGAAAGTTGCAGTGCCACAAGCTGAGAGTAAACCAAGCCTGAAGGTGACAAAAGTGTGACCTGCTGTTTACCCACGTGCAGTGGGATTCTTCGTTCAGGACTCCCTGCCTGAGTTTGGGAGGTTTATCTACAGCTGTCCTGAAGCTACTGTCTCAGCTGCTTGCTCCAGATGCCTTTGGGTTCCCTGCTAGCTAATATTAATACATAAAAAGCAAGGAAAATTAATCTCAGCCACTGAAAATTTCTTTTAGTGACGAAGTGCAGGCATTCATTATGGGTTTTTTCCTTTTTGCAGCTTGTTGGAGGTGGAAACTACTGATTGAAACCAGGGAAGTGTGTCCTGACCCTGCCTATCTGTAAAGTTTCCAAAGCAGCTCCCCAGAGTACATATACTATTAAGGAAAAAAAATAACCTGAAATTAAAATGTGGTATTTGTAAGAAGTGCTGCAGAATAATTTTATTTTTTTCTTTCAGCAAGCTCAATAGAAATTATTATTAAAAACAAGCATTGGGCATAATTTCCTGAAACAAGTTGGCTGTGGCAGGGAAGACAGGGCACACAAGCAGTTATGGCCAGAAGAGAGTGGGTTTTGATGTCCCTTGGGTGCACAAGGGTGCCCAGCTGCAGTGATGATCAGAAAGAGAAGAGTAAATGTGCAATACTGTCCCAGCAGACAGCCTGAGCCAGCCCAAGGAACTCAGCTGAGGCAGAAGCTGCATCCCAACCAGGTTCTTAGGGGCTGTGCCTGGGGCTCTGGTTCAGCCATGGGATGGGGCACAGGGATCCTGGCTAGGAGGAGGGAAGGAGTGGGAGTGACAGTGCTGGTGACAGGTGCTTCAGAGGGGAAACCAACAAAGTGAGACAGGCTTCCAGCTCTGACTGCTGCTCCTAAGGGCACGTGGCACACGGAGTAATTTAGGTCAGAAGGGATCTCTGGGGGCCAACTAGTCCAAGCCCCCCCAAACAACAAACCTCAAAGCAGGGGCAGCCTCACAGCTGGACACGGCTCTGACATGCCATGTGCAGTCATGTTTCTCCTGGAAAAGCAACAGCTCAGTTAACTCTGTTGCCAAGACTGACGTTCATTTAAAACCGTAAATGTGGCTGAAGGGCTGGAAATGCTGGGCATGACCACAGCAGCTGTCAAAGGCAGGTAGCAGTGCTTCAGAAACATGTACGAAAGCCGTAAAATACAGGAGCTGCATCATCTTTATTTCTACTAATGGCTTCCTTTTAGTATGTGAACTCTGCTATTACCACTCAAACTACCAATCAGGTTGAAGGCTGTATTCAATTTTAATATTTAGAGGTAATTAACAGGAAAAAACAGATGGATGGCTAATTTCCGTGCTTCTCTGTTAAATAAAAACTCACCATTCACTGCCAGCTGACTACTGATTTTCTAATTAAGTCATTAGCTAAACACAGAGTTATGTTTTCCAACAAATGCCACTAGACTGATGAAGATGTATGTTTTTCCCATGCTCAGAATCAAAGTCAGGAACAATATAAAGGACTGGCTACTTAAAACAATTCAACTTAATCAGAAATTACCTGTCCTCTCATGGAAATAAAAACTTTTTCTAGTCTGACACCATTGCTTGACAAGTTCATTTTTTTTCTGTGTTAAGTTTTTGCTGCTTTTACAATAGGTTTGGAGACATTTCTTGACCTGTCCGTGACAATTCCCCATTCACACCTATCCTGGATCAGGCCCAGCCACACCATGTTCTGCTATACAAGGTCTTTCCAACAAGCTCTTAGTGATGTATTCAAGACCTACAGACTACATTATCCGTCTCCCTTAACCTCTCTAAACCATTCTGCATCCTCAAAGCCTTATTTCCCTAAAGGTGCCCTTGCAAAGTTCTCTTGCTTTACAACCCCAACTCCCTGTCCTGCCTTTGGGTTTCTGACTCTCTCTAAACCCTTAGTTTATTGTGGTCCTGCTAGAGCAAGCCCCTGTTCTCTCGTTCCCTCTCAGCAGTTATCAGAATTCCCGTGATTGTGGCTGTTCAAGTCTGTCAGATTTTACTCTGTCTCACAAGTGTCCAGGCCATATCCAGAAGATTTTTGCTCTGTGTAAGCAGCCAGTGCTTTGGAGTAAGTTCATACACCCCTGAAGATTGCACCCATCAGCAAGTTGCCCTCCCAAAAAACATATTCTTCAAATGCTGTTTTACCTTATCTTTTTATTTTGTTGCCTTTCTTCTGTACCCTATCCTTTTCTTCTCTTTCTTCCACATTAAAATTGACCTTCACATTATTATTTTATGGACCTGTCTCTTCACTTTTAGGGACTTGTCCCTGCAAAGGTTACTCAGGTTTCACTCAGCTCCTGCTCTTCTTCCTGTGCCAACCACAGCTCTCTTCTCTGCAAGCTTTGTCTTCACCACGTCCATGAACTTTCCACATCTCTCCTGATCCTTGCAGCTGATGTTCTTCCTCCTCAAAACCACTTCTAATATGGTAAAACTCCTGAAAGGAAAACAGTCAACATGGGCAATGGAGGAATTATTCTGTGGGTATCGTCTGTCTTTTTTGTTCTACCTTTCCCTTATAGATCACACCATCTTCTGAGGTGAGCTATGTCTTGCTAGTGCACAGCAAAATCACATTAAGAGTTGCATATGTCCTGAGCCACTTGGATTTGCCTCATGCACAGGCCTTTAAAGTTGTGGGTTCTTCACCATAATGATGTACCAAGCCGTTCAGTGCACAAGATAAATTTTATTGGTCTTCCTGAATGGAGATAGTTGATGGGATTAAACTTTCCAAAAGTTTAAAACAAAGCTTCTGCCTCATCAACTTTATGTAAAAGGCTCTCACTATGCAAACTTCACTGCCATGCACCTGAGCTGTCCAGTTTTCCATAGTTATCACTTTGTATTTCTGTGTCCTTTGCATGTGCTAGGAGGGAACAAAAAAACCCAAAAATCCACAAAACAAACAAACAAAACCCCCCACAAACAGACAACAAAAAAACCCAACTTTAAAAATTGGTTTTACTCAAGACATTAAAAGAATAAAGGAATTTTTTCTAAGGACTGTATTTCCAGTCCTCTGTTTTGAATCCCAGTTATCAAAAAGTAAAGAGCGTGACAGTGTTCAGGGGAAATACAAGCTTCCAGCTTAAGTGCAGAGACGGTGCTTGTTCCTGGGTATTGTTTAACCACTGCAAATATCAATAAGAGACAATCTGGTTTATGTTCATCCTTTACACACCCAAATGATTTCTATGAAGAATTATCTTAAATTGCTTTATCACTTAGGTAGACACAGTAAATATTGTGATATTCTTTATTGGTCAAGTTGTATTTCATAAGAGTCTCATGCAATACATAGTCACCCTTCCTAATTGCTATCTGTTTTTCACTTGGGGCCAAAAATAATGAATATTTTAAAAATTGTCTGACTTTGGAAAAATTCCAGGTTCATCAGCTGTAAAATGATTGTTTAACATTCTCTATTTTACTCTATGTACATAATATTGCAAACATTGCTCCCTTCCTCTCTTACACTGCCAGGGGATTTTTACTTCTTCATTAATCCCATGCAGGTGATCACCTGTGGATGATGTTATATGATTAAATTACTCCTTCCTACTCAGCTAATTTCTATGCTTCTATGAATCAGCCCTTAAAGATAAACTTTTAATGTTGCTGTTCTAAGTAGAAGATGTAACCATGAATGAGCTGTGGGAAAAAAAGCCATGATTAAAAAATTATATGAACCTCTTCCCAAAGACCTAAGGGAGAAAGATTCATTTTAACATTTTGCCTTCTTAATCACTTTTCTTTCCTCCTCATCTCACTATTTCCTGGTCTGTGAATCCTGTTCATTAATTTTTCCCCCCGTTTCTTATCTTTCTCTCCTTCCTTTCCTTGGCAGCCTTCCTCAGCACCACAGCGGCATCTAGTAGCCTGTAGCAAGAAGCAAGGCCACGTTGTGCTATGTCGATACACATCACCTAAGCATCTGCTCTTGGCTTTAGGAAATCAGGTTGCAGGCTCTGTTCCATGGCACTGTTCTGCACAGCCTCTGCTTGCTTCAGTTTTGTTGCAGTTTTACTACAAACCATATTTCTAATGTGCATCAAGATTCTTCCACGTGAAAGGTGCTGTGTATTAAATTATGGTTTCTTCCCATGTGTCACAACTTTTGAGGATACCTTTTTAATAATTCCCTCTCTGCTCCTCATCCATGTGGCTTCTATCAATAAATACAAAAGCCACAGCTAGCATGGTTTCCAGATGCAGTAAGTGGTGCTGCAAATGCCCACTCCACTCCTCCCACCACCCTTCATATTTCACGCTCTTCCAGTTACCTCCACTGCGTTCTTAAAACACATTAGCATATAGAGCATCTTTTTGAAGTTTTCGTGGGTTAATTTCCTGCATGACGGGTTCTGAGCCTCATTTCTATCTGGTGCAAGATCCCTTGTCATTGGGGTACTCAAATCTTCTAATGTACTACGTCTCCCATATTCATTTTGTACACAGCATGACTGCAAATGGCACACATTTCTATGAGGTGCAGCATAAAGCACTGTCTCCTTAAAACAGCTCTTTATAAAAGATGTATGTTTCGTTAATTAAGAAACAAAACATAACATTTGGGACGAGGGGGGACAGAATTCCTATTCCTTTGTAAATTGTTTTGTGTATAACTTGAAATTACTTAACCTCTGGATATTAATTTTAAAAGAGCACTAAAAAACAAAACTTGAAATCACATGTGAATACCTGAACAACTTGCAACAAGCAGAGTGACCCTCCAGTGGATTTTACAATAAAAAATTGTTCTCTCCAAAGCTTTCTACAACGACCTTTTCAAGGGAATAGAAAGTTCCACACAAATTACTTTTACCTTTGTAATGCCAGTAGAAATAATATCTCAGTTCTTTATAGGAGGAACTGCCTGCCAAGCTGCTAGACTGCTGGGATAAGCCTCAACAAGCTTATTTCTTCAATAAATAAAAAATGAAGCTAACACCTCCAGCTTGAGGGTTTTACATTGAATTGACCACTGAAATAAAGTCTATCAGCTAGAGTTTTACTTTTATTCATACATATTTCAGTGCAATTCCTCATTTGTTTATTGCTAAGCCTGCATATGAGAAATGAAAATAATCACTTTTTAAATTCAGAATAACAAGAAAGTGTTCTCTCTCTCTTACTTTTCCAATTTCAGAACATTTCTGTATTATGACTGGACAGTCATTTTGAAGCAGGCAGAAAGAAAAAATTAATCCAATTAAGTTCACAGAAACTAATCCAGGATCGCAAAATTAAGCATGGTTGTCTTGGTCTGCTGCTTGCATATACACGCAAGTCACAGATCAAAATCCTTTAATTTTTCACTACAGCAGTTTTGCTACTTGCTGAAGAGCAGGTTATCTGTGGTTTTAATTAGGATCACTAAGAGGCTGTACCCTTTCCTACCATGCATGCAGAGCCCATAGGCAGGAGGGGGATTGAGACCTGGGGCTTTATGGCTGGCAGAGACCATGCCTTGTCTTCCCTGTGCACTGGGGACACAGTGTCACCGCTGTTCCCTGCCTTCCTCAGTGCTCAGTCTTCCCCCAGACAATCATGGCTCCCACCTTCATCTGGAGGATTCAGGGCACCTCAAACCAAATAAAAGTGAGAGGTGTAAAGGACAGAACCATCGTTCCTCCTGCGCTGTGCACTAAGCACGTGGCTGGAATTGTGTCCCCAATGCCACCAAACCAGCAGGCGCATGACAGAGCAGGACAGGTATCTGGACAGATGACAGACTGCCAATAAGCCACCTGCACTATCACACACCCTGGGCACCTCTCAGCAAGGCACTGTTCCCAAAGCAGTCACTGTCCCTCTCCCTGCAACATGGTCCAGCCAAATGCGCTCCACACCAGCAGCCCCACTCAGACGTGCAGAGACCCCCAGGAGAGCAGACCTGCCTGGAGAGAGCACGTGCTGCCACATCCCTGCTACGTTCATCAAATCCTTAACGGCACATCGCAGCAAAGCACGCAGCAGCCAGGGCTGAGAATCATCCCTCGGTGGGGCTGTGCTGTGTGCCAGCCTTGCAAAGCTTGGGCCACAGCATCCTGACCAACAGCACCCCAGTTAATGCAGAAAGGACACATCACATATTACAGGGGTGCTTTTGCTTTGCTGAGCTGGTCTGCTTTCCACTGCTAAATTCTTCTTTATATGGCAGGCAGGCACATTCCCCTAGGGCAACACCAGACCAACTCACGGGGTAAAACAGTCACACAAGGGACAGTTTCTAAACCTCCCCATTCCCTAAGGCAGACTAACAAGTTCTGACAGTCTGCAGATCAAAACAGTCCCAGGGAGGAGATTCAAACCCCCTGCAAAAGGAAGCATTGCTGTCCTCCACACCCAGCAGTCCTGGTTGGAAACAAGCCATGTCTTTCCTGCAGACACTGCAGTGACTGCTCTGGCTGATGGGTGCTGTCAGTAGATATCTGTTACTGTGACCAAAGCCAGATCCCACACAAAGACAGCCAAGGCACACAAAGACAGCCACTACTTGTCATCGAGACAACTGAAAGGCTGTTTGGGTAAAACCAAGGGAAGGGCTGATAAATCCCACCATCCAGAGACAGCATCAAGCCCCAAGCTCTGCGGCTGGGATTCCCGACACCTCACACAGCAGCCACCAATGTTCACAAAAGCAGCCATTAACAAGGCCTTGCCAGTCTTTAAGAGTTGGTTGAGGTGACAGCAACTTCCCAGCTCAGTGCCCAGCTTAAATAGCTAAGGAAATGCATCGGAAGACACTAAATGCCCCTTTTTTGCCCCAGGCTGGAGAACAACAAGCTGGTGCTACTGCAGCCCCAGAGTAACCACAAACTTGTGGCCTTGCTGCTCTCTACCCTCCGGATTGGCACAAGTATGGAATTAAGGGAGTTTGGTCCCAGCTGATAGCTTAGTTCATCATAAAAGTACCATGTGGCCACCACCAAGAGCAGCCTTGGCAAGGAAAAGCACATGAGATAGCTCATGGGGACAGAGAGCACTGAGCAGCTCCCACTGACTCTCCTGGCTAATTCACATCCTCTCTCCTTCCGCATCTATTTTTGTTCCTTTTCCTCTCCCTGTTTTGAAAATCAGTCATTATCGATGGATCTTGATAGAGTCAGCACAGTCTGACATTGACACATGAGTCTGACAGTCTTAATCTCAAACCCCTCAAGGTTTGAATCAAACTTTGCAATTTTTTAAGTACCTATAGCTGGAGAGTTGTGATTAAGCAACTGCATTGTGACATTGTATGCTTGGCTAGTCTGTTGTTTTAAGGAAGAGGGAAGACAATCCCAAGATGAATGGGCTGTCTGCCTGGTAGCCACCAGGAGAGAAGTCAGCAGAACTGAGCATTAACTGGAGGAAAGGTAATTCTGGCACTGGGGAATCACAACCATTGACTCATTGACCACCTACTCAAAATGGACCCTTGAGACCGATAGCGCGGGCAGGACCAGCTGACCACCAGGGTTTGGTCAGCAGCCCAGCGGCGGCGTCTGCTAGCGTCCCTGAAGTTCAGGTTCACAGCAGTCAGGGATGGTGTCCCCTGGCCGCGGGCCACGCCTTCCTAGAGGCAGCCACGCTGTGTCCCCAAGCCGGAGTGCTACAAAGGAGAGCATTCCCTCGCCCGAACCCCAAATCAGACACGGAGTCATGCGGTGGTCAGTGGCTGGGATCAGGGGCAAGAGACCCCGGGTCTCAGCAGGGCATCAGACTTTATTCAGAGGGTAACAACCAATCTCGGAATGGCATGGGGGAGGAACTGGGGAGGGACAAAGGGCCAGGGACCAACTGGGAAGGAGGAAGGGAGGAGAGAGGGAGATACGAAATACCATTATGAACTGGGGGACAGGGGAGCTCGACCCCTCTCTGGGGCAACCCACCTTTGCCTTACCCCAGGGGGGTTTTATTCCCTAAGTCTCCAGAGATTTCTCAAGGGGAAAGAAACTCTCTGGGCTTGAACCAACGCTACAGACCCCAGACTCAAATGGAGGGAAAAACTACACATGTAGGCTAATTAGCATGGAAAACAGGAGCTATAACTAGCAAATAGGGGTTTTGAGTACTAATTAAAAAAATTTTTTTTAAAAATTATGTAATCTGTAACCAATGAATCCTGATGCCTTTGTTTATTAAAGTGTATAAATAGTGTAAAGTTTTGATGCCCGGTGAGCCAGCTTTTTGTGGGTTACCACCTCGCTCCCCACTTTGCACAAACTAGAATGAAAAACTGAAATACCTCACCTTGGTGTGTGAATTGGTGCTATGCATCAGGTAACGAGCCTACGTTTGGGACAACAGTCTGACACTGACAGCCCAAGTCAATGGTAATGACTGAGAGCACACAAAGTGTGGGGGTCCTCTGGGCCAATTGCGCTCCCTTTGGAGATTACAGTTATTTCCATACTAAAGAGACAGCTTGTAAGGTATCTGCTAAAGGAGAATGCTTCTGAGAGGACAAAGTTCTGAGAAGTTCTGGAATGTGGTGATCTGTTCATCATGTTTATGTTTTATATATTTTTATAAAATTTTGGAAACTGGATCCAAAGTCAAGAGAGTCAGTGTTAGACCTAGTCGTGTCCTCAACTACCTTCAAATCAGTCTCCTGGTGTGCAAAATTTGGAGCTAATTTTGAAGGCTGTTTGAAAACTTACCTTATAATCTGCATTTTAGAGTTACAATAACCAACGTCTGAATGCTGATTGTGTTAGATGAGCAATCTTTTCTTGATCCTCTGTATTTTCTTCCTCTTCCACACACTCCCCCATTTTCCTGTTGAATTCATATTCTACTGTGAACTGTTTTCTTTGATCCAGTGGGTCAGTTTGACTTTTGCAGCAGCACAGAGATTAGAATGTGCATTACTCAAACTTTAACCAAAATCTACAACAAACATGAGAAGTAGGCTGTTAAACAGCAGCAGAGGTAGAGCATACCCAGGGTGAGGGCTGATGTGCCCTCTGATCTGCTCCTTACATATCCTCACTGTATTTCTCAGCAATTTTGTATCTCTGCAAGGCACTCTGCGCTTGGTGGCACTCCGAGATCAACCCCTCTGTCAACATAATAACAGGGGAAAACGCCAAGCAAGCTGAAGAAGTGACAAGTGAAATGCATTATGCTTTCACATATACATGTGCACCATGAGGGACAGAGCTGCCATCAGCAGCATGAAACCCACGGGCTGCTGTCATCCAGGCTAAAAGGAGTGCTTTCCTAATAAAATGTCTTGCCTCCTTGGCAGGTCAGCTGAATGTCATGCCCCCACACAAACCCTGAGTGCAGGAGGCAGGGGAGGGCTGCCCAGCCCGGCCCTAGCCCTGATATTAGGCTGTCAGGGAGCAGACACGCACTGCATTGCCACCCCCACGGCACTTACCAGGGATGCTCTGCTTGAGCACTGACACAGCTCAAGTCTGGCTTTGATTCACAGCTGCTGAGTATTGTCTTCCTCTGCATCGGAGTGTGATTGCAGGGTGGAGATGATACGTTGCAGGGAAAACAGAGGTATGGAAGTGAACCTCCTGCCAAAGACTGTTCCACATTCATCTAGCTCAATGGACTTTGCCATGGGGCTGGGGATCCCCAGGAAGTTAGCACAGCTCTATGCATCCTGGTGTCTCATGTGCTATAAGTTAGAGAAAAAGCACTCTTGCCTGTATTGAGTTCAACTTTGTTTTCCCAATTTCAACTGACCACATACTTTTAACAGCACCACTAAAGAGTTTGATTTGAAGAGGCAGCCAGTGACCAACCCCACCAGGCACACCCCCTGGGTTCAAAAGCACAGCTGCTAGCCCCTGGAGCACAGCAGTGTCATGGATGCCACCGCTCTGAGCTGGGGCAGGCAGTGGGAAGACAACAGCTTCATGCCCAGCACTCACACATTTCTCAGGATGGCCATGAGAAATTCCATTTCTTAGGATGACCATGAGGCAGTCACCTTCAGAAACACTCCTAAACACCCAGCTTGCTTTGTAGTGCAGACAAGTGCCTGCTCCAGAGATGAATCTGTTCCTATAGGCATTCACTTAGGTTGATGAACTCCATGTTCATTGTGTTCTAATGTTCCCTGTTACTTTACACTGAATACTTTCCAGTGGTAGTTTTCTGGCTTTAAACCAACTTAGCACAGACATTGTTTCCACAGCTCATCAGGTCTGCTAGTCACACAGTTCTTCACATAAATCTTTCCATTTTTCCTGGTAACCCACCATTTCATGATTTTTTTAACTTATCTGCCATTCTATTTTAGATGATTGACAAGTGAGCCTCTTGAGAAACCATGTTAATTAAAAGCAGAAATCAAATATATCCATAGATGTAAGACCTTTCATTGGTTTAAAAGAAGCTTTGCCACTTATCTTTCAAATTTCTGCCAAATTGCTACATTTTGCCTTACAAGAAGCTCATTTTCTTGCAAGCACAGGAAATGTAGTACTTGACTTTCTTGGGATTCAAAGCTTTTTGGTGTCCAATTCATGAACACTTTGTTTTCTAAAGGCAAAAAAGAAAAGTTATGATTATTTCACTCTGAAATAGGGGTCACTGCCTAAAGAGAAGAGAATGTAGAGCTCAGTTGCTCTTTGCCAGCTGATACAAAATGTATTGAAATATCAAATGGTCAAGGCTGCATCATATCCCCAGCCTAATGAGGCTGAGACTGGGGGCACAAGAGGGACATCAGAGACTGTCTGGAATGGAGACAGATGGCATAGGATATGGCTGCTTATCAAGACACAAAATTTAGATGTATAGAAGCACCTATATTTGTGCTGGGTTTGTCGGCTCCCTTTACATCCGAGAGAGATTTGTCCAACACAGCCTTTGGAGTCAGGGGCTGTGATTGACTTCATCCTGGCAGAGACATGAAGTGTCTCTCGTGAAGTGCACCCAGGCACGACAGAGGCCTCACAGACCTCCAAAGCAACAGCAGGGCATGTTAGGGAACTTCAGGTGTCAGTAGATGCCTACCTGTGGGCAGTGGAATTAGGCCCTAGATTTTCAATGCCTCCAAAGGGAACTTGGACTCCTGGAGGCACCTTGCACATACACACTTGAACACTGAAACATGGTTATGCAAGAATAAGTTTCTACTTTAACCTTTTAAAAATAACGTCTTTAAAAAATACCCCTCACACTCTCTGTGAAAAGCTCATTTCCTAGGGAGAGATAGTTCTCTTTCCCACTAAGCACTTGCTTTGGCCTGTCTTTAAATCACATAAAAGTATTTTCTACTGCACATTTTCAAGTTTGTCATGTGTAGATCAACAGGGTGCTAGAAACAGCAAGGCTGTCCAAGGAAATAAAGGCGGAAAAACATGTTCAGATGAAGGAAATAGCCACCTTTTTGTAATGAATACATGAGCATGCTGGAGAAAAAGGATGCAAACAAAGCCAGTCTTTTGGGTCACTTAATTCCAAAAACTGGAGATAAGAATAAGTTTCTGTACACACACACACACACAAAGAGAGGCTTAAAAATAATTGCTGAAAGGCAGGACAGTAGAGCTTCTCTGCTCATAAACTCGCGGGATACATGTGGGGCTGTAATAACATAGTTTTTATTGAAGGCTTTTTTTTTATCTGATAGTGTATCTGTGTTGTTTAAATATTTGTTAATGAGCTGTATAAAAACATCTTTTGGTGTATAGGCAGAGACCAGAAATGCAAACATGGTGGAAGCTCCTTGTCTTGACAATAGCCATGAATCCATGTGTGAGCTACAGCTTGCTGCTCTCCAGGGCAGCCCAGTTTCCTCACTGCACAAGTGAGAAGCACCAGTGTGCTTTGGGGAGCAGCATGGTCTGGGGATTGGTCTCCAGGTCCGTGGCTTCAGGCAGGTCTTCAGGACTGCATCGACACTGTTGTGGTCATGAGTGCATGATGTGATCAGGCACTACCACAGACAGCAACATCAGTCATAGAAATTACCCCACAGGTGGTTTTAACATTCCAGCTACTTCCCATTCTTGCCTTCTCTCCAGTCAGAGTCTCGTGCCTACCCACAGACTCCTGCCCTGCTGTGTCAGCCTCCCCACCTGCTCAAAAAGGGAGAGAAAAGCAGCAGGCAATGCTTGCATACCCCAGGCACACGGGGTCATGCCACAATTGTCTCCGTCATCTGTACTGCAGATATCCCAGGGCTATTTTAGGAGCCGGAGCCCCAGCACCAGCCAGTCTTTCACACACCAGAAGTACAGCCCACTGATGAGAGCTATTGCCAACAGCTGTAAATCTACTGTCTTGACCATTATGGACGACACAGGTGCCCTGTTGGGACTATCCTGTACTTCTGATTCAGGAGAGTGCCGCGTTGCTCACCTGAGGATGTGGATCTTCCTGGTCCTGGGCTCAGAGCAGAGTAGCCAGCAGCTTTGCAGAGGCAGCTCACCAACACCCAGCCCCAGTCCCCACACAAACATAGGCTCTCTTCTGAAAGCTGTCACATCAGAAACCTATCCCCCTGCCCCACGGTAGGTGCTAACCATCAGCACGTCCATCCTTACCACGGAAGCCTACATGTCCTGCTGTCATCTGCTGCCTCTCCAGCTTGCTCCCAGCCCAGACCTCACCTCCCCCTCCCACGGGAGCAGCATCTCTGGCTGTTTTGGAGCGGCTGGGACTCGACATCCCTCCAAGCGAAGCAGTGGTTATGGCAACCACAATTTCTTCTTAGATTGAGACCCCAACCAATCACTGCCAAATTCACACACAAAATCATTTGCAGATACGGCGTTGGCAAACTCTGGAACCCTGTTCTTCCTGCAACACGTGTACCTATACTGACACCTAGGGTGTAGTGATGATGACACTTGCTGATTTTACTACCATTTCTGTCATCCCAGCAATCACAGTGCTCACTGGGAGACCAGCCTTGTTGTCATTTCCCAGCTGATGCTGTGAAGCACAGATTTTGGTGGCCAAAGGCCATCTGGCACTAACTACAAAACCGCAGAGAACTGAGGAGGCTGCCTAGATCACCGTGACCAAACTGCATTTCACACACTGTGAGAAACTGGGGAGCAGATGCCGAGTGGGTGGAAGCTGACTGGATGCTGGGGATGGTGCTTGCCCAGCCAGCTGACCACCCTGGGCACAGCTTGTCACCTTAGGCTCAGTTCAAAAGTCTAGTGAGAGAGGGAGAGACAGCAAGGGAAGCACAGGGAGCATGCAAGGAAGAGGCACCATGCACCAGCAGTTTTAGGAAGATGCTGTAATTCACATGGGTCTGTGTGGTAGTTTTGCCTGGCCCAGTTTTTGCCCGTGAATAGGGTGGGGTACAAAGATGGCTCCTGCATGTCCTGAGTAAAATTCTGGAAATTTCTCCACCATGTCAGCAGAGCCAGTCTCTGATGGTTCTGAAGATGATGGACATGCTGCTGGCCAAACCTGGGCCAATTAGAGATGTTAGTTACGCCTCTGTGAAAACATATTTAAGAAGAAATCAAAACAACGTGAGCACACACTTCTTTTTAGCCAGGGCAGGAGGAGGAGGAGGTAAAAATATGTGAGGGAGAACAACATGGAGGCCTCAAGGTCAGTGGAGAAGGTGGGGGAGGAAGTGCTCCAGGCGCCGGAGCTGAAAACCCTCTGCCTGTGGTGAAGACCATGGGGGGAGCAGGTGGTCCCCCTGCAGCCCATGGGGTCCAGAGGATGCAGAGAACCCCCCACAGCCTGTGGGGAGGTGCCCACGCCAGAGGAGCAGGTGATGCCTGCAGGAAGCTGTGATCCAGTGGGAGTCACACTAAAGACTGAGAGTTGCAAAGGCCTTGCAGGAGGGAGAAAGGCCTTGCTCCTGGGATGGAAACAGCTTGGAATTCTGCAGCCTGGACAGAGGAATCTCGGACTGCAGCAATCGGGCGGGTGCTGCTCGTGAGATTGGACCCACGCCAAAGAAGTTCGCAGAGGACTGTCTCTCGTGGGAGGGACCCCCATGGCTAAGTAGAAGACTCTTCTCCCTGATGGACTGACCCTGACCAAAGGAAACCCCCATACCCTGCCCCCACGCCACAGCTGTTGGTTAGAAGGAAGGAGGGAGGGGGTGAGCTGAGAAATGGCCTTAATAGGGAGAGGGGTGAGTAGAGAAACAGCATTTGCAGCAAAGGAATTGTAGCATTGGACTGACTAAAAAAGCCACATACCTTGCCCCGGCCAGGATCTGTTAGTTGAATGGAGAGAGGGGGCGAATAGAGAGACAGTGTCTGCAGTAAAAGAGTTGTGATAGACTGATTTAAGAAAAACCCCACACCCTGCCCCTGCCCGGGAGTTGTTGGTTAGTTGGAAAGGAGGGAGGGGGTGAGCTGGGAAGCAGTGCCTTAAGAGGGAAGGGGGGTCAGCGAAGAAACAGTGTTTTGAGAGCTTATTTTTACCTCTGGTTTATCCTCCGACTCTGTTAGATTAATAAATCACCTTTTTTGCAACTCTAAGTCTCCCGCCTGCTTTTGCCCTGTCTCTCGTGCATCCTCGTTATCAGTAGTCTTATCTCAACTCGTAAGTCCAGTGTGTTAGCAAACGTCGTAGGTGCCTGGCATTTAGCCAGGGTCAAACCCACAACATTTTGTCTCACACCACTCGGGTCCTGAATCAAGAGTAACTTACACTTGAGAAATAACCAACCCTCCCCTCTCCCCCTCAGCTCTTTAAAAACTGTAATGCTATATGAGCCAGTCTGCAATATTAGAAGTAACAAGGGTTACACTCAGACTTTTTAGAATAGGCTTCCTAAATAGATTTCTCAATCCCTTGCTTCATTTTAGGAAATTAACTTCAATTAAATGCAAAGCATTAAACTCATGTCTGTTAAGCTGACTGTACTCACAGTGGTCTAGCAATCTGACAAACGCATTGCTGTGGTGCTTATTCCAACAGACTTGTCTGAAGTGGATAATCTATCTCAGAAAGCAGCAGATCATAAGGCTGGAAGGGCCTCATCCATTCCCTAGCCTCAAGGCAGGGTCACCCACAGCTGTGTCACTTCTGACAAATATTTGTTCAATCTGTTCTCAGAGTTCTCCAGTGATAGAGATACCTCATCTTCCTCAGACGGCCATTTCCCTGCTTCATTTCCTTCAGCAACAGAAAGCTTTGTTCACTATCTAACCTGAATCTTCTCATTTGCTGTAATTGGCGCATGTTGCTTTTCATCCCACCTACCACCAACAAAGAGAAAAAAAAATACCCCCTTCTTTGCAACAGCCTCTGAACCCTTACCATCTGACAAATCTTCCTTCTTATTCTGGTTGTCTTGCCCATAAGCAGACTGCAGCTATTTGGACATTACAATTTGATAAGTTTTCCTCAAAATGTCATGGGTTTTAATGGCTTCCACTGTGCAGACTGCTGCTTGGCTGCATTTGCTTCACAGACCTCCTGAGACCCCTTCTTCTCAGCTCAGCCATGGAAGGAGGCACTAATACTCCAGCTTCTGCTGAGAGTGTTTGCTAACAGCAAACTTCAACTTTACTTAATATTAATCATTTCTGAGTAAACTTTGGCCACACAAAAATATATGAAAAGCGAGCCAGAAAGGTTGGCTGTGTATAGATATTTGCTGGAGGAAGCCATGCACTGCAAAAGAAGGTACTTAAGAGCAGTCTTCACTGTCACTTCCTACCTGCACCCTCATCCAGGGTCTACCTCGTGAGTTTCTCAGTGACCTCCATCTCCAGAGCTCTCACCTTGAGGCATCATCAACAAGCTCCTCTTCTTCAGTGTCCTTCTCTCTGTCTCAGGCCCCAGGCAGTGCCACTGCAGAGGCCAAACTAGTAAGTTCAGCTCTGCTCAACAGGGCAGATGCTGCTCTACCATCAGAATATATAATGGTGTCAGCACTTGGAGGTTTATCTCACCAGTTAGCAATTCCTGCTGTAGGAAACACCCAGGTGGGATTTGTTTCACCTGGTTTCAGCCACCCAGAAATGAGGCACCTGAGTTACTCAGGTATCTTCACAACACAATGAGGGCACAAATGACCCCCTGTACAGGGACATGTCTCTCTGTACTGGTTATAGAGATGATTTAAAAAATTCTGCTCCTAGTGAAGAGAAATAGTTTCCTTCATCAGTGCCAAAGTCATTGGACTTCACACAGTTTCCAGCAAAATTCAAACACGGAGCAGTGTTTGAAGAAAATACTACTATCTCACACCTAACAATGGAAAGGTCAAGGTCAGTATCAAAGCCCCACTGCACAGACAATTACTTTTTCTTCAGATGCCTGTTTTTCTGCAGATCTCAGTGCACAGGGAGCCTGAGGCCCATGAATCGCAGGTGAAAAAGATCATCAGCTTCACCTCAGGTCAACAGGAATAGAAGACAAGAAAGCAGCTTACATTCAGTAAACAGTTCAGAATGACATGCTTTCTTATTATTCCTCTTCAGCTGGGTGCCTATTACAAGAAGTGCTTACAAGTTCGAAATGCCCCATACAGTGTACATTTAACTATCAGACTCCTCTTCAGCAGCTCTTATTTCAGGAGATAAGCATTATGGGAAGCATACAACTTAAAAAAGGATGTGTTTACCAGGAAAAGAAATTACATTAAGCAGCAAGAGAAGTCTCTCATGCATACATCTGAGCTCCACAATTTACAGCCAATTGTTTTTCATATGCCTCACATATATGCGTGAAAAAGTTGTTTTTCAGTGAAGTGCATAAGCCCTGTACATAAAATAACCACATATCTCCAGGTAGCATTCTCAAATATCCTTGGCAGCCACTGACTAGGAAAGGAGCTCACAAGTGACTCCCTGCTCAGCTAGCAGATGGGGTGGCAACCCAGGCATCCAGCTGGAAAAAAACTCAGGTCCATTTACTAGCAACCCAGAGTAAAATTCCAGTTGTGTCACTTTTCTGAGCTTTTCTGCAAAGGCTTAAATGAAATCACAGCACACAAGGCAGCAAAGGGTTACAACCTTTCGGTTCCGTCTCTTTGCAGAAGAGCAAGAATTTGTCTGTCCACATGCCTGACATAAGCTTTGTCTTGCAGTGATCAACACTTACATTCAGCACATTCTGAAGCTACCCATGCAACTATGTGCATTCTCCTCTTCCTCCTTCATGGCTGCACAGTGCAGTGGCAGCTACAACCAGTTGAAATTTAAAAGGACAGCAATAGCAGACTTGAACATGTTTCCTGAAACCCGTTTTCAAATACTTAATTCCTCCCTCAGTGTAAAATTAGACAAAAGAATCTATTTCAGCAGATGTTCAACACAAACCAGCAGTATGGCTATCAGCCACTCATGCTCTGGACATCTTGAAACAATAGTCTTCCCAATCAACCTCAGTGTTAAATCTCAAACATTTATTTGTCAGATCTTAACAATTCCTTGAAAAGAGGTTCCATTAACAAGTGGTAGAAACACTGTGAAAACGTGTTTTCAAAACTGGCTGAGTCCCCAGAAAATCAAAGTCTATGCTTCCTTTGTGGCTGTAGAAGCAAGTGTAAAGTAAACATCTTCTTGAAGTGTCACCTAAACTTTCCCTTGATTTGCACTGCAGTAGAACATTGACGGGCAGCATTTGTTGGAGAGGCTTTGCAGGAGATTTCTAGATAAAAGTATTGATGCACTTTCCAGGAAAAGTTTCCTAGTCAAAAATTTAACAGACAGCCAGAAAACAGTAACTTCTCATGCAAGTTTTCCCATCCATCCTTGATGGACTGAACTCTGAAGATATTTTAGCCCTGAATTCCTTTTGGGAAAGAAGTTAAGTGAAAAATGGTGTGGTCATCTTCTACAGCAGGAAAAGAGCCTTTCAAAATGCAATTTAATTCAGCTTGTTGTCCTGTGGAGCTGTTTAAATTCAAATCCACTTGGTCCTTGGGGTCTTTGATGATGACCCTCTTTAGCCTACTGACATTTAAAGCTCCTGTTTCCCAAAAGCATTCCTAAAACACCAGGGTAGAACCTCTGCTCTGCACAGTTCAGAGCACAGAACACAGTCAGTGTTCTCTCTCCTCCTGAGTTGGATTTACTTTGCAATCCCCATTTTTTAATCTGCTATCCATCCACCCCAGCCATGTACTCAGCCAATACACCATGGGAAGTCTTCAGGAGAACAGCTGAGTTGCATTGCCATAAGGATGGGAAAGGTCAGTCTACAGAAGAGCAGCAAAGCCTCTTTGGTTCCCTTCAGGTTGGGTTCATGTGAATGAGACATAAACAAAACTGAAGTGCAGCTGAGGGAAATTCTGTGAATTCAGTGATTGCTTCTCAGGGCCCAGGTGGGATGAGACTGCACAGCCCCCAGGTGACAGGATCTCCTCAACCCCACACAGCTGCTGCTCCAAGCACCTCAGCCACTGGCAGGGCTATGCTCAGACCCCTTCAGCTACGACTGAAGCAGCTACCTTTTTACTCACAAAGTTTTCCTCCTTATTTTTTTACCTAAATCTTCCAGATTGTACATAGTTGATTTTTTTTCTTGTCCCATCCCACCACCCTACCAGCTGGTGTCTATATAAGAATTTCCTGTCTTCTAGGAGACAATTACATTCCTTCCTCTCTTTCCTGGGCTCACCAAGTCCACATCCCCAGTTTTCCTTCACACCTCCTGTGTCCTGCATGCCTGATGAGGCACAGTCTGCCCACAAACACCTTCTCCCCTCAGAGCTAAACAGAGACAAGTAAATAAATACCTTTTTCTCTTACAGACTCCTGTCCAGACAATTCAGTACAAGGTGCCATTTGACCTTCTGGTTTTCTGGATTTTTTAAGTTAGCAATGCCAGTTTTGTTCCATGCAGCTTGTGACAAGAGGCTTCCATTCTGCTGCCACAATTCTTTTCTATAGATAGTATACTTTTAAAATCTGCTTTACATTACACTTCCTAAGTATTGATGTTTCACTTGCCTTTGTTTTTATTTAATTTCCTTGATTTTGGGACATTTGCCCAATTTATCAAAATCAGTGTGAATTCTTCTCTTCCTAGGTACATAAACCCACCAACCACATAATGCCATCCACAAAATTTGCAAATATCCCCACTAATTTATGAACCAAGTCATCAGTAAAAATAAGGATTAGAGCTGCCCTCAGGTCTTGTCTCATAGGGCCACCTTTATGAAGGCCTCCATCTTTGATGGTGAATCCTTGAAAAGTATCTATAAACAGTTTTTCAGCTGATTGTGCACTAGGGATTAAAATTTTTCTCTAAACCAAGACATGATGTTAAAGCAATATATCCAATAGCTGTATCAGAAATCTGATTAAATACAAGGTAAATTACACTTCTCACTTCCCTTCATAGACTGTTAATCTTGTCAAAGAGTGAAACTGGGGGGTTTTCATCACAATTCATTTTCAACAAATCTGTGCTGACTGTTTCCTCTTACTTGAGGAGGTGTATACAGACTGATTGCTTAAAAGTGTGTCCTTACATCTTGTCACGTATCAGAGCAAGTTTGGCTAGGCCTGTAGAAGGTTTTTCTTTCTTAGGAATGACATGCTTCAAGTCATGTTTCACTTTTCCAAATGCAGGCACATTATCTCCCCACACTACTTTAATTTTCTTTGATAATCATTAATTATACAGAGGTGGCTTTGACTAGTTCTTTCCATACTTGTTCAATCAGATGTGTTCAGCCTGACATTAAACTTGTATGTTCTTTAACCCATTCTTTCAATTATTTTTAGTTCATCCTTGATCACTTCTTCCCCTTTCTGACCTTGATATGGAGAAAAGCAGTGAAAGTGCAAAACAATCAGGACTGTCCTCCCCTCCCCACAAACATGTATTTCCTCATGAGAGGAAGTGGAGGGGCAGGTACTGATCTCCTCTCTCTAGTGACCAGAGACACGATCCGAGGGAATGGCCTGAAGCTGTGTTAGGGGAGGTTTAGGCTGGGTATTAGGAAGAGGTTCTTCACTCAGAGGGTGGTTGGGCACTGGAACAGGCTCCTCAGGGAAGTGGTCACAGCACCAAACCTGACAGAGTTCAAGAAGCATGTGGAGAATGTTCTCAGGCACATGGTATGACTCTCTGGGATGGTCCTGTGCTGGGCCAGGACCTGGCTTTCGATGATTATTGTGGGTCCCTTCCAAATCACGATATTCTATGCTTCTGTGATTCTGTGTAGCTTCTGATGTTTGATTAGTTTTGATGGCACCTGCTGGCAGACACAGGATATGCCACTGCAAAGTAGAGAGGAGTCAGCAGACAGACACAGACTGTCAGCAGAATATTCACAGCCCCATGACAGAAACCAAAGTAGGACAGAACTGAAAGGATGGGTCCTGGTGAAAATTGTGCTGTCTTGCGAGGAAATTATCTCCACCCAGCATCCAAACTTATTTCTGTGTTGCTGAAAACAAGACTTTAATGGCACTACATGCAAATAGAGAGGAACACTTAAAACAGCACATCACTACCCAGACCCAGAAACCTGAGGAGAGGCTCCAGGCTGAAGCCCAGCTGAAAGGCACTGTGTGCACACCTGTGTGGCACTTGAATAGCCTGGGTCTCGATGTGGCTGCATAATGCATCAGTCAGCTTTCTTCAGACATGAGAACCATGGCCTCTGATTGTGCAGGACTGACAGAAAAACCTGGGTTTGGCACCAGCTCTGCTGGGACCGGAGATCTGTGCTGCCTGCTGGTACTGCCACCATCCTGAGCAGCAGGACCTGTGGCAGTGGCTGCAGAGCTCTGTGCAGACAGGCACAAACACCCACAAAAATCGTACCTGTGTCAGGATTAACTCAGTGTGGAGGTCACATTCCCGCTCTGCTTCTGGAATCATCTCACTTTTCTACTTGGAATCAGCGGCTAACCCCGAAATTGGAGGGAGCCACTGAACCCCCTGAACAGCCTGAAGTGAGGAGCTGAGGCAGATGGTGGAAGGACCACAGGCAGCCCTGCCAGTCTCTGCTTGTCTCTCTCTATGAGGGAGCAAGGGTAGAAGACAGGCAGAACAGCTTAAAAATATGGTACCACTAAGGGCTGTCCAATTTGCAAGCTAATAAACTTACAATCTATTGCTGTTAATAATTTAATTACTTTTACACTAAGTTCTTAATTTTTGAGGCTTGATCTGTGCTTATTTTCTAGCACTTGGAGAACTGCTACAAATCCTGGTTTCTAAGAGCACTTTGTTCCTTGAGAGATGTGGCAGATAAAAGAGAGATGCGATTTGCCTCATCAAGAGAAGTGTATGCAAGATCCTAATGGAAAAGGCATTGGGAATATGTCTGTCAGAGCAAAGAGTAGAGAAGAGTGAAAAAACACCAACAGAGCTGAGTGATACCTCTTTCCTGGGATTAGTGTTCAGTGACAGGCATACTTGAAGTGTGAATCCCAAAATGTATGCCACTGTTGTCACAATAGTTTCCCTGAAAATTTTACCTAGGGAATTCAGTGGCATTTCTGATCCCACAGTGCCCAAGCCATAGCAATCCTCACAAACATGCAAATTGTTTAAACACTTGAGATGAAGTGAAAATTCATTTTGTGCCTCACTACAACTGCTAAGGACTGAGTAGCCATTAAGACCAATGCCAAACATAACTCTAAACAGTGTCTGGGATTCAGGAGATATTTGGGTACTATATTCTAGAAGCTCAGGACCTGTACACAAAAAGTACTGACATTCAGCCAACTAACACCACTAGGCTTTGCTTCCAGCTCCTGAGGTGAGCTCAGGAGTTCTCTGTCCCTCTCCAAACTTTTCCTCCAATACAGGAACCATACTGGAACAGTCCCAAGTGCTCTCTGTTGAACCGGATATGGGATTTGTGCTATATGGCATAAACTGACAGTGTCCTGGGTGTGCCAACAGGTCACCAGTATGAATGCCCAAGTAGCTGGATGTCCTCTGTACTGTCTGATAGTAGACAGGGAGAAGGGAATTGTTAGGTGGAAAATCATGAATATCCATTCATCTCTGCACCCCAAATCCTTGCAAGGCAATCGGTGAGGAAGGTACATGTAGAAGCCTGAGGCTTCAAGACAAGGGCTGACTTTCATTGTTGAATTGGTGGTTTAGCACCAGGCAGCATAAGTGATCACGGCTCAGGCTGCAAATGGGGAATCCCACCGGAGGGCAAGAAATCATGGCTTGGCAATAATCTCACTGAAAATCAGAGGTGACTGGGCAGAAAATGTTTTAAATAAGAAAATTTCCTCAAATGTAATGAATTTTAAAGAAATAAAAATTCAGTTTTGCTGAGATATAAAAAAGAAGATGCTCTTCCATGTCAGAAGAAATAAGAAAATTAGGATTTGGAGTTTTGTTGT
Organism: Acanthiza pusilla; assembly: GCA_036630365.1. Taxonomy (NCBI): domain Eukaryota; kingdom Metazoa; phylum Chordata; class Aves; order Passeriformes; family Acanthizidae; genus Acanthiza; species Acanthiza pusilla. The sequence continues at coordinate 27,309,153 of JAXCHO010000036.1, forward strand.
TGGTTTTGAGTGGTTGTTTCAATTTTTTTCTTCTGTTTTTCTGGCCGTTTCCTCTTTGTTCATTCTATATTGCCATCATTAAATGTCAGGGGTGGGACAAAGCAGAAACTGTGTGAGGAGAGAAAACAGTGAAGACGTGACTTTTAAATTGTGGCTTAAGAACTGAGCCATGATAACTATTTGAAGAACTACACTTATTCTATATGTTTGTTGTTTCAGGTTTTTTAATAAAAATAAAAAAATTTCAAAAAACAGTGTATATTTCTGACTTCCAAACAAGGCTGCTGTTCATTTGACAGGCTGAACTGTCTGGCTTTGTTGTTATCTGCAGTCTATGTTTTGTATAATTGCATAGAATCAAATAGTTACTAAATCCACACCATGGGAAAGGCAGAAAGTGCTATTACTTAAGCAACAATGTACTCTCAACAAGGCATATTTTGCAATTTCTGCATGTCAAGTTTCCAAAACACCCAGCTGTTCCAAAGCCCTGCATGGAAATAGTTAACAAAGCTGTCTCCCTCCATGGCAGCTCACATTTTAGTTCTCTTGAGCAAGCAAATCCCAAGAGAAAATTCTGCCTTAAAAAATCATGATGAAGATGAAAAAGTCAGCCCTTGCAGTTGTTTGAAGCTTGAGCTTTAAAGCCAATTATAATTCAAATTATAAATAGGGTCTATTTCTGTCTCACATTTTAAAGAACTGTGAAACACCAGATGGCTTTTCTGTCGCTGTGCCCTGCCATATAAAATATATTTTTATGGTTTCTGATTTCACTACAAATAGGGCATGAGAATGATAAGCTGTTAATGCAAAAATAATTTTCCGTGTGAACTTGCCGTGTCTGGAGGCGGTTTCTCAGCAGGCTGGGAGATGCCCTGCCTTTCCACCACTGGATGGCATTCAAGGGCCATAAATACTCACACTGGGAACTGCAGCAAAAGAAAATTACAGCACAAAGCATCCAAAGCCTTTGGATTCTTGGTAATGCTTCTGTAATATATTCATGCTTTCAAAGTTCCAAGGAAATAAATCTGGAAAGATGAAAAAACAGTTTCTGAGGAGAAAGGAGCTTTCCTCTGAGACAAAACTGAATATGCATGCAGGACGTGGGACAGGAGATCTGAAAGCAGCATTCCAATTAGGAGAATCCAACAGTCATATCTCGGCATCTCAGTCTACATCAACGTTAATACAGGCTGGCAGGAAACAATTGGATGGGTCTTGTGTTTTTTCCTACCCAATATGAGCCCAACTGGGAGAGAAAGCGAGGGGTATTAATTTGACCTTGGCTCTACACAGACACAACGTCCTGGTCGTGCAACACCCGCACACACAGAAAGCTCTTTAAAGCATTTCTGCCTTTGTATTCCTTCTTAAAGCTCAGCCCCGTGCTACCGCCAGGCAGCATCATTAAATCCCCTCCGTGTCACAGCCGAGCGGCTGAGGAGGCTGGGCTGGAGAGCCCCTGGGGCCCCCTCCCACCTGAGCCGCCCCGCACTCCCTCCGCCTCGTTAAGAATAAAGCCAGATTGACATTTCTTAGAGACAAGAAGAGCCCCCCAGAGCGGTGGCAGTGTTTGTGGGGGTGTAGCCTTAAGGGGCTGGGAGTGCGAGCGGGGTCGGGTTTGCAGAGAGAAAAACTGCTTTTACACCCCAGCTGCTGTGCCGGGAAGGAGGGGCGAGCTCTGCAGCACACGGGGGTCTCCGCAGGTCTGAGAGAGCTCAGCACGCTCCGGGCAGTATTTGCTGCGTTTCACCAGTTCACACCTTTAAAAAAAAAGACGGTTTGCACCTCTGTGGTACAAAGGAAAGTTTGGAAGAGGAGAGATGACAGAGCCACAGCTTCTGCTGTGTAAAGACGGAGTACAAGCAGCAAAAAACTCATCAGGAAAAGCTGTGATATTTTGGGCAACGGGTGTTGCTGCCAAGTGTGTAGTTTTTGCTATGAAGTCTAGCTATGAATTTTAGCTCCCTCTTTAATTTTTTAAGTCTGCCTTGGGAAACCAGTGTTGCTGAGAGTGGGGCTGGTGGTGGTGCTCTGGCCTCACTCCCCCAAAGGTGTTTGGTAAGCTGCATTTCTCAAGCAGCCTGGAATGCTGGTCGTGGTGTTTGTGGTGATGTGCTCAGGGCTCTGCTCTGCTGCAGTTTAGTTCCATTTGGGGTATGATGGCAACAGGGTGTGTTTCCTCCTGGTGAGGATTTTGCTCAGGGGATAGGTATCTGCAGGTATAAAGGGGAGAGGTCTGAGAATACCTAAGTTAAAATGTGATCTTGTCATTATTATACAGGGTGCTTCGCAGCAAAAAGAAATTGATGGGGCTTAATCTTCATATTGCAGTGAGTGCGTCTGTACTATTCAAGTATCTCATAAAGATATATACAATAAATATATAGTATTTAATAAACATATATCATAAATCTATATGATGTTATATATTTGTATATTATATGTTACACATATATTCATGTCCTTAGAGATGTGTCCTTTGTTCAGAAAAGATCCCCAGCTGCATGTGCAGTCCTCTCCTCACAACAGCCTGGTGGAACCTTAGCACCCAGCTACACACAGCTTTCAGGGGTCCTTGGCTGCTGATTTTCTGGAGGGGCTCATGTTAGTCTCTGGATCTGTGATATATGAGAACGTGTAGTTATCTCTCTAAGGTAGTTTATGAGGCCTAAAAGGAAGATAGCGGAGTTACGACAACCCTCCCTGTACAACCTTGTTCTCCCAGCCTAGGCACTGTTGTTCAAACCAGGGCTTGAGTGCAGGGAGAGACTCTCAGGGAGCAATCTTCTGATCTTTCACAGCATCTGCTCAGAGGATCTTATCAGATATAGGCATTGTCCAAACCCTCTTCCTGCAAGGCCTATTTTGTGTTACCTGAGGAGGTGGAAGTGGATGGAGTGGTTATCAGTCTTAAAATACTATCTACCATGCACATGATTTTCTGCCCAGACCATTGAAATGAGGTTTTAAAATAACAAAAGCAGAACAACTTGTTTTCTTCCCGTGGAAGAAAACAGTAACAATGTTTTTGACACTTAATAGTACAGTGTAATATAAAACAGAAGAAATAGGAAACATCAAGGGCAGAGTTTTAACTCTGAGTATCAAAACACTGCCTGTGAATTGGGTTTTAGAAACTACAAAGCACAGTTCAAACACATAATCATTTCTCAACATAGATGATGTATACAACAAAGGCATTGTGTTCTATCTAACATGTTCCTCATGTAAGAATCCCAGCATTATCTTTGCCCCTTAGCCATTCTCTAATCAAGCAGCTCAAAAGGAAAAAAAAACCTTTTTCATTCCCTACACTACTGCCCACAGCCACATGAACACCCAGAATCACATCAACCCCTGAGATATGTTGTTCCAAGGTCATCACCTTAAGCCTGTAGAGCCTTTACACCCAGATCAACAGCCAATTGATCAACAATCAATTCCTTCTTGAGGTGATCCACAACACAACTGCTGGATGGATCCGGAGCATAACCACTGGATTCATTCATATTGTCACCACCTTTCTCTTCCCAAGCACTTCACAGAAACATATTGCATCCACGGCACCAGCAAAAAGCCACTGGGCTGATGCTGCCCAAGGATGGGGAAACTGAAGAGCACAGAAACACAAGTTGTTATAGTAAATAGCGTCATGCTGTCTCCATGTTTATTATTCTGAACACTCTGCTGATTTTCAGTCTCCCCACTGCTAGACCACACGTCTAGAGCAAGATTATGTTTTCTCTTCTGCTTGGGACAGAAAATATTCAGTAACAGTAAGAAACCAGAAGAGATCCTCATTAGGAATACTGTTGCTCTATGAAACCCTGTATCATTGCCCCAGCAATGGTTAATGCCTCACGCCCAAGGAAAGGAAAAAAATTAATAAAACCTATCACAAACAAGTATTTGATCTGACCAAAAAGGAATAAAAACCCCATTCCTCCTAATGCCTATAGGGCCAAGTTGCTTCTTGAAGAAACTGATTTCTTTATGCTTCCCATTATCTTTGCATTTATGGCTGCAAATGTTACTAATGGCCATGCAATTACCCATCTCTTTTAAACATTAACTTAGAGCTGTTTCAGACTTCTACCTCCAGCTCTGTGCGTGGAGGCCCCATCAGCTGGAACGGTTTCCCATGGGCTCTCAGGCAACTGTGCACCCTTATGTCTTCCAATAATACATGGCTCAGTGTTTTGTGCTTTTATTTATTTGGTGACTTTTCAGAATTGCTTTGCTGTTGTATCCTCCTCTGGGAGTATATTTGCATGAAGGGAACATTATGAACCACTTAGTATAAAGACATAAAACAAGTGAAATGACAAACACATGTAAAAACATAGCTATTCCAAATCAAGCTAACTTGAAAACCTGCAGGGGAAAAAAATCATTCTCCCTGCATGCCTTCATCTGGCTTTACCTTACTTAAATTAATGAGCATACATTGTGTTAAGGAGTAAGAACAAGGAATAACATTCTCTGTCCCTTTCTGCTGAGGATGACATCTGATGGGCCTTTGCACTCACTAGAGTATCACTATGAAGAAGATGGGCAGAGAATGAAGAGTTGGAATAAACTGGAAAGAAGAAAAAAAAACCAAACAGAAATAGAGCATGTTGGCTTTTCCTCTTTGAACATTGATTACCTTAGCTGTGACCACATGGTAGAAGTTACCGTGTTCATACAGGCTAGTGGTGACTTACTGTAGTCATTTCTGAAAGTAGGAGAAACAGGGATAGGAGCTGTGATTGGAGTGGTTTTATTCCTGGATTGACTCCTCTAGGCTGTCTCCATGCAGAGGTGTAGGAAATTCAAACCTTGCTGTCTCTGAGCCAAACTATAACTAGGCTCGCTCCAAAAGAAAATATCCTAACAAAATTTTCAAGAAATGAAAACTGACTCTGCTGTAAGGAAGTCTGACTCCAAACCCAGCAGCAGGGTAAAGGCAGTGTTAGTAATCACCAGGAGACTGTTCCATCTCCATCAAGCAGCTTGAGACAGCTTGAACTGGATACTGACTTGGGGTGTATTACTATTATAATACTGCAGAAGATGGGGACATGCCAAAATAATGCTTAAAGAGTGTTTTTAAAGAAGTTAAAATTGCCACAGGGTTGGAGAAAAGGTTTCTTTTACAAAGTAAAAGCTAACTAAAGGATAGGAAACAAATGATAAGTCTAACTTGGACCTTTTACCTGCAAGAATCAGTTTTACTCAACATGTTAATTAGAAAACTAGAGAAGGAAATCCTCTGTGACATTTCCAAATTCACAGATTGTACTAAACTCTTTTTCCAGCAGCCAACACTTATGCTGATGATGAAGACCCCCAGGAAGATGGGACAAAACAAAATGGCAAATGAGTGTCAGATAAACTTCAGGGTATATAAATATAAGTTAATGCATTTAGGGAAAAATAAGCCAAACCACAGATGATGCTGAATGCAGAACTGGAAGAGGCACGTCAGAAAAAATATCTTAAGAGTCATTATTTATGAATCTCTGCTGTTTCAAGTCTCTGGTCAGCAATACAAGCTAAAACAGTATAATGAAAAAGGGTACTAGAACAAGACAGAGGGCATCATTTTGCTGCCACATATAACTTTGGTATAACCACATCAGAGTACAGGTCAGGGTCTGCTCTCTGCATGTCAGGAAAGGTGAAGCAGAGTTAAAGCAGGTATGGAGAAAACCAACCAAAATGATCAAGCAGCTGCCTGAGAAGGAAAACCCTAAAAGTGCTGGGGTCTTTGTGATAGAAAGGACAATCCTGAGAACAGGGACAGTTGAGTATTACACAATAATTAAGGCAGTATCTAGGAAATTAGTTTAAAAGAGAGTGAGTAAATACTTTTTATACTTCTCTAAGATATTGTGATAGGAAGTTACGAAGGCACATAATATCAGCAGGTTCAAACCAGAGTGGATAAATTCATACAAAAGAAGTGCATGGGTAGATACGAAAAGAACAAGGTAGAGATGTAACTCCTAGCACCCCCCAGTAAACCAATGTAGATACTGGCACACGTAGGAGTGATTCTGTGATACTGTGGGAGTGGCACAAGGGAAACTGCAAGAAATAGCCAGACTCCAGTGCTCACACAAACAGCATCTGATACCGCCAGAGTCAGAAATGGAGCACTTGGGCTAGAAGGATGATTGATTTGACCTGTTTCTTATGTTTTTAGACCATCAAAATTATGGAGAAATACAGATTATTTTAAAAACAAATTATCAACTCAATTAACTCCAAATTCTCAAGAAATTACACTAAGCTGAAGTCCTCTCCTAAAGCAAATTTCCTGGCTTTTTGTTTCCCTCAACAAAAAGAATACTGTTTTTTCTCATACCTCCACACCCAGAATGGTTTGGCAGTAACTGTTAGATTTACTGCTTACACGTGTACAGATAATGAGACGGCATCTTCCTCCAACCTGACAGCAGGCCAAGTGCTGGGCTAACATATGTCAGAGACATGGGAAACTGCAGAGCAACAGGGAAACCCCTTAAATGGTGAAATCTTCCAGAAACCTGTTATAGCAGGCACCTGATTAACTGTTAGTTTTATTTCATCACCAAATGAGTTTACAAGTTTCCTGGCATCATCTTCAAATCTATCTTTTTTCGTGGCAATCTTCATTGATGCCCTTCCCTGCACTGCAAGAGACTTCTGCTATATATGAATATACTTAAGTGAATTCTAAGTTGTGAGGAGATTTCACCCACCTTTAAAAAGGAGACACATAGCCTGTGCTTATCCAAAACAAGCCCTGGAATAACTTCTTTCCCCCTCACTACTATTAAAAAACATTGTTCAGGCAGGGTGACAGGGAGACAAAAGGACTGCTCACTTGGAGCTTCTCAGGCTTGCTGGAGGTAAGAGATCTGGTCCTGAAATGTCAGCTCATTAAAAGCCCTGCAGCTTGAGATCTTCTTTCCGTCAGAAAGACACCCTTCCTGCTCTCACCAGCTGTGAACTGGAAATCACAGTACCTAAGAATCATTGGAAGGTTTTTCAGCCTGGGAGTGGTGAGGCACTCACACTGTCTGTCTGTCCACACAGGTGTCTGACAGCTGCTCCTCCGCAACTGTTTGACACTCTGCTCAGTTTTGAGCATTTTTGGACGATGGGTAATGACCTCAGCCCTTGGGAGGTCTTAGCAGTTCTGTGAAAGTCAGCACCTACTAATGTCAAAATATAAAAATTAGGGTCTGACTGAAAAGAAGTTGGTAGCAGCCCTAAGAAAACATGCTGGATGGACAAACAGCAGCCCTGGCTCTGTCTAATGGCTCTGCAGGGAGGGCACCCGACAGGACCAACAGGCAGGAGGGAGAGGGGTTCGCTGAGGATGTGGCAAAATGGATCTTCAGTGAGATGTGGCACAGATAGTCAGGAAATCAAGCTTCACTAGTCCCTCTGCTCACAGAATGAATTTGTTATTAGGACTGTGGTAATGCAAGTTTATATAGGTCACTGTGACAGCAAAAACATATCATTTTTATCTTCAGCCTCTTTGATCTTCAGCATTTTTAATCCACAGTATCAGTCTGACTGATTTATTATTACTTATAAACCACACTGACAAAGACTTCATTTTATCTCCATGCACAAATACCATGTTCCTAAAATATAGAAGATGCACACTGGCTATCTGTGGAAACAAGTACATAATTTTTCTTCTGATTTTATGACACTGTCTGTCCATGCTGTCTTGACTATATATGACCAATCAAGCCTCTATTTCAGCCATTTTATAATGCAAGGAAACTGTATCATGCTATTTTTCTGTTTTCCTTTTCTACTGCAAATATGGTATTTAATATCTACAAATATAAATCTAGATTGTCTTCCAGTAAAAATTCCTATTCCTATCCCATTTATTCTCTATTATGGTCAACTGTATTAGCTTCCTAATAACATGTAGTATTGTTTTTCCTAGTCGTGACTGCAAGTGGGCCCATTGATCTACATTATCACTCTTCCAACCATGGCCAGCTTTTCACACTTGCTTTCAAGCATAAACAGATTCTGACCTAACTCTGACAGCTACAATGACAGAAAAAAAAAAGTATTTGGATAATATATGTTAGAAATGTAATGGTTGGCTGCTGAATCCTGCGCACTCCAGGACCCAGGGATCTCTCCTTGCTGACTGGTTTAGCCCAGCTGTGGGCACATAGGGACCCTCCATCTCACTCTGTTGGGCACAGCTCCTGTCCTCGTGTGCAGGTTTGTCCAGCAGCAAAGCTGAGCATCATTCCCAGAGAGGCACACAGAGAGTACCCAACAGACCACTGCCTTCAGCCACACTCACATAAACACCAACAACCCTCTCCCTCCTCCTCTCCAACTGATAAGGATTGAAATCCTCTATGAAAACATATGTGTCCTCACTTTCTAGATTCACAAGTGCAGTTACATTCACAGATCCTTGAATATCAGCCCAGCTTGTAAAGCCCTCTAATACCCATGCCTGGGTTCCCTTACCCAGTAAATGGGTCTCCTCCTACTCTCCAGACAGTCCAGCCTGAAGTTTGCTAGCAGGAAAATGTGTGAAACACAGTTGTCTCACAAGCCTCTCCACAGTCCTGGATTTCTTGAATATTAGCTCACCTTCTCAGTGCACCCATGGCACCAAGAGCAGCCTCATTCCTCCTTTCCACCACTTAGGATGCTCCTTCCCACCGCTTAGGAGCCCAGGATGCTTCCCCACCTCTTAGGGAGCCCAGGATGCCCCTTCCCACCGCTTAGGAGCCCAGGATGCTCCTTCCCACCGCTTAGGATGCTCCTTCCCACCGCTTAGGATGCTCCTTCCCACCTCTTAGGAGCCCAGGATGCTCCTTCCCACCTCTTAGGGAGCCCAGGATGCCCCTTCCCACCGCTTAGGAGCCCAGGATGCTCCTTCCCACCTCTTAGGGAGCCCAGGATGCCCCTTCCCACCGCTTAGGAGCCCAGGATGCTCCTTCCCACCTCTTAGGAGCCCAGGATGCCCCCCCACCGCGGTGCCTGAGGGCCATCCCTAATGGCCCATCAACCAGGGGCTGAAGGGCTCTGCTCTGTCTTCTTGTTTCCTTTACCACCTGCTGATAAGTTTGTGTATCTGAGTGCTTATTCTATCCCTTTCCTTGTTATGTGTTGCTACTTCTACACTGAAAAGTTAGAGCCGGATCGCTTAAAGAGGCGGCTGCTCCCCCGTTCCACACAGCCTCACAATACACACTTGGCGAGCTCTCGGTGCCTGAGGTTGCCTGAGGGGCAGAGAGGGATCCGTGAGTTGAAGAGTTCACGACTAAAAGGCTTGGTACAAGCAAAAGGGGGGAAAGCCACTGAAAAAATGCCAGGCTTCCCAGCAGGACATGGGGCTAGAGCATCTCATATTTTTTTAAAGCATGGGTTTCACTCCAGTTGGTGTTTCTATGGTTTTACAACGTGAAATATGGAAGTAGATTCAGAAGCTGCAAACGAAAGTTTATTGTGCTGCTATTGCAGGCAGCACAAGCACAGGTAGACAAACAAGTACTCGATACTGCTGGAGATCACTTGAGTAAGACGTCATCCAAGGAGGCTGGCAACACAAAAAGGCACATCACTCCTCAAGCCAACTTCAGGGAACGTGTTTCCCTGCTCTCTCTTTCAGTCCTGTCAAAGTGATGAGAAAATGCAATACCGTTCCCGTTCCCGAAGGTAAACATGCTGCAGCTTCAAATCACTCCTCTCTCATTGCCCAGGAATCCCAGGTAGGACCTGGCTTTCCTGCAAAAGTAGCCATATCAATCACGTTTAATAAAATTGTACAGCAGCTTGGAATTGTGAGTCAGCCACAGCAGCTGCTTGACATGTATTCCCATAATGTTTTGAGTGATGATCCGGAATGAGAAGTTAGACTTCTCATTCTGAAAACCTGCGCTACTGGCGTTATAAAACCAGTCCTAAAGACCACCCTACTGAACTTTCTGTCCTCTGACCAAAAGTAATGTGAAACCAAATGAGACTTAGATAAAACACTAAGGGAAAAGCTTTCCAGAATATTGAAGTTTTCCAGCAGAGTAAGTATAATGAAGCAACAAGATCAGTCTCCTTGACAGATTTGGTTTTTTTCAAGACCAAGACAGGCAAAGCAACTCCCAGGAATGGCACGATGAAGCTAGGACATAAGAGGGGGTCAAGGCGTGGAGATCGGGGTAGTAAGGTTTACTGAAGGAACACACACTGAATAATGCTTCTCTAAGAACCTCATCTCCTCTAGTTAGGAAAAGTCTTTTCTTCTCCACAAAGCCCCATGATTGTATTCTTAGAAAATAGCACTGAATTTGCACTCCAATGGACAGAAGGGTGGTGGGTGATTGGTGGATTTAGACGATCATTAGAAGCCGATCTTCGGCCCTATCACAGCTTAGCCCCGGGGGCCCGTCTGAACTATTTCAGTCATTTGGCATCGGCACAGGTGACAGCCACGGCCATGGCCCGGGACAGAGCAGCCTCCCTCGCAGCCCCACTCCGGGAAACCTTCCCTATCCCCACTGGAAGCTCTTACTGCTATCTTCACAGCTTCTACTGCAGGGAAATCCCCCAAAAATATGTATGAGGCTTTTTGAGTCAGCACATTTAAACACTTGCAGCCAGTGACCACAGCAAGGATGATGTTCTCACCCCAGAAATCAGGATGATGAGTGAAAGGAATAAGGGAGTGTCTTTACAAACAAACTGCTGGTAAGATAAGACCTGAGTCTGCTGGTAAGATGAGACCGATACGAGAGACAGAAGAAACAATAGGAAGGATTTCCATAGGAATTCCACTGATTGACTCACCCAAGACTGTTAATAAACTACAAGAACGGAGACAGAAGAAAAAGAAGAAAGGGGGGATGTGTATTAAGGAGGTCTGCATTGGGGGATGTATATTATGGGGGCCTGCATTAGGCGTTCCGGGGAAGTCTGTACCTCTCAAGTACCTCAGCCAATGGGGAAAGAGAGGGTACCTGCGGGCCGGGAAAGTAGGATAAGAAGAGGCTGCATCCTCTAAGCAATTTGAGAGACCCCATGGGAAATGCCCATGACCTCTCCTTTTATTCATGAATAAAGTTACAGGACTCCTCTGTCTCCTTTTTGGACACAAACCTCTCGTGTTTGTGGATTAATTTTCCTGACATAAGCAAGGGAATTCATTACATTCAGTTCCCATGGGCAGGCTTCAGACTTGCAAGCAGTTCCTCCAGAGACCCCCAAGCAACCCACTACAACTGAGCAAGTTTATGGTACGAATGTCATGTGTTATGAGTACGTATTCCATGGTTCTCTTCTCACCTAACACATTCCCTGCTCTTTTCATTTGTATACCTGGGTCCGGCGCAAGGCATTTAGGAATTACTAAAGCCCTATGCCCTGCTGAAGACAAAAAATAGGTAAGCAGCTTAAAGAGCTAATACTGTTGTATGACTGTTCCACCATTGCTACACAAAAATATACAATTCTTTATAATGTTTGGTTTTGCATCTTTTGCCTGTCTGGGAGGAGATTAAATTCAAAGAAAAATAAAAGATGGCACAGAAAGCTAGAGTACTGTGCACAGATTTTATACTGTTATACTTTCTGCCCATAAGGTAAAATAAAAATGGAAGAGAAGCAGGAGGAACAATATGTTGCATCTTCAAAAAAATCTAATCACTAAGTGAGTAAGGGGAAAATAGTTCTTCTTCTGTTCAGTTTCCCATCCTTCCCTTCCTTCTTCCTTCCCTCTCCCATTAAAAAAATCTAGAAATTTTAATTGCATCAGAATCTTTTTTTTGTCTGTTAAGCTAATAAATCACCATTTTTCCTCAATAAACACTGATGATTTAACTGACAGTTTATTTTAAAAATAAATCAAGCATTTGGTCATGCAAGTGCTGTATTTTATCCCTAATAGAAATAATCAAACTTAATTAAATGCATGAAGAAGCAAAGAGGAAATAAAAGAGCCATCTATCTTATCCAAAAGTCTACCCAGTGTCTTTACCAGAAAACATAAGATTTTACACCATGGTGCTATAAAAGCTGAAAAACAAATGTTCCATTCACCGTTGTCCTTGATCATTGACAAAGGGACAGGCTTTAGGATTTATGATAGTAGCAGGTACTGCAGTGACAATCGGTATGGTTCTCTATCTTCACATTGTCCTTAAGGGTAATCTTGAAAAGAGAAAACACACACATATAACAAATAATTAGCATTAGCTGCACCATAAAAACAGCACTGTCAAGTAAAATATGTCTGAAAACTTTTTCTTAACCTCAAGGTACACAGGCCCTTTGGGGTACCTGTACTAGAATGACCTCAACACCAACCTGTGAAGCTGCATCATCACCGTTTTTGGAGCTGTAACGTGAAGGTTTCCAGTACTGACATGCATAGTGACATAATTTAGTGTCTTTAATCTGAACACTTCTTAAAGTGTCAAATTTTCCAAAAGTGTCAAGTAACCAATCTATGGAAAATCAGAAAGTGTCCTTAAAATACATCACATGGGAATTACAAAAAGGCCACAAACACAATGAGCCATCTTTATATTTAATCTCAACCAAATTCTAACTGCTGCCTCAGGGCAAGTATAGCATTGTCAGTGCAGAGTAAGGTCTATGTTCTCCTCAGGTGAAGAGCCAGGATGGGTTCAACATGGTTTCAAGACAGGTATCTGGCTCTCATCACAACCAGAGGAAACCCAGTGATCTCTTCAGCTGCACACACTGAGCTGTCAATTGCCATTTGAGAGGTCAGAGGGGATCTCATCAAGCCTCCAGCTGTCACTCTAGAAGCTCTTTCATGGGTTCTGTGTCTGCCAGCCATACACATGACTTCAGTACCTTAAGGTATTTCAAATGCACCTAATCTGTGAGTGGGTAACTCAGCTGAACCTATAGCTGACACATTTAATGAGCCTGATTCAGGTCACCATAGCACAGACACCTTAGCTTGTTTCAACTATCTCACCATTTGTTACATAAAACTTAATGTTTCTTCACTTGGAGCAGAATCATTCCCAAAATAATCAGATTTAGGAGAATCTCTCTTTAAAAGAACCTTCCAGATGAATGTTAAATGCTCACAGTGCTTGCACACATTTATAGTTCCCTCTTGGTTATACTATTAAAACACAATCTCAATCTAATGAGCACAGATGACTTTGGTCCCTCATTCCCATATATGTAATTGATAGTATTGACCAGACACCTTCCCAGAAAACTCCTGTCTATGCAGGAAAGAAACAAGGCAATTGACTTATTAAAATCAAATACACACTGCATAGCATTTAATGGGACAAGTCCAGCACCAGACCTGCAGGTGTCATGAGACAAAGCATTTTCATAGAATTCAGTGGCACTGCACAAATTTCCTCATCCCAGCTGAATATCAGACTTACTACTGGCTGATGCTTTAATTTCCTCTTTAGGAAAAAAAAAAAAAAAGAACCAAGGCACAAAGGATATAAATGCCAAGGATTCTTCCCTCAAATTGCTCCCCAGTGTCCACAAGCGAAACCATATTCTTTACTATTCATTGCTTAAGCTTAATATTGCATCCTAAAAGAAAAGCTTAAGTAGATCTCATTCTCATCCTCACCTTGGTAAAAGCCTTTGCTACACAGCACGTTGCTTCTGATGTAATGTTCTTTGGAACAAGCATGGTCTTCTTGGACCTCATTGGAGTGGGATAGGCACGGGAGAAACAGCACCCAGTGCACTGGTAAATGGGTGCTCCTGGCTTGGAAAAGAATCTGTTCTCCCCTAGCTTGCACTCTGGACAACCTGCCATAAAAATATAAGGAAGAGATTTTTACTTGGTTTCCAGCTGTATTTGCATTTTCAAAAAGAAAGGGAAAGTGCAGCCATAAGAGGAAGCACAAGCCACATTCTGCTGCTTGATGTCTGCAGAACAGAAAAGCACAGCCACCAAGGCTCTCCTCTAGGTTTTTTCAACTCTGCAACATGAACCAGCTGTAAAACTAGGCTGTGGCTTTCTAGATAAACCACTAGCACTACTGTATCTCTTCTGGTTTTCTGTTCAATTTTGCTGATAGTTGTGAAGGTTTGTTTCTATGTCTGCAGTACTAGCTATCCCTAGAAAACTTCCTACTAGCTGTAGATAGTTAAAAGCACCAGCAGGATTTGTAGTGCTTCTTAAACATTGCCTGTTTTCAGGTAAGATTCTGTTATCGAGAGTTTTTAAAATGTTCAGTAATGCCGAGATTTTTGTAGATCGTATTTTTCAATATTTTATTTGAGACTGAATAAAAAACTCTGCAACCTCCAAAATACCCTTAAAATCTAATACATATCTTTCATAGAATGCTACACCGCCAGCATCCCATATTCTGGGCTCTACAGAGGAAAAATATTCTGCATATTGTGAGAAGAAGCTGTGGCTCTGCTGCTCCTAATGTTACATTGTCATTTAGATTGCAGGAGTACAAGAAACCAGACGTTTCTGTTTGATAGTGTTTCAAGGATTAAGGTTACGCACACAAATTTGAGGACATGGCCATCTGGGACATCCTTGATCTGGAGACATTAAGTTTAGAGAAGATATAAGAAGGATACTCATAGTGAAATTGTCTTGATTTATTAGACCCTCATTGACAATAAATGCAACTGAATGATAAAATTTATGACCACATTTATAAAACGTGAAAATTTAATTAATACTCTCTATAATTGTTCTATTTCTGAATGCTGAAAGCAGCTTACCCTGCATGAGAAACTCTCCATCTGGGAAAGTATGAAGAAGATGTAGAAATACAGACAAAATGGTCAATGTGACAGCTGCATACTTCCCGTAGCAATCCATGATCTGTTTGGAAATACAAATACACATATTTTTGAAGGACTGTTTTGCACAGTACCAGTACTGGGTACAGTACCAGTATCTAGGGCTATACACAGATACTGCATTTACTGCAAGTAACAGAGACAATTTAGAACTGGGATCAAAAACTGAGAATGCAGTGTACTGACATGCATTTTATAGACTCAGAAAATTGCCTTCATCACAATAACAAAGATGTGCCTTTCTTTCTAGCCTTAATGATTCTTTTTTTCCCTGAATATTAACATAAGCCACAGCACCTGAACTTCAAATGTCATAACTGTCTAATATTTATGATAGACCAGTTTGCTGGATGAAGTTAATTTCCTTCATAGTAGCTAGTGTGGGGATATGTTCTGGATTTTTGCTGAAAATAGGGTTGATTATGCAGGGATGTTTCCATTTTTGCTGAGCAGGGCTTGCAGAGCATCAAGGCCTTTTCTGCTCCTCATCCCACCCCACCAGTGAGGAGGCTGAGGGTGCACAGGGAGTTGGGAGGGGACACAGCCAGGACAGGTGATCCCAAGTAACCAAAGAGACATTCCACACCATATGACATCATGCTCAGCATATAAAGCTGGGGGAAGAAGAATGAAGGGGAGGGACATTTGGAGTGATGGCTTTTGTCTTCCCAAGTCATCATTATGCATGATTGAGCCCTGCTCTCCTGGAGATAGCTGAACCCCTGCCAGCCCATGGAGAGTAGCAAATAAATTCCTTGTTTTGCTTTGCTTGTGTATTCTGGTTTTGATTTCCCCATTAAGCTGTCTTTACCTCCACCCACAACTTCTCTCACTTTTACTCTTCCAATTCACTGCACTAAGGGGACAGTAAGTCAGATTTCTTTTAGGCTTCATTTTACTGATTTACAGAATTTCCCCCTTAAAAATTATTTTCTTCTAAAGCGTAGACCTGAGTCCTTCCTTTAGAAATGAATTACTTACGGTGAAGCAATTGTGTCCATAGAGAAAAGAGCTGGATAAAGGATGCTGAAGTATTAAATTACCAAGCTGGAGCATCTTGTGCAGTTGATGGAGACAGCCCAACCTGGCTGACCAGGGACAGCTTTGCCTTGGAGAATTGAGTTTTGGAGTCTTTTTATTTCTGGGACACAGAGCCTTTAAAAGCCCTCATAGATAATCTTGTAAGGAATTCTGGGCTAAGTACTGTTCACCTTCACCCTCAAGAGTTGGTGCCTGGCTGTGGATGTGCAACAGTGCCTGGTTCACTGGTCACAGTTCTTCCTGACTGGCTTCAGCCAAGCATCCCAGGCAGCATCCCAAGCCCACAGCTACTAATCAGCAAACTACCCACCTGCCTTCTCAGAAACAGTACCTGATCATGCAGATCTCTCCACCTCTGCAGTCACCACCCCAGGCTGTGCCTAGAGTTAACCCACTGCTTGTTTAGCCCATGCCTCTTCCACCAGGATCTTTTGAACAGTTTCTTCTGTGCCTGCATAGACCACCCAATCCCTTGACTTTAAAAGACTGGAACTGTCACACAAGAGCATGATGTGGTACTGAGTGATGTGTGGGATAAGGCCCCAGGCTGACAACACTGATATATACATTTTACATACTGAAAGCTATCGTGCTTAGCAAGCAAAAAAAACCCAAACAAACAAAAAACCCCACAACCAAAAACCCCAAAACAAACAAAAAAACTGTCGCAAACATTAAATCCTTAACTACTTCAGAGCATCTCTTCTTCTAAATACACCAGTCAATGTTCCTACTCCATGATAAATATTCTCCAGGGATAGCTCAAATTGCGGTCCCAAATATTTCTAAAAGCAAGATAGCAATGAGAAGGACAATAATGCCAACAATATAGAAATCAATTTAGACATATGGTGTAGAGGTTATTTCAGCATGCTGTACTGATCAGAGAAGGCATTGCCAACCCTAATCAGGAAAGATGGTAGAAAATCAAGTATAATTAAATGAGGATAGCTTTCATATAAAACTAACATATTTCTTTATAGATTTTGTACCTCTCCAGCAGAATCCCTGCAAGGACTGCCACAGTGTTGCAAATGTTCAAATAATGCCTGCTCACATCTGGAGGGAGAGGCAAACCTGAGGTGGTTCAAGAAGTGAAACCACTTGCCTGGTGTCATTATGTGAAATTGAACCTGGAGCTCTGGGATGTGTACAAAGAGAGTATTGATCAGCAGAGTGATGCTCCATCACTGCACAAATTCCCAGAGATATATGGGGATGTGGGGCTGCTACACACAGGTCAGCAGGTCTTGGTTCATTGATTACACAGATATACAATGCACTCCTCAAAGGTAACAGTCCAGATGGCAGCGGAGCACAAGCCCTATAAGGTAGCTTTGAAACCAGGGGAAAAAAAAAAAAAAGAGAGCTCCATCCTTGCAGCAATAAGAAAAAGATCATGCCCAGGCACATGAGGCTGAGGCCAATGGCAGGATGAAAAGAACACGGCCCCTGCCTGACAAGGTTACCAAAGCGGAAAGAAACAGAGTTCATGAGGAAGACTGATAAGCAATGCTTCCCACTGCAGTGAATTCAGGCAGTGGAAACAAGCATCTTCCTAATTAAGACAGAAAAAAAAAAAAAAAGGAGGAAAGAGAATGATCTGAAGCCCAGCTAAGCAGGATGGCTAAGACACTGATAAGGTGGCAGTTACCAGGTGGCAAGGCTGGGTGCTGGGTACAAGTAACTCCACCTCCTCCCTTCCACCCACCCAGTAAGTCAGTTCACACTGGCAGAAAACAGAGGATAAAGGAATTAAAAGCAGCCAATAACGATCAAGAAGAAAAAATATTGGCAACAATTTTGGAAGCACTTGAAATAAGCATTGAGAAGAGGCATCAAAATGCCAGTTCAATGTATGTATGTAGGTACGCATACAGGCTCTATGCAACCTGTGGTTATCTGTCTCTGCTTGGACTTTTACTGAAAACATTGGAAGCATTGGACACAGCTGTCAGATTCCTGAGAAGCAACTGCCAGGCCTCTGTGACATGTTCCCTTGACAAGAGTAAGCTGTGTCTGCAGGAGAAAGGTGGTGCTTCACACTGTTTAGATCCACAACCTCTTATGATCCTGCCAAATATTTTGGGAGCTGAACTGAGCTCAGCAGCATCTACAGAGCCACACAGAATGGATTGGATGGATCCCTACCTTCAGAAAATAAAGCACTTTTTAAAAAGTTGTTTTCTGTATATCCTCTTTCCAACCCCATAGAGGGGGTGTGACAATTCCACAGTTTAATGTTAAGCCCTGCTCCATCCAAGGGAACAGTCCCCAGTCCCCCCAGCTGGAGGGTCTCATGCACCAGCAGAAGACAGACAGACTTTTCCAAATTATCTGTTTCCACACCATCCTGAGCCTTTTGATAGCCTAAATGCTTCAATGGCTCCAATAAAAGAAGTCAGCCATAGGAATAACACCACAACCCTAGACTGATTATCTTGTGGTTTGTACTTTTTGCTGAAGGCCCTGTGGCATCCTTCATCCTAATTTTTGCAAGAACACATAATGTTATAATTTTATACATTGTAAGGGCACAAGGGAATCCCAGAGGGAAGTTTTTTATATTACATTAACCAAAAGGGGAATTGAAATTGCATTTTGCACTTCCTCTATTGAGTCAGATTGTCAGGCGCATACCAAAACCACCAAAGTTGACCTGTCAATAAACCACAGATGTGACGTCTACTTTTCCAGAGCAATAGCTGTTTTGTCTGATGGTCTTACTTGAATCTTCTGACTGTGCCCATCCTGTTAACCCAGTTAATGTTCTCACCACTCATTTCATCTCACCATCAAATCCAAGAGAGCTTTTACATTGTTCTATTAAATATTATCTTTCTTAAGCTACTGGGAAAATATATAATGCCCATATTTCAGCAGCTCTTTGGAAAGATGGTAATTTGAAACCCTTCCCAGCAGGTAAAGTCTCACCTCATTATTTACAATATCTTGTCTTTTTCTGTTAAAGACTCTAAACGATGTGCTATTACCACAGGTTGTGTAATGTTTGATATTTGACAGCAATTGCCACCACTGAGCAGGAGAAAAACACAAAGTTACTAACGAAGAAGTTTGGGACCCAATCTGAAATCAAAAATTATCAATGTTTAGCTGCAATCTGATTCTAGATCCTCATTTTCTCTTACTTACAAAGTTAGCTTAACCCCAAGCACTGATGTTTCTTAATCCCAAAGCAACTTTTAAGTTAATGTTTAAAGCACAAACTTTGACAGAATGGAAGGAGAAGAAAACTTTTGGAGGGAAGGGAAAGAGAATGTAAAAAAATATGTAATTGTTCCTCTTTAATATTAATGAAAAAATAAAAATATATTACCTCCCTTGTTTGACAAGAATAAATCAGAGAAAGTGCAGGATGGTGTTTGAAGATGAGCTGTCCTTGATGCTTGGATGTAAGTTCCCAAAACTGATGTATGAAAAAGTTGCATCTTTCTTTTATACCAGTAAAAGCCAGATCATATTCCTCGCCCACATCTAAGCCATTGGATCAACTGTACATTTTCTCTAATGACTGAACATCACTTTATGTAATTACCAGCCCACCATGCTGATCTTATCTTCAACCTGACTTTCATAAGGATTTTTTTTTCTTATATAATGAAAGAAAGGTCAGATTGAGAGCACAAACTCAGTGCTCTATGAGTTTCCTGGGGAACCCAAACACTGAACATCAATTTTTTGGCCGCAGTTTTCAGTGAACAGAACCTCACTTTCAAAAAAGCACAAATTACTAATGTTTTCTAACTCTTTAAACTGGGGAATATTACTTAAAAAATTATCATAAAACACTACTCTAGGAATAGCATTGTTTTAGCAGAGAATAAAAAACAAAAAGAAGCAATGATCAGTACAAACACTTAGAAGAATCTCCGTTTGAATTTAATGTCCAGAAAATGACTGCATGGATAAACACAGAAACATAGAATGATCACCTTTATAAAGGTAAGATTTCTGGCAGGATCTTGTTTTTAGAGTAAATCTAATGCAATGGAGGCACTTCTGAAAACTGCACCAGAGCACGGCTTTTTAGGCTTAGAGACGTGTAAGCCCTCAATTTCAAGTGACAGAGTCTGTGTCGATGCTGGCTAAATGAGATGGGTCCTACTCTGCCTTCTGGCACCGAGGCCAAGCGGCACAGCAGGGCTTGCATCCATTCCACATTTCCCTTCCTCTTCTCAAAGGGGAGGCAAACATTTAAAGCCTTTTGGGAACAGCCCCGGGCAATGCAGACAGCCCTGGGTCGGTGCTCAAGACCCTGTTGTGTTTCCAAGTCCTGGAGACTTGAGGGAGGTTCACTTCAGAAGTCGGAAGTTCACTGCAGAAGTTAACTGCCTAAACCCCACTTACTCTGGATTGCCCTTACAGACAATGGAGAGAAATAGCCCAAAACACTTATTTCGATACAGGATTGTGCCACTTTTCCAGTATGCCAATTTTTCATCATTAAGAGCCCAGGATAGCTACCTTGGACTGCTCACTATCCTACCCAGAGAGATTTTCAAATGTTTTATAGCTTCAAAAAATTCCTAAACATCCAAAAGCTTAAAATTACCTTTTAAGCACCTGCTTTGTGTCACACACTGATGGAGATGGGATATTGAAAGAGACCCCCTGCAGCTTCTCCTGTTCCTACGAAAATGAGACTTTTATTTGCAAAACAATCAGTCTCCTACAAAATGTTTATTGTATAGTTGGATTTGGTGAATTGCATCCCTGTAGATTTCTGCTGTTCAGTTTTCTTCCCCTTGCCTTGACTCTCTTTTTAATAACAGCAACACCCCCAGACTCTGTTTGCTATTTCAGACACATTTATCGCAACCTTCATCACCTCTGCCTTCACTAACAACCTCATCTGCTTCAATGTGTCAGACACCTTTTTCTCTTCCATTTGTTCAACTCATCACTGTAACAAAGTTAAACTGAAAGCAATTGTCCCCAGCCTACACTTGGCTTGAAATTGGCTTCTGTTTCACAACTGAAGATGGATTTCTGCACCTGTAAGCTTGTCTGGTTTTTTTCAACAATATGTGCCGGTCTAATAAAAGACAAATTTTTTTTAAAGTCTCCTTACAAATCTTGCTCCATTTAATAACAAACATACAGTTGAAATTTGAAAGCTATTGGTAAACACAGTTTATTGAAAAGTGCTTCCCTGGAAGACAGAAGCTTAATACTTCTTGTCATTCAAAGTGAATTGATGAAAATTGCTGAAGTTTATAGGGTGCCTCTCTCCTGCCCATTTCGTACTCACCTCAGCTTGCAGTCCTGCAGAAAAGCCACAAAGATTTGCAATGCTTCACAAAAGCTAAAAAACTATCCTCATAATCAGGAAAATAAGTAAACTTTATATTGTATATTTGATACTTACCTATGTATTGCAGCATAACATCTACTAGTAAAAAGCAAAAGCTACACAAAATGTTTATTTCATTAGAAGCATTCAAGCACAATGACAATGCTATCCCCACAGTGAAAAAGAAAAATAAAACTGCCCACAACCTGGTACTCTTTGCCTATCAGAATGTATTAGGAATAAATCTTGTGAAGCCAATGGAATTACTCTGGTATAAAAGATAGTTTAAAAAAAGCTCCTATATTTATTAAGAGGATTTCTTACTTTAGCCGCTCCAAATCTCCAACTAAAAATACTTGGTCAAATCTGTCTTAATGTGTGACTGAATGAGAAATGAGAGAATGTGGCTCGCTGTTTTGGAGGGGGACAGGGGACCCTCTGGTTTATTAAATCAGTTAGTGATACTCTCACAAGTTTTTTTGCCACACTAATATCATGATTTTACGGTCTATATAAGCATATGGCTGAAAATAGAGGTAAATATGTACCCCAAACTGGACCATCGAATATGCTTTGCCAAGATCAGTATTTTGCCACTCTGGGTTGGAAAAATGCAACAAATTGCTAAAATTTTCAAGTTTCTTCAAGGCCAGTATGTTCCTAAATTGGACTAGGACTCTATTAAGGAACATATGTGACACTAAATATAGCACTTGTTAAGGCTGAAATCAGTGTGAGCTCAGTACCTAAATATTATGGATTTTCAGAACTTTTAGCTCTTTTCTAGGAGCTGGGTCCCTACAGCTCCTTCTCTGGCTTTCTCTGGAAAGGCGAGTTCACGTCTCTTCCCTTGTTCTGCCAGATGCTGTCTCAGGGTATCTGTCCTACTTCCCTACTTAGAGATATCTGCTTATCTGCAGGCTGCTTCCTGATGCTGCCTCTTCCTTGCTAGAGGAAAGCTTTTCTACTTCGCCACTCAGCACTGACACCCAGCACTGTCACTAAAGGACTGGGGAACGGCTCCCTTGTTTCAGAAAACAAATGCTTCTATTCAAAAATAAGTCCACTCTATCGATAAACAGAAACATCCCCTCCAAGTGTGGTCACATACTAGCACTATTGAACAGAATCTTTTAATAAGGGCAATACAAGGTTTGCTATACCTCACCCCAGCAGAAAAGACTGTAGAGAGCACACCCAACCTTTTTTTTTTTTAATTACTGCTATGTTCATCCCTGCCTTCTTTATTGGTCTTCCTAATCCCTGCAGACAAGCAAATGAGAAGAAAGAGAACCTTTAAAACGAAGTTTTGATAGCATTTTTGGCTTGGATGGACAAACAGGTTGCATTTCGGAGGATTTTTTTTCAATAATAATTAAATTACATTTCAGAACTTCATCCAAATGCTGCCAAAATCTGCCCTTCATCATTCGGGCAAAATCAGAAAAGAGCAATCCTCCATTTGAGAGAATGGAATGCTCACCAAATGCCAGAAACTTCTCTTTCCTTCTGCCGTGCAATCTTTAAATACCTCCTCGATATCTTTGTCCAGCCCTGCCCTACAGGCTGACACAGCACCCAAAAGTGTGAGCCTGCACCAGACCCTGCACCAGAAGGGATCCTGAAGCACTGGTACTATCTTCTGCATTTTGGGTGTCACTTCCTTAATTTCTTATGCTATCTTCCAGATGTTCCAGGAGGAGAGAGGCTCCCACATACCACAAGTTGCTCTGCACTGACATAGCCAAATTATCAGAGTTGTTCATGAGAGAGAACGACCAGAATGAGTGAGAGACATCCTGGAGAGAAAATATTTGCTGGCTATTCAAGGAACAAAAGAAGTAATTTAAGTGTTAAATAAAAAGATAGGCAGGTATTTCAGTATTTTACTGAGTCTCCCTAATCCTTCTCAGTTTGCTCCTAATTTTTTCAGCTGCCATCTGTTTATTTCCAGAGACAGTAACACCAGCACAGTGCCTGTGTCTCTGTGTGTGTGTGTTTATACATATATATGTGTAAAAAAGGCTCCCCAAGGCAACAGAAAATACAGATACACACCATTAGGAGCTTCTGTCTGCTGAAATACTTCATAACGTATTATGCAGAGAGTGAAAGTCAAATTTTCTGTTCTTTTACAGATGTTTTCAACTGATTATCTAAAATTATCTCTCAAAGCAATACTTCTTGGCCTCAGCCTCCTTTGTTTAAAATTGATGGGAGTTCTGCCATTATTTCAAATGACACTGGATCAAGACTTTTAAGATTAGCTATTAGCGTTCTCAAGCTTCAGCCAAACATTGATTATTCTGAGATAATAAGGCTTTCAGTACTTATTGCACATAAATAATTGACTGAAAGCCTCTCCTATTCTAAAACCATAGTGTAAAGAGGGTTCACTAATACTAGTATTTTTTTGGTTTTTAAAGGAATTAATATTACAGACTATGGCTCTTCAGAAATATGTGTAATAAACATTACTTCATGCAAGCTAAGAAAAAACTGTGCCACTGAAGAAAATCAGAAAGATTATAAGGAATAGATATACTTTATTCCCCTTTCTTACTGCAACTTTTCAAGGTCAAAATGTTTAATCATTGCTTGTTATTAGGCAACTTACAGTACTAATAGGATGATGACTTCTGTTTCGCTCTGTTTTCATGCTTCTTTTATGAATAGGTTTATTTGAAATCCAATTCCTTTGAGCAAATTTAGAACAGATAATATTACAATTCTCACAGCATCATGGAACAGCAAACAAAATGTCATTAACGTGTAGGTTTAACCTCAAGGGCTTTAGAGATTGCATTTCAATATTCTTTTTCTCTACTTTTAATTAATAAAAGTAACTACACCTTGTATGATGACTAAACGAGATCACAAGGTCAGGAAGGTCTGTTCCTGTGATGTATAACACTGCTGAGTCGAAGTAACCTGGTTTGTTAAGACTCCTGAAACATTAATTATTATTAATTAATTTATTATCAGACAGAGGTAAAACACTGGCCTACATAGACTACTGATCAAACTGATTATGTCAATGAATATGTTCCTGCACACAAGGGTAGCCCCATAAGGGTAGCCCTTGAGAGATAGATAATGCTGCCTTATTTTAAACATATTTCAACATTTATCTCTTGTTCTTGAAAAAATCCACAAAACACACCCACACCCAAACCATATGAGTGGATCATTGTGAGGTTTAGACACGATAAATCGCCATGTAAAAGTGAAATGTATACCTCTAAAGCAGCTAAAGCAAAGAAGCCTGATCAATAATGCAGGATGTCCCATTTATACAACTAGCTATTTCAGCAACTCTCATTATCTTATACAGTAATAATTGTTCAGACAATTAGCTATTATCATTTTCTAGCCCCAAATCTGAATGTTTTCATATGCTCACCATATCACCTCTTCTATTAGTAGAGGTTTATATTATTAATTACTTTCACATTTCATACAACTGTATTTCTTGCTTTTTACAAATGAAAGCAGAAAAAATGCTCAGGTTCCTCAAATTCCAATCAAATCATAGCAAGCAAGAAGTAGCCTATAGTGCTGATAATTAAAAAAAAAAAATGCACTGACATAGAAACTCAGCTGGAAAAAAAATTCTGAAGAAAACAGGTTATTTCTATCACATTACCAAGAGGATCGTTACCAGGTGGCAGCCACCCTCTCTACTGTCACTGCACAGAGAAAACTGACTGCCAGGTAATCTGGCTGAATAAAAAAATTCCATATTGCAGAAGCACCTAGGAAACCCACACAGAGAACAAGCAGATAGCGGTCCCCTGCCCTGGAGAACTCACCATCTCATACTGGCTTTTGAGGAGTAAAGTCATTCCCCTAAACTCCTTCTGTTCAGCCCACTTGGGCATTTTTCTTAAGACACCAGATGTCAACCAAAGTTTTCAGCTGAGGCCTTAGGTCTACACAGAGCAGCAGGTCATTTCCAACATTCACAGAGGTCTCATCTAACATATCTAAGCAATCCCTTCACAGAGCCACCTGCCCTTTGGAGGAACTGTGCACAGCATTTGCTTCACATTTGCCAGAGACTTTCAGAGCAACTAATAAAGGAAATTAGACATGGTATTTGGCTGTTGGTGTGACTCAGCACATAGAAAATGGGTTAGAGTGTTATAATTAATGCCAAGTTGGAAAGTAAAGCGGGCCAGTGTTGCCCACCTCCGTACAGTTGTCTATCAGAAATAAAAAGGGCTTACATTTACATAATAACACTTCAAAATAGATCTTACAGTGCTTTGAAAGCTGGATATTTAGAGTTGATTTCCCACGTTGTTGAAATTTAGCCATTCTCACATGGCAGAACAGTAGCCATTCACTGCCAGCAATATTCCATGGCTGTCCTCAGGGTCCAACAATCATTAAATTTACATCTCAAATTTAGGCTAAATGTGTATCTAAGTAGACTATAAAGGTCTAAGCTGTAAATTTGGGAGCAGGGAAAAGGCAGGGAAGGCAGTGTGAAAACCAGGAAAAATTTAAAAGCTGCTATTTTATATTATTTTGTGATCCACACTATTTCTTCAGGTAAGTTTAGAACACAAAATGAAAGAGCTGAGAAATGACTGAATAAAGTTTCCTGTTCAGATAGTCTAGATGGGGTGTGTGTGTCCTCTTCTCAGACATGAGAAATACAGTAGGAAATGCTTCAGGGGATCACTCCCCACTTCAACACTCAGGAATTACTTTGTTCATGCAACATTCTGTGTGCACTTCAATAGTAAGCTGTCAAGAAGTATAGATTATTGATATTTTACCCTTGCACAAGTGCACAGAAGGAGAAAAGTTACTGCCATGGGATTCAAATCCCCTCAGCTTTAGACATCTGTAGTACATATGGCCAATGTCCATGCTGGATGCTCTGGCAGTCAGTTGAAAGACACAGGCATTTTCAGGGTGCCATTCAACTACTCTGTCTTAGCTCTCCCCTTGGAATAAAATGGGTCATGCCCTGCAGTTGCTTGTTTCTCTCCATTGCTTATACACAGGCCAAGAAATTTGGCTTAGATAGTCATATCCATTTTTAAGATACTCACAATGGACTAGATTAATCCAGTCCAAAGCATCTTTAAATTTTTGTCTAATATGCTGAAATGGATATAATCATGCTTCTTTTTTTGCAGTCAAACAATCTGAGAAATATGCTATAAGTAGAAAATCTCTGTAACTTCCCACAGCATATCCAGGAGGTTACAAAGGGGAGGAAAGTGAGGATTGATCTTATCTGCTAATTGCCTCCTAGATTCTTTCTCTTTGTCTGTGCTCTTTGTAATCTCTTGTCTTAGTGAGGTATTTAGCTTGAAAATTCTCTGAAGCAAAGGCTATCTTTCTATACAAATTATTTTGATCCATGATGTGGGCTCCTAGACAGTATGACAACCTCAGACCAACATGCTCTTGCCTGATACTGAGAAGGGAATGCACTGCATCCTTTGAAAGGATGGTGCTGCAAGTGTAGCAGACTTTCAGGAACATAATCACCTTCCCAAAGTTATTCACAGGTAGGAGTAACTTCACCAGGACCTAGAGTCTGGAAGGCATAAAGAAGTCCACAGACTAACACAAAATGCATTTAACAATATTGGGTTTGAATTCATAGAAATATGTATTGAGGCCCGTCAGTTTGTAGAATCTTTGGTAGAGACAGACAATCACAGACTGGCAAAAAATCACTCTGGCAAGTGCCACACAAAATCTTTAAATTAAACCTTTACTGGAACCTTTAAAGCTCCAGCTTCACAATGTTAATATCTGAGAGTGCACTACACACTTCTCTAAGACGGCAGTCAGACCTATTGGCTAGTAAGCTAATAAAAACATTTCAATGTCACCACTTGTTTATTGACTGTATTTTTTTTTCCTGCTAATATCCTTTACAGTTGCTTTGGTAGATTTTAAAAAACATTTTAAAAGCTATATCTAAACATTAGGTGGGAAATTCGTAGATAGTATATCTTTGCTACTTCTACTGGCTAGGACCAAATACTACCAAGCTAAGTATGACTAGGGAACAAATGTTAACATTTGATATGCCTTGTCAAGCTGAAACATACATTTTTAATTTAAAGAGAGCTTCACTGCAGCACTGAGACAGGCACAGCACACTGGCCAGTGAAACCAGATTTGCTGCTGTTTGATACGCTGCAGAACATGGCAATACAAGTGATTCATTACAGCAAATAAGGTCACAAGTTTACCATTGATTTATTAGTTTAAAGGGCTGTGTGTGTGAAATCAGCTCACTCTGACAGGGAAAAGTAAAGCTCAGTGCCAATATCTTTGTGTTTTAACAGTTTCCTGGCTGTTTGCTTTAGGTCTCCCACCAACGCTGCTTTAATGGGCAGTGAAACAGAGGAAGCAACATTTTTGGGAACTTTTTCAGACTGACATCCATAGCACTATGCTTTAAAAAGCTATAATATGCAAACCATGAATTAGTACCCAGAAATACATGATTAGTATTCCTCAGAGCACAACTTGCAGAATTACTCAGTGCAAACAGGCAGGACAGGGAATGCAGTGAGTGACAGGTTCAGTTTCCTGGGGTATACAAAAGGGTCCTCTGCGTTTACCATCATTTTATGTTGGAGTTACTCATCCTGCTGTCTGTGAACCAATGCTGGGTCACAAGCATCTGGGTGGTGGTCTAGCAAACGTTTCCAAAAAGAAATATGCATCCTATGCACATGCTTTCCCTCCCACTCAACCAAATCCTACATACAAAGTTGTGATCAGTGCCAGCTACAAATGAGGAATAAGCAAGTGCTAACCATGGAGAGAGTGATTCATCAGTCTAGCAAATTAAAGTCTAACAAAATAAAATTGAATGCAGAGAAAAGAGTGGGGAAGAGAAATTGGGGGGGGGGGGAGCTAGCATGGATATGAACTGATACTTTCATTATTTACCATACATGGAATGTATCTTTGAAGGTACAGCTACACATAACCTGCAAAATTTATTTGAATGAGCCTGAGATTTATCTGATCAAACAGAAGCAACCGCAATGCCATAGAGACAGCTGAACTGACTCTCTATACTCCCTCAGAATCAAAAGCAGGGGAAAAGGCACTTCTAGAATTATTTTTGATCACTGTCTCAGGCCAAGATAAATTGACCACTCTCCTTGGTTATAAGAAGAACCTAGACGTCTTACCTCAGATGTAGGAATGTACAGCTGCACTTCAGATTCTTACATTTGGGCAGACAAGTCTCACAGCAAGCCCCAAAATACCACCTGAATTACTGTGTTCAGCTGAGATTGCCACTGGATTGCTGCTGTACTCAGCATCAGCACATGTTAAGCGCCTCTGCCCACGTTTCTCTGCTCGGGGTGGAGCTCCCACCATCAGTCTGCCCGCGGCCAAAGACAAGAATCGGCGCTGGAGGCTAGGCTGGCACACGCCCTGGGTTCAACACCTGCAACACCCAGCCGTGACCGCGCTCACCTCTGCGCGCCCGCCCGACCCACACGCCCTTCCCAATCATCCCGGTGTGCACAGGGAGAGACAACATCCAACATCCAAACACAGCTCAGCGCAGGGCATCACACCAGCTCCCCAAGCGAGCAGTCTGCAGCTGTTTGCAGAGCAGCCGCTGGTGTGAAGTCTCATTAACTTCAGTAATGTCGCAAGTCCCAGCGATTTCAGAGGCATTTAATCATGCACTTACGCGTTGGCTGAGAGGGGTGTACACAAGCACACACGCTTTGCTGATTACAACAAGTTTTTGACACTAAGCACACATGTTGCAGAATGGCATTGGGATTGTCAAGTACAAGCTTGGAGAGTCCAACTCTTGGCCCCGCAATACTTAGGGGGGGAAAAAGTTAGAGGTGGTTAAGTTAGTGAGCTGTGACAAAACCATGAATGTTCAGAGAATTAAGTGAAGTAATGTTTGAATCATTAATGACGATTTTCAAGAAAAAACAGCAAGCAAGGAAGGTTCAAACCCCAGAAAAGCATAAATGCAATACTTATTTTTAAAAGAGAGAATAGAGAACTCAGAGCATTTTATATTGTCAAAGTAACTTTTATCCCCTGAAATGGAACAAATTATTAAATAAAAATTTGTAAATACCTGGAAGATTATGATAATTATTAAAAACCAGTTGAAATGCATTAGTCATGAAAAGAATTGTATCAATTGATGCTAATCTCATTCTCTGACAGGATAATTGCTTTAGCAAATAAGTGCAAATAGCAGATATGATGCATCATGACAATGACAAGCTTTTGACATTGTTCCACACAGCATTTTACTAAGTAAGCCACGTCAGTGCATTCCAGAGGCAAGTAGCAACCCAGTAGGTGCACAACATTTGTAAAATTGTTCTCAGAGTGCAGTAATTGATGGTTTGTTGTCATTCTGGGAAGCTTTCTCAGGAGGAGTGCCACAGTACATCATTCAGGGAACAGTTTTATACCCCACATCCATTAACAGCCTGGGTGATGGCACACGAGTACACTGACACAGTTTGGCAGTGACATCAGCTTGGCTAAAGTGGCAAAGTGCTTTGAAGAATGGAAATAGCACTAAAAATGGGCCTTGAAGAATCAGCCTAAATCAATCAGACAATATACAAACCAGACAACATTTTGGAAAGAGAAATCTAATGAGGGCAGAAAGTTAAATATAGAATAGGAAACGACTGTGTAGGCAGAAAACAATGTGGGAGATCACAAACTAGAGCCAACAATGTAATAGATGACACAAGGAATAATCATTCCATTTAGCTTTGGCAAAGTCCCAGCAAGTGCAGAACTGGGTTGGGCACTGGTCCCTGTGCTCCAAGAAATAAAAATTGCAGTCCATCGTGGAGGGTGGGGCACACATGACAGCAAGGAGAGTAGGAAATACCAGCTGTGAGGAAAGCTGAAGGGATGAGGTTCATGTGGCTTAGAAATAGGGCAGTAAATTGAGAAATAAAGAGCTCAAAGAGAGATATTATAGTAGCGCTCAAAAATGTAGTAAGCTGCCATAAAAGATTTGGTGGCTATTGTTCCACCGTGACAACTAGAGGAAGAACAAAGATCAGATGAATTTCCAGCAGGGATTTAAGTCAAGTATTATGAATCCAATCAAACAGTTCAGATTGTGAAGCATTTAAATAGGCTACTTTAGAGACTGTGAAATCTTCCTTCCAGAAGTCCTGAGCTTGCTTCTTTTGAAATGCCACACAACAACTTTGTTTGTGTGAATAATAAAAATACTAAAGGTGTACATGGTCATCAGCGAGTTTGAAAGTCTATTTGGTCTCTGTAAGCCAAAAGTTACTGAGTATTGCTACACCATTGCAAGTCCACATCCCAATGATTCACTGCGTTAAGCAGGGGCTTGAACAGCAACAAGATCAAACCTACATTTTTCCTTGCACAATGGTGCCGAAGTAATGGCATGTGCGTCTCAGATCTTTTAATGTAACATAATTTAATGCAGGTTTTGTATTTGAATAGTATGCATAAATCACTGCAAAAGAATTGCTATCTCACTATAAGAAAGGAGCTACTAAACTGCATATCCTAGACAAAGGAAATATTTTTCAAGAGGTTTGCCTGAGGGGGGATTTAACAGAGGAAGTTAATGCATTCCAGCAAGAATCTCCATCACTATACCAGTGGATTAATTGTAAATAAATCTAAGGCTCTGAGTGAGGAAAATTTGTACCATAAGGACTGTTGATGGAAAAGTGTGGGATGGCTGTAGAAGATAAATACATAGTTTGAAACAAATTTTAAACGGGTTGTATGTTTTCAGCATTTTGTTATTCCCATGACTAACGCTCAGCTATAAGAATGAGGTTTTGATTTAATTCGAAGAAATCATTTTTTTAATCAAGAATTCATTAAATTTCCATCTTTTCATTTTCACTGCAGTGCTTTCTTTCCCTGTGCAATGATTTTATGATCTGATTGCAATCAATATTGCTGTAACAGGCAGTATATGTAGTCCATCATCAGTCAGAGAATGGTAACGGATTACAGAACATTTATACTACCCATTCTTAAAGTCCATCCCTCTACCTCCTCTTCCTGCCATTTGCAGGTTGTACCATTTTTTCCTTCTATTGACACAGGACTCTCTATTTTACCTAAGGTTTTCAGTATTAATTTGCTGAAAAATTCAATTAAATATTATTTTTCAAAATAAATGTGTTGCTGTAAAACACATTCTTGAGAAGCAGTTTTATGCTTCATCACAGCAAAGAACTGTGTGTCACTACTAAATAATAAACTAGTCATAAAACAGCTAAATCAGGAAGAATCAGGAACGCAGAATGGAGATCAACATGAAAAAGAAAATGTTCTTTAAACTGACCTTACACCTACAAGTAAATACTTCCTTTACCTATTAGCAGGATATTCAGTTTTTATTTTAAACAAACTCTCTCCTCTCTCTCCCCAATTTGTTCACAAGAACTGCCCTATCCTGATGCCCAATCTCTTTCTTCCATACTCATGAAAAAGATTCAGTTTTAGACACAAAATTAAAGCGACAAAACAAAACAAAACCAAAACCAAACAAAAAACCCAACTCCCCCTTCAAAAAAAACCCCCAAAAACCCCAAACAAACCAGTTTTGTGGAGTCCTCTTAATTGAAAAGCCAAATCTTGCCAAATGGGGAAAGAGTGTAATGATGAGAAAACACATCCATCTCCAGGACACCCTTTCTTTCTCTTAATAATTTTTTAAAGTATAGCTGGAACCCTGCTAGATTCTCTCAATGAGAATAAAAGTATTGAGGATTCAGGCTGTGTGCGTTGGGAAGCGAACAAAGGAAAATGATAAACAGAAAA
Organism: Acanthiza pusilla; assembly: GCA_036630365.1. Classification (NCBI taxonomy): domain Eukaryota; kingdom Metazoa; phylum Chordata; class Aves; order Passeriformes; family Acanthizidae; genus Acanthiza; species Acanthiza pusilla. The sequence continues at coordinate 27,341,146 of JAXCHO010000036.1, forward strand.
CACAACTGGAAAGGTAGAAAGGTACCATTAATTACAGGTATTAGCACTGTGGTTTGTATTAAATTATGCAAAATGAGAATATATCCACTTCTTTGCTTTTAAGATAGCTCTGAAAATATTTTGTAAGGTTTACTTTCAAAAAAACAGCTCAAGCCATAACCCATGCTGTATTTTCAAATGTGCTGTCCTCTCCTATCATTAATTTGCTTCTTTCTGCCACCTGAAAATGAATATTGCAAAAACTTTCTGCATTTCTCCTCCCAGCTTATGCAAAAACAATCTACAGACCAGGCTCTGCTCAGCTGGTTTTTTTCTTGCTCTCAGACACATAGGTCATGTTGATTACTGAGTAATATATAGACCTACATCAGTGATTTTGAACATAGGTGAATGTGGCCCCAGTCTTCACAGAAGCCAGAGGTATGTTTAAGAAAGATGTGACTATACAAGATTCATTTTCTTGCCCCTTTTGGAGTTCAGGTTTTATTTGCAATTAATTTTCATGATCAGATCCCTTTGCACAGGTCTACCTACCATTTTACCGTTTTCATGAAATGTCTTCTGTAACCTTGTGAAGGAACACTTACATGCTTCAGAAATAGCACTATTTATTGTCTAACATGATAGCTATGTCTGTTTCAACATATTCAGTAATCAGTTAACCCATTTTTCTTCACACACTACCATCCTTCAGCTTGAAAAGCTTTTGTCCTAACTAATGCTTACTTTTACTGTTTCCAGACTGAAATTATACTTCACCTTTAGTTTCACTAAGCTAAATGAAACAATTTTATTCTCCTCTCATGAAACAGCTTCTCCATTTTATTGATCTTTCTTTGAGTCCCTCTCTGTACCTCCTGCAGTGCAATCTCATCTTTTCAGAATAATAGTGACCAGAATCACATAAATAGTTTCAGATGAAATGAGACCAATGTTTTTATCTACAGTTATCTAATGGAAATAGCTGACCTGGCATGTCATGTGATTTTAGTAACTTTTTTTTGCAGCTAGATTTTATCTATGAGTTGGTCATCATCAACTAATACAATGGGCACTTCCTACCCACTGTTACTTCCAATGAATGAGGTTCTCCCCCCCCATAGAAAGTACCACTATCAGTCTCCTTGCATGTTGTGTTATTAAAATTAATCCATTCTGTTATTAAGGTTCTGAAGGTCATCTAGTCTTGATCCTTCTCATACTGAAATTGTCTCACTACTTTGTATCATCAGCACATTTCATTATTACAGCTCATTTTTTTCCCCTACATCATTAATGGAAACTTCTGCATGAATAAAGATCTTCTGATGTTTCAGATGGGTATGTGATAGGTTTTTTACTTTCATCTCAAATGTGGAAACATTCGTTTTCATATCTTCTTTCTCATTAGCCCCCGCTTTAATTTCCTTTGTAAAGGAAGCTGAGCTTCTCAAAATTCTCACTTTATTCTTACCCTTCTTAATATTTTTCAAGTAATCATTTTGTTCCATTCCTTTCAAGCTTTTGATTGTTCCCAATAATGCTTCTGAAGTGGCTATTTATCAAGCTGGGACTGACTGTCGCTCTTGTTTGAGATATGAATTACAGATATGTTTTGTCAGAGAGATTTGGCAGATGCCAAGCTTTTTCCACATTCAAGTCCTCAACTACCTAAATGTATTTGTCATCACCAGCTCATTCCCTTAATTTCTCAAAGCTTGACCTTTGAAATTAAGAACCTTAGTTATCAACCTATTTTTGTTCCAAGTAGTATTTTTCCTAATAGTCTCCCAAAAACTATTTCTCTCCAGGCTTGAAGCCAAATATCTCCAGTACATCATCTTCATGCTCTCTAACAGAAGTTCTTTGACACATTTCTCCAATACCAACTCGAACACGTTCTACTTTATCTGTCCGGTCGCTGTTTCTTTCTTTAATATCTATCACACTGCAAATTCTAATCCTCCATTAATCCCCTTTGCTTCCCAAACACCATGAGTGTTTTAATATTTGTGTGATCCTGTCCTAATTTTTATTGTCATATCTTCTCATATCCCTAAAAGATCTAGTTTTGTTGTCAAGTCTCCAACGATATACAAATATCATGCTTGTTTCTTCCTAACATGACATTCTCCCTGGAAGAGTTAGTCCTCCTCCCAACTATCAGCTACATACAGCCTAAGCCACACTGTCGTCACTATTCCAACCCTCTCTCTTTGCTGTCATCATCCTAACCCCTGATACTTCTCTTGCTATTTGCTCGATTTCCCTCTTCTAGTACCTAAAAGCAAATAGTGGGACACTTACCTTTTTCTATTTTTAAAGTTATTTCAAACAACTGATAGGTGAATAACCCACATATGGGGGAGTTTAGGTCACGAAGACTCCTTTATCTCTTATGCATTTCTCACCAGGCCCTGCATCCCAAAACAAACAAAGTATCTTATGTGCCTCCTCTAAATGATGGGCTTATCTGAGACATGAGAATCAAAGTATGGAGCAAGGAGAACAGCACACTGTGGAAATAACGAATCAGTCAAGGAAGCGGCAAGAATAAGAGAACAGGGAAGAGTGTATTTGAACTGCAAAGATATTTTTGATGGTGAGGAATCCTTACTGTTACAAGTCCTTATTTTAAATCTTTATTTCTAGCACACCCAAGTAATAAGTCTTTCAATTCCTCTTAACAAAAAATTGTGTCTTTGAGCTGGTGTAAAAGTCACGTCCTTCCCCTTCCAGTCTTCCATTCTTTTTTTGTTCTTTCTCACCATCTCCACCTCTTTGTTCTTTGGACTGTTTTGGTTGGGTTCATTTTTTTCACCCCTCTTCATTGTCCTTCCCCATACACACATCTTCCTCATCTGCTTCTTTCTTCTCTGTATTTACCTTTGGAACAGCAAGTGGGTTACTTGACTATATTTACACTGCAATGCAAGCCTCCTCTCTCTTATGTTCACTCTCTCCCACTGCCACATAGTCCGCCCCATATGTCCATGAAGAAAACAGGTATCTGAAAAGAACCTCTTCTCTGCACAATCTCTTTCTCTCATCACCATCAAGCACCAGCTCTCCTCTTCCATGAGCTCTAGCTACCACAGTGTCATTTCTGTCAGGATGCAAACACAGGATGAATAACACGGCCTAGTAGCTGCGCTTTGTTCTTTTTCTCAGGTCATTGCCATGCTTGATTCAGTCGCTGTCATCATATTCTCGTTGTCAAACAAGAAAAAAATAACTCCTTTGTTATTCACCACTGTTTGTGGTCATTCCTTCTACTTACTAAATCCTTTCTTGGTCTTAGATATAAGCTTAATGATTAACTGCTTGTGAGTCACGATTAAAGACAGGAATCCTCCCTTGCACAAGGCCCCTGAAGGCTTAAGTGCAAGTCCTCTTCAGGGTAGCACAACTGAAGGATGGGCTACTTTCTGCTTGACCCTGATGAGAACAAAACAAACAACGCTCACTCTACCCTCTCCAAGTGCTAACTTTGGCATGACCGAGAAACCCACACTCCACCTCTCTCCTTCCTTCCTGGCCTGGGCTCAATACAGAAAACCCCCTGGTCAAGGCAGAAACAATACAGCAAGCTAAAACAAGTGCAGACTATGAAATTGGCTATTGTGGTTTACCCTTAAGTGAAAATAATTGCAAACAGCACAGTATAGGACAGGGTTATCCAGAGAAGAAGGTATTTTAGTTCCTGCAGATGTATTAAGTGATTGAGAAAGAATAAATAGGTCTTCATGTCATTGTTTCTAGCACTTGCATGAATGATTAGTATTGGTGTTATAGGCAGTTTGGTAGCAAGGGATACATGCAAACCAAACAGATTTTCCTGGCACTACATTAAGCCTTAAATGGAAAAGCTGAAAGTTTTCTCTTCTGCTGCTTCTAACAGAATGGATTTCCCATGCAATAAAAGTCAACAAACTTAAAAGGTTTCAGGCTTACAAATCACAAATAAGATATATACTTGCAGGCTTGTATGGAAAACTAGAAACACACTACTTTGAGTTCACTGCTATGACCTAAAATGCGATCATTTTTTTAACCAGATTCCCAGGCCTGTCACCAAAATGTTGCATATTCAGTGCTATCACCATGAATGTCTACACTTGCAGACTAACATTTCTGCAATCCTAGAGGAACCTCATCTCTTCCCAGCTCTGATTTAGTGTTCATTCCACCAAGCACCTCAGCTTCCAACTGTAAGCAAGAAGGTAGTGTCATTTGTCCTTTCTGACAAAAAAAAGAAAAAAAGAAAAAAAGAGAACACGAACATCAAATCAATCCAATGGTCGCACAAGATAAGGTAGTGGGTATGGGATATTGAGTTAAACCTGGGTCAGACCAAGACTGAAAGGCATGTATTAGTGGTCTGCTTTTCCAGTCAAAAGACCATTACAACCAATTTAAGTTTGTGCAAAGTACCAGTGTTCCCCGTTTTTCAGATGATGTGAAATGCCCAACTTAAGACAGCTTCTCCCAGTGCTCGCTGACTAGGAGAAGTGATTCAGTTCAGTTCAGGCAGGGCTCTCACTGCAGTAACACAGTTCCTCCTCACTTCCTCAATGAGCACTGGCAATGCAAAGTGTGAAACCATCAACCCGCGTCAACCCATGCAGCCTAGAAGACTGCAAAACATATTCATGCCAATTCAGTGGCCATCAGATCCTTTTCAACAGGATCAATGCCCATCTCCAGTATTTCCAACATCTGTGACAGATGAAGGAGTCTCCTCAGCTTCTTTAGTAGATGTAAGAAAGGACAATGTCCATCACTGAAGTTTTGCACTGTTGTGAAGACATCACCAGTTCGTGAGAAGGTGCTTGGCCCAGCACCAGAACCACAAGGGCAACAAAGCCCTCCAGAACCTCCACATCTCAACTGCTTCATTTGAAGAGCCAAGGTGCTCTTCCCATTCCCTATTATAATGAAAGCAGGACGATCTAGGTGTGAAGAAGACAATTCAGTGGCATCCTTGAGGCCAACACACTTCCTGCAGAGGAAGAAAGGTGAGGTAATCAACACTCCACAACACTTCAGTGGCGTTGGCCATGGCTGGCCCGGCAGTGGTCTGTGCCACATGGCGCTCTCAGGCAGGAGCAAAGATCGGGTGTGGCCCTTAGAGTCATGGTCTAGTTGATGTGGTGCTGTTCAGACACAGGCTGGACTCGATCATCTGAGAGGTCTTTTCCAACCTCATTGATTCCGTGATTCTGAACTCGAGGGACAACGGCAAAAACACCTCCCGGCACCGCCCCCGAGCCCGCCGCCATTTGCAGCCGTTTTGCCGCCAAAACGCGTCGCCGCGCGGGCGGGGGAGGACCCCGTCACGTGGCCGCCCGGGGGCGCGCCCCGGCGCGCGTGGCGTCGAGTCACGTGAGGCGCGGAGGCCCCGCCCCCTCCCCGGCCCCAGTCCTTTGCGCCGCGGGGGGACGGCGGGCGGTGCGCGCGCGCGCGCGCCGCGCGCTCCCGCGCGTCTCCATCTCCTCCGCACGTGACCCCCCGTCCCTGGAACGTGGCATTGTGTAATCACGTGACCCGGGAGCGGAGCGGGGGGAGCCGAGGGAGGCAGGGAGGGAGGAAAGGGGGGCGGGGGGGCTGCGTACGCGACGGAGCGGGGTGCGAAGATGGCGGACGAGGAGGCCGAGCGGGAGAGCGGCGGCCCGGGCGGCGACCTCCTGGAGCTGCGGCGCCTGCGGGAGCGGCTGCTGGAGCTGGAGACGGGGCTGCGGGAGAGCCGCGAGCCGGCTGTGCAGGCGGCCACCGAGTACTGCAAGCAGCTCTGCCAGGTCAGGCCGCCTCTTCCCTTTTCCCTTCCCTTCCTCCCGTGCCCTGCCCCCGCCCGCTCCTTCCCCTCCCCCGCGGGGTGTGTGTGAGCTCGGTCGGGCCGGAGCGCGGGGGCCGGGCGGGACCAGCGCCGCCCCCGCCGCGGGGAACCCGCAGCCGGCGGCCCGGTGCTGCGGGCGGCCGGGGAAGGGGGGGAGCGAGGACTCGGTGCTCGGGACCGGGCCGGGCGATCGACGCCGCTGCCGCCGCTCGTTGTGGGCTGAGGTGCAGCGGCCCCCGCGCCCGCTGCTGCTCCGGCCCGGCCCGTAATCCCCATCCCCCGCCTCGCCTCCCCCCGCCCCGGTTCTCGCGGTCTCCAGGCCCCTTTGTTGTGCTCTGCGGCTCGGCTTATCGAAGGGCCCTTTGTTCCTGGCGGTGGCGGACCGGGGGCCCCCCCGTCCCTCCGACACCCCTCCTCCCCTGGGGGCGAAGGGAGGGAGGCGGCGGTCCGGGAGGTGGGGGCTCCGCTGCTCCGCCGAGGGGCAGGGCAGGAGCTGGAAGTCCGTCCCGGGTCCCTCGGCGCGGGGCTCCTGCTCTATGCCCCTTTCCTCCCCGTGCTCCCTTCCTTATCTCGTACCCTGGAGGGATAGCGGAGTGTCTGCCATCCTGGGAAGGAGAAGGTGGTGGTGGTGGCAGGTCTGTAGGTCTGCGGTGCTGCTCCCCGTTTGCTCGCCCTGTCAAGGGAGCGCAATCCCACCTCGGGAGAGGGCTCCCGAGCCGGCACTGTTTGAAGCACCATTGTGTGTAATTATTCTGCCGTCGGGAAAAGGCCTGCTTCCCGAAGCTTGGGCTGGTCCCGAGGCAGGGTTTGTTTGCAGGTGTTTCTTCTGAGCTGGTGACCCTGCTGAGTGTTTCTTGCTAAACAAACTTTGTGGTGCTAGCTCCACAGACTGCTAAAAAAGCAGACTGCTCCATTTTAGTCATGTCTATACATGGCCCTGATTTGTTTTAGGTATCCTTTCTTGGATAGCATTAGGTCCCAATGTATAAAACAAGTTTTCAAATATTTCAGGCCACAGAAACCACTGCTTGGTAGCTTTACTATGTTGAATAGTCTGTCTGATAAAAGTGATAGTATCTGTTTACATGTTACTGTCACCCATTCATGGATGGTCAGGTAAATTGTTAAAAGGTGAAATGGATTCACATGGAATTCACATTTGAAATGTGTTTTATTTATGATTTTTTTATTGGTTTCTTAAAGAGTTGATTCTTGGTAGTCATTGTAGCTTGCTAACTTCACATCTGTCGCTTCTGGATTAAACTGGGCTCTACTTTTTATTAACCAGAAAGATTCACTACTAAATAATTTAAACATATTTTTATTTTGTATATAGATGATTCATATGTTAGGTTCTTTTCCTCTGGTCAGAATTTATCATGTTGTGCTTGATTAGAATGTCCGTGTAGATGCACAGAAACATTGGTTTATGCACAGAAAGATTGGTTTGTGTTGGTTCAGATCAGTGTGTTCTCAGTCTATTTTATCTTTGTGCCTACTTTCTTAACTTCATACACTGAGAGGTGGAAATCTGCCTTTCCTGGCTCCGGCTCGAATTGTGAATGAGCTGTTCATTGAACTGAAGTAGTGTTGGGTAGGTGGGAATGAAGACACCATCCTTGACATGTACAGAGTAGATTACTGATATCTAAAGCAGATCTATCACTGAAATTATGGTTGTGTATTCTTAGTAAGTGGCTTCAAGAGTTGATTGATGGATTGATTGATTTAAAGTTTAACAAGTATGAATATTCTTCTTACTATTTTAACGACTGTTACAAAAGTCTGTTGTAAGGCCCATGTTTACTAATTTTCTTAACCAGGCACCTTTTTTAAAAGTCTCACTGAACAAATCAGTTGTGTAGAAACTGACTTAGATAGAAATCACGCTATCAGGGGATGACTTACCGTACCTGCCACACCAAGATTTATAGTATAGCCATATCTGTTTTTGCAGGCTGAAGGCTGATGTGTAATACTGAGGTTTGAGACATTCCATTCAATGTTGCAAGATCCTGCTTTTCAAATTTTAAACAGATATCTAAACAGATGGCTAATGTATTAAAAAGTGTTGTTGTGGGGCAAGTATTTTTGTACCGGCTCAGCAGGCATTTTTTAAAATCTGTTCACCTGTGCTTGCGGTGCCAGAATACTTACCCAGCCTCTTCTACAGTTTTAATCCTTTATTTGGGCTAACGCAAAATAGTATTCGTGATTCAGATAGTAGGCTTAGCTACTTAGTTTGTATTGCATGACACAGGTTGTAGAAAAATCATGTAATGTAAAAGCTATCTCAGAAGTCTTTTCAGTAACAGTTTAAAGGTATCTGCCATGACTTCTGGAATAAAGTGTTTGAAAATATATGCATGGAAGAATTATTTGGTCAAATATATGAAACTCAGAATTGTTATTATTATATAATATATATCTATAAATTGAATATATATCTGTTATTTATACCTTAGTGCTAGAAGCTCATTACTGAAGAAATATTGTAGTATTTCTTTCAGCATGATTCACCTGCTTTTTTTTTTTCTTCATGCTTAGTTTAGTTTCTAGGCATGCAATAAGTGCACAGATCTTGGAAGGTCTGGTGCCCTTGTTTTGTTTTGCCAAGTAGTCACTCAGGAGCCCAGCGACCACCTAGCTTGTTGCCATAAATTGACTTCTAATTTTTTTAATAAAGTGGGTAACAGTGTTTGAGAAATAAGCATATTTTCAAATTGATGGAAGATAATGAATGTGCAGTAGAGCATGGAAAGATCCTTGGGTTCGAAGGCAAATAAAGCATTTAAGTATTCTGTGCTTATTAAATGAAGTGGGACTGGTACAGCAAAATCCTTTATCTGGTTTTCAAAAATCTCTGTTTGAAATATTTTATTGTTTATAACCCAACTGTGTAGAACAACTGTTAAAAACACAGAAAAACAAGACTCCTTGTACCTTGACAGAAAAAGTTATAGAACTATTTTCTTCTCTTGTAAGAATAAAGTCTACTTTGATGTATTTTATATGCAGCATTTCATTAGCTATAAATATTTTTGTGTGCTGCTGCTGATTGCTCTGTGAAACGATGCAATTATTCTTAAATTTTAAGGGGATTATAGACTGGACCTTAATCCTGTACCAGATCTGTGTGATTGTAGTTACATTCTCCATTGTCAGCATGCAATAGAGAGCATTATTGTTACCAAGCGGAATTCACATCCGTATGGATATATGTAAAATGATTTTTTAATTGCAATTTGTGCTTTTCCGTTCCAATTTGGTAATTAACAAATCCTTGACAAACGGTTATGTTGTCACAAACTGTGTGTGCAGACTGTGGCAGACGAAACAAGTATCTTCAGCTGTAGTGACTAAAAATTGAAAGTGTAAATTTTGCAAGAATTCAGAATGGTCCAGAGAAGATTGCTGTTCTTGTCACTGTGTGATGGCTGATTAAATTATTTTCAGGCTTGGCTTTTAAACGTGACCAGTTGTTTATATTCAGTTGGAGTTGTTCAGGGTTTTTTGCTTGAGAACTGCATGAATGTGCCGCTGGTGCTTGTATCAGAGGTCCTCACTACGGGCTGTGTTCCCTTCCAATTGTCATTACCCAGTGTACCCTTTTTTTTTTCTATGCCAGACTGCAGGCTGGTAACAAATTTTCTTTTGTCACTAGCTAGTTGTGAAATCTTTATGGTACTTCTACCTCTTCTAACTGTTTTTCTGTAGTTGACATGTTTTATCTTTGAGTCTTCCCTCCTTTGTTATTTTGACACTTCATCTCTTTCCTGAGTCTGCTTCTAAAGGTTGTTTTTTTTCTCTCCTGCTGTACTTTGTGGTACAGATTCTCTAAAACTGTAAGGTGGTTAAGTTTGCTCTACTAATGTATAAGTTGTCAACATAAAGTGGCCTATATTATATGCATAAGAAACTATTTGGGTTGTTGTGCAGCTTTTCTTCAATAACTTTGCCTGCACTGTTGGTTCATTTCTTGGTTGTCTTGTCATGTCTGCCTGTTATGAGAAAGATTACATGTTAAAATGTGTTAAGTGTGCTTAGCTGTTAGTAGGCACATTAATATCCTTCTAGTGTAGGCAGTTTACCTAGTAGTAACCTAGAATCTTCTTAACACTAGCAAAAAAAGTGTAATGCCAATACAAAACATGGGGGGATGGGGGTGGGAGGGTAATGAAAATTTTTGGGCATTTCGAAAGAAACCCCAAAACTTCTAAAGAAACCTTGTTCTTAGCTCCTCTGGCTGCATAGTTTGTTCCTACTGTTTTAAGCTGGTTTTTGCTGTGTGTTGAGGTTCTAGTGAAGTATTAGGACCTTAAGGTCCTACCCTATTCTTTTTGGGTGTGCCGTCATGTTAGAGTAGATCTTGGTAAATTGTCCCTCCTAAAAACAGACCTGCATATCTCTACATAAAAACCTTTTTAAAAATTATTATTATTACATACTTGTAATCTTTGTATAGTACAGGTTTTCACTAATTATTTGTTTCTGTTGGAGGTTAGTCTTATGTTTTCTCTTATAAATTCTCCTATTAATTGTACTGTAATTGGCATTCCATTTTTATACCTTACAGGCTTGACAACTTTCTGGTGCTGTCACCATCTTCAACTGTCATTTAGTCAACCTCACTTTTAGTCTCTGTATTCTCAGCTTCCTCTTCAGACCCAAGATGACAGAAATAATGTTCAGTTCTATCCATAAAAATTTGAAATAAAGCCTTTCTTAAACCTTTTTCTTGCATGATCTAGATTTATCCAAACCCAGAGTCTGTCTTAATCTAATGACAAGGAAGTGTTTCAGTAGGCTGCTTTATTTTTTTCCTGCAGAAGTTAGAGTATGATCTCTTGCCAAGAGTAATTCTGTGTATAAAGACCTCAGCAGCCTTTGAAGGATGTTTTTTGCTGTTTCATCAACCACCTGCAGTTGTGATGTGGCCATAAGATGAGTGTACACTGATGGTGAGAAACACCACCAGCAAAATGTCAGGTGCCCTTTTAATATAAGTAAAAGACATTTTTTCTTAATATTGCACCTGATTTCGTACTCCAGACAACTTTCATCAAACTCTTCACTGAGTGTATAGGTAGATGTCCACTTTGGATTTTGTTTGGCTAAACAGCTAACAGTGATATTTACATAATATAGGCACAAACTGGTGGAATGTAGTTGTTGGTAAGATGGATATTTTTGAGCTTTCAGTTCAATTATTCCCTGTCTGACCAACTCTGTCTCTTCTTTTGAGTGTGCATGAATTCTATAACTTCTACTTCGTTAAGTAAAAAAGTGTTTTATTTTGAGTTCAGTGAGCAATTTTTACACTAAGGTAACGCTTAAAAGTTTCTGTTATGATGTTTCTGTCTTTACACATTTGCTTCTACCATTCTGTGTTGCTTTTGGTCTCACAGTTCCTGTTTTTTTCTAAGTACATTACCATGAATGCAAGATTCCCATCATAACTTCTAATACTTTTAATTACGTACCTGTGACCTCTAGATGTTCTGCTACTCAGGGAGAGATGTACAGCTGCTAGAAATCGCAAGGAATCTGCTAAAATATAGTGCACCACACAGATTCCCAAGTGCATGAAGAGAAACACCTGTCACCACTGTGTCATGTCATGCAGACTTTCAGCTGCCTCCGGCATTTTTATGCTACTTCATCACTGTAAGACGTGCCATGTCAAACAGTCATGTTATCTCTTTGACTGGGGAGGGGGATAGAAGCCAAACCCCCTGGTTTTTTGGGGTTTTTTAAGCTAAACTATGTGAAGTCAGGGAAATTGTCCTGCTTTCAAATAAAACAGTATGTGTACATATCTGGATAAAATGTGTATGAAAAATACTTAGAAGAAAATACCCTTGCTGTTTATGGTGAATCTAACCAATGACCATAAGTGTTCTAATCCTTAGTGTCCTCAATAATGTCATCAAGCCTCAGCATCATGTCAGATTGGAGGTAGTCTTGATTGGAACTTCTGAGATCTGTACTATAATGTTTTATTAATAAATTTTCCTGTATTGAAGTAAGCCAGATAGACCATGATTCCAAAGCAGCATTGATTATTGGTAGGCCATAGCTACAAAAGCTTTTTTAAATCTGTTCTCAGAAATATCCATTAAAAATATTTTTAAAAAATTCCTGCGTAATAAATTTTAGTTCAATTATCTTTGCCTTCAATAATTTCTTCCCCCCATCTTTGAAGTATAACTTCATATCTTGTTGCAGCTTAAGACTGTTGTGATTTATTGTATCCCACGTAGATATGAAAAGTAGCATATTCCCTTTCTGTTGGAAGCACCTCTTAGATTTTCAATGCTATTTTCAGTTCTTTTCTACTTTTTACTTTTGGTAACAGTTTTTGCAGCTCTTGATGTTAAATTTTTTCCTATTTTTCCCATTCCTTTTTGCTCTGTTATTATATCCTTGGAATGCATGGGATTTTTGAAGTCCTTACCTGCAGGGAAGGTAGCAGTCTAGTAAGAATTTGGTAAGAAGGTGACAGTCTACCTAAGACTTAGAATTTAAGTTAAAACACACTATTTCTACTTCCAAGTCCAAATATTAAAGAGGAGAGTGGTAGTTCTTTGACGCATAACAAATTAAAGTAGTTAAGAAGATAACAAAATGTAGATGGAGGGATAAAAATTAAGAAAACTTCAGGATGTTGACAAAAGCTTCCCTTTGCATATAAGTTCAGCAAATAGATACTTAGTTTCTGAGTTACCCTGATGTACATGTTTTGCTGAGTTAAAGTTGCTTGATGTTTTTACCTAAGTTGTGGAGAAAACCCCTTGTATCAGCAAACCACCATTCCTCTAAGAAACACTTCTAGTGAAAAGTTAATTCTTACAGGTGGATACAGTTCTACATAATATCCTTGGTTCTTGTTGCCCATTCAAAGTCTAAGAGGCATTCTGCTTTACATAGTTCTTCATCCATTTAAAAAAACTTTCGAAGAGCTCACTGTAGATTCCAGTCTACTTGTAGTAGTTGGCTGTAAGCAGTAGCTGCACATCTGTGCTGGCATAACTGAATGGATTAGGTACTTTCTGTACTGACATTTACATTCCTGCCTTTTCCACAAATCCAAACTTTATTCCCCACTTTTGTACAACATGTATCAGTAACATCTAGGTTGCTTTCTAAAACTGCAATTATTGAAGATTCACTGTTTTTAAAACATGGAATATTGACTATAGGAAGCATTGTGCAGGGCTGTACAAGGAGTGTATGTATGTTAATATTAACATTCAGTAAGGCAGCTCATTCTACCAAAATATCTACATTGTATGTCTCACTTCCATGGTAAGGACATTAGATATCTATTTAAATGTTGAGTCCATTTTCTGTATCTTTTAAATCTTTTGTAGCTATTATCTTGATAGAGAATGAATGCTTCATGAACCACAGGTCTTGAGGGAAAGCAGCAAAAAAACCTGTGCTGTTTTTGGGGGGATCTTTGCTTCAATTTTGACTAAGAATCAGGGAATTTCATCTGGCCTTTTCCATTTACTCTACCATTAAAATGTCATAATTTCCTTGTTCCCTAGGCTTATTGCAGACATACTGCATGTTGTAGGTTGTTTCTACATGAGTCTTCCTTAAGTTACGGATCAAACTAGAACAGTTGGGAGATATCAGCATATTGGTTCTTCTGTGTGGTGACATACAAGGCAAAGACACTATTTAAAATTCACATGTATAGGGAGCATATCTTCAAGAAATAGTGCTCCAGGCATTGATTTATATCTAATAAAAAATTTTTCATTAGTGTTTTTTAAAGGTCTCCATGCATATCCTTGAACAATTATAGTACATTGTGTATAGTTCTATAGTTTTCATGGGGGAAACTAGCATGACATTCTGAGGCCACCAGTTTCTTTCCAGTGATGATGTATTTGCAAATTTAAGTTTAAATAATGGGTAAACAGTATGGCTTGAATCTTATCTTTTGAAATAGCATTTCCCATTTTATTAGGTCTGTACTTTTTGCATAGGTTAAGAACTTAATGTCTTTTGTTTTAGGAAGTATGCAAGTCTTTTTTTCTTGAGGTATGAATTTTTTTTTCTATTTGTCTTTCCAAATATGCATTAAAGACAACTCCATGGTATTATTTCTCGAATCTTTGATCTCCAAGGATGAACTGCACTGCTTTCATTTGTGAAGAGTTAATCTAATAACACCTAGTACTTGGCAGAACAAAGACTTTGAGAAAGAAGGTATATGTAACATCAAAAAGGCAGTGGAGTGTTATAAAAATATTCTCTGAAAATAGACCTAATCCAGTAGGAAATTGGACTAAACTTGCAAAAATGTGTGCCTGTTTTTGGTAAGAATAGTTTGATCAAATGTCTTTTCCATCTTCTCGTCTCTGTAACTGTTGTACAGTCTTCTGGTATACAGTTTTTCTAGCTTTATCATTTCCTGTAAGAAGGTAAAGTAAATTAATCTTTCATCAGAGAAACACGAAAATCCTGTGCTAACTAATGTAGCTCTCGCTTGATTGTTACTTTTTCTGAGCTAGTCATACAGTTCTTTGTCCTTACCGGAGCTAATGTAGCATGGACAGCTACCAAAGCTCCATCCATCTTCAAACACTGACTCCTAGTGTTCGTTATTTCCTAACTGCTGGATAGGTGTATTTGTTGATTTGAGAACCTTAACTCCCTGGAGTAAAATTCTTTAGGATAAAGAGCAGTCTTTATTTTGTTACTCTGTTGTCTTTTGGGGTGAATAGAGCAGTTTTCATTTGAGCTGGTGGTGATTATCTTGTAGCATTCTCAGTGTCCTCTATATTAGAACAAAACCACAGAATTTGGAAGGATTCCTCTTTGGTTTTTCAGAATGATGGAAAGAATGGGTTCTGTTGAACAGACAGATCCTGTTTGGTACTTTTGTATCTAGTAGACCAAATATTGTCTCAATAAATTGGTAAAGTACATTCAGTGATCAGGCATTAAATCAAATAATGAATAAGGAGTTCCTCAGTCTTGTAATGCATAGAATGCTAAGGGGTTGGAATGAAACTTGAAGATCATCTAATCCCAGTGCCCCCTGCCATGGACAGGGACAGTTCCTACTAGATCAGGCTGCTCAAGGCCATACCCAGCCTGGCTTTGAACACTTCCATGTTTGGGTAATCCACAGCCTCCCTGGGCAACCTGTTCAGTGTCTCACAGGAAAGAATTTCTTCCTAATACTTAATCTAAACTTCTCCTCTTTCAATTGTACCAACTACTCCTCTCTGGCTTCCAAGTAGGCCCGCTTCAGATACTGGAAGGTTGCTATGAGGTCTCCACACAACCTTCTCCAGGCTGAGCAGCTCCAGCTTTCTTAGCCTGTCTTCATAGGGAATGTGCTCCAATCCTCCTGTCAGCTTTGTGGTCCTGCTCTGAATTTTCTCTAAAAATTCCATGTCGTTCTTATGTTGGAAACCCAGAATTGGATGCAGCAGTGTAGATGGGGTCCCACAACATCAGAGTACAGGGGAAGAATCACCTCCTTTGACCTGCTGGCCATGCTCCTTTTGATGCAGCCCAGGATTCCATCTGGCTTTCTGGACTGTGAATGCACATGGTGGCTCATGTTGAGTTTTTCTTCAACCATCACCCCAAGTCTTTCTCTGCAGGGCTGCTCCAAATCACTTCTCTGCCCAGCTGTGGGTGTATCTGGGATTGCCCTGACCCAGGTGTAGAACCATGCACCTCTCTTTGTTGAGCTCCATGAGGTTTGGACTGCCCGCATCTCCAGCCTGTCAGAGTTCCTCTGGGTGACATCACTTCCCTCCAGCATGTTGACTGCACCACACAACTTGGTGTCATCAGCAAATTCACTGAGGGTGCGCTTGGTCCCGCTCTCCATATCACCAGCAAAGATGTTGAATCAGGCCCACTACCGACCCCTGAAGGGCACCACTGGTCTCCGTGTGGACAATGAGCCATTGACCACAGCCTTTTGCATGTGGCCATCCAGCCAGTTCTTTATCCACTGAATGGTTCATCTGTCAAATCCATGCCTCTCCAGTTTGGACACGAGCATGTCGTGCAGGACTGTCAGACACTGTATAAGTCCAGGTTGCTCTGATCCTATCCACCAATGCTGTAGCCTGTCATAGATTGCTTGTCTCAGGGCTTGTGATAATACACTGGTTTATAACAGAATGAACTCAAGGATGGGTACAAGAAGAGATTGAATGTTCAGATTGTGTCTGTTGTAATTCTGAACTTCATTTTTTCTTTAATCATTGAAGGGTTGCTCTTATGAAGGGAATTGCGGAGATAAAAAGTAGTTTCTGTTTATGAATCTTTAATAGTGAAGATGATTAAACTTAGTAATCCCCATTCCACAGACTTGGAACTTGCATGATGTTTTAGTTGAAACTTGTGTGGCTGCTTTTGGATACTCAGCCAGACTTGGTCACCATGTCAGTGTGATGGCAGGAACTCAAGAGTTCAGCTCAGATTTGCCAACATATTGAGGGGAAAGTATGGCCTTGACTCCTCTCCTTTCACACACGTGGACACAGTGGCAGCAGTACTTTGACACTGGTACAAGGACGCAGGTGGTTATTAGACACAGTATGGTAGATGTTGCCTTGTTCTTTGACTGGAAATACAGATCAGATGGAAGACATCTCTTTGGGATGCCAGTTTCATGGTGCTGAGTAGACAAGTTTAAAATGGCAATTAAGTAACCTTTCTACTCAGGAAGAAGATTATCAGTTCTCATCAGAATTAACAAGGTTTGAAGTAAAGGTGGGAGAAATTGCATTCATCTGATAAAGACAGCTAATACAAAAATGTAATGCAGTTGAACTATAGAAATATTGTAATGTCTTATTTCACTTGATGAGAGAACAGGTTCAAGTCACCTATGCTGCAGGAAATGTATATATTTCCAGATTAGACACAGTTATTTCTGGCTGTCTTCCTATTTTTAATCTGCCCATATGCCAGTCTGATAATTAAAAGAATAGGTAAATTAGATTTCCTGGCAGTGGATGAAAGTTTACTGTAATGAACATCCTGCCACATTCATGAAATGCTTGTTTAATAGCCAACTGCTGAATGCTGTTTTTGACTAAACAGACCAAAATATGAATGTTGGGATGACAACATTGAATTGAGACATGATTGAAAATCTGAATAGAGAGAAATGTAGCCTAGAACTGTAGCAAGTTCATTTCTTATATTAGGATGCAAAAGAGAAATTAGATACTAATGACCAGATCAGAAAGAGCCTGTTGAATGCAAAATGTTGAAAGATTAAAGGCAAGCCTAAAGAGTGGTAATTTCTATTACTGTATGTGTCAAAGCATGAGGCTTAATGGAGTTATTTACTGGAGTTTTAAATAACTTATTTGTTCTGAAATAGTCTATGGATGTAACCAGAGGCTTTCCATTCATTTTCTAGGTTTTTCTAGGTATTTTTTCGAAAACTAGCTGGGTTTTGAATTCTAAGCAAAATAGTGCCTAAAAAATAATGGGCTGAATAGTGCCAAGGTAATTTCTCTTTTGTTTTGCCTCTTTCAGTTTAATAATTAGCAAACTGAGCTCATTCAGTATATTTAGCATGCCCAGATGAAAAACATGCAAATTGCCTTTTAACTTACATTTGGGGAGAGAAACATCTCTGTATCAATTAAGAAAAGGTTCTCTGTTTGGTAATTAACTTTCGGTTGTTTCCCCTTCCTGTGTTTTTCTTTTTTTTAAATTTTCTGGATGATGGTAGATGACATAATTACTATGAGAGTTGTAGCAGAGCCCCACAAGCTATTCTTCTATTTCTGCTTCTGTATCTGCTGAGGTGCTTTTTTTCAAACCTTCCTCCAGTGTCGACTTTGCCTTAAAAATATAAATGTATTTTCCAACAGCGTAGTTACATCTCTTGGTTTTGTACCTGTAAATTGGGGGCAGTGGTACTTCCCTCCTACTCAAAGTTATATGCATTAGAGAACAAACCTGAGATTTTTTTCTTGTTGTTACTTTATCTACCTAGTGAAATAGAAATAATTGCATTTGAGGTGTGGTTAACTTTTTATGTGCCAAACAGGGTGCTAATGTTCTTAGAAATTGAATTGTAACAATAGTTTAAAAAATCCTCAAAAAGCTGATAAAGAAACTCACCCGTAAGTCACCCCTACATGGATTCTTCTTACAATTCATCTTAACTCTTACAAAGATATAAACTGTGAGAGTTACAGCAAGTAGTTGTAAAAGGTCATGAAGGTCATTAACACCCTAGGTGGTGTAAATACGTGTAGGGAGAGGACGGGGGAGTTCAAATACTCAATGCACTCTTGCAGTTTCAAATCATTGAAATCTGTTTAGCAATTCCATATTAATGGTAACTAGAGCTGCAATAAGTTTTATTTAAAAAAAAAAAAAATCCACAAAGGAGACCTAAGTAGATGTGGTTATTTGAGGAGAATCTTTTTAGGCAAGAGTTAATAAGTAGCTAATGATAATTCTTACTAACTTCTATCTTTGTTCAGTTTTCATATTTTCTAATTTTTGTGAAATGATGTTCAACTTATTTAGCATAATAAACTACATAATATGTAGTTATGTTGTAAGCTACTGAATATATGTATGAATGTGTAGTGGTTGAACAGACTGAGTAAATGAATCATTCATTGCAGAGTAGTTGGTTATGTTTACTGGATTTCAGAAGTATTCTAACAAGTCAAAATTAGTCAGCAAGTAGTATCAGTTCTTTAACAATTACCTTTTCTCTCTGTGTGTTCTGAACTTAACTGTTGTCTCTGAAAAGTCTCCAGAGAGGATAGCTTTCCTTAAGTATGAACAAAGGCATGAGTTACTGCATGTCTTGATTTTTTGCTGTTTCTGTGCAGCTCCTGTTCCTTTTCTGGTGGAGCTTGAGCATAAAACCTAGATGTGTATGCTTTATTTTTCTATTTTGCCACAAAAACAAAGGTGCAGTTATAGATCAGTTTATTCTTTGTATTCTAGTTTGATAGGCAACATTTTAGATTTACTTTGTTGTTCTGAGAATTCGGACAGAATTAAAAAAAATTAAGAAGATGGTGAGATGAGAATGTTTATTAACAAAAAGCTTGTAGGTGGTTAGAGTTTTGCAATACTTTCCCGGATTACCTTTAAAACTGTTCAGGAAACTAGTACTTGAAGGTGTTTGAACTCACGTTTTTTCTGTTTAGATAACACCAAAAAACATCAGGTCTTATTAAGTGATGGTTATCTATACCACAGAGTGCATGCCTGTGTATCTGGGTACTGAAGGTACCAGTAATAAAAATCAGTGTTACCTCATAGGTGGTACTTCAGATACATGGGTGAGCAGAACTGAGTGTGCTTTTTTTTTCCAGTGGAAGGAGAAACACTGTAATACTGACAAGAGTATGAAAACATCTCTGCTCATACAGTAACAAAACTTACTATTAATGTTCTGAAATTCTCTCTGCAGTAGATGAATGAGGCAGCGGTTGAAAGAATAGTTTTATAAGATGAATGTGAACCAAAAGAGTGTTTTCCTATATGTTAATCCTCTGGGTCAGACACGGGGTTTGCTTTGTAAGTGATCTGATCATCCCTGTTACCACACTTCTTTTTACATTGTGGAGCAGCTTGGTAGCATGGAAATTTTAATGTCTTTTGGATGAAACTAAACCAGAAGCTGTGCTCCAGAAGCAGTTGCAGACAGTCTACTTCGGCTGGTAATGGGTATCCAGTTAATGGAACCAGCTGAATGCCAGTCTGAAATATGAATGGGTTCATTGGAGGCTTGGGTTTTCAGAACCCCCTTTTCTGCTGTATGATCTGCTCCTTGTGCATTGCATTGGAGTGCTATAGTCATTGTGAGCTTTTTGTGGAGCAGAACCTAATTGGCAAACTCAAATTCTGGTTTTGAGTTTAATCTCTGAATGAGTCTGTCTTGACTCATTGATTCACTACTCGCTAATCTTGACATGACTTTCCCTTGCTTTCAGCTGTAGAGTAGAGAAGCCAGTGATGTTATGATGGCTTTGAAAAGTGTGAAAGCAGCTGGAGTTTTCTGTTTGAAGGGAAAGGAAAAAAACAGCAAAGTTTGAAGCTGCAGCTTGTCAGTGGAGGAGTAGTAATGGGAAAAAAAATTGGATAGCTCTGCACCATGCCTGCAGAAATTGAGAATGAAAACAATTGCTTAAATACAATCTTGTAGTAAGTGATGGAATTAAGAGTCTGGCTTCAGTCCTCTCTTCTGGGCACAAGTCAATATTTCCATTAGAATTAATGCATCATCATCTGATTCTTCAGCCAAAGGCATCTTGGCTTTCTAGAGCTATATTTTGCTTAACAACTTTATTGTGAAACAATTCAGAAGACACATTCAAGTAAAAATAGCATCTCAACAACTTAAAATCTTGATAGGTTTTAAAAATGAAAATTGAGTACAAATTGAGATTGATGTTCTTTGATCATAACCATAATATAAATAGTACTTGTCCTGTAGGAAATACAGTTGCATTTGATTATGTCGTCCATAGTTTTGTAAATGCAGTCTAATACTGTGTACCTGCTGGAGTTTTGCTGTTTGATTCTGGATTGTGTTGTATTATAATAATAAACATGTAAGAGCTAATATTCTTGCAACACTTGTGTAGCTACAAAATCAAGGTAAGAGTGCTAAGCCTTAGTAAACAAATATTGAATCAGTTAAGTAGTGCCAGTTTTAATTTGCGTAATTAAACTGCTTCGGAAATTATTTAGAAGTACAGTGCTGTGTTTTGGTATAAAATGACCTCTCTGTATACAGTTCTAAATAAATAAAACCTAATTTTGTTGATTTTATTATGGCAAATCAATGATAGCAGTATTTCATATGGGTGCTGTTCTGTCTGATGCTTGTGGACAGGTTTGAAATACCTATGTTTTTCTATGTAAGTTTTGTTCTAACCTAAAAATCTATAAAATTGCCTGTAGGGTCTCCCAACTGAAAAAACAAAGTGGAAACAGGTCATTTATGTTTGAGTCTTTCTGTTGGAGACGAGGGTGAAAGGAAAATAAAGATGGGTTATGATCATGGTGGTGTGGAGAATGTCTTGATCAGAAGGTTGTCATACCACAGCAAAAGGAATAGATACTCATATTTTTTTGTTCCCTCCTTTTCCCCTGTACTTTTTTAAATGGGCAAGAGATGGGATTTATACTATATAAACATTTAGTTTACTCCTAAATGCTTTAAAAATCATCCGTTATAGTATTTGTTTCTAATGACTTAAATGATAATGTCTCATGGGCAATCTGAGGTAGACTTGGTTTAAATTAGACATAGTAGAAGTTAGGGTTTTTTGACATGCAGAACTAGTTCAAGAACTACTCAAGTTTTTACTTGAATATTCTATTCATTTGACATTTTTGTTGGGTAGTTTGTCATTGTATGAAGTGAACATAAATACTGGTTGCATCCCGGCAATTCCTTAGCTGCCTCCACTTTCCTCACATTAAGATGGGAACCTTTCATGGGAACCTTAACCTCACCATTTTTTAAAAAAAAAGTCACAGCAGTTTGGCTTTTTATGTGATGAAGGGCTTGTTCTCCATCTTCTGGTAAAACACTGAACAACAAGGAGGAGAGAAACCAAGGAGAGAAATCACAAAAGTAAAAGATGAAACCTATCTCTAGAAGCTGTAGATCATCAAGGCTGAGAATAATTGAAGTTTAACACCTGTAAAGATCGTTTTTGGTGTCTCTTTAGGATGTAACTTTGCTGTGGGACTTCACAAAGACACCATCTGGTACAAATGCATTGGTATGAAAGCTTCTTGACTCCAGATATGTCTAAATTTGGATTTTGAATATATTTTTAGTATCTCAAATACTTAATTAAAAAGAACACATGTTATAGAGCTATTCTGAAGCAGTCTGTTCATTTTCCTTACAGGAGAGAGGCGTCACAGGCAATGTTGCTGTGTTCACTTAAGTTTTGATGATCTGGAAATGCTTCTTGAACCAACTCCTTTTTAAATGCTGTGAGGAAATGACTGCCCAGTGCATGGTCTTGTGCTCATTGGTCATGCCTGCTATCATCCTAGTTGTCTTCTAATTGAGTTCTTTTACACTGGGTTCTTGGGGCAGCTATGATTTTACTGTTGCAAACCAGTACTAATGCTCCACATGGAAGGGAGAGATCTGTTCACTTACTTACAGGTTTATTTCTATTTTACCAGTTCAGTTCTGGGACTTTTCCTTTGATTCAGTAGTGATATTGGCACAGGGCTGGAATTGCACAAAAAATTCAAGGTTGGAAGCCCAGCTTAGTTCGTAAACTATCATAAATTGACCTTAAAAGTGGACTGTTATCAGCTTTCCAGGAATTTGAGCAATGCTGTCTTCATCACATGCTCAGTTTTTACTGGTTGAAGTAGTCAGTGAGATTATGCTTCAGGCTCAGAGTTTTACTCTGAAAAACACAGCTTTCAAAAATTAACTTCTTTTGAATGAGATGGATGTTTGGCCCCAGCCCAAAAATCAGCATAATATTGTTTCCCAGAAAAAAACCCAAGTAAACCAACCCTTTTTATTCCGCTATTAAGTCAGAAGATAGCATCAACATCATGACTGTACCTAGCTACTTGATCAAGAATCCACCTAAAGTCATCACATTCCTTGTGTTTGATCTCAGGATTCAGGGCCGTTGTCAGGAACTAAGCTGTCTTGCAATTTCTAGCACTTGCTATCTTTGCAGTACCCATGCACTATTGCCACTCAAGGGCTTGTCACCTCTGCATGCAATTTGAGAAATTTCTTCCTGGCTATCCTGAAAAGACTAGAGAGCATTTCATCCCAGTGTTTTTATTCCTGCACAGTCTTAGGGGCCACTCAGCATTTTTTGATCCCTTTTATAAATGTGTTTTATTTCTCACTGTATTGTTCTGTTCTTGATCTGAGGAATTTATGCCTGCATAATATATTTATTTATAACAGCTTTATTTTTACATTGCAGTTAGACAGAATATAATTCACTGATTTTTAAAAAAACTTTTTGTACATATGTATCTCACATAGGTATTTCAGCAGTAAATTTACCAATATTAAAAAGCATCAGCGTATTCATTTTTAAAGAAACACGTTCATCTTGGGTGTCATCTCAAAGCAGCTGCATAAATCTGTATATTTATAAAATGTTTTTAAAAGTTTCTGTATCTGGCAGCATAGCTGCCAAAATTGTAGTGAGACTGCAAAATACTTGGTTTCCCTAGGATCAGGATGTGTGCACACCCTTGATGTGATACCGTCTGGGAAATGTGCTTGTGCACGGGTGCCTTGTGTGCTTCTGCAATGGAATGCTGCACATCTGAGATTCTTCAATATTTTCCCTAAGATACTGCTCCCAGATGCAAGAGTTGTCAGTGAGCTTATCTGCTGGCAAGGTGTAACTGGTGGAGACTTCTCAAGTTCAAGCAAAAAGTTGTGTCTGTGTGTGTGTTCCAGTACTGATGAACAGTCCTTGTGGAACCATGGATATGGCAGGAACTTTACTGAATATTTCATGGTGCTCTTAACTCCCCTGGGAAAGGAAAGTTTAACCAGCAGTTTCAAATCTTGTTGTATTTTCTTTGGAGTAATAGTTCAATGTAAGCAGTTACTTGTAGCTTGTGACTACCATACCTAAAAGGTCAACAATGTGAAGTACATGCATGGGAAATACATTTTCAGGGAGAAGCAGATAGGTTGCAGTTTTGGAAGTGAAAGCTGAATCAAGATTACAGACCTTTGGAGTTAGTATTGTTGGGGGGGGTGTCTTTAATCTTACTGATGGGGTTATTTTGGTAACTGAATAGTAGACAGCTCCTTTGTCGGAGAAGAAATATAACAGATAGAAATGATCTGGGCCTACTAGTCAGACTTTTAAATCCAGGTCTTTATTTCGTGATTAACTGCAAGGTGTGGAGATCAGTGCTAAAGGCAGCAAAAATGAAGTACAGAATCATGAAGGGGAAAGCATTTTTTAACTAGAGATACAGTAAATCTCACTTGTCTAAGCTTCAGTAAAATTACTTATAAAGTGTCAAAAGCAGAAAGATGGCAGTTCAGGAGTAATTGGGTAGGATACTGGATATTGGGGTACATTTCCATTTTAACTTCAGTTTAGATTTTGGTAAGAGTCTTACAGCTTACCTTCAGGGCTATGCTTCAGTTTTGTAACACAAAGAGAAGATTGTGCTGGTAATACAAAAACCAGGAGGCATCATCTGTTCTGTTGTCTTCACAGGTTAGCATGGCTGCATTGTCAGTGTTGTTCACATTCAGCAGCAGTAAGCATAGGAAAATTTTCAGTAGACATGATCAGTATTTTCATACCCTTAGCTGCAGTGTCTGGCATTGCCTACTTCTCATGGCTCATTGCTGCATGTTTTAGTAACTTGGATATTGACAAGCAGGAGTGAGATTATTATTGCACATTACATTCTTAA
Source organism: Acanthiza pusilla (assembly GCA_036630365.1). Lineage (NCBI taxonomy): Eukaryota > Metazoa > Chordata > Aves > Passeriformes > Acanthizidae > Acanthiza > Acanthiza pusilla. The sequence goes on from JAXCHO010000036.1 coordinate 27,365,399, forward strand.
AATACAGCTGTGTATATTTGAAAGGTAGTTTGGACTTTTCTCCTGTGTGGATGTGCTTGAGGGAGGTCACTGAAAAAAAGGTTTTGCTCCTTGCCGGAGTGGTTTGAGAGGTGCAGCTTACCTGTGTGACCTCGTCTGTCACTTTCCCAGTCTCTTAGTCCTTTGGGTGTAGCAGGGAATGAAAACAACAGTCCCAGACATGTCCTTACATCAATTTAAGTAAGCTTACCCTTATTCAGGTACATTCAGGGTAAGAATCTGTTCTTCAGAGCTGAAGAAACATGTAGCTGTGGACCATACATGTGTAACTCCTGTTAACAGTGAATAATGCTGCCTTTTAATGTAAAACAATATTTTAGCACTGCTTTGGTATTGTAGGGCTAGTTTTAGCAAAGAAGATTGTTCGCTAAAGCATCCTTTGGTGGGTGGGTTGCTACAGCAACATTCTTTTAAGGGTTCTGATAAAGATTGAAAATTATCTGAATGTTACCTGTGGCTATACATTTTCCACAGTTTAAATCACAGATATAAATCACAGATATAATACATATTTATTTTTATTGTGCAGATCAAGATTATTCCACTTTTGGAGGTTTCTTGACTGTGTAAGCTGCTGGTAAAATAAAATGGCCATTTCAGTCTCACAGAGGAACAAAACTTTGGCTGCTGTGCACTGAATACTGTACTTGGCTTGATTAACAAGCATGTCCTGACTAGGGAGATAAATAACTTAATGAGGCCCAGGGCTGGGGGTAAAATTCTTTCTTTTTATGGTTGGAAGCAGAGCACAACAGTGATTCATTAAGCAAAGCAGAATGAATTTGATTTTCTTTGTATAATGGCAGTGCTGTATAGTCTAGAGACATTCAGACAAGGAAATCTGTCATACTAACGAATATTTTTGAAGGGTGTGGTGGGTGTGAGTGCTTAATATAGTTTATGTAATGGCTTGGAAGTGGCGGATCTATATATATGAGATTAAAATAGCACTATTTAATGCTGAAATTAGTGCCAGTATGTTATAGTGCAAACTTCTCTTCTTGCTTTATACAGTGTGTTTGCTGCTTTTAAAAGATGGTAGTAACAGGTCACCAACACACCAAATACTTTTTGTTGCATGGTGTGTTCTGAGAATTTACCAATCTGTTGATTATATTTATTTTGACTGTTACTAAACTTTATATCTTAAAAATGAGATTTTATTTGCTTCAGTTTATTCGTTATAATCTGAATGTGGATTGTAGTGGTCTTCATTGGACTGTCATAGTTTCTGCAAGTGCTTTTATAGTTCTTCTCTCATCCAATTTTCTGATATTAACAATCACATGGTATTTCTTTATCTGGGAGAATTCCAGCTATGTTCTGTCATAATGGGTTAGAAGTCTTCACTATTCCCCATGTGCAGATTAGATGGTGATCCTGCATAGCTGGAGGTTCTTTAGCATGCAGGCTACCATGAAACATGAGATCTCCTGATCTGGTTGTTGCGGGTCTCCATGGTCACTTGTCCTGTTATGAATCAGTGTCTCTCTACTGAGGCTGTTGGTTTCTTCTTTATGCTCTCAGTATTGCCACTGTTGCAGTGGCAGGTGAGAATATTCTTGATACTCTTCAGTCACACTTCTCAAATGACCAATTGGTTAGTTACATCTCCCTGCCCCCTGTTTTCTTACCCCTTTCTTCTTCCCTCTTCTCCTTAACACTTTGAGACACTTCCAGGATATGTTGTCCTGGCTTGGTAGCTAAGTTTAAAATGTCTTTCACTTGCCAGAGGTTGCATTAATCTTCTTGTTTGCTGTGGTCTTTTGAGGAGATGAGTAAAGGTAAGTGGGCCACATTCAAAATGAGATTTACATCAAGTGACCTGGTGTTTCAAGTATTAAACTGTTGAGGTTTGACCCTGGCTAAATGCCAGGCACCTGGGACATCTGCTCCCTATGCTCTTTCCTGCTGCAGCTGTGCAGAAGAGAGGGAAAAAACTAACACAAACACACTGGACTCATGAGTTGAGATAAAGACTGGTGGGAGGATGCCCAGACACAGGGCAGAAACAGGTAGAAATCTTAATGTTGCAAAGTGATTTATTAACCTAACAGAGTCGGAGGATAAATCAGAGGTAAAAATAAGCTCTTAAGACACTGTTTCTTCGCTAACTCCCCTTCCCTCTTAAGGTGCCGTTTCTTGGCTCACCCCCCTCCCTCCTTCCAACCAGTGGGGCAGGGGCAGGATATGGGTTTTTTTCTCCTAGTCCATCACCACAATTCTTCTGCTACAAACAACTGTTTCTCTACTCACCCCCCTCCCTATTAAGACACCATTTTTCAGCTCACCCCTACTTCTTCCAACCAACAGCTTGGGGGGGGGGGCAGGGTATGGGGGTTTCCTTTGGTCAGGGTTAGTCCACCAGGGAGAAGTGTCTTCTACTTAGCCATGAGGTCCCTCCCGTGAGAGACAGTCCTCTGCGAACTTTTTTGGCGTGGATCCAATCACACGAGCAGCACCCGCCCGAATTTGCTGCAGCACGAGTTTTTTGTCCATAGGGTGCAGACTTCCAAGCTGAGGCTGAACTGAGGCCAGGCTGTTTCCATCCCGGGAGCAAGGCCTTTCTCTCTCCTGCAAGGCCTTTGCAACTCTCAGTCTTTAGTGTGACTCCCACTGGATCACAGCTTCCTGCAGGCATCACCTGCTCCTCTGGCGTGGGCACCTCCCCATGGGCTGTGGGTGGATCTCTGCATCCCCCTGGACTCCATGGGCTGCAGGGGGACCACCTGCTCCCCCACGGTCTTCACCACAGGCAGAGGGTTTTCAGCTCCAGCACCTGGAGCACCTCCTCCCCACCTTCTCCATTGCCCTTTGTGCCTCCATGTTGTTTTCCCTTGCATATTTTTACCTCCTCCTCCTCCTCTGACTAAAAAGAAGTGTGTGCTCATATTGCTTTGATTTCTTCTTAAATATATTTTCACAGAGGCGTAACTAACATCTCCAGTTGGCCCAGGCTTGGCCAGCAGCATGTCCATCACCTTCAGAGCCATCAGAGATTGGCTCTGCTGGACATGGTGAAAAACTTCCAGAAGCTTTACACAGGACACACTGGAGCCATCTTTGTACCCCAGCCTACTCACTAGCAAAAACTGGGCCAAGCAAAACCGCCACATAAACAGGATTCATGATGTCACAGATCAACTTCCTAAATATCAACTTACCTAACAGAAGCTATTTGGCCAGATTTGGCAATTTGGCTCACTGGCCAATTGTACCAAGTTTGGACAACCTGGATAAAAGCTGGGTAAAACTGAATGGTAGTGTATGCTCTTACTGCCTTGGTCTGTTATGTTACCTAACACTTGGGGGGTTGGTTATTGTTGTGGTTTGGTTTGGGGTATTTTTTAAATATATATTTAGTCTAAAAAGAGAAATATGTATTTTCAAATTAATCAGAAAGGAGAGTAATTAATGATGACAGCGTTAGTTTTAACTATTTATCTCCACTTACAAAGCCTACTGTCTGTGCTAGGTAACATTCCAAACTAAAGCAAAGAATTTTCCCAGCATATCTATGAATCAATATGACCAGTAAACTGTGTTGAATTTCATATTAACATGTTTGTCCTTCTTTTATTCAGTCTCACGAGCAACTTCTTTTCACATTTTCCCTTTACAGGGAGAATTGCCTTTTAAGCAAGTGTGAAATTTGTTAATCTGTAATACTCATTTAACAAAAAGCAGTTGTGTGGTGTTTTCTCCAATACAAAAATGCAGGTCATTCCAAAGCCTTTAAAAGAAGAAAAAGTTTATTCCATAAGGAAAAAGCATTATATGACCATGCATTTTATTTTAAATTTCCTGCAGTACTATACTGTGAAAGGTGCAATATTGATTGCTCTAGTGAATTCTTAACAAGAAACACCATCCATTGAAGGAGAGAGGATTTCTTCTGCAGGTCTGTGGCATTCATGTAAACTGAAGCTTGTGCTATTCACTCTTTTAATGTGAATACTTTTATCAGCTGGACAAGGGGAAGAAGTTATTGTCTGTTCCATCCAAAGCATTGCTTCAAGACCCAAGAAGTGAAGAATGTAAAGTGTACTTTCCTGGGCTGTTTTTTGTTTCAGCTTTGCTGTTTTGTAGTAGCATCCTTAAACATATCACATGTGACAGGTCAGTAATGGAAATCATAGTTCTTCTGGTTATGCGAGTATTAGGACAAAGGGAGGCTTTTCAGTGGAGTTTCTTTCAAGATTCTTTGAAGGCAACTGCTTTGTTCTGGTCTGATTATTCTAGTGCATTGAGCAAAATTGCCAAGTGGTACTGAAATAATGTTTGCCAATATTGTTAGCTTGTTTATCCAGTCTTCCTCTGTTGCTTCTTTCATGTTTCAGCTCTGTTTTGCTCTTCCTTGATTTCTCTGCCATGATCTGTGGTGCTTTTTTGCTGCTCTTAGGAGAGCATCAAATTGAGTGTTATAGTAAAACCGACGATATTCCAGTCAGGTTCAAGGTTCCAGGAGGAAGCACTACATGCTCAGAAGCATCTTCTGCTGCAGGAGAGAGATAGAGTGTGTAACTTCTTTTAAGGTGATCATGTAGTAAGATCTCCTTTAAAATCAAACTAGGCTTTAATGCAGCAGTTTGCCTAAACCTGCGTATTTCCTAGCTGTTACGTATTTGAATGAGATACCTTTGGGTCTGTGTTTTGGGTGAGCAATACATAACCTGGTGACGATATTGTAACTGCAAATGAGACCACATGAAACAGATTTCTGATTCAGTTTAGTATATTTGACATTTTTTATTGAGAGGGTTTGTTTGGACATTGCCAAATATAAGAATTTTAAGTATGTTCTTTATACTACCACTGGTTAACTCAATACAGACTGCTAACTTAGGGCAATGCTGAATTTAACTTAAGCTAAGCTTAACAGAATTGAAGACAGGAATAAACCTAGTTTTGTTTGGTCTTCTTGTTTTTTTTAATATGAGTGGCATACCTTTCCAGAATAGTTAACATTTGATTTCTTACTTTCTAATACATGAACTTGTGCCAAGTCCCGTTTTTTCATTTGAGTTGCATTGTGTCCCAGACATAGCAAGTCTTCTAGATAGTTGTACTTTCATGTTAAAAATTAAACAAAATTTTGACATTTGATGTTAAATTGAGTTGAGAACCACTTTGTTCTGTGTCTTATTCGGGTATGTGGGTGACTCTGTAGCAGAAGAGCTTTGTTGCACAGAGGGTTCTGATTTTCCTTACTGGAACAAACCTTGTGAGAATTGAGCCAATGTTGTCAAAATTGGTTTAATTACAGCTGACCTTAATAAAAAGGGGGATTGTGACTTTCGCTAAGTGTCCTTGACAGTATGAGCTCTGTCATGATTTCACACTGACAAACCTGATTTCCTTCTGTGAAGAAGTAGGTGGTTCTGCAGATGAGGGGATAGCAGCCGGTGTTTTTCTGTCAGACATCAGCAGGTCCTAGTATTTAATCTCATTTCATATTCTTATAAACAAATCTGTGAAATAGTCCACTGGCTGAAGTGTGGGTCCCAAAGACTTACTAGTATAAAGTCCAGATGGCAGCTAGCTACTTGTGCCATCCTATCAAAGCTATCAAATACTGGACCAAGTATTCTCTTAACTGCTTCATTAGTAACTGAATGAAAGGACAGAGCACATCTTCAGCAGTTTTGTGGATGATAGTGATTTGGTGGGAGCAAGCAAGGTAAGGGAGGTCAGAGAGACTGTTGGGAGGGAGCTCAGCATCCAGGGGGAAAGCACTGACATGTAGTTCAGCTAAGGTGAGCCCAAGGCTGGAGGGGTGGGAGGGTGTAGCCCCATGGGCCTGTAGAGACTTGGGACTGGTTCTGGGGCACCAACCCAGCTGTGCTTCTGAGCAGCCTCCAGTGTGCCCTGGCTGAGCACCTGCTACACACTCAGCTGTGCTAGCACCAGTTTGAGGGGGATTAATCCCGAGAACCTGTGGGACTGCTTCTAGGTACTGGTGGAGGAAGATCATAATAAATGGGATTCTAAACACTCAGAAACAGGTTGCCCAAAAAGGCTGTAGAGTCTGTTCTTCAGGATGCTCCTAGCTCCATCAACATATTCCTGCAAACAGTATATTGTAATGGCCCACCTTTCAGCAGGGTGTCAGACAACGAAGATTGCTCTCTCTTACTCTCAGCTTTTTGCGTGTTATACCCCTCAAGAAGCAAACAGCAAAATTGATCATCTTGATATGACAGACTCAGTGCAGCCTGCCGTAGTGTACGAATTAGTTTGCAATCTGTCAAGCTACCCTAGGCTTGATAGCAGAGGTCCAAGGGGGATGTGGTTTAGATGTTGAACAGAGAACCTTTCTATCTACTCTGCCTAAATGTGTGTCTGAGTCCCCTGGCCTTGACTGAAATGAAGTCTTTTGTACTTTTGTTGGTGGTGTTTCTTTTGTCACTTTCATGAGTTTTATTTTGAAATCACTGTTTGTAGGTATTCATGTGGCAGCTAGGAAAACCATTTTTTTACTAATGAGTTTTTGGTGTATCAGCGATTTCTTTAAAATGCATAGAACGTATTCCTTTCAGAGCCATGTAAAAAGCACTGTCCTGAAGATACTTATATCTTCAAGGTGCCAAGGCAGGGGAAATGTATAACTGTTCCTCAAAGCAGATAAGTTAAAATAAAGAGTAATACTTTCAAATTTACTTTCTTTAGAAGCTGAACTGTAGAGGCAAATGTCTAAAAGTGAGTTTTCAGTCCCTTAGCTAGGATATGCTCTTCAGGCTTCTGTATTTGGAAAATATGAATGTAAAATGAATCATATGATGTTACTACAGGGAGGAAGTGTCAGTCATAACATTTTTATATGATCAGAGAATGATTGTGTGTGGAGTCTGTGACAGTTGTTAATGAAACAGTAAATTTTAAGGAAAAAAACATGCTTTGAGAATATGTATAAGGAGATCTACCAGTGAGAAATATAAACTTTTAAACTTATATTTGCTGCTGATTTTTGGGTTGTTTTTTTCCTTTTCCTAAATAGACTTTGTTGGAATATGCAGAAAAGTGGAAAACATCAGAAGATCCTCTGCCTCTGTTGGAGGTGTACACGGTGGCTATCCGAAGTTATGTTAAAGCACGACCTTACCTTACCTCTGAGTGTGAAAACGTAGCCTTTGTGCTTGAACGTTTAGCGCTGTGAGTATGTTTTTTTGGTTACTAAAACCAGTCTATATGGTACTAACTTTTCATTGCCTTAACATTTTCCCAATCCAGTTCAAAGCACCTACCTTCCTCCCAGTGGATGCTATATGTAAGGGAGAATATCTGATTGTTGGAATTGAGGCAAAAAGGATTCCTGACCTAGGACAAGCCAACATTCCTGGCATGAAACACTTTGCTACTATTGATCTGCATGCAGTCTGAAAGAGCATCAATTTGCACAGGCTTTTACAGGGTTGGGTTCAATGATAAATATTTTTTATGGTGTCTTTTAGAGAATTTGCTTTTACATTTTCTGCAAGTGTGTTCATGACCTCTTTTTCTTTATGTGTTCAAGGAAGCAAACTGTTTTGCAGCTGGTGTTTCAAAAAGATAACTCTTTTGATATTAGAATAAAGAATTGTTGATTGTACAATTTAAAAGTCAAAACTTGCCTCAAATAATACTCCTTTTTGACTTCCAGAAGCTGTATTGAACTTCTACTGTGTCTGCCTCTGGACTTACCTGAAAATAAATGGGAAGAATTTCAGGCTTTTGTTCAGGTGAGTCTGATTGATGAAATGAAGACTTAATAGCTTTTCAGAATGGTTTGGAAATTTAGGGATATTGAGTATGTAGCATGTCTGTAAGGAGCAAGGCCTTCACCTGGAAATCCTATGTACTCTGCAGTAATTGTTGAAGGTCATATTATTTGTCTGCATGCAGCAGCTGTGGAGAAAAAAAAGTTTACAGATTATTGAAAGAAATGTTTTAAAATATAGTTGACTATTAACACTCTTAGAAATGAAATATTATCATATAAGTTTTTCTTTATATGGTCATATGTTTAAAACTTATGAATGAAAGGCCAGTTGATACTGCAGTACTGTTAGATTTGACACAGAACACTGGGTGGTTAGGGTTAGAGCTTTGCTTTAAAGGAGGGTGTTGGAACAAATTCTGCTCCTCAGTATTTATCAGAAATATGTAGTGGGAGGTCCTGTCTGCAGTTTAAAAGAAGAGAAAGGAGAGAGGAGGAGAAGAGAATAATAATGAAAAAGACCAGATACAGCTACCTCAGGATTCTCAGCCTAAATAACATAGGAAGATGAAAGGCTGATTATTTTAGAGCAAATTTTGACTAGTAATTGCCTTATATAAATCAATTTTGAAGAGATGTTTAATGCTGAGGGGCTCCGCAGCCTTGAGAGCTGGTGGAAAAGTAAAAGAAAAATATGAGCCATTTCTTGGTTGTAATTTTTAAGGACCAGTGTAAGTTGTGTGTTGCAATTAAGCCACAGATTTTTGCAGGTATTTAGTTTGCTCCCAAGTGTACAACTGCTCACAGAATTTATTCTAGTATATAAATGCAGTGGAAGATATTTTAATTTATATTAAGACTCTAGCCTGTTTCATTGTGTTTGCACAGAACCATGCGGTGAGGTCTTAACAGCTAAAATCTTTCGACATTGTAAAAATATTTTTTTCAGTGTCTCCAGTACATAGAAATTGAGCTGCTGAAGAGTTTGAGAAGACAAAGTTTAGGCACCTGGTGCTAGACCAACATGTGGACCAGAGAAATTATTCATCCATTTTTAAAAGAGAGGCCTCTTTCAAAATTTAGTTTCAGAAATTTCAGAAGTAGCCCTGTTAATAAATCTTGAGGTAAATAAATAAAATAAAATAAAATAAATAAAATAAATCTGAGTGCCTCAAATCTTGAATTTGAGGCACTCAGTTGTTTTGGTTTCTCAGCTTAAATCTTAGGCAACAATGGCAGAAGTAAAACCTCTGTAGGGTGAATGTAAAGATTGTTTTGTTATACATTTAACTCTCTGTGTTGGTAAGGTGTTACTTTGTCAACGTAAGTTATAAAGGAGTATGAAAGACACATTTTTTATGTCTTTTTCAAACAATACTTTGTTTTGTAAAATATATTTCAGGTGGCTCATAAAAACTTGATGGAAAATGGCAGCCGGGAACTGCACATTTTAATGACACTTACACAAGAGAAGGGAGTGTGGAAGAATCCAGTATTGTGTGGTATTCTTTCCCAGGAGCAGTTGGACCCAGATAAAGGTAAAAATTTAAAATTATGGTTGGGATAAAACGTACTTCATTTTTATGATACATTGAAATATTTTTATGATACGTGGAAGTTTTTTGTTCAATACAGTTTGTAATAATTTATAAGCTATATAAATATATTTGCACATAGCATTTTCTGAATTATTAAGACAGTATGTTCATGGGAACGTACAAATTATTTAATGTTACTGTTTTGCATAAAACATAATCATACCTTGAATTCTCTTGCCATTTCTTTATAAACCATGTGAAGAGAGTTTACATACAGGCTAATTTATGATGGGGTAAGTTCAATACTAATATACAAAATTTATTTGACATAAACAAACCCCAAAACTGCATATATATATTTTGTTGTTTTTTGGTTTTTTTAATGAGAATGTCATTTACTCAGTTATGAAATGCCAAGAAGGCCTTTACTGAAGATTCATTTAGACCTGAGTTCTGAGAATGGCTAACAGCAGTTGCATAGGGAAGAGTGTATGATCAGCAGAGGCTTACAAGGATGGTGCCCTCCTGCTATGTTACTTTCGTTTTGTTGATTGCAATTCAGAAGTGGTATCCTTGTGTGAATAAATCTTTGTTTGCTTGTTTGTTTTTATTCTTTGTCTGAATGGTTTTAGAATCTGTATAAAGCATGACACCTAAGCTTCTGTGGCAGTTGCACGGTTCTTAAATCAAGTGAAATAGTTCCTCTTACTCTCTGCCTCCTTTTAGCCTGGTCCCTGATTATTTCATATGATATTTTCTGTCTACTGAAAAGGTAACTGTTCTCATATCTTTTAATAAATGCATCACAAGACCTGATTTGATAGACTGCTGTCACATCTCATCTTCTCTCTTCTGTAGTGTCTTACATGTGTCTTCAAACTTTACTGTCCCATTCCTTGTATGGGGAACCAAAGGTTTATTCAGCAGTCAATACGATTTTCTGCTTCCTTCTGCATTCCTTTCATAATACTTCCTAACATTAACCTTGCTTCTTGACTGAGCATTGAACCAATGTTCTCTTGAGTCAGGACTAAACAAGAAATTTTCTTGAGGACTAGTACCTATTTCAGTGTTAGTATTTTCCCCTGACATGCCTGTATGTACAGTTAGGCTTGCATTATTTTCCCCCATGAAAATAATTTGGGGAGTTTTATCAACATTTAAATTTTATCTGTTATGCCATGTTATGGACTGTTGTATGTTTGTACAACCCTGCTTTTGTCAGCGTGTTTTGTCATGGTTCTGTGCCCTTTTCCAAATGTTTATAAAAGTGCTGGACATAGGCAGAGGTCGCTGGTACAGATCCTAAGGAAACCCACTGAGAGTTCATTTGGGGTTTTTTTCTTCTTTTTCTATTAACTAATAATTTATCTGTAAAAGGATCTTCTTTTTACTGCTAAGAGAGTTTGATATCTTTAGGGATTTGATGGACTTCTTTTAACAACTGTAGAAAATAAATTGGATCTCCTTTTACACAAATTACCACAGCTTCATTGGATAAGTCCAGCAAATGTATAACATGATTTTAAACAAAAGTTGTGCTTACTCTTCCACATGATTTGCATTTTGTTGCTTCTTGTAATTACTTATTATACGCCTTATACAGATTTTGGATTTATATGTACTCCTCAGAGTCCCACAGAGTACTCCTTTACTAGCTTGCTCTCAACCACCCTGCAGCCATTGTAACAGTAAGGTACTTGTAAGAGAGGTTTAATTAGTATTTCACTTGCCTTATATTTGAGGTTTTTTAAGAACTCACTTGTGATTTCAGTATTGGGGGAGGAGGACACAGGGCAATAAGTACTGTGACAATGGAGCTCAAGATGCTAACTTCAGCATCTTTAAGGAACTTCTTGTAAGGATCCAGTGGGAACGGGTTCTGCAGGGAGGAGGGGTCCAACAGAGCTGGTTGATATTCAAGGAGCACTTCTTCCAGGCTCAAGAGCCATGCATCCTGGTGAGCAAGAAATCAGGTAAAGGGGGTAAGAAACATGCATAGATGAATAAAGAACTCTGGTCAGTACTCAAGTTGTAAGCAGGAAATACACAGGAGATGGTGGCAGAGTCATGCCACTTGAAATGGATGTACATTGGTTGTCAGATTAAGTTGAAAGGACACAAGGAAGGCCAAGGCCCATCTGGAATTAAATCTGGCCAAGGGTGTCAAGAACAACCAGAAGGGCTTTTTCAGATATATCGATTAAAGAAAGGAAAAAAAAGGATAATGTGGGCCTATTACTAAATGGAGGGACGACCCTGGTAACATGATGCAGAGAAGGCAGAGTTACTGAATGCTTTCTTTGCACCAATCTTCGCTGACAAGACCAGCCCTCAGGATTCTCTTGTCCAAGAGTCAGTAGAGTGCCTCCTCAGTAAGTTCACTGATGACACAAAGCTGGGAGGAGTGGCCAGTACCCCACAGGGCTGTGCAGCCCTTCAGAAGGACCTCAACAGGTTGAAGAGAGGGGAAGAGAAGAACCTTCTGAACTTCAACAAAAGCAAATGCAGGGTTCTGCGTTTGGGGAAGAATAACCTTTTGAATTCCTTTATTTTCAAACTGTACAAACTTGGGACATAGTGTGAGAAAAGTTCATGTTCTCTGACCACGCAACGCAGCTTTTTGGTTCTGATTACAGACAAGGAAATGCAGGCTTTTCTGAACTGGGTCATTCTCTTGCTCTCCTAGTTTTGAGAATGGTCTATTGCATGGGTTTCACCGAAATATGAGCAGGAAGTACTAACTTCTTAAGATGTTAGTGAGACCATTCTCTGAGTGCCATGTCATTAAGTAATTGCCTTACTTCCGACTGCCTTGGACACAGCTCAGTTTTCTGAGTAATGTAATGTCCGTAAGGATTCATGCACTAAGGAGCTCAAAAAAAAGTAGAGGATAGATATCCAGTTGTTAGAAACAGTGTTAAGAACAGGATGTCTGTCGCTGATTTCCTTGCTGGTGGGTATTGCTGCATTACTGCAAGATGTTCATACAGTACTGTGATACAGAACAGTAAAATTTGTCTTGAACTGTACTGCAGAAACTACATGCATGCAGTAGATACAAATTTGAGCTGGTGTGCACATACAGGATTTTTTTGTGTTGGAAATATTCTCCGTCCCCTTGGTTTGTCACCTGCTTGGGTGACAAACATTGGCATTGCCATATCTGATCACAAAAGTTGAGAAACCTGGCCTAATTTACCAAATTCTATGCGGAGAATAAAAGAGAATCCTATCTTCTCTTGGGAACTACTTAATACTGAAACCCCACTTGATTTGTTTCTCAAGAGAATGTATCTCTCTTCCTCTGCAAGTGAAACATAAGCATTATCATTTGTGACTCTTCTTGTTCCCACAGTCTGTGCTGTATGGAAAACTAGCCTGGAAATGATTATTTGGATTCATAATGAGTTGAGGGTTGTATTTTTCCTTGTTCTTGACTGGTGGCTCCAAATAAAATTTATTTGCTGCAACTGGATCATCTTTGGCTGTCATTTTTGGGCCTCCTGAGTGGACATCTGAAGTTGATAGCATTATTTGGGACTCCCATCTGAGAGGTTTCCTTAAAAACTCCTTTTGAGTTTCCTGGGTCTGGATCAATCTGCACTAATTTAAGAGCACTCAAGCCATCTTCCACTCAAGCAGTTCAGTGCCGAAAGGACAGATCATTCTCCCGGTTCCTCTTGTCTTGCCTCTGTCCCTTGTCTTTACCCAACAGGACACACAATAATTATGTGACTAGGTCTCTAATTTCCCAACTCAAATTCTGGTTCCTCAACAGTATTACCTCTTAAAAGTGTACTCAGGAGCTGTAAACTATTTGCTTGTTCACAGCAATTTTACTCTTTTTCCACCTAAACCTGTTTCCCTTGTCTTTAAAGAACATCTTACCAAATTTGGAGTTTTGTCTATGTGGCATTGTGGGCATTTTAGACTTGAAAGATCACCCAAAACTACATAATCCCATTGGGTCATGAGGATAGCAAAATACTAGTGTTCAGAAATAATATTTCAGAGATACACTGGTAACATTCTTTGCTGTGGAGCACAGCTCTACCAGTTTCCCACTTGAATAGTGGGGACAGCTAGTTAGTACCAAAGCAGAAAGAAGTCTGGAAAGGTATTGTAGCCATGTGAAGATAAGATCCTATCCACACGATTAAATTCAAGAAGGCAATATTAGCTGTGATTGCTGGCTAGTCTGGAAGTAAGTGGTTCACCTGCTGTAGCACTCACCAGCAGCTTCCATACTGCTGTGAGACACTGCATTGCATTTGCATGGTGACTGGACCTCCTATTACTTCAGGTTTCACCTGCATGATGTTTTTTTCTCAGGATTGTGTACGATGGACAAGAAGTACTTGTATGTGGAGAGAGGAATTTTCCACATTTCTCCACCTCATTAATTGGTTAAGGAAGGAAACCTTAGCACGGTTGTCTTAATTCTTTGCATCATAGTGGGTCTTTTGTCTTACCTTGGACTACCAAATAAGCTTAATGTGAGATCAGGACTGATACTAACCTAGAACTGAAGCTGATCTGAATTAGTGACAACCGAAAACTAGGTTTCCTGAAGTCGTGTGGCTGTCTGTGCAGCCTTGTTGCTTAGTGTTCTGAAGACTGAAGGTTAAAGTACACCAAAGTGTTTGAGGTTGTGCAGTAGCCTATGCAATCTTAAAACACTGCACTTCCATCCTCAGTTTCTGTTGGTGTGGCTTGTCCTCCTCAGTATGAACCTGCTTTTCCATCCTCAAGGCTGTAATTTTCTTGTAGTGATGGTATAATCTGTCAAAGCTGTCATTGGTATCTCCTCAGCTGGTTCTGAGGGTGAGTGGAGGAACTGTCTAGAGGAAAAGATCTTTGATAACCCTACAAAAAGCGAGGCTGCTGCTGCTTTTTCAATACCTGATTCTAATTATCCTCAGAGATGTAAACCTGGATGCCAAGTGTTAGGCTCTTGAATTTTTTGTTATTTTAAATGTAGTAGGGAGGCATCTAAAGAATACCTCACTGAAAAGCAGATCAGGATACAGCCATCCCTATCCAGAGATTGTCAAGGTGGATAACAGGCAGAATTTAACAGCCAACATGAAACTATTTTCAGTAATTAGAGCATCTGTTCCCAGAAATTGAATGATACCAGCAGCCTCAGTTTTGAGAGAAGAAAAAAAAACACCAGTGTTTTCATCCTGGTTATATTCAAAGCAGCCATCTGGAACTTCTTTTACCCTTTCTCCAGACAGTGTGCCATTATAGAAGCAGCCAGGATTGATGCTGCATTCAGCAGAATTGTGCTAATCTGTTCACATGAAGGATTCTGAGTCTCAGCTCCTGGTAGATATGGAAAGCATATGGTCAGTTCAGAGTCACCCATAGTGTGAATGCACATGTGGGCTAACGCTTGATGACTAAAGAGGCACATCATGGTTCAACCCCAGCCAGCAGCTCAGCCCCACTCAGCCCCTCGCTCACTCCCCCACCAGCAGCATCAGGGTGAGAATCAGAAAGGTAAAGGTAGAAAACTCACACATTAAAAACAGTTCCATAGAGAAAGCAAAAGGTGCGCACACAAGCAAAGTAAAAGAAGGAATGAATTCACTGCTTCCCATGGGCAGGTGGGCGTTCAGCCATCTCCAGGAGAGCCCAGACTGTCTGGGCCCCATCACACGTAATGGTGACTTGGGAAGACAAACAACCTCGCTCCAAACATCCCACCCCTTCCTCCTTCTTCCCCTGCTCTATATACTGAGCATGATGTTCTATGGTCTGGAAATATTCCTCTCGTCAGTTTAGGTCACCTGTCCTTTCTGTGTCTCTCCCAAGCACCTCTAGTCTCCTCCCCAGCATGGCAGCCCACGAAGCAGAAAAGGCCTTGGCTCTGTGTAAGCCCTGCTCAGCAATAATGAAAACATCTCCACATTGTCATCACTGTGCTCACCACAACTCCAAAACACAGCCCCGTACCAGACACAGTGAAGAAAATTAACACTACCGCAGCCAGTCCAGTATGTTAGGTTCCTGACTAGCAACTGAAGTTCTTTGAGATGGATTGTCCACATGTCACCTCCTGGCTTCATCCTCCTTGGCCCTAGCAAGGTTGAGAAGACATAAAGGTCTATGATTAGATTTATCTGTAGGTACCCTACAGCTGATGAAGGGTCTGGTTGTAGGATTATGGGTGCTTTGTAAAGCAAATATTCTTTGTACTCTTCAAGTCTTCTAGTCAGCTAAAACATGACGTTAGTGTGGACTGTCTTCCACAGAGCCTGTTACTGCTTGGAGTTTATTCTGGCTCTCATGTGCTGCTCATTCTATGGATTTCGTTTTCTCTGGTTTAATCTATGTATGGTATAAGCAGTAGCTGTAATAAAAGTTCGTAGTCCTTCTTGTGAACTTGGCATGGAATCACCTGACATGCTAGCTATGGGATTCAAGGGAATAATACGGAAAATATCTAAAAGGTTAGATCCCAGTCTGTCCAAGTTAATTTTTGAGACTTGGTAGATTGTAGTACCGCCTGTCAGATGTTATCTGCACATCTTTTTTTTCTCTCATGTTCTGTAATTTTATATGAATTTTGTACATGCCTTGTACAGATGTGTTTGTGAATATTGATGAGGGAGCATTGCACAAAAATGACATTTAATAACTTTTCCAACAATTACTCCCATTAAATATGTCAGCATTTACACTCACAGAGGTTAAATGATTTGTTCTAGAAAAGCAGTTGTGTCTCAAAGCATTTTTATGAATTACAATTGTTATGGTAAACTAACAATTTGTCCACAATAACTTTTGAAATTGACATTGCATGATAAAATATATTTACAAAATATTTTAAAAACAAGCAAAACCTCCCTCGATAACCTCAAAATCTTATCCTTAAGACTGTTCTCCACCAAAAACTTAGTCCTGTACTGTCGGCACTGATTTTTGCCTTATAATGTCAACTACAGTTCAGTTACAAAATAAATAGAATTAAAATTCATGGTTTGAATGAGCTTTCAGATGTTAAACGTAATGGTTATAATCACTGTGATTAGAATAAAGGCTTAAGAGCTAATATGTAGCTTTAACCCTGAGGTCTTCCTGTGTCTTGTTGAGAAGATAACAGAAAATGTGCTGATGCTTATGCAAGGTAGGCCAGCTGAAGCAGTAAACACTAAAGGAAGGGGATTACTGAGAACTGGCAGATAGAACATAGTGTTTACAATATTAAATACAGCAATTACAGTAATAAATCAGAGTGAAACATCTTGGGTTACCAATATATCTTAAAGTCTAAGGTCTTCCTGTATCTCGTTACAGAAATAAGGTAAAATGTTCCAATGTTATTCCAGGCAGACTATCTGGGACTAAATGTTGTGGGTGAAAGGATTATTGGTACCTGGTAGAGGAAGAGCAAGGTTAGACTATAGAATGTGGTTCGTCACAGGGTCATTTGTGGGTTGGCAGGAGTATGAATGTTTTTTATAAGGCATTGGTAATGACAATAAAAGAACATTTATCTGCTGCTTGGAATGTCCTCTAATAAATGCAAAAAATGTTTACTGTCTACCAATTGTCTGTTAGTGTGCTCTGGTTTTCCTTTGTTCCTACTTAAATACAAATCTGGTCATAGCTTCATCACCACGGGGAGAGGAAGGAGGAGATCATTTGATTTGTATATTCATACACATCAGTTGGCCATTGCTGATCATTTGTAACAGGATATAAGGATATGAACAACAATAACTGAGAAGTTGGTTGAATTGATAATTCAACCATAAATCTGAAAAATACGTGAAAGATAATGATGGGGTCTAACAGGCCTGATTTCTACAAAAGGCAGTATTTTCTGCCCTAAAGTCTTGTGCACTAAAGTGGCAAAGAAAACGGTTGACCTGATTTTGATTTCAAGATGGACTTTCAGAAATACTTTGTATAAATAGCTAGAAATCATGAAATAAAGACAGTAGTGAATCAAATGAAATAGGATGGGAAGAAGCAAAGAATAAAATCAGATGAGCTTTTTTCTTTCAGCCGACCACGTTTCATATTCTAATACTCCAAATATTACAGAGTGAATTAATTTTTTACTTGCGGAAATTACTTACTTCATCAAGACCAAACAGGATTTGAAAAGTCAAGGTACTATAAATTAAGTGAATGGGGAACATGTTTCAGGTGAAATTCAAGATGAGTAAATTAAAAGGAATATAATGAAAGTTCATACCAAGATGTGTCAGAAAATGAGCATTGGAGATGACCAGAAGGTTTTGGGAAGGGGTAATGAAAATACTCAAAGGCTGGGAAAAAAATCTCATTTAGAAATGATCAAGATTTTACTCTTAACACTGAAAGCATATAATGAATCTGCTGATTTTCACAAAAGAAACAAAAAACAGTAGAAAAAGTCTGCTGTTTTTAAAAGACATGAGAATATGTCATGCAATTAAAGTGAGGGTAATTGAAAACCAAGTTATTTTTTTCATGCAGTGTATATCTGCCTTGTAGAAACAGGGAGGGGTTGATGTCAAAAGGATTAAACAAAATTTATTGTCTATGTGTCTAGTTTTTATAACTGACTTAAAATATTTTAGAGGTAGTATTAAACCTCATGCATCAACACTAAAAAAATTTTGATTTTGAAGATCTGGATGAGACCAGAGATGTATACTTAAGAATCAGAACATTAACCCATGTTCCCCCTTTTTGTAGGATTCTTAATGCCTTCCACTAAGGCACCTAGAGTTGGGTTGTTAGTGTAAACTACAGAGTTTAACTCTGTTGGAAGCATAGCTGAAAAATACAGTTCAATACTTGTCTCTTTTGAGTTTTAGACTATGCACAGTCAAATGCATACAAGGTAAGCCTCTCTTTTCAAATAAGGAAACTTATTTGGTTGAAGAACTTTAAAGTGTTTGACTGTATTCTATGGATGTGTACTATGAAACATTTCACACCAATAGAAACGGGTTCAGAGACTTCTATACTTATCACATATATCCTTTAATAGCAAAACCTTTAAAAGGTAAAAGGCATAGCACAAATGTACAAAGGATGTGAGAGTAGTGGCTTTGTGTTGTCTTTCTGTAGAACTATAATTAAATGGTATCTAAATATTTTAATATTGATATGCTCTGTCAGTCTGTTTCATGTGCAGCTGTTTTGCCAAGAAATTAGAATGAATTAAAACCTGCACGTATACTAAAGGTCTGTGATAGGGAATCTTTATGCTAAAGAAGTAGAGTTCACCAAGAAGCTTTTCCTCATGTTTGCTTCATATCTTTTGTATCTATTTTGATTTACGTAAATTTTAGGGGTCAACCATGACTGAGTAAATGCCATCTGTTAACTCTGTAACATGCATATAATGTTTTGGCTTTTTTTTTTTTTTTTTTTTTTTTTTTTTTTTTAAGTGAATGAATTTTTAGTGTCAGAAGGCCCCATCCTGCTGGATATGCGTATTAAGCACCTAATGAAAACAAAGCAATTAACACAAGCTACTGCCCTGGCAAAACTCTGCTCTGACCATCCAGAAATCAGTGCAAAAGGCAATTTCAAACAAACCTACCTGGTCTGTCTTTGTTCAGGATCACCAAATGAAAAGCTAATGGAAGAAGTAAGTAAATAATGAAAATAATGAAGAATTTTTTTCTTAGACTTATTTCTTTAATGATAGTAATCATAAGCTGCTTTTCTGTAGAAGAGGTTTTTCTTTTAAAATATGATCTAAAATATTTTTGGAATTCTTTTTTTGCTTTTCATTCAGGTCACTTTTAAGCAGAGTAGTAATGACTCAAAACACTCATGAAAGTGTATTATTAGGTCATTAGTAGGCATTTTGTGGCTATGCCACAATTTGTGTTTGATTTTGCTTAAAGTATTTTAAACCTCTGCCTCAAATTTCATTAGTAAGGTGAAGTTAATAATTTTCCCACTCTTACTATTTTAACCATATTGATTCTGTGTATACCTAGTACATAGAATGGAGCCCTTTAGATGCTACTTGCAGTTCAGAGAATAAATCTAATTTCACCCAAATGCCTGGGTGCAGTTGAAGGCGAAATCAGATATGTGATCTGGTTTGTAATGTAAAATCCTTCTAATTTAAAGACAGAAGTCATAGAGGAGATGACAGCTTTGCTCTTTTACATTCTTTCAGGTGGCATCTTCATTTCTCATCCCACTCCAAAGTTTTAGCTGAGCTTTTTTCCTTCTTAAAGGAAAACTAACTGCAAATGTCACTTTTCTTGTCTGTCAGTGTCTCTCTGCTGTTTTTTTGTTGCTGTCATCTTTCTGTGTTAAATATTAAGCATATTGCAGTTGAACTTAAAGGGATGAGAGCTGTGCACTGATTAGAGCTGGAAGAGTTTCCTGCCCTAGATATAAACTGAATTCTAAGATGACAGCTTCTCACCAAGCATGTTCTTCAGATGCTCAGTAAGATTGGCTCAGTCTTGCTCTCCCAGCTCTGGCTGCTGCAGGTCCTGTCAGAACAGGCTCAGGAGGGGCTGTGACAGGGCTGTGCAATCTTATCTTTGTTTGCTGGAGACATGCAATGGAACTTGGAATTTATGACCCTGCAAATAGGCTTCCTTCATTACTCAGCCCCAACACAGAATGGGCTCTTTCAGTGAACAAACTGTGAATCCTCTGGACAAAAGGAATGGGCTAGCCTTGCTTCTTTGGATGCTATAATGTACAGATAAGTTCAAGCTGGGTTATCAGAGAGAACCTAATTCAGATATTTCTGAGCTTTGGATTGCTTAGATTTGCAGCTTCAGCTGCAGCACTGTTTGTAGTATTGCTAAGCATTGTGGAAGGATCATGTATTACCAAGAGAAGGCAGATAAGCTTTAACATGTCAAGGCGGACTTACGAACTGAGGAGGACAGTCATTTTGTAGTGTGAGAACAGTAAGAAAATGGTAAAAAAACCTGTAAAAAAATATATTATCAGTGTGGAAAATTTTATATCCATTCAGAATAGGTAGGGAAGTAACATTTGAGCTCGTTTTAGACTTGGATTTGTCTAATAGTTTCCTTCAATACTGTGAAGAATTCAGACCTGCAGTATGTGATATCCTAGACTGACAGACTTGATGGCTGGACCTATACAAACCTTTGTTGGAAACAGGGTCCCTTAGGAAGTCTGAAAGGCTGGAAAAGCTTTTAATGAATAAAAATTCCCTTATTATAAGTTCAGTTCGCCATATTCTTCTCTAAGCTTTTAATTGATAGTCCCTGTCTGAGATGGGGCACTGAGGAAAAGCAGACCTGCAGTCTAAATTGCTATTGCAGTTATCCTCTTCCATGTTAAGAAATGCAGTTTTTAGACAATAACTTTGAGGTTATTAAACCTCAAATGACAATCAGTGAAGGGCTGTTAGTATATTTACAAAGTGTCAATTTAGAGGTGTAAAAATAAGCAGTTGTACTATTCAAAATTGTAGTTTGATTGCTGGATACTGTGGTGCCCAACCCAGCTGTGCTGCCGCCTTACCCAGAATGCCGGACCCGCTGGGTGTTTGGGTGAGCACTTCTGTTTCTTGCTTTGGGTGGTCTTGTGATTTCTCAAGAGAGACTTCCAACAGTGCTGTTGTCATAGCCAAGCTATTCTTCAACTGCTGGTGTCAAAGAATAAGTACCAGCATGTCCTGCCAGATGCACTAATTGATGTAATCAAACCAGTCTGTTGAAAATCCAACTCGACAGTAGTTGTTACAGCAAGTGCACTGATTCAGTACTGATACAGCTGTCTAGTAATACTGGGTAACTGTGATTTTCCTTTGATTTGCCACAGAACTAAGTACTTCCATTGGTACTTGAACAAATAAATTAGATTGTACAGACTGTAGTTTTCTTCTGGAACAGTATTCAGTTGACCTGCTTCACCAACTGTACAGCTTTCCTTTTCTTCAGATCTTCGATTTTTCTAAAAATGTTCTAGTACATTCATGTCAAACTCCAGATTCATTAATCATCCAGCTTATTGCATTAAAGCAGTAGTAACATCAGTGACGAGTAAACTGGATTAGAATTTCAGGTAATTTTCTTTTTGCATTAAGCTGCAATTTAAAGTTATAAGATTGTGTATCACAATTATCATATGTATGTGATATATATGAATAATTAATATACTTAAAAATTCTTAGGTGGCTGGGCAATAGTTAAAAATAAGTCATATATCTAAGAAACAAGTTTATATTCACTTCAGTAAAATAGTTTCTCTGGTGGCATAATCAGTTTTGACACTGTCTAGAAATGTACTGATTTGCTTTCAAGCTCATCTCTATTCAACTGTTAAAGTTCTGAATTACTGTATTCTTGCAAAGGCTTATTTGACTATGTGCCTGAAAATGAAACTACTTTCTTAATCTTGTTCTTCTTCTCTTTCCTCCCTTCTAGATTGCAGAAGTAGATTGCAAAGATGCTCTAGAAATGATCTGTAACCTGGAATCTGATGGAGATGAAAAAAGTGCTCTAATTCTGTGTGCAGCATTTCTATCTCGCCAGCTGCAGCAAGGGGAGATGTACTGTGCTTGGTGAGTTTGAATCTTGTTTTCCATCTAAGAACAAAAACTTAGTCTGGGAAAGATACATAAACCATAAGTTAACTTTCTTTAGCTGATAAAATCTGTGAGGTAAATAGGAAGGAGATAAGACTCTTGGAAAGCTAAAAAAGGAAAAGTAAAAAGGATTTGACAAGATAAGCATCCTTTACAGGAATTTGAAGACTGTATGTGTGATGAGGCAAATACCAATAGCTGGTTAATAATTTTTCTGTAGAAATGAGAAATTTAATATCTGCAGGCAACTGGTCAGCATTATGTCAGCATTTAATGCGTAAGTACTGTTCCTTCTGTGCTGTAATAACAGTATTTGTTTTGCTAACAAACTTAGAAAGGAAGGAGCTCTTTACTACTACTATAACCACAATAATAACCTATTGTTTAGGACTTGCTTTCATTGATGTGGGAAAAAATAACTGGTCTTTGTTGGCAGATACTTGAGCTCTTAGGGTTTGAATTTCCTTCTGCTAACTAGCAAACCTATACAATTCCTGAAGAATTTGATTCTTTTGTGCATCTCTGTTTTATGTGCAGCAGCAGGTGAAAACTGCTAATGCAGGATTTTGCTTTAAGAGGTTCTGCTAGAGTTTTGGGGTTATGCCGCTTCACAAGGTACTAGGTACTCTTGGCTATTTGCACCTAAGAAGGAATGAATGAATGAGATTATGTAGATACAGTGCTACTGTTTGGCTTTGGGGGCAAATTTCTCGCTAAATCAGTCACATTCAGCTCTTACAGCAGAGCAGCTTTAGAAAAATATGTATCTACCACAGAGAAAAGCCAATCTTTTATAGCTGTTAGTAATTACTAAGAG
Organism: Acanthiza pusilla; assembly: GCA_036630365.1. Classification (NCBI taxonomy): domain Eukaryota; kingdom Metazoa; phylum Chordata; class Aves; order Passeriformes; family Acanthizidae; genus Acanthiza; species Acanthiza pusilla. The sequence continues at coordinate 27,388,042 of JAXCHO010000036.1, forward strand.
TTCAGAAGTACACAGTTCCAGTCTGTGAATAGTAAGCTTCTGTGCAAGACTTTCCTTTTTTTCAAGACCACATCACGAGTAAATTATGTAGCATAAATTGCAGTAATACTGGTTTTATTCTGAACTGTCCTTCTGGAACTGAGTCATTGTCATAATTTTGAAATTTAGATACTTAATAGTGTGGGTATTTTAATGAAAGCTTTTCTCTCTAAGATAAGGTGTGAATAAATTTCAGATTTTTTTCTTTCCCAAAGCCAGAGTTGAAACTGTTCTTAGCCTTGCATTTCTTGTGATCAGATTAGTGGTTGCATTGATGGCCCTGAAATATTGTTCTCTTGTTCTAGGGAACTGACTCTTTTCTGGAGTAAACTGCAGCAAAGGGTAGAGCCTTCTATTCAAGTGTATCTAGAGAGATGTCGTCAACTTTCTGTGTTAACTAAGACTGTTTATCACATTTTCTTCCTGATTAAAGTAATTAATTCAGAGGTAAGGATACTCCTGAAAGAATATTTTTGGCACTTTTAATGGAACTGTAATCAGGAAAATTCATGAAAGCTTCTTGGACATCCTGTCTTTCTGTGTAGCATCAGCTTTGGGGCAATCCTAATTGGTTTTAGGAAAGGCCATAGCAACTTCCTTGTGCAGGTAAATTATAAGTTGATTCATTTTGGATCATGGAAAATTTTGTTCCTTTGGAAGAAAAGAGGGGGGTTAAACAGAAAAGCTGGATGCCACAACTGAGATGAAGAAAACACTAAGGGCGAGGTTATAGGCTCTAGGTTTGCCCATGTCCTTTAAATGTGGTATTTTTCGTAAGCAGGCCCTAACATTCCTCACCACTATTTTCCGTATTTCAAAAATTACAGAAAATGGAGAGGACAAGCTTATGAGGAAAGGAAATGAAGGGTGTATACAAATATATAAGGAAAGAAAAATTACAGGAAGTTTAGAAAGAAAGAAAAAAACTACACAAAAAAACCCCAACAACCCAAAATCTTTTGAATTGCCACTTATGAATGCAGTTTATTTTGACAAATGACATACTTGTCATTTCTGGTCTTAGATCCAATGTTGTATTAAAACTCTGCTCATCTCTCTCGGCTAACCTTGTCATCTAATTTTTTTAGTTTCCTTAGTAGTTGCAATATTTAATATTGATAGCTAAATTGAGCTCTTACGAAGATTTCTGTAAGTCAGGATATTAATTCTAAGCATAAAAATTGCTGTTTTCCTTTTTCAGTGTTCTGGTATGGCTAATCATGGGCTTCTAAATTGAAAGATTTTTTTTTCCCAAAAGATCTGAAATAAATTGGAATTAGGGAGCGGGAGGAAAATAACTTTCACAGAGTCTTGTGATATTAAGATCTCTGCCTGCTCCATGCCATATTGATTTTTTTCTCTAGTGAGAATCTGATCATTTAATTGTTGGCAGAAATTAGAGATCATGTAGGTAGTAGTAGACTTCTGCACTCATAAATTTGTTGGACTTAATTCTCATGTATGCACAGCCTCTCTTGTGCATCCCTGGCAGCATAAAGAGCTTGTAAATTGGATGTAAATGTAAATGTTGTTGCCTGAGGGGATGAATGAGTAAAGACCACATGACCTTTAGAACATTTAAATGATGGAACATTTAACAAAACATAACTATACTTACTGCTTCCAGTTGGACTGAATCTGTTCAGTGTTCAGCTGAGGTCAGTTGACTTTGAAGTGACATAACTTTTAAAAATAAAAATAAACCCTTTACCTTAAGTGATCTCCAAATTATAGATCTTTCTGAAGATCATGTGTTTTTCTTTAACTGCAGGGATTTTTACCCTTTGAATTCTGCCCAGTGTTAAGCTGATGTTTTATGGAAGCTCATCTCACATACCTGTGGCACAACTGATAGGCTTTATTCCAAGGAAAAGGCTCAATATTGCTCTAATATAAATCAAATGCCTCTAACATACAGTCCCAAAGTCCTCAGATTAGACAGAACATACAGTTAATTTGTCTTTTAGTTGTATGTAAACTACATTTTTTTAGTAGCATTGAGTCAAATTATGCAACTTAAGGAATAGCATCTGAAGACAATCCATTATGTTTCTTAAGGTAATAAGTATTACTGTGAACCACAGGTGCATTTTTTCTGGTGCTTAGGATGAATGATGGTATCTTTACTTAAAAGTATAGAGTTATAAGTTGACTTACTAAAATTAGTCTCGCTTTACAGATTGATGGTGCTGGACTTGCAACCTGCATTGAACTGTGTGTGAAAGCATTGCGCTTGGAATCCAGTGAAAATGCAGATGTCAAGATATCTATTTGCAAGACTATCTCCTGCTTACTTCCAGATGATTTGGAGGTCAAACGTGCTTGTCAACTGAGTGAATTTCTTCTGGAACCCACTGTGGATGCATATTATGCTGTTGAAATGCTATATAATCAGCCTGACCAGAAGTATGATGAAGAGAATCTTCCAATACCAAATTCTTTGCGCTGTGAGCTCTTACTTGTACTGAAAACTCAGTGGCCTTTTGATCCAGAGTTCTGGGACTGGAAAACTCTAAAACGTCAGTGTCTGGCACTTATGGGAGAGGAGGCATCCATCGTGTCATCCATAGACGAACTAAATGATAGTGAAGTTTATGAGAAGGTTGAGGATGGCCAAGAAGACAGTAAAGAAACTTCTCTGAATGGGCTTGCTGACATTGATGAGGCTACGAGCCTTCTTAGGGGTATCAGAGATGAAAAGCAGAAAAAGAGAGAAATAAAAAAACTGAGAGAGAGGGGGTTCATATCAGCTAGGTTTAGGAACTGGCAAGCTTACATGCAGTATTGTGTGTTATGCGACAAGGAATTCCTAGGTCATAGAATAGTTAGACATGCACAAAAACATTATAAAGACGGAGTTTACAGTTGCCCTATTTGTGCCCAAAATTTTAATTCTAAAGAAAACTTTGTTCCCCATGTAACTTTGCATGTGAAAAAATCCAGCAAAGAGAGATTGGCTGCAATGAAACCACTGAGGAGACTGGGAAGACCTCCTAAAATTGCAACTGCCAATGAGAATCAGAAAACTAATTCTGTATCCAAACAGGAGCAGCGACCCATTAAGAAGAACAGTCTCTATTCAACGGACTTCATTGTCTTTAATGATAACGATGGCTCAGATGATGAAAATGATGACAAAGATAAACCTTACATACCAGAGATAGTGCCAGTTCAAAAGCCACCCCCTGTTAATGAATTCACCTGTCCTGTAACACTTTGTAAAAAAGGCTTTAAGTATTTTAAAAATCTAATAGCACATGCAAAAGGCCATAAAGATAATGAAGAAGCTAAGCGTTTTCTTGAAATGCAGAGCAAAAAAGTGATTTGCCAGTACTGTAGAAGACATTTTGTAAGTGTTACTCACCTGAATGATCATTTACAAATGCACTGTGGCAGCAAGCCTTATATCTGCATACAGATGAAATGTAAAGCTGGCTTTAATAGTTACGCTGAGCTGCTGACACACAGGAGAGAGCATCAAGTCTTCAGAGCTAAGTGTATGTTTCCCAAATGTGGCAGAGTGTTTTCTGAAGCCTATTTACTCTATGACCACGAAGCACAACACTATAATACCTATACCTGCAGAGTCGCAGGCTGTGGGAAGGTGTACCGCTCGCAGAATGAACTGGAAAAGCACGTTGAGGATCACAACAAGCAGCCTGAAAAAGAAGAGCGGTCTGAAAACCAAATTAATCAGCCCAGTCTTAGTCAGCCTTCTAAAACTAATGAAAGTACTGATGGAGTTGCAGTTAAAGAGGAATTGACATCTACTCCAGCTGAAAACCGAAGTAATTTCATTGAAAGAGAAAACGTCTGGAACCAAATCAAAGCAGAACCAGTAGGGAATGAAAGTGTAAATGCGTCAGTGAGTGTACTGCAGCAAAGCAATTCCTTGCCTAATGCTGGTTCAGAGCAGTCTCCTGTGGGTTCAGTGAAGACAGAAGAGACAGTTCCAACAGGCAGCATTAAACTGTCTGTTGTTAACCAGAAGATCCGAGATAACTTTGTAAAAAGAGGTAAATTGGCTGCTACTGCCAGTAAAGTAGATACCACTAAACCTGGAGTCCAGCAGTTGTGCCCATCAGTTGATTCTTGTCTTCCGGTTTTCCAAGAGAGAAAGGAAGAAGACTGTCTCAGTCAGACTCAGAATATTCAAACTGTTTCTGTGACCTCAGACACATTAAAACCAGAAGCCCTTGAATCAAAAAGCTTAGAAAGACCAGTAAGCATTGTAAATCCATTCAGCATGCAGAATCAGACAGGGTATCGAAACGGTGTACCCATTTCCAAACTTGAAATTGAAGACAGTATTAAAGCTGCAGCTAATCTATATAACCTGCCTTTAAAAACTTTAGAAAGTATTACATTTATTCCATCACAGCCTAACATAAATAGCTCTTTAGTTCCTGCTGTGTCACCAGCAGCCCCAGTTCAGAAATTTAATTGTCAGGTTGAGGGGTGTACTCGAACGTACAATTCATCACAGAGCATTGGCAAACACATGAAGGCAGCACACCCTGATGAATATGCTGCTTTTAAAATGCAGCGTAGAAATAAGAGACCACGAAAATCCAGCAGTCTGCAAAACATGCCGAATGATGGGAAGATTGTATATCTTATGCCATCACAAGTGGGCAATCCCAGTGGTGCTACTTTTACTGCACAGAACAAATCAAATTTGAATCCTGCCTGTTCCAGTCAAGTGCAACATGTCTCAAATGCTCTTTTCCCAACCCACCTAGAAAATTTGGCCAATCCTGTGTTGCCTATAGTGGAAACTGTCATAAATCCAAGTTTGTCTACTCGTATTAAAAGTGAGCCTGAGAGTGTTTTATGTTCACAAATGGAAAATTTGTCTGCTGCAACCTTACCTTCCCAATTGGATGATCTGGCTAAAACAGTTATGCCTCTGAATATTGATGGTGGTTCAGATCCTTTTCTTCCTTTGCCTGCAGAAAATGGTCCAATGTCTCTCTTTCCTTCTTCAGCAGAGAATCCTCCAAATTCAGTCTTCTCACAACTGGAAAATAACACAAATAGCTTTTCTTTGCAACTAGAAGGAAACATTAGTTCTGCTTTCCCAAAAGAGGAAAGTGTTGATCAAATATTTCCTTCACGACTGAGTAATGAAAATAGCTTCAGTGAAACTAGTTCTCAACATCCAGCTTCAGAAAAGGTGAAAAAAGATCGTGGCAGGGGCTCAAATGGGAAAGAAAGGAAGCCAAAACATAACAAGCGGGCGAAGTGGCCAGCAATAATTAGAGATGGCAAATTTATCTGTAGCAGGTGTTTCAGAGTTTTTACTAATCCTAGATCACTTGGTGGTCACTTATCTAAAAGGTCATATTGTAAACCTCTTGAAGGGTCAGAAATTACTCCAGAAGCTCTGCAGGCTAATGGACAATCTTTGCTTGCCAGTATGATTCTTTCTTCAAATTCATTAAACTTGCAGCAACCCCAGGAATCTGCCTTCAGTCCAGAGACGTGTTTTAAAGATCCGTCGTTCCTCCAGTTACTTGCAGCTGAAAATCGTTCCACACTGCAGACTATGTTTCCACGGGCCAGTGTGACTAACTTTAATACTGGTGGGAATGAGGAAGGTAATCAAATTATAAAACAAGCCTTGGAAACTGCAGGCATCCCAAGTACCTTTGATAACACAGAAGTACTTACACGTGTGGTTACATCAAGTTGTGTCTCTGGTACAACTCAAATAAATGCAGCTGTTCTCCCCAACTCAGCCACACCTCCTCTGCTGCCGACAGTCTGTAACCCCAGTACCCTGCTAACAGACCAAAACAGGACCCTCAATGCCAAAATTCCTCCACTAAACGAATGCAAAAGTTTGCCTGTTTTTGCAACAGGGGACTTAATGCTGAAGACCATTGAAAATGGCTTGTGTCCTAGCTCATATTCTAACAGTGTTGCAGCAGCGCAAAACTTTGCAGGGAACAGTTCACGAGTTTCAGTTATAAGTAGTCCCAAGAATTCAGGATCAAGCAACTTGAATAAGAAGGGAACCAGCTCTTCAAAGAGGAAGAGAAAAACACCTACACCCCTGCTTGTGCCCAATACATCACAGAAAGTAGCAGTAAATAGTGCAACAGTGATGGGACTTCTAACCAAAAGCACTGAAGGAAACTTGCAAATACATGGAGAAAGTTTTCAGTCCAACTTGCTGGCAAATTGTGGCTCTCAAGCGGTGGTGGAAAACCTTGCGCAGAAACTCGATAATGTTGACAATCAGTTATTCATGGCCAGTATCAAAGAGAATTTCAAAACAAATCTGGAGGCTCATACAGTTCTGCCCCCCTTAACAGTAAAAACTGAAAATGGGGATTCCCAAATGATGGCTATAAATTCTTGTGTGCAGGCAAATTCAGAAGAACAGATATCACAAGATAGTGTTATGCAGAACTTTGAAAAAACCCTGGAAATAATTAAAACTGCTATGAATTCACAGATACTTGAGGTGAAAACTGAAAATCAGGATACTGTTGCTGCTTCAGGACAGAACTTGCAAGTAAATAACACACTGGCTTCTTCAGAAAATTCTGCACACGGTGTAAAACTACCCTCTTCTACACAGTTTTCTGTGCACACAGGGAATGTTACTGCTGCAAAGGGTAGCTCTGCTCAGTCTGAGACATCTCAAAAGGATGAGACTCAAATGTCAGAAATTTTGGAAGGCTTGAAAAAACTGAAGCTAGAAGATGATTCTTCCATTCACATATCTGAGAGTGTTTCTCAATGTCCTCCAGCAGATAAGCTAGCACCTTCAGTTCCTGTTGTATCAATTGAAAATAAACCCCTCATCCAGCTATCTCCAGAGGCAAGTAACATTCAGTTCAGCGATAGAGTTAATAAACCTTTTGTATGTCAGAATCCCGGCTGCAATTACAGTGCTATGACAAAAGATGCGTTATTTAAACACTATGGCAAGATCCATCAGTATACTGCAGAAATGATACTAGAAATAAAGAAACATCAACTGAAGTATGCCCCATTCAAATGTGTTGTAGCTACCTGCCCAAAAACATTCACAAGAAACTCTAATCTCCGTGCACACTGTCAGCTCGTACATCATTTTACAACAGAGGAGATGGTAAAATTAAAAATTAAGAGACCTTATGGCAGAAGATCTCAAAATGAAACTGTAAACACAGCCCCACAACCTACTGAAATAAAAACTGTGCAGACGCTAGTAATAGAAAATAAAATTGTAGCTCCGTTGGTCAAAGAAGCTCAAATAAAGGAAGTTGTAGAGCCTGTAAAAGTATTGGAAAAACTTCTGCCAGAAAATAATATTCCTGAAAGACTGGAAAAACCTCCCCCGGTGGTTTCTGTTCCACTGGAGCAGCATAATGCAGCATCTTTTGACAGTATGCAGGAACAAGCCAAAGTACGCAAGGTTAGGAAGCACAGGAAGGAAAAAGAAGAGAGGAATGGTAGGAAGCCTGTAACAAAATCTCTGGAGTTTTCCACGAGATACAGCCCTTACAGACCATACCGGTGCGTCCATCAGGGCTGCTTTGCAGCCTTCACAATACAGCAAAACCTAATTCTTCATTACCAAGCTGTGCACAAATCAGACCTCCCTGCCTTTTCTGCTGAAGTGGAGGAGGAGAGTGAGCAAGGCAAAGAGGAACGCGAGGAAGTGGAAACCAAACCTGCTGTCAGAGAGTTCAGGTGTGAGGTGAGTGACTGCTCTCGCATCTTCCAGGAAGTTACCAGCTTGATACAGCATTATATGAGGCTTCATGACATGACCCCTGAGCAAATTGGAAATATGAAATCAGCCCCAGAGGTGGGAAGGTTTTTTTGTGACCAGTCTCAGTGCAAGTCTTCGTTTACAGCGTATCTTAACTACGTTGTGCATCTTGAGACAGATCACTGTGTTAAGATAAAGCCAAAAGTAGAAGATGACGGCCTGTTCAAGTGTGACTGTGAAGGCTGTGACCGTATTTATGCTACTAGGTCTAACCTCTTGAGGCATATTTTTAACAAACATAATGACAGGCATAAAGATCATCTAATAAGACCTAGGAGACTGACACCAGGCCAGGAAAACATTTCAAGCAAAGCAAATCAGGAGAAACCATTGAAGTCTAAACAGAGAGGACTGAAAAATAGATCAGGAAAGGAAGGTAACAGGCTCTCAGTGAAAACAAAACGAAAGAAAAATGTGAACTTGGAAAATAAAAATTCAAAAGGAATACAGGTTCAAGAAAATAAGGCTTACTCACTGAAACGTGGCAAGTATGTGTATTTCATAAAGGCCAGAAGCGATGCCTTATCGGAATGTACAAGCAGGTTCATAACTCAGTATCCATGTATGATAAAGGGATGTTCATCTGTAGTCACAAGTGAAAGTAACATAATAAGGCATTATAAATGCCACAAGCTGTCCAAAGCATTTACTTCCCAACACAGGAATCTTCTTATTGTTTCTAAAACACACTCTGTCTCCCAAGTAAAGGAAGCCTCTTGTGAGCAAGAGGAAACTGATAAAAAAACTGATGTGAAAGAGCCTGAACCAAGTTTGATAGCAAGCAATAATGATTCAAGCACAACTACCTTACCACAAAAGGAAACTGAAAAAGGTGAGAAGGATGAAGTGGATGAACTGACAGAACTATTCATTACTAAACTGATCAATGAGGATTGTTCAACTGCTGAAAATCAAGCAAAAATCTCTTCCAGTGTAAATAGTGACTTGCAGGAAACCAGCTCCTGCCCCTCAGAGAAGCAAAAATCAAACAACCTGAAAAGAGCAAATAAAGAAAAAAATGTATCTCAGAATAAGAGAAAGAGAGCCGAGAAAACAGAGGAAGCACTGCCCAATGATGTGAGTAGCCTGCACAAGGAGGAAGAGACTGCTGTTGCTATTCAAACAGCTGAAGAGCAACCTGCAGCTTTTGACTGGAGCTCGTTCAAGCCAATGGGTTTTGAGGTGTCATTCCTCAAGTTCCTTGAAGAGTCTGCTGTGAAGCAAAAGAAAAACACTGAAAGAGACTACCATAGCAGCGGAACCAAAAAAGGATCCCATTCGAACTCACGGAAAGCCAATGAGAAGGCCCCCGTAGCAAGTGATAATGTCACTTGGTCATGTTCTGAAACTGAAACCCTTGTACCGTTTGCCAACCCATCACGGCTTCCATGTGGTGATAATGTAAAGATAGTGTTAGACAAGACTCTTAAAGACTGCACTGAGCGTGTGTTGAAGCAACTTCAGGAAATGAAACCTGTTGTCAGTTTGAGAAAGCTCGAAGGACGTTGGGAGGATAATCCAGAGGTTATAGTTGCGAAAGTAATTGTTTTGGGTACTGAGGAGGGGGAATCAAAATACTGAAAACCTAATATGTTTAACCGTGACCTGTAATAGAATTTATTTTGAATAGGAAGCCATCAAGCATGCTAGTAACTGTGGAGCTCTTTTATTTTGAAGTGATTTAATCTAGCAAAAAACATGACATGAGTCATGTAAATGTCTTATTTGTTTTTATCCCTATGGGACTTGAAGAACAGAGTAATTGCTTCAGTTTTGTAAATACTTGATCAAGACCTCAACTTTCTATCAGATTGTCCTTTCCATAAACTAAAATCTTTGTGAGTTGTCTGTGATTGGTATCTTTCACCAGGTTACTTCTCATGTATAACAGTTTTCTTTATTTGTAGATACATTTTTTTGTATATATTTATTATTGTAAATCATTTGCTGCCACCAGCAGTCTGTAAGTCTAAACTATTAAATGACACATTTATATTCGGAATTTTAATTTGTAACTCAGTGAGCAGGTTTTTAAAACTGTCCTTTAATCATTTAAAATGAAGAACTTTTGAACTAAAGCTAGCTAAGTCTGCCATATCCAGTTTATTTTGCATAAAACATTTATTTACAGAAGAAAAGCTGGATAAGATCACATTTCATAGGTTAAACGTACTGACACACCCTCATTTTTGTAAATTTAAACATCCAGTATCTATGGATGATATTCATATGTAGTTAACACATAAATATAATAGTTTTCTTATAGCTACATTTTTCATTGCTTTTAATTGGATACAAAGCATTTATGATTCCATAATAAAAATGGAAATGTGAATAAAAATAGTTTGCTACATTGAAGATTTAAAACAATATTTGGTATTAAAGAATCCGTTGTGAATGTGATAGAAAATTAGTAGTGTGGAGCAGTGTATATATTTGAGGTGGTGATTTGTGAAGTAGCCCAGTATTGCCTTAAATAAAAACACATTTCATTTCTTGTTTTATACATGTGATCTTATAAAGGTTATTTTTGTTTCTGTAACTTAGATTGGTGTATAGTTTAATTTTTGTTAAAAAAACAGCAAAACAAAAAAACTTCAAAAACCGTTTTTGTAAATAGTGGGTTTATAAAAGATGGTTTATTTTGATAATACCAGTTTGGTATCTATCTATAAAATACACAAGTCCTTATGCCATACCATTAAAAACTAAATAAACAAGGCACTTTCTGAAAGGGAAGTGAGACTGTGATCTTACAGATAAACTCGGTGGTTGTGCTCTATTGGTGGCATAGGCTCCCTCTGCGCTCCTCTGCCTCTTGCTGACTGTACATGGCACCACTCTCACAACCTCTCTTTTCCACACTGGAACGAGCCTCAGAGGCGGTGCTGCTTGTAGTGCCCGGGATTGGAGCAATTCCTCTGTATGCTGCTAACTGAAATGACAGGTATCCCATTTGTTGAGTAACCAAAAGTGTGAGTGCATTGGTGGGAGCTGTCAGTACCCAGGAATCTTCAGTGTTGGTTTTCATGCGTGATTATGTTTGACTCAGCCAGCTGGATTGTTTGGTACCAAAAATTTTTCTTGGATTATTCTCATTACTGGATGTGACCTACCTTCAGTAATATAAAATAGTCTTTATCTTGGGTGAGATTGGCTTGATTTTTTTTTCCTATAAACTTGTCTTGTGATGTAAAGCTTTGCATTAAATGCTACACTTGATTGCTTGTAAGCTATTCTCCTGGAATCTCTGACAGCTTTCCTGAATATCAGTGCAGAGGGCACCTTCCTACAACCAAATGAAGTGACTTGTTGCGAGAGTGAGGATTGTGTATGAAACAGCGGAAAGGCAACAGCATTTCACCTCGGGCACAGCCCTTGGTTTGCTACATGGTGCTAAATTGCTTACCTTCGCAGAAAGCCCGTGCTTCCATTTGAACAGAGCCCGTCGGCTCCTCTTGCTTTCCTTCCCTCACAAGTGACTAAACTGATAATTACACCAAGTTAGTAAATCAAAGGTGCAGTCTGAGAATGATAAAACCAAAACAAACCCTTGCATTTTGACTCTAGGAGTGATCATTGTAATTATTACAAGTACACCGTGCCATGTTCTACCTGCCAGAGGCCGCTGGTCCCCCTGGATGGAGCTGCTGTTGGATACCAGCCACGGTGATTGTAGAGGGAACTTCTGCAGGGGAGAAGAGGGCAGAGATCCTCTGGAGAGGATCCACAAAGCTCGCCTGAATTCTCTTTGTTTTCAGCTGTACCTAATCACTGCAGTCACTGTCAACAGACCTCGCAACCGTTGGTCTTTAGAAGAATGTTTGTGTTGTGTAAGTTGAATAGTTTCAACATTCCCAATGATTGATACTGTATCATTTGCAGTTCTTGGACTGAGAATAGCATACAACTATTTAGCTACACAGTGCTATACTAGAATGCTATTTAAAAAAAGAAAAGGATAAAAATTCCATTGTCATAAATACCCAGGAGGTAATTTCTGATTTGGATCTGAGTTTTTGAGAATAAAATATTTGATACTGTCTCATCCCAATCAATGCAGTTAAAGCAGGTGCTGTACCAGTATAGTTAGGGTATATAGTTACTTCCATGGCACCCTCCCTTTCAGGTGGTTACTGGCAGCCTGTCCAACAGGTAAGCTAGTATGGGGTTTGTTATTCCTTTTAAAAAACACATACTTTGAACTTAAAGTGGGGTACCAAAGACAGGGTCTGATTTAAAATGACACAGACTGCAGAGGGCACATGGGTTTGGCATTGCCACCTACAGAAACTCCCAAGGAAATTTGGTGTTTGTATTTAGATGTTTAACCTTGGACAATAGAGAAAACCTCCCACCTTAGCAGCGGGAGCATGCCTGGATGGGCATCTTCTCTGGGGCCTGAAGCCATGCCTTGGCCCTTGGGGCTGCCGGGTGGGATGGGGCTCCGAGGTGGCCAAGCCCGGTAGTACCAGCAGCACTTTAGCCTGCAGGGTGCCCCACTGGCACTGTCAGCCCTACTGCCTTGTCTTTCTCTTTCTGCTGTGTCTGTGCCTTCTAGAACTGTCCCTCATTAACTGTGGAACATTAACGCTAAGGCACTTTCTCTTAAGCCCCTTGTTGCCATCAGGAACATGCTGACTAAAGCAGCAGTTGTTGCTGATGGGGAAGCAACCAAATCAAGGAGTCTGTCTGGATGCAGAGTATGAACTGTTTTGTGATGGAAAGACACCTTTACCCTGACAGTCAGCCTCTCTGGTGCTCAGCTATGTTTATAAAGAAATCTGCTATTACCTGAGCCCTAATTCAGTGTAAATAAGGGTAGTGGGTTTGTCCCCACATATCTCAGGGTGGTCCTCAGCAGGATGGGGGGACTGTGGGTTCTAGAGCGTTACACTGGGACATTCAGTCTGTGGCTGTTGGATAGAAAGTGAGCAATGCTTGTACAAGTGACATTGGAATCAGTTGTTGGATTAGGTGAGGGGAGAGTAGTTGGCTAATTGTTGCAATTAGTTTCTGTGCCAAAGAATTAGTTTCTGGGGCTTCCAGCTGTGTGGGCAGGGACGGGGTACCCTGGGATTTAGGTCCCTGAGCTGGAGAAGCTCCTGTTCATGCCCTGCTCAGCGCAGCCTGGAGCCTTGGTATGGAGATGACACAATTAAAGGGGTGGGAAATGAGGCCACTGGTACTGGAGAAGGGAGTACAGGGAAGAAACTATCAGCAAAACAAAAATATTTTTGGTGTATCTTTTTTCCAAACCTTTTCTGTCCCAAGGCAAGAAGCTTACTTGGATTTTAAAGAAAATGAGAATCTATGTAGGACACAGATCTTTTGATGTTTGCAGGGATGTTTTGAAATACGAATGAGGTAAATATTTTTGTATGAATGTGCATGCAGTGATCATGTTAATTCTCCATTACAGTATGGGCTCAGACCTATCAATTGCTTATATCCTTGTGGAACATAGCACTTCAATTTTTTTAAATGTCTGAGTGACTCAGAAGTTTAGGGACCACACCTATAAACTCATTTGAACCAAAAATGTAACAGCAAATGCCTTCAGGGATGCATGGATGAGTGAAAATTAAACTGGAGAACAAAGGCATGTAAAAGCGGGGAAAGGGAAGGAGCCAGTAAAAGACCAAACGGTTGCCAAGAGCAAGGGTTCAGAAAGCAGATGAATTTGTTTCTGTTCTCTCAGGTTAAGTGATGGTTATTTCCTTTTCATTTGTAGCCCTGTCAAACACTCAAATTTTTCAGCACATGATGTGAAGGCTACTTGATTTGCTGCAAGTGAGTCCGTTTATGTGGAGTTGGTCCATAATAATTTTTTAGAATATTTCTCATGTACTGGTTTTGTCAAAACTGAATTATCCTCCAAGACTCAAAATACTGATTTTGAAATTTATTTATCATTTCTTGGCTGTTGGAAGATAGAATTAAAAATAAAACTTTGAATATACATTCCGAAGAATTAGAGTTCTTGTTTAATGGGAAAGTTTTTGGTCTAAGTGGGAATCTCTGACCAGACACAGAGCTTTAGGAGATGCTCTAAAACCCTTTAAGCCCTGATTTAATATACTTTTTTATTAGAGAGCAGCTAATGCACGAATTTTATCAGAAACCTGTGTTGGCTGAACTGTGTTTGCATTTCTTCATTTTCTCTTAAATAAACCTTACTTTAAAAACAATTAATACATATTTTTTCATTAATGTGCTCTTAAAAATCTGTCCTCAATTATTAAAACCCAGATATTTTGGAAATATTTTTTCCTCTGATAGTGTTGCCCTTGTCTTAATAAAATTATGCATGAGGGTACAGATGGGCCAAGATAATTTTGGGGTTTTTTTCTCAGTTACTTAAGCTATGGCAGTTGCAATTTCACAGGGTTCATGGGCGGTGGTTTTGCGTCATGCACTCTTTGGTGATTTTTGTCCACTAGCTGCAAAAGACTTTCTAAGTGCCTTTCTGTCATGAGCCCCCTTTTGTGTATGTAGAGGTTTAACAGAAAATGCTCTGAATTGTATAGAGTATCTTGTCTCTACATACACATTGATTTAGCATCACTCTGGATTTAAAACTAGCTGGCCATAAGCTGGCAAGCTGGTATCTATCTGAGGGACTGCTGTTACTGCTAAGTTCAGCAGCAGCAGCAAATGTCTGTGTATTTTACAAAAGTAGGTTTATTTTAGGGAAAAAAGACAACAAAGCCCACCTTGAAAATCGCCATCAAAAGTTCATAGCTTGTTCATTAGTTCCTAAAGTTTGCTCTGTAACAGCTACTCGTAAATGTAATGCTTTGTAACCAAAGCTGGGGGGCCAGAGGGGGCCTGAGTGAAGAAAAAAATAGTTAACACACTTTTACTACTGCTTCTTCCTCCTTATCCTGCCATGAACAATAAAATTAGTTCAGCATTCAGGCAGCTCCGCGTTCAATTGGTGTTTAAACAGTGCATTTTGATTAGGCTCAGTACTGGATGTATGTCCCAAGATCTTTCATTCCAGCAACAGAAAGAGAACACTACCCTGAAATAGGTTTTTTTAAGGCACTACTTATATTGTCTTAGAAGCCTGGGCTCAGCAGAACACATGTGTTGGCTAATTTCTGTCCCTTTCCTGTTAGTGGAAACAAAGTGTGTGGTGTTTAGGAGATACTTTGAAATTTGGGGGGAGGAATAGATTATTCTTTTTTACCTTGTTTCTGCTGGAGGCTTTTCATTATTTTAGCTTTCATGTGTTCTTCTACAGCAGAGAAATCAGCACTATTTTCAGCCTTACAAAAGGGACCAGATTCTAAGCTACTTAATACTAGGGAGTACTAGCTACCGTACAGTGTGATCTGCATTTCTCTATTCAGATCCTAGGGGAAGTGGGAATGATCTGTCCACTTAAATGCCACAACCACAGATCAGAAGACAAGTCTAATGACTTGGAAGCTGCTTGGTGTAGGTGACCAGGAGTTAACTCTATACCCTGGTACATGCTGCTTGCACAAGTTTGGGCAAGTGCCTTCCTTAAAGGATGCTTTCTGATGATTAATACCCCAACAACTGTAAGGGCTCAAATAATTCCAGAAGGAGGTGCTCCACAAACAGCTAAATAACCAGATCTGTCTTTATCACCATGGGCTAAACTGGATGCTTCTACTCTTTTTAGTTTTTTCTTTTTTTGAGATGTTTTGTAGTAGTCCAGTGGAATGAACTTGTGACTATCCAGCTCACTTCAAGGCACCAGCAGTCACTCTATTCCAGCACTTTCCTATTGCCATTTCAGCAGTTACCAGATCTGATCCACCCACCTGACAAATGCTGTACATCCCCTTAATGTTCATCTTAATCAGTTCCAGGTTCTTTCTACCTCTGCATATAAAAAGCCTCTTTTTCTTGTACCAAAGCAATTCTGTGTAATATTCAGTACACAACTGTTTGAGCAATTGTTTCTGCATGATTTATCATAAGCATCTGTGTTTATATTAAAGCTTCATGGAATTCTCAGACTTCTACATTCCTTGTTTCAGCATGGAAAGATCTCGATTCTATGTACGACAAACATAATGTAACTGAATTTATCAGCTCAAGTAATGGGGAACTAATAGAGAAGCAGTATTTCCTATGTAACTATCCTTTTGCTTCTGCAAAGCACTGATTGGAAAAGCAATTTGTCAAAAACAGCTTGTGTAATGGGAGGGTGGTCTCCAGCCTTCTTTCAAGTCAGCGGGGAACATTTTTCATGTTCATCTTGCGTATTCAGAGGCAAAGATGAGGAGCTGTTGTGGAACTGCCCTGCAGCTGCTGCTCTGTTGTACCTGATGAGTTCTGATTCACAGCAATCACTTTTTGAGCCTTGCTGTTTCTTCACATTTCTCTTCAGATAACATTTTATGGAGTATTTGAAAATCAGATAACTCAGTTCACTTAGATTTAATATGATACACAGGCATGAAGTTGCCACCAGAAAATAGAGGAAAATCATCTTCTCTGTGGGTTTGGAAATATAACAGTCTACAGTATTGGGACATGGTTTTATGTCACATTTCACAAGACGTGGTATTTTGAATCCATTGTACAATTTATAAAACAGAATAAGAAAAACTATTTCAAGTCCTGTTTTTAAAATGAGGCTGATTAGGTAAGTGCACAGCAATCCACCATCTATCTTTCCTGGATTTCTGTAAAATTTCTGGTTGTGGTGTTTTTCTCTGTTCTCTCTGTAAGCAACGTGAAAGACAACCAAGAGTGAAGGGGTGGAGACCATGATTAATTGCAAAGCCCAAAGTCTGATGTGGGAGACAGGGAAAAAATGGTCAAAGCAGACGTTTTCACAACCAGGCTGCTTGATATTGCACTCAAATTCATCATGTTCGTGTTTCCAGATGTTTTCTGCGGCAGCAACATAAACCAGTAAGCGGAACATGAACACAACAGCTACCCAAATTCTTCCAATTCCTGTTGAGTATTTATTCACTCCGCTCAGCAGATCACGTAGGAACGCCCAGCTCATTTTTTTCTTCAAGGAAAGAAGGAAATGCTATATCAAAGAAACACAAGATCAGAGAGATGCTTCATCTGGTGTGAAGAAAAATGAGACATTCATTCAACGTGAAATATAACCAGTAGCTGAAACAATTTAAAATTATTACACATTTACAAGTAATTTAATATTATTAAGCATTTAAATAAGCACAAGTTGATAATTTAGTAATTCTGATACATTCTGAGGCTATTGAACAAAATTTATTTGCTGTTTAAATGCATTTTGTCAATTAGGCTAAAGTGTAATCATTCTGTTAAGCTGTCCTCTGTGAGAAACATGCTTGTTCTCCGTGGGGGTCTCCTGACTGTCAGGTAGGGCTTTCTCTGGCAAGTTCAGGCTGACACTACCACTAAAGTGCACTCAACTTAGCCCTGACAGTTATGCAAATACTACACGCAGTCAAGTCAGATTTCACTTTCAAATTTATGCATAGGAGCCAAGTGTCCCATAAGAAGTTGACTAGAAAAATGCAAATTGCATTCTTTTTGTCTGTGGTCTAGCCTTTGGGTAAACTTGTGCAATATTTTAAATCTGTTCCTGCTTCATTGGGTTTTATTTGTTATATTTCTTATCATTACCCCAAAATGCGTGTGTGTGTGTGTGTGTGTGTGTGTGTGTGTGTGTTATAAGTTCTTACCACGTAAGTCTTCCCCTGTCCTAACTCCAAACTTCTTTTGGAGGAGCTGCATAGGGAGCCACTGGCAGTGAGACTCGTCAGAGTCAAAAGAAGACGTGAGGTATCCACCAAGAATATACAATCACCTTTGCACCTGGCCCCGTCTCCACGTCTGAGTGGATCTTTGAGGGCATCAAGCTCCTTTGTTTTGTAAGAGCAAAAAGTGGATGTGTTCCAGGACAGAGTGGCTGGGAGACATAAGGTGAGCGGGGAATTTAGAAGTTCCCAGATCTTTGTGTTCTGTCATTTAGTGCCCTCTTCCCATCTTCTGCTTCTGCAAGCTCTGCCTAGCGGAAGAGAAAATGTACCTCTCTGTGGCTGCAGTGGCACATGCAAATCCCACTGACGCTGCTGTAGCTGCAGGTACTGCTGATGTAACTAACAAGTTCCTCTACTTGCAAGTTTGAGTACAAGTAGTAATCAGGCCACAGCATCACAAAGCTTCATGGAAAAGGTTTTCAGGCATTGGAATGGGCTGCCCAGGGATGTGGTGGAGCCACCATCCCTCAAAGTGTTCAAGAAATGCGCGGATGGGTCACTGAGTGCCATGGTCTAGTTGTCAAGGTGGAAATTGGTCAAAGGTTGGACTCAATCTTGGAGGTCTTTTTCAACCTAAATGATTCTGTGATACTGTAAAGCTCAACACAGATGGAAAGCTCAGTACTTCTTCTGCTGTCCCTCAGTTCCACAGCCTTTCATGACCTCTGCCTAAGGCCAGACTTCTGCTGGGAAGCAAGGTTATTTGGATATTCCTGCTTTGCTACCATGACAGCTGAAGACTCATTTGAGGAGCTGAGGGACAGCTGCAGAAATTAATATATTGCTGATTTATGCTGCGAAGAATGGTTGCCAAGCTACTCCTTTATGCTGCAGATAAAAAAGATAATGGGAAAATATCAGCTTAAATCCTTTCAGACATATGCTCCTATGCTTTTAAATGTGTTTCACAGGGTGGTTAGTTTTTCATTAAAGAGCTATTTCTGTCTTCCACGTCTGCAAACAGAGTTCAAGCAGAAGTTTAAATCAAACTTTTGAAGACATCAGCTTCAGGGCTTTAATGCTTTCTAGATAAGTAACACACTGTCACATTAATCTCAAAAGAGCTGAACAGCAAACATGAAGATACCACTATGTAATAAATCACAGGCGAGGAAACAAAGCCTTCACTGAGCAAGAGTGAATGTTAGCACATGTGTGTTGTGTGTCTTGTGGATGAGCTGTCCTTTGGAGGAGATTTGAAGCAAAACCTCAAGAGGCCTTTCCTAAGGCTTTAAGATGTACACAAGGACTATTGGAGGGAATTCTGAATTTTGTTATTCCATGGAAAATAAGTACAACTGCAAGGGGGCTTTTGCTGATGGCCACTATAGCTGCACCATCCCTTTCTAATGTAAAAAGCCTGATGTCACCTATCAATCCATGGTTGGGGATACACCAGTTCTGAGCCTCCAGGTGAACAGACATGAAAGATATACTGGGTCACCACCAAGGCACTAAAATCAGTGGGAACCAACACTGGTGGAAATCAGGCCATGGAAATACCTAAATATAGATGGAGAAATTTACCTTGAGGTCTCTTTTTCCCCAACATTGAGCTGCTAATTCGTTTCCTGAGCAAAAAGCAGGATTAGAAAAGAACAACTTTACACTTTCTTTGCCAATCCCACATTGAGGAGAAAAGTATGAAAGAGTAAAAAACGTCCTGACCAAAGAAAATTTGAAGAATTTGACTAAAATCTCCAACAGATCCTGAGCAAGGAGCAAATTCTAACCAGCAAGATTGGATGGATGAAATCCCTGCAAAGCTAATTCGAAAGAGAGCAACACATACTGCTACCTAGATGTTTGGTAATGAGGCATTAGGGATTCCACAGAACTGAAGATGGTTCCTGGTCTGTGTGCTCTGTTGAGAAACTGAAATTTGTTGGAGGACTGCAGGGCAGGTCTTGTGGCCAGCAGTGCTTTTGCAGCCAGAGGCCTGCAGAACTTTGGTTATATTTTTTCTTCTTGCAGCCTTCACTTGATAATGAGAAATGGCTGTAGAGAACAACCTTCAGCTTCACGCGTAAAGGGCCACAGAGCCTGTTTCGTAGTATTGTTTGGGCTGTAACCAGCACAGCTCCTCTGCTCAAAGAAGCTGCAAATGTGCTTTGAAAAGGTTTTGTTTGCTTTATGCACCACTGTTGCTATAGATGTGGATGTTAACTGATGCTTTTGTATCCTTTAAAAATACAATTAATTCACTGAAGCATTGCTAAGAACATATGGAACAGAAAAACAAAACTGACTTCAAAGACGAGGAATTACTCAACAGGTGAACAAGAGAAAATTGACTTCATGGGACAGCACAGGTACAGATTGATGAGGGGTTAAGTTAGCTGAGGCTAGAGAAGACAAATACATTAAGTGTGCTGTAGGAAATTCAGAGCAAGATGTGGATTCAGACAACAAAAAAAGACAAATCATCTAGTAAGGATACAGCTGGGCAGTAGGAAAAATATGGCAGTGGTATGAGGTTTTGTAACACTTCAAGAAGTGGCAGTACATATGGGCAGCAGATGCTGAGTAGTGTCAGGGCATGATGCTTTAGCACAATTATATTCTGGCTAACCTAAGGACAAAAGAGGAAAGGTGTGATACAAATCCTTGTAGCCAAGGAGAGATTTCAGCCTCAGCATCCAGAGGAGTTTCATTTTGTGCAGAAAGAGACAAAGGGAGTCAAGAAGGGAAACTGGCTAAAGAAATTGAGTAGATTGTGGGAAACGTAGATGACATCAATTTGCGTCAGGATAATGTCGAATATTGAGGCTAAAAATGTAATAACTAAAAGTTTTAAAAAAGCTACAAAAGGATTAAAGGGGGAATCTCTTTGGCACCGTGGACATAAAAACCACAAAACAGACTTGGCCTCTACTGGAAATTACAAAGGAGGCCTTAGAGAGTCTTAAACAGTAGATTATTTGCACCAAGTACTCAAGGAAACATTGAATGGAGCAAGAAGTGTAAAGCAGGGATTTGAGGTTAGATTTACTTCAGCCCTCTGCTCAATACACACATGCACACCCCAGTCTGAAGAAAAGCTGAATATTAATGTTGATTTGTTTTACTCATTTCTAGCTGAAGTACAAGTGATAAGCATGAAAACAAGATCTGCCAGTCAGGAAACAGAGCAAGTAATCTCTCGTTCTCATCACATACATCATTTATTCCCTAGATGTGATTTAAACACCCCCCACCAGCATACACATACACTTTGTCCTGCTCACCAGAGGCACAAATGACCAGAAGAGGCTTCCCACCCCCCCTTTCCCTCACTTGTCTCAGTGACTTGGTTTTCCCCCTCGGGGCTGGGCACGTGTTCTGCTGAGCAAACAGAGTAGCCTGAATGCACCATTAACTTCTGAGTGTGCTGAATGTACTTTATTGAGTAAAGTGTTTGAATAATACTATTGTTGTTGAATATATTCATCAAATATTCATTTCTGTCATTCACTGAGGCCTACAGGAGGTTGGCTAATGTGCATTGAGTAATGCATCCATTGAAAAGCACAGTGCCCAGAGAATTACTTCACCTAGATTTCAATCAGCTCTGCTAATTTAATTACTTTAAAAGCAGAAAAGGTATTTTTGTGTGGAGGAAAATGGTGGTGGGGAGGGCAGGGAAGGAAGAAAATGCAAGAACAAACTGAGTATCTGGAGAGGAAGTGGGGAAGCATCCTATGTATTAGAGGCCCAAAGAGGGCAGGCAACTTGGAAATCAAAGATCTGGCAAATTACAAGAAGAAGCCACAGTATTATGGGAAATGGAGATGGAACGGTGGGAAATAAGAGAAAGAACACAAGCCTCTGACAGTGGATCTATCAATTCTGTACAAGCAAGCTAAATTATCCTCACAGTTTGAGAGATGGAAGAGCTCCTTTTTCTGATCTAAACATTGCTGGGGAGTACTTGCTGCGCCTACAACTTCTCCTTTTATACTTTTTTTTATAACAGGAAGAAAGAACTGTAAATAGTGGCAGAATGATAAAGAAGAGAGCAGAAGTAGAAATCACAGAGGAGGATACAAGATCATAAAAATGCAGAGCTGGTAACAATCTTTAGAGTCCATTCTCCTCTTGTTTTTACCCTTTAATCAATACATCATCGCAGCACTTTATTTTTCCCAAACATCAAGGATCATCCCAGCGTTATGAGGAAAAGAAAAAACAAGTACTAGCACAATGGTTTCCATAAACAACCAAACAAATAATGAAGCTTAACTTCAGGTGTTCATTTAGTAACTGCATTTTCCCCTTATCTTTTCTCTTTGTTGATATAAGGAGGTGTGCATCCATTTTATGGTTGCTGAGTCTTTGTTTCATGGACTGCCTACTGCTTCCTTACTGACTACCAGAGGTGTGAGGTCCACAGGCTGAGAAACAGCAATTTGCTTTGTTCTCTGGCCCTAAAAAGGCTTAGTCGTGCAGAAACTGCTCCTAGCAGGTCAGTCTGTTCTTAAGTTGATGGAAGCCCCACTAGTCCCCTCAGCATGCTGCATCTATTCCAGTGCTCCCCTAGGGAAGAGGAGGGATCAGGACACCTCCTGGGAACACTGAGGAACAGTATCACTGGATTCAAAGCCACATTACCAAGCTGCACATGCACCAGCTGTTCAAACTGCTGCACATCTGCAAAAGGAGCTGAAAACTATTGCTACAAGTCACTAACCTTGCAATGACTTCGCTTCTTGTTCAGTTGTGAGAGTGCCAAGGTGATCTCCAGGCCCTTATGAGAGAGTCAGCGAGAGAAAACAGAGGACATACAAATTAACCTTGCCTTCTTCAGACAACTCACCTCTTTTTATAAAATAAGTAAAGCGATAACATTAATATAGTATTGACACTCATATTTTAAGACTCTTCAAAAACAAACCAGGTAGAGCCTGACAACCCATCAGCAAACACAGCCCTTCTAGTCCGTGTCCTGGCCAGGTTGTTCACTTCTGCCATGACCACTGCTAGTGGTTGGTTGTGCAGCAGAGTTGATGGTTCTCAGGCTGATGTGAGCCAAAGGTTTCCCACCTATTTCATCCTTCAGATGCTTCCATGAGAAGTGGAGTCTCCCAAATGGCAGAGGTAAATGCACTGGCAATAGCTTGCTCTTCTCTCACGGCCAGAGAAAAAGTAGACACTGTAGACACTTGAGAATGAAATTCATTGATACGAGCCCTTCATTAACATGTAATGGGAGAGGGCATCCTTTCCTACAAACATTTCAATCTAGACAGAGAAAATGTGCCGTCAGAGGGCAGATGTGGTTTATCCAGCATCACTCAGCACGTCAGAGGCAGAGCTAAGAAAAGAACCATAGTCTCTCATAGCCCAGTCCCTTGCTTTCACCTACCTTAGCTTACTGATTCTAACCTCTCACTGTTCTATGCCTATTATTAACTTTTAACTCCTTGGAGCAAGAAATAAGCCCTTCAGTCCATTGGAAGATAAACCTCTAATTACTGTGATATTAAAAGCAGAAATAAATACTGCTTTAAATGTATGTGTAGTGTGTAAAAACATTACCCTAGGTATTTATTTGTCAGCCAACTACATGGAGAAAAAAAGAACACTAGAGGGAAGAGGGCTCAGCTGGTCATTTAGCACAATACTGGAGCTGGCTGATTTGGTTTTTACACCTGACTTTGGCAAGGGCTTCTGCAGTGGCTTGGGACAAATCTCCTTCCTTTCTGGGCTTCAGGATCTTAGTTGCCAAACATTCACTTCCCTGAAAACATAACTTCTCAACTATGGCAAAATCCCATCTTGTTTTGTATTCAGGGAAACCACAAACACCACTTAAAAAACCAGCAGCTGCTGAGTGTGATGCTTTGCCAGCTGCTAATTGCTGTGGTCTCTTCTCTGCACCAATGAACGGGTTTTGAAAGGGCAGAAATAGTTCACTGTTTTCTTTGTTACTTGATAAACTACGCAATTAAAATAATTAAGCTCAGAAATAGCCAAAATTACTTAATATTTTTTTTTTAGGTCATGATGTCCATATCTCACCTATAAGACTGTGGCTGCATTTCTCATCACCTTCATGCCAAACAGATAACTCATCTCTCCCATGCTCTTCTGATGTAACCCAAAAAACCCACTCTGCAGCAAATCATCTTCAACATTAATAAGTATTATTGCTCCATTCAGGCTACTGTTACTGTTGTAATGCTTTAGTCAACTTGTAAAATAAAAAAAGAAATTACAAAAGATTTCCACTTGGACAAGCAATTGTCACTGGCCACATCACAGCTTTTAACTCTGTAGTAGTTCTAAAGTACTGCAATAGTGCAACAAAAAGAGGATTATATCCATGGTTTATGCTGGCTGATGGGACACATGCATGAGGCTACTATCAAGCCTATTTAATATTAGAAAATCAACTTCTCATTCAGTGAAACTGTATTATATAACAAGAAACTTGAACTTACCTGTG
This sequence comes from Acanthiza pusilla, assembly GCA_036630365.1. NCBI lineage: Eukaryota > Metazoa > Chordata > Aves > Passeriformes > Acanthizidae > Acanthiza > Acanthiza pusilla. The sequence continues at coordinate 27,412,028 of JAXCHO010000036.1, forward strand.
TCTCAGTGAACGATTACAGCTGGATCCCAGCTTTCTAGCAGAATTAACAATCAACAGTTCATTTCTGAGAAAGGGAGTTACTGCTTTAAGCTTGGAAAATGCAAACTGCTTATCTCCTAGGTAATACAAACTAAATGAGTGAAACCTGATCATCTCTGCTGGCACACAGTTCAAACCAGAACCATAAAGCGTCTTGTATCATCAGAAAGATATGAGGAAACTGCTGCATTTATTTGAAGTCACAGGATTTATCTGCATCTTTTGAGCACTCATCGGCATCAGCTCAAATGCTGCACTCTGTGTTTTCACAGTAGCACAGCCTGAAGATGTGTGCTGTGAGCCTTAACTCACACACTGTTTGCTCTTTGACATTTTACATCAGATTTGCATTTTGTGTTCTCCTGCGCAAATCAGCTGTCCGCGAAACACAAATACTCTTTCACGCACACATGACTCCTAACAATGCATTACACAAATGTTCAGAAAAGCCTTTCTCCTAGAATTTTAAAATACAATGTTTCTCCCAAGCAAGTGAAACCTGGGCTTTGTTACTGAAGTGTATTTTGTTTACTGTACATGCTAATCAGTTCCCACATTGGCCTAGGCAGCAGAATCACTCCCCATCAGGAAGCCTGTAACTTTACTTTTAATAAGTAAGCAATGGACTAAGTGTTTATGTCCTGCCTTACGCATCTCATCAAGCACTAATGCTTTGGTGGCCATTTTTACCTGGGACATGGCGATAGTGCTGATTAATGTTACAAAATAAGCAGAAACACTGAACTCCTTGCTTCTTAAATGAATTCTTCACACTGTAATTTATTCACGGTATAATTTATTTAGCTCAAATTTACTGTGGCTTTTACCTGGGAATTATATGTGAATGTTATTATATGTGTATGTTTTACAGAGAGGAAGCTATCACATAGCCTTTACACATGTGCCTGAATCTGCACCTTGGTACTGTCCCCAGAGAAGCTGATGCCTCCAGAGGGTGACTGAAGGTGCCAGAGCTCGGAGCTGGACTGCAGGTAACAAAAAGCTTCCCAGACGTCTGCTGACAGTTCATCACAGCGGAGAGCAGGCAGGCCAGGAGGCTCCTGGAGTGTGTGGAAGGTAACTTTCTGACACAGCTGGTAAGTGAGCCTGCCAGGGGTGGTGCCTGCTAGACCTGCTGTTTGCAGACAGAGAAGGGCTGCTGGGAGGTGTGATGGTCAGTGGTGGTCTTGGGCACAGCAGCCACAAAATTTTAATTTCTGACCCTTGGTGAAGTAAGGAAGGGGGATTAGCAGAGCCTCTACCCCGGACTTCAGAGAGTGGACTTCAGTCTGTTCAGGACACTGGTTCAGAGAGTCCCTTCAGAAACAGCCCTTAAAAACAAAGGGATCCATGAAGGCTGGACATATCTAAGAAGGAAATCTTAAAGGTACAGGAGCAGGCCATCCCCATGTGCTAGAAGACAAGCTGGTGGGGAAGAAGACAGCCTGACTGAATAGTGAGCTTTGACTGAAACTCAGGGAAAAATAGAGATTTGATGACCTTTGGAAGAAGGGGCAGGCAACTCAGAAAGTGTACAAGGATGTCATTAGGTCATGAAGAGAGAAAATAAGAAAGGCGAAAGCTCAGCTAGAACTTGATCTGTCCACTGCTGTGAAAGACAATAAAAAGTGGTTTTATATTAGCAACATAAAAAGGGCCAAGGAAAATATCCATCTTTCATTGGTTGCAGAGGGGAGCATTGTAACCAAGGATGAGGAGAAGGCTGAAGTACATGATGTCTTCTTTGCTTCAGTCCTCAATAGAAACCAGTGATCCTCAGGGCAACCAACCTGCTGAGCTGGTAGACAGGGACAAGGAGCAGAGCAGACCCGCTGCATTCCAAGAGGAAGTAGTTCCTGGACTGCTGAGCCATTTAGGCCCATATAAGTCTGGGGGACCAGGTGGAATTCATCTGAGGGTACTGAGGGTGCTGAAGAACTTGCCAAGCCCCTCTCCATCATCTATCATGAGCCCTGGCTAATCAGGGAGGTCCCAATGGGATGGAGGTTGGCCAATGTGACACTCACCCACAAGAAGGGTTGGAAGAGGCATCCAGGAAACTACAGGTCAGTCAGCCTGATCTCAGTGCTGGGGAAGGTTATGGAACAGATCATCTTGAGTGCCATTATGCAGCGTGTACAGGACAACCAGGGGACCAGACCCAGCCAACATGGGGGTTAAGAAAGAGAAGTCCTAACCTGACCAGCCTGATCTCCTTTTATGACCAGGTGATCCACCCAGTGGATGAGGGGAAGGCTGTGGATGTAGTCTATTTGGACTTCAGCAAAGCCTTTGACACTTTCCCAGGACATTCTTCTGGAAAAGCTGGTAGTCCATGGCTTGGACAAGCATACTCCTCTCCAGGTTCAAAACTGGCTGAGTGGCCAGGTCCAGAGAGTGGTGGTGAATGGTGCTGCATCCAGTTGGCATCCAGTCACTAGTGGTGTCTCCCAGGGATCAGTACCGGGGCCAGCCCTGTTTAATGTCTTTATTAATGATTTGGGCAAGGGGATAGAGTGCACCCTCCGTAAGGTTGCAGATGACACTAAGTTGGGTGGGAGCGTTTATCTGCTTGAGGGTAGGAAGGATCTGAAGAGGGATCTGGACAAGCTGGATCAATGGGCTGAGACCAAATTTACAAGGTTCAACAATCAACACTTCCATCCCTGGAAGTGTTCAAGAAATGACCAGACATGGCACTTAGTGCTATGGTTTAATTGGCATGGTGGTGTTCAGTCAAAGGTTGGATTCAAAGATCACAGAAACCAGAAGGAACCCACAAGGATCTTCAAGTCCAACTCTTAAGTGGATGGCCCTTACAGGAATTAAAGCCACAAACTCAGTGTTCCCAGCACCATGCCCTAACCAACCAAACTAATCTCAGGGTCAATTATCTGGACGTCTTTTCAAACCTTGATGATTCTATTATTCTATGTGGTGGTATTTATATGTTAAAAGACAACTGTAAGGTGCAGGAAATCCGAAGATTTCCAGATTACTGTGTGTCAGAGTCCCTTACTACAGTTTGTCCTGTTGGAACAGTGAAATTTCTACCCTCTGTTGCCTTCTTAGGAGCTGTGTTCCCTGCCTGAGATTAGAAACATTGCCTACATTAGAAAGGGCACTTAGAAGGATTTTAAGTTCTCACAACTTTAAACTGATTGGGAGTCCTGGTGTTGGAGGCAGGGCTTAGTCCTGGTCTGTGCCTCCACTTCCAACTGCCTTCCCAACTGAATTGCCCTGCTTACATTAGACTGTCTTGCCCATCCAACTGAAAAATAAACTTTATTCTTTTTTCTTTTCTGGTAAGGGACCAGGGAACAATATTGGCATACTCCAAGGCTGAGCAATTTTGACATTGCATGCAAGGACGTCCAGAGCAATTACAAGTGAAAAGAGGTCTCCCCTTGCTCTTCCTTTTTGGAGATGCAGTCTTAGCTCAAATTTGCCTTTAAACCCCATTCTAAGATATCTGTCTGTGTATTGTTGTAGCGAGAAAATTCAGGGCTGCACATGTTTCTCTGCTCTTTCTTTGTAGTAGAAATCAGCTTTTTCTTTCCAGAGGGGATGCTTTGAGTTTTGATATTCTGTTCCCAGACAGAACCAATTTACCCACTCAATAATGAAAGTAGAGCCAAACAAAGTGCCTTTTCCCGTCCATACTGAATTCAGTTGAAAAAGATTTATAAGCTTGATCACTGTTTGAAGAATAACAATTGCTTTAATCTTTGCCGGAAAGCACAGCTGGGTGATCTGTTTCTCACAGAGACACGGCTGGCTAACAAGTATTATAGAAGACATACACATAATGTTATGAAACACAAAAGAGTCAGACTAAGAGATTTTTGTTTTGAGAATGCATATTGCCTTAAAACTGTTTTGGATTGTTGGTGGTAGGGTCCCAAACAGTGCATGCTGCTGTCTGAAAACAGCTTTCTTTCAATGGGAACAACACAAAGAAGCAAAAGCTGCTGAAAATCAGCATAAGGACTCTTGAGACTGACATGAGCAGAGGAACATATGAGGAGAAAACCCTCAATACCCTCAATGCCACCCCTGTCTGGCTGGTCTGTTTGTTTCTTACACATTTATATCCTTAATATGGCCATACTGTTTCACATGCCTCACTGCAGCAATGGTTACCCTCATTATTAGCTTTGAGCAAGGAGGAAAAAAATATTTCTAATTACTGATTTTTGCTTTCCCTTCTCCCCCAGACTTATTCAGCACAAAAAAAAAAAAAAAGTCCCAGTTGTCAACTCTAATTAAAATATTGTGAAATTCATGGTGTCTAAAACATTTTTTAAATAATTTAAAAATGTGAACTTCGCATTCACATATCAAAACTCTAACAAAAATGTGATGGTAGTTGCCCCTCTCACTACAAGTCTTACCAGTGCTGAAGTCCCAGTGTTGCTGCACAAAGAATTTTTTCTGTTTACAATGGCTCTGTAACTGTGTCTCCAAAGCAAGGATAAGCTTATCAGTAGCTTGAGGCACCCTATCTTTATTCTGAAGACAATGTGAAGCTCTGTTCTTGTGCAGTGCTTGAAATGAGCAGAAGCTGTGAGGTCAATCAGCAAAGGCAGGAGGCACAGTGCTGCTCCCCGGACTGCATCAGCCTGGCTGTCGCATGCTAACCATGTCTGCGGGGCACAGCACCGGCTTTGCTCTGTTCTCTACAGAGGCTCTTCTGCAGCTCAAACGATAAGGGCATGTGAGTCTCAAGAAAAGCAGAGATTGCTGTTAGGTTGTGAATGTCTATGGCACAAAGCACAATACTGAATGCAGAATCCCAAAGGAATTTATTTGAAAGGGAAATAAATCTCAGTAACAGCCTCAGGTTTAGAAAAGGAAGGGTTTTTGTGTGGTTGTTTTTCAAGAGAGATACTCGGATATTAAGAGGATGGGTGACTCAGAAATACCACAGATGTTTACTATTCTACACTTTATAAAGTCTCTCCTATAAAATATGCCAAACAACTTCATAAGCCTTAATGGATTGAATGTTTCAACATCCCATTGGGTCAGATGATAGCAACATAATACTCACATTAAAGATAAAACATAACACTTTCCCACAGTCAAAAAGCAAAACTAGAAACAGTAAGCAGTCCAAGCTTTTCATCACTGCACAGTTAATCTGGTTACTTGGCACATGCTTAACACACGCCAAGTACCAGCAATCACATTAAAGCCCAAGCCCATTTCTACATCCCTCTCTGCTTCTCTTTTTACACAAAAAGCCTTATCCCATAGCTCTTCATATGGAGAATATTTTCTCTCCAGCCAGTGGTGTTCTTTGTACAGTGTAGGATCTTTCCCTGTCAATTATGCCTGGAATTTACCTGTGCTTTGTAAGAAAGATGGGAAGTGCTAGAAAACTAGCAGCAACCTAAAAATCCTTGCCACCAATATACTGCAAATGTGTCCTGGCATAAACCCATCCTACCATAATCTGGAAAATACTATAATGACCCTGGCTGACTTTGGATAGGAAGTTTTATCTGCACGGACAGTGTAACTGCAGGGAAGGGGTGCATGTGTCAATAAGCGAGTGCACTTTCTCTGTGTGGTGATGTGTTTTGCTTTCCCATATAAAATGTGGGGAAAATTGCTTGGGAGCTGTATGCAGAACACCTCCTATAGTATGGTAAAAAAAATCCCTTCCCCTCAGGAAAACCAAGTTATCTTCCAAAAACCCAAGGCTCTGCAAAAACCTTGAGTTGGTTTCTTTCAATTAGACAAATATGAAAACAAATGAAAGCAGCAAGCTTCACTCGGATTTTCTACTCAATATTTTCCAAACAAAATCAGCTGTGTGGCATATGCCACCAAAACAATAGCTACCAGATTAGCAGATGGTATGCTGTGAATTAAATGTTGACACAAACCCCAGACATACCACTCAATACTCTCTTGACACCTAAACTTATTTCCCCATTATTTTTCTCACCTCATTATATTTGCTCACAACAAGAAAAAAAAAATATTTAGATACTCCATCTGGATTTAGATGTGAAAATTAATATGCAATTTATTATTACTCTGCCATCTTTCAAAAAAAGAACCAAACTGGCAGTTTGATTACTGCAGAAAAAAAAATGGAACAAGAAGTTCTGAGAGTCTGGATACCTCTTCATTTCATAGAATCGTAGAATCATTAAGGTTGGAAATGACCTCTAAAATTATCAAGTCCCACCATACATCTATGACCACTGTCTTCACCACTAAACCATATCCACAAGTGCCACATCCACACTCCTTCTGAGCAATTCCTGGGCAGCCTGTTCCAATGGCTGACTACCCTTTCAGTAAAGAAATTTTTCCTAATGTCCAGTCTAAACCTCCCTGGTGCAACTTGAGACCATTTTCTCTTGTCTTGTCAGTTGTTACTTAGGAGAAGAGATTGACCCCCACCTCACTACAACCTCCTTTCAAGTAGTTGTACAGAACTACAGGTCACCCCTGAGCCTCCTTTTCTCCAGGCTGAAAACTCCCAGCTCCCTCAGTGTCTCGTCATAGGATTTGTGCTCCAGAGCCTTCTCCAGCTTCGTTGCCCTTCTCCGGACATGCTCCAGCACCTCAGTGTCTTTCTTGTAGTGAGGGGGCCCAGGACTGGACACAGCACTCTAGGTGTGGCCTGACCAGTGCGAGTACAGGGAACAATCACTTCCCTGGTCCTGCTGGCCACACTATTGGCTGATCCAAGCCAGAATGCCATTCGCCTTCTTGGGCACCTGGGCACACTGCCACCTCGTGTTCAGCCACTCTCAGCCAAGACAGTTTGTCCCCTTCTGCCTCCCTGGCTGCAATAACCAGACTCTCCACCAAAGTCCTCTCACATACCTTCCTGGGTAGGGAGAAGTGTGAGCAGGGGTTGGCGAGTCCAGAACTACATTAGCTAATCCACCAGCTGTCGGCAGCTAAAACTGGATATTATCCATCGCATCTCAGTTCTGTCTGCCAGTCACCTAAGGGAGCACTGATCTGTGTCCCTCCCTATCCTCCAGGTATTGTTTTTTCCAAAATGTCAAATTTCTCCCCTACTTTATAATGTGGCTGAAACTCCCCGGTGGCATTGAAGTCAGTGAAGGTAGAAAGGGAGGCACAAGCAGTCAGAGGCAACCACATGGGCTTTGTTTCCTCTGTACTTCAGGCAAGTTTATTATTTTTCGTGTTTACAAATAAAAGGAAACAAAACACCACCACACAGCAGCATTTAGGTAACCAGAAGTTTCCAGACACCCAAAATCTTGGGGTTGGATCTACACAGAAGTCGGATGCTTAAATTGTAGCATATTTTTCTGTTCAACTGACTGCACTCCCAGGTACCCATCCCCACATGAAACACCCCTTCCTCATTCCAGCACTTGGGATCAAGCAGCCAATTCTGGGCTCCTCAGTAAAACAGAGACATGGAGCTACTGGAGGAAAAAAAGATTATTAAGGGACTTCAGCATCTCTCTTAAAAGGAAAGGCTGAGGGAGCAGGACCTGTTCAGCCCCGAGATGAGACAACTGAAAGGGAGCCTCAACAATGTCTGTAGGTATCTGAAGGGAGGCTGCCAAGAGGATGCAGCCAGGCTCTTCTCAATGGTGCCAAGCAGTAGGACAAGGGGCAACAGCCAGAAACTGAGGTACAGGATGTTCCACCTGAATATGAGGAAGAATTTCTCTACTGTGCGAGTGACCGCACACTGGAACAGATTGCCTGGAGAGGTTGTGGAGTCTCCCTCACTGGAGATATTCAAGAACCATCTGAATGCAATCCTGTGCCATGAGCTCCAGGACGACTCTGCCTGAACAGGGAGGTTGGAACAGATGACCCACCATGGTCTCTTCCAACCCTGACCCATCCTGTGACTCTCAGTGGAGAGTGAATCTCACTGCTTCTCCTTTCACACTCCCCACATTTAAAACATAACTGTTGCCAGCCCTGTTGCCACCATTTGCACATCTGGATGAATCATGTGCAGCTCTCAGTTCATTTCCAGATTATCTGGGACCAGCTGTGACCGTGCCTGGGTGCTGAGGAGTGGCTCAGTGGTGAAGGGCCCCTCTGACTGAGCCAGCTCTTTCCCCCATTTCCCATTTATTGTTTTTGAGTGCTGCATTCAGTTCTGTGCCTTTCACTTTAAAAACCACATTGAGGTGCTAGAGCGTGGCCAGCAAAGGGTAACAAGGCTCATGAACGGTCTAGAAAAGACGTCTTACGAGGAATGGCTGAGGGAGCTGGAGTTGTTTATTCTCGAGGAGGCTCAGGGGCGCTTTATTCCTCTCTACAACTCCCTGAAAGGAGGTTTTTGGAGCCGGTCTGTTTTGCCCTGCCTGCAGAGACAGGACTAGGGAGAATGGCCTTGAACTGAGAGAGGGGACGTTCAGGTTAGACATTAGAAAAATATTTTTCATTGTTAGGGTGGTCAGGCGTTGAAATATTTCCCAGGGAGGTGGTGGAGTCACCATCCCTGGCGGTGTTCAAGAGGCATCTGGATCTGGCGCTGGGTGATTTAGTGGTTATGGGTTACAGTTGTAGTGCCGGGTGGACGGCTGGACTGGATGATTTGAAATATCTCTTCCAACCTTGACGCTCCCATGACTCGGGAGGCAGGGCAAGACCCCCACCGACACGGACACGCTCCGGCCGCTGCACTCCCGCCCGCCACACGGCTGAGGGGAGGCGCGGGACGCGGGCACCGCCCCCCCGCCCGCGCCGCCGGCCTCCGCCCGGGAGGGGGCGCCAATGCGCAGGCGCAGCGCCGCCCCGCGGGGAGGTGCCGCGGGCTGCGAGCGGTGAGTGTGTGGGGGGGCATGGCGCGCGCGGGGTTAATCGGCCCCGCCGCTCTGTGCTGTGAGGCGGTGGTGTCGGGAGCCCCCGGTGTCCCCGGAGCCCCCGGTGTCCCCGGAGCCCCCGGTGTCCCCGCCGGGCTTTTCCAAAGTGGGGCCAGACTGCCCCCTTCGTCCCGGTGGCGGCGCCAGGAGCCCCTCGCCGCCCGGCGTGGGGGTGTGCGACTGACCTTGCCCTGCCCTTCCCAGGGGATCCCCAGCACCCTGACTTTTCTGTCCCTCAGTAATCAGGGTCAGACTAGTGCGAGTTTTGCCACTTTTTCTCAGGTGCTTATAGGATGGTTTGGATTGGAAGGGGCCTTAAAAATCATATAGTTCCAACTCCCTGCCATGGGCAGGGACACCTTCCATTAGATCATGTTGTTCAAAACCTCATCCAGCCTGGCCTTGAACTGCCAGGGATGGGGCATCCACAGCTTCTCTGGGCAACCTGTTTGGTGCCTCACCACCCTCTAAGTAAAGAATTTCTTGTATATTCCAACCAGCTTAAATTTCCTCTCTTTCAGTTTGAACCCAAGGCATCTTCAATGTGCCCAGTGTGTGCCAAAGTGAGACCTGAGTGCTGGGCCTGCTGGGGTGTGGGCTGTCCTGGCACATAGAAGAGTTTTAAAAAAATAAAATTTTTCCTAATGTCCCAGTGGTCTGAAGACTGATGCTATTTGGTCCACAGGTAGCTAAAGAGTTAGCTAAAGGCAAGTGAAAAAACCCAAGCCTGTTATCAGGAAATTTAGATTTGCTGTATGAAGATGTAAATCTCCAAAAGTTAATTTTAGGATGCACAGAATTGACGGGATTGAAAATGGGTGTGTTTAGCTGGAAATAGCAGGTGGCACCGGAGGTGATCAGTAATATTTACATCAGCTAAAATTCATGCTGTAAGAAGACAAACCGACTGAATATGCATTCAGTGCATGCAGCTGTTTCAGTATTTTTACAGAAATTACACATGGTTTGTATTCTACTTCTAGGAAATATTCAGCATTAAGTAACATGCCTTCCACCAAACCTCCAAATGAAAATGAAACACCCAAAGAAAGAAAACCTGGACTGAGGAGTGTTCGGACAACTATGGTCTTCCGAGCTGTGAACCCAGAGCTTTTCATTAAACCTGTAAGACAGTCCTTCTGAGAGAAACTAAATATGCTTGATAAGATACAGTTGCTTTAAAGTAATCCTCACAATTCTGTGTGCCTTATATAACCATCTCTTGTTATGCAAACCATTCAGAAATGCAACTAAAAATATTTTTACTTTTTTTCACTCTGATTGTTAAGAGCCCAGCACATTACATTGTTTATTGCAGCTTTTATTTCACTGTTATATTGTCTGATTCTTCTGTACCTAGCCAAGTTGCTTTCAGAAAGACTGTTCAAAGGCATATTACCCATGTAATTTGACAGGTTAAGTAAAAGGAGTTGTTTTTAATATTTAAAAGAGAACAAGCCAGAGAATGCAAACGTTTTTGATATGAAATGAGGTAATTTTTGGTAGCTTTTCCATATAATGGATTTTTCTTTTTCTTGCTTTTATATTAAGTTGACGATACTCAGGTTTTATATGCATTTGCAGAACCCAGCAATGAGTTTCGTACATGTAAGAGCTATAGATATAATAAAAGTAGATTTTGTGATAATAAAACAAAATGTGGTTTAGAGGATTGTAATCAAGGTTGCTTGGCTGGAGCAGAGTGCACTGTCCCAGTAGCACATCCAGATGAATTCTGTTAGAAGTTTGTGTTAGAGACCTTTAGTAATTGGTTTTGGCTTCTTAATTCATACTCAAGCAGCATTTCCAACCAGCAATGCCCAATACAGAGTACTGGGCAATGTGCTATTCTGTCTCCAAAAAGAACCTTCATTTTCAAAGGGAATTCCTTCTGCTGTCAGAAAATTCAGTGTGCAAGAAGGCAGTGATGATTTTTGTAGATGTCACATTAGTTTACTGTTCACTTTCTAAGCTGAGATAGAAGAATGTAATGTTTGAGTTTAACGAAAAGTGTTTTGACTAAAAATATGTACCAATTTGTTTTTCTTGTCAGAACAAACCTGTGATGGCATTTGGACTGATAGCAATTAGCCTCTGTGTGGCCTACCTTGGTTATTTGCATGCAACAGCAGAGAATAAAAAGGACCTCTATGAAGCAATCGACAGTGAGGGGTCCAGGCATATGAGGAGGAAAACTTCAAAGTGGGACTGAGAATGTAAGAAAGGAAATCAGTAAACCAGTCACAGAACTTCTCAAGGCAACTACTGTTTTTTTCTCTTTCCATTTAACTAATGGATAAATGTCTCTCTTGCTATTTAATCCAATTCAAGTTCCTTTATAAAATGCTGTGCCTGTACAAATAAACTGCAGTAAAGATATATGTGAAAATAAAAGTGATTTTAAGAATTGCTGTCTGTGATCTCCACAAAGATCATTGTCAGAAGACATGAAATCACCTTGGACCTACAGTCAGGACTGGTAAATGCCATATAAATTGATGTGGTAGTTCTCTTTGCTTTGATTAAATGAAATCAAGGATTTTAAAATTTTTTTTAAACACAAAGTGTAATGTATTGTCTGTGAAAAGAAAAGTTGGTGTCTTGACCTGTTGATAATAGTGGTGCAAGTAAACTAATTTTAAGGCAAGGAAGATCTGATAAAACAACTGATGAAGGGTTTTATTTAATAAAGGAATCTGTAAAAGGCCAAAATAATCCTTGGATGCTTAATTGGATGCTCTTCCTTACAAACTAAAAAAAGTGAATCAGTAGCCAGACAGAGGAGAAAAAGTGAAACAAGTGCTTCTGCTTAGAGAAAGGTAGGAAGAACTCAGCCATTACCTTTTCTGTTTGCCATCATACAACAGATCAGTGAGCATGCTGGCATCAGCCTGTCAGTTGATAGGTTTAACTCCAGGTTAGCTAGAACTTGTGTAATGTTCTTGGCTAGTCAGCAGGACTAGTTTTGGTTAAGCTGCACTCAAAAATTAAATTCCTCTGTATTGGAAAGTACATTATATAAGATTAATTTATTGCAGGTTACTGAACTCAAAGGTTGGAAAGTCTAAAATCCCCAGGTAGTGCTGTGAGTGTGGCTGGAGGGTGGGTGGGCATTGTGGCATTTCCTCAGCATGTGTGGTGGTCCCTTGTGAGCCTTTGAGCAAACTGTACAGGCAGATGTCTTCCTGTTCCAGCACTGAGTCCTTCTCCCATGAGCTTCCCAGCTGCTTCTGGGTGCCTGACATTTCCTAGACATTGTCCCATTAACCAAACTCCAGAACACATGGAACATGGTGGGAGGGCACATACCAGGCTGTGCTCTGTTTCTAACCTTATTGATGTTCTGTTGCATTTTTCCATTCAGTTTCTCATATTTACAGCCCCAACAAGGGCTCCCAGCAAGTGAGAGACCTCTTTGTCCACCCTCTTCTGATCAAGGTGGCTTCCATCAGGCCAGAGAAAGAACATGCAGAAACATCTGTTTGCACTCTGGGAATTGCTTTGGGTTTTATCAAAAGATTTTGATACTGAAGATAAAAAAGGTGACTGACTGCCTTGAGGGACAGCAGTTTCACTATTGGATTTGTCTGTATCTCCCTCTAAGTCCTTTACTTTTAGTCCTGTTCTTGTTTTATAGTTAACTGTATCCTAAATTCAACTGGGCTTTTGTTTAGCTACCTCCTTCCTCAGAAGGGAAGTGAACTCTATCTGTGATAAAGCTTTTTTTAAAAAGGGCATTTTTACAGTCTTTAAAAGCAGATTCCCCTCTGTGAGCCTGCTGCCCTACAACAGCAAGGTTCCTGGGCAAATCTAAGTTTGCAGGTGAGGAAACTACTTGCCTTTTGATTGGTGAAGGAATTTCCAGGTGAAATTATCGAATATTCAGAACTCTGGCATGCTGTGCATATCCTGCAGAATGTTTGGTGTTTGTGATGCATCTTTAGAATAAATCTGTTCTTTTAAAAATTGTCACACAGGGTTTTAGCTCTTTTCAGTTCATTAAAATGCACAAGTCTTGTATGTTTGCATGAATGTAACTAAATTATTCCCAAATCAGTGCTACAGTAGGCATTTTTACCTGTTTTTCTGCAGGCTTTTAAAATACACACTTTGATCCTCTGCAGATGTCTGCAAATGAATTGAGAGAAAGCCCACTCTTTTATTTTCATGTATTTGAGAATAATGCAGGATTTGGGTTCTCAAGATTTTGAGTTATGTTTTGTGAAGTGAATATGGACCTGGCAGTTACTGGGAAAAAGGAAGTGGGGCAGGGTGGAATAAAAGATAAAAGACTGACCTGGACAGGGTGTAGGCACGTGCATGCCAGTGACACTTCTTACAAAAGCTGTCTGAAATGGGGCCTCGAATGTTGGCTGGAGTCAAGTCCTGTTAACCAGGACTTGACTTATTTTAGAACTGCCGAGGTTGAAGGAAGAGTAACTATTTAAATTTGTCCTATTATTTCTTTGTGACAGCTGCTGTACAGGTAACTCTTAATGATACAAAATTTATATATAAAAAGGAGATAAAGCAGTGCAAATACAGAGATGAATGCGGTAGGTTAATGGATTTTACAGTATCAACACAGGCATTTGCTGTTTTAAGTACCTGATTTTTATTGTAAGAACAATATGTGTATAGGGATTAAAGGGGGAAAAAACCGCCGCCTAAACAAAACTGCTTTGATTACAAAATTTGTTTGCTCAGCACTGAAAACATGGTACCCCTTATGAATCTGGAGGACAAACACACAACACCAATATAATTTCTTCTGTTCTGTGTTTCTCAATTTCAGTCTTCAGTATAGTGATAATTATCTATAAGGGATGATAACAGGCTTGACAGGAACTGTGAGTCAAAATGTTTTTCTGGGCAGGTCTGATTTCAGATATTTGCCAGTTCCTTACTGTCTGTGCTGACTTTCACATCTTTTACTAAGAACAGCAACAAAATGCTGTGATTAAAATATCCAAAACAGTAGCTGTTGTACTGCTCCTAAGATCTCCTTAGACTACGTGGTGTGAAAGGGAGTTGTTGACATGCAACAACAAAAAGCAATTAAACAATTAAAAGGCCAAAGCCCACTGTGATGCTGCTTAACTATTACCAGGGCAAGTTAGTTCTTTGTGGGCGAAACCAGCCCTAGCCACTAACAGTTGCTACGTAGGAAGCTGTATTCAGGCTGGAAGGGATCACTTCATGAAACCCTCCCTTATCATCTGCCTCTTGCATGTTACTGAGTTGTCAACGTGTGTGAATCCTAATCAGAAGCCAAATGTTTCAGCTAATTTGGTAAAAAGTAATTGCCAATGATTTTCTCCTTTCACTGGCTTGCTTGTTTTCTGTAGCAACTGTAAGAGTTTTGCCTCCAAATGAGATCTGTCAGGAACAGAGTTCTGACACTTTAGTAAGTATTACAGAACAATACTGGTACAGGACAGTCATCAGAAGTCCTGATCTGGATTCCTGTGTTGTGCTCTGTGTTCAAAAAGGGTACCATCACCACCTCCCAGTGTTACTTTTAATTGGATTCAGGAGTATAAGCCTTACATAAACACAGTATTAAACTCATCGTATGATACTGGGAAAGTTCGTTTCTGAAATCCTTTCCTTGCAATCTGAGATTTAGGAAAGCACCAAGACCTCTTGATTCTATGTACTCTGGCCAGTCAGGAATGCATTCACATCTTGGTAAGAAAGAACTGCTGCGTATTAGTAACTCCAGTATATTCAGAGGTGGAACAGGGTCAGCTGTTCTGCAGTGCACAAAGCATTCATATTTGGGCAAAATGAAGTGTGAAAAACTATAGCAAAGTAGCTGCAGGTGCTAAAACATTAGCAAGTGTTTTCTAAAGCTAAGTACTTTGGTAAGAACTATGTTTGATTTGACACTTGTGCAGATCATCCCATCATCCTTCAACAGGACACAACTGGGATGTTTTATCCTGAATCTCTCCTTCTTGCATGTAATTCTGGCTCCTGATCTTAGACTGAACTTCTGTACAGTTTCTTGAGGTTTGATTTTTTCATGGTGTACCACAATGATAACCTCAGTGATGAAAGGCTCATTGTAGCATTCATACGTTTGAGGATCTAGCAAGAATCTGAAGTATATGCTATGCCTAATTGTCATAGAAGTTTCTGCTCAGCAGTGTAAAGTTTTATAGAAGTACTTTGTGTGGGTTTTTCTAATGTGTGTTGTGAAGAAGAGTGTGTTTGGTTTCTATTTTAAACAATATCAAGAGTTTATCAGTGTCCTGAGAACCCTGGCAGCAGTTTGAGTGCCATGCGTGCCTGGGAGCATGAGGCTTCAGCCTTGCGTCGACACGCACAGTGTGAAACACACCCAGAAGGCCAGAGGCCTTCTCTTTTTCACTTATTCTCTCTTCACGGCTTGATAATGTGGATGGGGAAGAGCCGTGCCATCAAAGCACAACATGCTTTCATTACTGTGGAAATAGCCAGCACGACAGAACTGAGTGTTTGACAACCAATATTGTAATTCTGAATAAAAAAAAACCTGTGGGTTTTGTTTTGTTTTTTCTTTTTTGTTTTGTTTTGTTTTGTTTTGTTTTGTTTTGGTTTGGTTTGGTTTGGTTTGGTTTGGTTTGGTTTGTTGGTTTGGTTTGGTTTGGTTTGGTTTTGGTTTTTTATGCTTGCCATAACCAGGACCTTTATTCACCTGAGGTTTGAACTCCAGTGCCAGAAGAATTACTTAGCCTGAAAAATGACAGGTTTTGTCTTTGTGCTTGATGAGATGGGAGTTTGAGCTGGCTGGATTTTTAATTCACTTTCAGAACATTTCACTTCTTTTTTTTTTATTTATTGAATGAAATTTATGGACTTCATTGGAAGTTCATTGTCAGGCCTTGTTTCAGCCAGCAACAGGACCTGATTACGTACATTTCCTAAGGGCAGTAAAATACAGGCTTAACTTTAAATTTGTCCTGAAGGTTTGTGTCCATCAAAGCTAAACAAGTGTTTAACAGATTTGCTGAACCTGGACTCTGTGTGGGGTGGAGAAGGAAAACTGCCAGCATATGTATATTCCTAAATGAAGCATGCCAGCTGTAGCTTTATGGTTCTCTATATGCTTGGCTCATGCTTTATATGGTTTTTGGATATCTGAGAAAAGACTGAAATACACAAAGAGATCCTTCTGGATCTGAGCCTTCCTGCTTTCTGCACCACTTCACGGGGCTTAGTACCACCAGAGCATCCAAGCAGTCCTCAGCCAGGCGTTACGCAGCATGTCTGACACCTGTCATCCTTAGTCTTGCAGCCTCCCACCAGATGACGAAGGGCTTACAGAGAATTGCTGGAGAGTTTTGCTTTGGAATTTTATTTTATACAAGTTTCTAAATAGCTATCTGTTTATACTGCAGTCAGTCAGAACTACGCACTTGGCATCTTGAGGAAAAGCAGGGAGGTTTGCAGTGGTCTTAAGTTTTCAACAGAGTTCATTCCATTTTATGGAGCTGTTTTCCAAGGGAGCTCTGTCTCTTGCTGTCACAGTATCTGCTGACAATAGCTGGCAGAAGCTTAGTTCATAATTTTTAACCATTCAATTACTTGCTATAAGCCTGTTATATATCTTCGTAGACCTGAGTGCTCAGGATTTGAACATGCACTATTTGCCCTGATAATATTGGCTCCAGGGACTAAGGGCTGGGGAGCAGGTACAGCTGAAACAAAATAAGAGGCACATACAACTGAAGTAATTGCAAAATGTTTTATATTTGTTGGGGTTTGTTTCTTGCAGTTCATTTTAAAGAGGTGTGTTAACCTTCGTTAGCTTAGCTCTTAGTGAGCTAAGTGCTTACTAACAGCGAGCTTGGAGAGCTGCTAGCGGAAAATTCACTCATCATCTGTCTAAGCAAACACATCACTGCAAGAGTGATTAAAGTGGGGTTTTAAGCGTAGGGTAGTTCAAAGTCCAACACTCTACCAAACTAAGAAGTGAAGACAAGTGAAGTTACTGGTTTCTTGTGGAACAGTTTAATTAATATAAAATACTTTAAACAAATATTTAGCATACTCTGGCACTATTTCTGACTGACATATCTGTAAAGCCTTACCTCACTGAATTATGGAAGCTTTGTGGATAGCTGATGTTCCCTGTTCATTTCCCACTTACATCCACAATAAAAAAAATCCAAACTTCATGTTCACATTTGTCTAATTAAATGCATAAACTGCACAAAACACACTGTTTGCATGCATGTGTCTGTGTGTAAGGCAACATGAGGGGCAATTCTGTAAGCTGCATGTCAGAAAACCAAGATGATGTTGAACTGCTTCAACGCTCCTTAAACAGTTCAAGTTTTCTTACCCTAATAGATAAGTGGATTTGTTAGTTCTTCTCTGCTAGGGAGGATATAATATAATCATCATTCTGCAATGCCTTACTGATCACATGGAAGGAAGAAGTCACCCTGTCTTACAGGGTTAGCCCACTTTTTATCTGGGGTACAGTGGCAGTGACTGATACAGACTGTGGCTGTCTACAGGGGTAGGTGTTCTCTGTGGTGGACCCTAGACCTTGGCACCTCATTCCTCCAGACAAGACCAAGGGCTCTGGTGAGTGCACATCCCAGGCCCCTCTTGACATACAGCCTTTGGAGGCATGTTTGGAGACAGGCAGCAGTGGCTTAAGATCTGGCCAGCTGTGTCTGTACATATCTATGCTGCCAGCACGCTCTGGGATGCACTTACGCATCAGTGTATGCACAGCACACACAGCTCATAACAGTCTGTCAGACACTGGCATTGCTTCTCATTCTGTCTTGGGAAGGGAAAAACGTTTTGTTTTACTGCTTTCAAATGTTAAGTTGAAGGTGTGTTTGCTCTACTCAGAAACAGCATGTCCTCCTAAGTCTGTGTGCTTGGTTTTGTAGAGATGAAAGGAGCTACAGCTTGGACTAAGTGAGTAGCTTGGTAATATAAATGAATAGACAAGATAGCAAGCAGTAGGATCACTGTGGGATCTGGAGAGTTGTTCACCATGGACACTGTTTGGTATTTCAAGGAAATGTTTTAGCAAGTAAAATAACTAAGTCTGATTTAAGAGATTTTTTTTCCCTTGTAGTTATACTCACTGCACAATATTAATTATGGTTGACTGGCAAGCTAAAAGTAAGGCTATTTCATATTCTATAAATTTCTGCATGTCAGGTACTGTGAGTACAGGAGCTACTGGTAGCTAAGAAAAATCATGAGTTAAGACATACGAACAAGCCTTCCACTGCATGAAGCAGAGACAGCATATGTTTGTTGGCTTTATTTTGTTCCTGTTTGAGAAGTATTGCAGCATAAGAAGTAACACTACCCACTTGCAGCTCTGATTCTGAGGGAGTGTGAATGCATGCTTTTTGACTGTTATGTCTGAATGATGCAAATAAAGAATCTTTCAGATAACATCTGGACGCTCGAGTGCCAGTGATGGCACATATTGACAGCAGAGTGCATGAGACAAAGCCTGGAATGGGGAGCTGTAATGCTGCAGTGAATAATAGAGAAAGCAGAATTTCTCTATTAGTCATTCAGGAGATGTCTAATAATTGCCAGAAAGTACCACAGTCTCAGAAACAGTCAAACTTTCTCTCTAAGGCAATGCTATAGAAGACTGAAAACTGGGTTGTCTAATTACTGTAGCTGAGCAGCTGAACTAGGAGAGAGCTGAGAAGCAGCTAATTAATAAAATAGAGACATCTTGCTCGTTAGTGCCTCAAAGGTCTGCAGAAGAGCTCTGTGACGTCTTAAAAGGAGGATATGCAGATTGTGAAACCTCTGAATGCCTTGCATGGAGAAATGAAGTGTGAAAGGAACTAATGAGGCTGGTAACATTTGGAGTGTGAGCACACACTCTCTGTGCGTGTGAGGCAATTAAGGAGCCGCAGCCTGATGGGCACCAGAGCACAGAGCGAATGCATGTGCGTGTCTGTGCATGGGCGGGGGGTACCCACACAGAGAGAAACCCAGCCATTGTGACTGGAGTTACTGGTGTGATTTCCTTTGCTGGGCTTAATTAACACAAGTGCAACGTTATATTTACTGCTACTTAAAATACAGACAGAAAAGGAATACGAGTGACTAATCGCAGAATGCAGCAAGCATCTGGTGGGACATGCAGATGCTGGAACAACTGGCATTAATATTGGCTAGTAAGTACAGTACATGGGTGTTTTGGGGATATCTAGGCAGGGTTCTGCCTGGACAGGTGTCAGCAGTCCCCAGAGGAAAAGACAAATCCTAGAAGGAAGACTGAGCCAATAACAATGATCGAGACATCCTCAGCAGTGAGAAAACCTGTGCCACCTCCATTGCAGTTTACTGGGACTAGCAATCAACTAGCTGTCTTTGGGTCTGTGAGCAAACCAAGAGTAAGGTAAACAGCTTGACTAACAACAGCTAGTAATGTAACTCCAAGCTTCATTCTTATTACTGCCTTTGATTTTTATACTTGGACTTTCCACTGTATAGCTGCAGTCCGCTGCTGCTTTTCCTAAAACTTGAGTGACTAGAGAAAAATCCTACCCACCAAGGTGTCTGTTCACCATCGTTTTTCCCCTTATTTTTCTCCTAAGATTACATTCTTCTTTCCTCAAGTCAACTTTACAAAAGGCACAGGCACTTTCAGTTTGTTTATTCAAAAAGTTCACCTACAGTGTAAATGGAATATTGCTGGCTATTCCACTTCATTCTGTTTTCCTTCACAGCTTCTTGGCAACTTAGACTGCTGATATCAGATTAGCTGCAGGGCTCTGGGTGCCACTGCTGCTAGCCATAGTAGCTGCAGTCCCTTCCCTGTGTTGCCTATGGCATCCCAAAATGATTCCTGGGGTTTGTGTGGTTTGAAGGTTTTTACCAGATGTGCCACATGCTGCAAGAGTTAGATTTTGGAAAAAGAGTTATTTAACTTTGAGTCTAGCCAAGTATTGAAAGTAATAGGTTTTGCAAAAGAGTAGTTTAACTCTGAGGCTAGCATCAGAACTACTTTGACTCTATACCTAAGGTGTTAACCATCTTTCGTATGTTTCTGATAGTCCCTCTTTAGTATGAGGTTTATAATCCTGATTTATACCCAATTCTGATTTTCAGTGTGGATTTACAATAAGGACCTGGACCTTTAACCATAAACTTCACCTTGAATGATCTTATAATTTCATTATATTGGTAGGAATCTGATGCTGAGACACTTAGCTATTCTAGTGAGTACCTGAAGTCCTTCAATCACATTCCCTTTAAAATACTAAGTAGATCTGTCTTCCAGATATGCTTATTTCTGGGTCAACTGACTAGATTATTCCATCTCATTCTATTTTCTGCTCTCCTGTTTCCAGCTGGACAACATCACCATTCATATTTAGTGACCTTTCAGGTGTTGCATCTCATTTCTCAGTTAATAAAGGACATTTCTAGTATCAATAATGATTTAAACTTGAATGTATCTTTCCTATATTTTGAGGAATGTGTTTTTGTGCACACTGTTGTATTATAAACATGTTCTTTGTATACAGGTGTAGTTGCACTGTTTTAGAATCTTTCTGTTCTTTCTCAGAGAGAATAGAGATAAGCTGCATTCTTTTACTTTCTTAATCTCTGTGTTTGGTATTAGGTGTTATTTGGCTGTGACCAATGGTTTTAGGAGGTGGATTCTTTGCTGACCAATAGTTGCTAGGTTATTAATGGATATATAAAGAGGCTTCTTGTAAATAAAGTTCCCTTTTTGCCATCTTGGTTCATCTGCCTGAATTCTCTCAGCCAGCTCCTGCAATCCTCGGGAAATCTAAAGCCATATACAGGAATGAAGTTTAGGGACTTTTGAAACAAAGGTCATTGTAATAAGAGGATATTAATTCTTAGGTTACCTAAACTAGAATATTTAATTGCACTAAACCTTTAGAACTGACTTTCAGGAGAAAATTACTGAGGAGTCAACTCTCAAAATACTGTTCAAAGGGAAACACATTCTCTTACATTTCCAGTTCTGACTTGATAACTGATCTACATAAGCTGTTGTTTACAGATGTATCTTTAAATAGCCTTGGAAAGTGTCTCTTGAAGCTCCCAGACCTCTTCCTCTAAGGCCTAACTTCTTCCCTCTGAACACCAAATGCTTGCACTTTTTGGCTGTGACTTTCACTGGCTGCAAGGTTGGAGGAATCAAGGTGCCAACATCTGTCAAGTTAGCTAGGTAGAAGGTCTCCCTAACCATATTTTCTACATTCAGAGCATAATGCTGGGGTGTTCAAAAGCTTTTCAATAAACCATTAATTCAAACAGAAGTGTTCTTAGATGTTGTAAGTAGTGGTTGTGCAAGTCAATGCATCATTGCTGTGCTTGTGTCCCATTCCCTGTAACCTGATTTCTAGCCCAGATGTGGTGACAACATGGCAGGTATGTTCCTTTGTGCACTGTGTCACTGCAGTGAATCCTGGTCAGACTACCCAGATTCAAGCATGTTCTTGCTTATCAGTGCATGGCTATGAGAATGTGAGTCAATCCAATTTAGTTTGAAATCAAAATTGCCCATAAACGGCAATACACAAGAGCCCTTTGTGTTTGAGGAAGGTGTAACAGTGAAAATGTACTGCAAAGGAAGATCATAATGCTTTTTTGAGCCTTTTCATTAGCTTAAGTAGAACCAACACAGAAGGTTTTGGGAAACTACCAAAGCCAATGTTCTCACAATTCTCGTTTAGCTACATAAAAGCAGAGCACATTTTCTTTTGAGCACTGGCTCATAGTATTTCAGTCTCCTTATAACTCAGGTTGTGCTACAATCTTTACAGTAACACACATAGAAATGAGTTACAAATTAAACATTTATACAGATTACCTGCTACTTCAGCAGAAAAGTATGAAAAATCCATAGCAGAAACTTGTGGAGGCTCTTGCCAAGTTTTAGTAGGGACTGCCATGGTTGAACATGCATACAAGTCACATGAAGATGGACAGTCCTGAAAAAAGAAACGTGTAGCCTATGGCTCTTATGAATAAGACCTTTATGAAGAGTTGCTGTCAAAAACTAAATAAAGTGTAATAAAATACGTGATGCCTGCAAACTTGCTAATCCCAAAGAGCCAGGGTGCATGTGTCTCAGATATGTCAAAGTACAAACTAGACCTGAAACTTTTCCAGCACTGGCAAGGCTCATATCAAAATGCCAGCCGGGTCATCACAGGAGCTCAAGTGTCAGTCTTCGTCAAGGTACTTCAGGGCTGCAAGGCAGCACTAAAGAGGATCCTTTGGGGGTAACTCTTACTACAGCCTCTCCATATTTGTACAAAAGGAGGGGTTTTTTATTAAAACTGGAAAGTTTTTCTGGACTTGGAGTTTTGTGTTGGAAACAGATTGCGCCCCTTCACTTTCTGAATCAGACATTAAAGTATCCTCACCTTGCTAAAAAGACATTAGCATTACTTTCAAGTAAGGACACATTTTCACATAATAAATAGTTCTGTATTGTCCTCCCCACCCTCTTCTTTTATTATGGCTCAACCATTTGCTGTGGTGCTGTGAACTGGATCAGGGACCTGATTCTATTTTAAGAGGGGACAGTTGAGAGTCCAGGCAACACAGATATTTGTAGATCTTTTGTTATAAAACAGGACCTTTGCTCTTGATTCAATAGAGAACAAGGTAAATGCTTGCTGGCATGTTTAATGTATTATCATTAGTCATGTGGGGAATGCAAAGGAGAAACTGGCTGCTGCTGTAATGTCTGTGTTAAACTTTTCCTGAACTCTCTTATCTGTGAGATTGACTGTTTTTTGTTTGGGGGGGTGGGGGGGTGGGCTGTGTGTATTAAACTTCTTTCCCCACTAGAAATGAAAAGTCACATTACTGGTCACTTTTGAATAATAACTTGGACGAGCCTATGTTTAAGTTAACAACCAGAGGTGTGTTTCTTTATAGGGCAGCTCCTGAATTCCACAACAGAAAAAAATCCCCAAACCTGTAAATGTGTTTTCTTCTGACGTTAATCTATAAGTATATTTATACATTGCATCCTTGTGCCAATGAAAATCCAGAAAGCAAAGACAACAGATGCCGTCACCATGATGAGGAGGAGGCAGCAGTTCAAGGAAATGAAAAATCTCCCATTTCTCAATGTGTTTAATCAATATCAGAAGATAGCTGTGAAATGATTATTCTTGCAACCAACTTGTGTTAGTTTCCCATTTCTATTCAGGTATAGATTAAATATAAATGGTAATTTGTCCACAGACAATTGAGAATGGAAACTGGGTAACATTCAAGAATATAAATATATATATATATTCAATAATATTCATCTCTTGGTTATTAAACAGATAGTGCTCTATAGTTCTTGCTGACCTCTCCTGGATAGAGTCCTAAATGGTTTGCAATGATCTATTTGTTAATGAGAGAAATCTGATCTCCATCACAAGCTGGACTGATCCTTTCATCTGTTACAAACCACCTTAGATGAAACTGATTGCTGTAGTCAGGAGCATAAAATTCCCATTCCATCTCACAAGCCATGTGAAAGAAACTGTGTTTCAAAGCATAACTCAGATAAGACTGTAATGCTGGGTTCAGTTCAGTAAGCTGAGCTTTGTAAGTGAAAGCTTGGAATTACTAACTTTGCTGCCAAGGGAAAGTTCTTATTCTTTTAATTCGGCGGCCAAAAAGGGCTCTATTGGCAGGTATGGGAGAGTTCCTGGCTGACTTTGCTGGAACCCTTGCAATGCTACAGAAACCACCAGCCACCCAGTCTGCTGCATATGGGACATGAACTGCAATTCACTGACATTATTGCTGGTCAATTAGAGATGCACCCGTGTGGCTGAGGCCTTGATCTGCGTCTCTGCTGTGCAAGCTGACACATGCTCTTGCAGGCTTGCCAGTTCTGCACTGAGCTCCGTAGAGACCATCGTCTGCAGGGCTTTCACCGAGGACAATGGGGAGTTGGATTCCTTTCATAGTATGATGTGGGACCACTGTGATCTTGCCAGAGGATTCCTGGGAAGCTGCCAAAAAGACAGCAAAACTTTCTTTTATTCCATTCAGAAGGAAAATAACCTGGGATTCTCTACACACACCACACTAGCAGAGGTCTTTCAGTATGTGCCCCCAATCTTTTTAGCTTTAAATCCAAGGTTAAGATGTTAGAATGTACGTGGTTCAAAGATCCTCCTGAATAAAAAGCTTCTAATATTGTAAAAGCCTGAAAGCATTAGTTACATCTGTTCCTGTGCTTGGCTCTATCTTAGCAGCAATATATTCGAGTGACTTGGAGTGGGTCTTGAAAGTCTGGCAGTGTAAAAGGACATACATGGTATTGAAAGAACTGGTCTCATTTCAAAGTGAATAATAAGGGTTCAAGTCTAGAAGCCCTGTAAGCTTCTAAAAGCCCTGCTGCTTGCATCTTTTTTCTTGTTTACTAAAATTATTTTTCCTTCACTAAAATTATTTTTCCTCTAAGAATACTAAAACTGCCTATCTTTCTTTTCCTCTAGTGAAAAAAATTAATTTTTTGATACTGTAAGCCTTAACATAAAATCATCATATTTTAATTGCCTTGCAGCCTTACTTAGGTCAAAAATAACTGTGCTCCTGCAATTTAATTATCGCTTCTCAACCGAATGCTGGTACAGGATGCAGGCTGGAAAACCTGAGGGATGCAATACTGTCTAAAGCCCAGGGAAAAAGTAAGGACAATTATAACCCCACAAGAGGATGGCAGCTGGTGTTACGTGGTGGCCTTTTTTGATTCTCAATAGGTTCCTGTCAGGCCTCTTTCCTCTTCGACACAAAGCGTTTTGTTAAATCCAGCTTATGGCATTAAGGAGTTTCTGAGTTCAAACATGCTGTGCGGATTTATCACTGTGCACTGCTGCAGGTCTCCTTCCACAGCTCCTGGCAATAATGCTCTTACAGCACCTTCTACTGAACTTTTTTAAAAGTGGGAATTGTCCTTCCAGTAAAAAGCCATGCAAGCTTGATACCATAATGTGCTGGAAAAGCTGGATGTTATCTGGTATCAGTATGACTTTTTACCGAGGATGGCAAAACTCTTCCCCTTTGCCCTTTCCTTGCAGGCTACCTTAATGAATCTGATGTGTGTGGACAAGTGGTGAGTCTGCCAAGACTGACAAAAGGATTGACAACATTTAAAATCCACCCTCTTGAATGTATGCTGGAGGCAGGAATTTCTTGAATATTTTGCAGCAGTTTCTTCCTCCCTCCCCCTTAAAGTGAACGTCCTGCAGTGTCACTGTATGTGCACACAGAGAGGAGGAACCACAACATTTCTTTTTGAAGTATTTCAATAGTTTTGACTAATCTACTGGAGTCAGAATCAAGGAAACCAGAACTAGCACATAAATGTGCAAAAAATGACAGATGAACATCTTCAGGGAATTATGGAGTCACACAGAATGGATAAGATTGGAAGGGACAACAGTGAGCCATCTGGTCCAACCTCCCTGCTCCAGCAGGGTCATCCATTGTACAAGACTGCAATCCAGGTGGTCCTTGAGTATCTCCAGTGAGGGAGACTCCACAACCTCTCTGGGAAACCTGTTCCAGTGCTTGGTCACTCACACAGTAAAGAAGTTCTTCCTCATATTCAGGTGGAACTTCCTGTTCATCAGATTCTGCCCATTGCCTTTTGTGCAATTGCTTGGCACCACTGAGAAGAGCCTGGCTGCATCCTCTTGGCAGCCTCCCTTCAGATAATTGATAGACATTTATGAGATCCCCTCTCAGTCATCTAACGGCTGAACAGCTCCCTCAGGCTTTCCTTGGAAAAGAGATGCTTCAGTCCCCTCATCATCTTTGTTGCCCTCCACTGGACCTGCTCCAGGAGCTCCATGTCATATATACATATACAATCATCTCTTAGCTTATCTCCCCCTCACACATACCCCTCACACTGGATGCATAACTCGTTTCCTTACCTGTTGTATTTTCTTTTTCTCTTCTTGACTTCAAATGGTGGAAATGTTGACTCTGTTATTGTTGGTGTAGATAAGAGGTAAACATCTTTCCTTTAGCTCCAGGCCTCTAGTTAGCCCCAAGTCTTCCACAGGACATGGAAACAGCATTTTTCTTCACATACAGATCAGAAGTTCCTTCTGCAACTTATTGCAAGACAGCTCTGAATTACTGGGGTAGAAAATTATTGACCAGAAAAGTAGTCCAATGACTGCCTCACCCACAGATGTGGGTGCTAGGAATATCTGTCTTCATTAGAAGTAGGGGGTGCAATGCAGGAACAAAGCAAGAGGCTAATTCATGCATGCCTTATGTATAATAGCATTCCAGTCTGGTATTGTGTAAATGTTTGATCTGCTGCTCATGTTTTAAGGTGTGACTTGGGCAGGGTCTACTTGATTGGAACATAAACAGGTTTACTGCCAGATATACCCACTGATGTACACTCATTCACTCAAGCTTTTGGGGGAAGTTTTACATTATGGGTATCTTCCAGACAGTTCTAGAAGAAGTCTTATATAGAGAGGATACAGATCTCAGCAGATATTTATTTTTTATATTCTATATTTATTTGCCCATCTAGATGTCCAATATCTAGAATGCTGTGAAACCTCTAGTGTAAGCAAGTGGTTAAAGAAATGACCAGAGGTCTTTCAACAAAACATCCTTCCAGAATTTCACAGGTATTTTTGAGATCAGTTTGTGCATTATGGGTCATCCACAAAGCTGAGAAATAAGTGGGCTTCCTTCAAAAACTTCAGGAGGAAGAGGATATTCTTCAGGATGAAGTAAAAGGAGATGTCCTTTTCAGAAGAGGACTGAAACGCTCGAAGGTCTTCTGAAATAAAGAATTACAACAAGTGTAGCCACCAGGCTTGGAACTGGTATGAAAATCCTTGCTTTGCTCCAAATGTCCATTTCTCTAAATCTGTAAGTTACTGCTTTGATAGTGTAGGTCAAGCTCAGTCCTGAATTCTATGTTTGTGAAAGACACTCAAATCAATACTTAATGTGTTGTCTTTTAAATCTCATCCTACAGGCTGCTTACATTTAAAGTTTATTCTATTCCAACTGAACTTCGAAAAGAGGTTGTAAAAGTTGTCAGATGGAAGTTCTCAGCCTGGTGTGTGCAAGCTTAAAGACGGCTAATATGATGTGTCCTGTATCAACATAAATGATTCAGTTCTTCAAACATTATAAAGAAAGAATTTTACAATCGGATTAAGTTGATAATTGGGAGACCTACTGGGAGGAACTATACTCACCTAAGAATAGAGCAACAACATGAAATTGAGCTAGGTGCAGCTCTTCCAGGTCACTACTGCTTAAACATCAGCAATATGGTGACACACAAGTGGAGAGAACTACATGAAGTTAAAAAAGATTAACAAAACCAGACTAAAGATAAAGCCCTAAAGAAAACTGAATAAAGTCACAGATGAAAAGTAAAACAAGAACTTCCTTGTCTGTGCTATAAAAGTCACCATACCCAGATGATTACGCAGATGACCCAGCTTAGCTGTTTCTGAGAACAAATATCCTTTGTCAATTATTGGGGAGCTTAAGATTGAAATATCATGATGTTGCACGTGTATTAAGATAGAACTAACCATGAAGAACAGTGTAAAGAAACTTGGTTGAAAAAAGAGCATTATGCGTTATGGTTAGCTGTTTCAAAATTTGTTTCAGTAAGACAATCCTGTTAAGTTTCAAATGGAACAACACAGGCATTCAGCTAGTCAAAGAAAATCAGATTTTAATAGAAACTGTTATGATGTACTTTTTTTGTACATAAATATTGTGTTTGAAGGTGTTTGTTCTAGCCCAAAAGATTACCTGGCAACAAATCAAATTTTCTACTAAAGCAAAGCCAAATATTCTATAGTAGAGATAAAAATCAAACTCGGATTTTCAGATTGTGGAGGATTATCTGTAATACCTCTTGTCTCTCATGCAGAATGCCTGCAATTTGCAACACTGTGGAATCAACATCAAGGCAGATGGAAGTCTTCACACCACCCTCAGAGTGGGATTTAAGGAGTTTCAGGAGTCACAAGGCTTGCAAAAGCCAAGATTTCATAAAAGTGAATCAAAGCCTTAAAAGGACTGCTTGGTTCCAGCAGGAAAGAAAGTGAGAGATTCAACTTCCCTCCTGATCTCCCCCTAGAAGGCAGCAAAGGCACTTCTTGTGAGAGGCCAGATACTGGCCACACCTTCTCTTGGTCCATGTCTAGGTGAGGAGGAGTTCTTTATTACTTGGGTTGGGACTGAAGATTTGGGCTACAAGGTAAGACCCAGAGTCTGAGAGGCAAACATAGGAGCAGAAATCAGGGCAGGTGATTTGCTCACCAGTGAGTGAATTCTCTGAAGATATAAGAAGGGCTGCCATCAGTAGAGGCCCAAGTCAGGTATATGAAGATCCTGTTTTTAATGCAGTCAACTATAAAGACTTATAAATACTGACTAGGAACTCTGGCAGATGTCAGTTAGTCTGCTCTGGGCTAAAAGGTATTTCTTGCAGCTTTCTGCTCTTGGTTGATGCTTCAGATCAAGACAGCTATTAACATGCTGCTTCACTCATATGCAGATACCCATATGTGCACGTCAACATGTATGCAACTCATTAATAGTCTTCCTCCCAGGCACCACTACAGAAATCTCTAGAAGAAATTCTGATTAAAATGAGACTTAATGTTTACAAGAAACTAGGGTTGTGCAGAAATGTGATCTGCTTCAGGATGAGGGGGTTGTAGCATTGGCTGGTGACTCCCTTGAAATGATGACACCTCTGGCACTTCAAGGGATCTGGACATGCTCATGACTGATGGTCATGTCTTTTACGTCCTTGTATCTCCACACAGAGCTGTTACTGAGGAAATGCCAGAGAAAACAACTAGAAAAGCTTTGGCAGCGAGAACTCTGTGTGAATGTAGGGATTTTCTTTCTGCTTTTTCCAATAGTCCTAGATGTTGTAAGTGACCAACTCAAAAGAGCTGTCCAGAACTAGGCCTTTTTGGAAGCTGTTACTTCATATTTCTTAGTAAAGCAATGTCTTGCTGTAGCACGTGTAGCTACAGCTACGTGTTCTACATTTATTAATATGGAAAACTCTTTTAATCTGCCATTAAGATTTACTGTGCTCAAAATGATCTGTCAGGATACACATTTCTGAGTGCCTCAAAATTGTAAAGGACAGGTATTCTCTTGCCAAAGTGCTCCTGAGCTCAGTACTGTGCGCATGTACTGGAGTCAGCCTGCAGATCTACACGACCTCCAGCTTACACTTTGATAAATTCTTGGAGAAAACTCCAGTTTCAGCTCAGTCACGGGAGGGAGATCAAGAGAAAGTCAGCATGGTAAACTGTCCTAGCAAAGGGCTTTCAAAAATTTTTTCAAGACATGACTTTGATGCAAAGCAAGCCCAGCTTGTTTTTCTCAAATATTTGTGCATGCCAAGGAATAGGACTTTGCTCTTTTGTCAGCAAGATGGATTTTATGACCATCTCTAAATCCCTTCATTCAGATTTTATTGCTATAGCTGAATGGGTCCTTCTGTATTACATGTTTTGTGTACTTGTAATTTCACAAATTAGTTTCCTACCTCCTCAAGTTATTTTCTGTCCAAGTATTGGTTTCCATTTCTAT
Organism: Acanthiza pusilla; assembly: GCA_036630365.1. Taxonomy (NCBI): domain Eukaryota; kingdom Metazoa; phylum Chordata; class Aves; order Passeriformes; family Acanthizidae; genus Acanthiza; species Acanthiza pusilla. Next base: position 27,441,511 of record JAXCHO010000036.1, read on the forward strand.
TATCAAGATTAGCTGACATGCCAGATTGAAAAAACAATCACAGCTGGCCAGTGCTGAATATCTGAAGAAAAGTCTTAAAATGTATTTATAAACTAAAAAGTAATAAAGAAGTGCTAGTTCAGCAATACTTCTGGTTTTCTAAAGGTTATTAGGCATCCCATGATGTTAAAATACCACTTTTTTCCCAGTCCTTAGTGCTGCTTTTGAAGATTGCTACAAACAGACACAGCTCTCTAAAGAGTTTTCCTGCCAAGTATTCAGCACAAATTGACAGGGTCTTAAGCCTTAATAGCTGCTTTAGGGGAAAGAGGCTATATTGGGAATAGAATTGCTTTTGGGCAAAAAACCCCAGAATTTTGGATAATGGTTAAAATCTGCACATAACTACAAGGGTATCCATTTGGTTCCCAGCTCATTTCTTGACATGAGGAAAACACTGCAGGGAGGGCTCTGGAGTACTGTGGAATATAATCCTGTTGCCCTCCCTGTCTGATTCATTGATCATTCCCTTCATTTCTGACACATGAATTAACAGCATCTTTGTACATCAGTGAGAAGCCTGTAGATGGATAAATGTAAGCAGAATGAAAAGTTAATTTGCAAACTGTGGAAGAACCACATTCCCATTATTAGTGCATTTTTTCCTCTCACACTAGTGGAGTCAGAGACAGCAGGATATTTTCTGTAAGTTTTTCTTCTTCATCTATTTATTGGATAGTTGTAGCTCCATAACTTTGGAATAAGTTCCAATAGCCTGAACTAAGAAGAAAGTCCTCAGTCCTACATCACCTGATGAATCCCATCAGTGTGGGGTGCTGCCCAGCAGTTGATTCTTAAAATTGTTCAGCTTGAGAGAAAATTACTGCCCTGTAGATTTTTTTTATTGTTGTGTTTTGTTTGTTTGCTTTTGCTTTTGCATACTGGTGGGATATTCTATATGTTGCAATGACTCACCTGAACATTGTACAAGGAGGTGGTCACCTGTTAAAAAAAATTCATGTTTCTGGATTATTATCAGGCCCAGTTACTATCTAGCTAACCCATGGAAGAGCAGTGTGTGCTTCTGGCCAAACTACTGCTCTTTTGAAACACAACTCAGCAGGAATATATGGCAAATACTTCATATACATCAAGTCTATGATAAGTCCTGAGTCTAGCTTTGAGTAGATTTTTTTAGAGGGATGCTTAATGCAAAATTCTCTTGATCGGTCTTACTTTTATAAATGCTTTTGACTGAAATGTTAATGTCATGTTAATGTTGTTTAGGAGCCTTAAGTAGTGATTCATCTGAATACAGCTGAATAATGCATCTTTTGCAGGAGTTTCCAGTTGAGGCACTGATGGTATGTCTGGAATCTCTCCACTCCCTCTGCACAGTGAATGCCAGCGCTCTCAAGGTTTGAAGGACAAATAATTGTGCTCTGCACTCTTTTCTGTAACCTGGCAAATACAGTGCATCTATTGTGCCTGCTAAGAGATCCAGGCTAACAATAGTGCATTTATGAACTGGGTTTCTATGCTTCTATGGTTTTTTTTTTCCCAGAAATGTTCAAAGGAGTGGTAAGGTTTTTGTGCCATGTTATCTGTGAGTGATTTTTTTTTTCCTGTTTCTGAGTTAAAAGCCCAATTGGACTTCTCTGTCCAGCAAAAACTTGCTGCCTTGGTGACAGTTTCATCCTGGGGATAACTGTTGTCTTCCCTGATCTGAGTTCCCTGTACAGTGATTAAGTCTAAGGTCCCTTCTAGGTAGCCTCATATAGTAGTGAAAGTCTGATACGGTAGGAATTAGGGGGAGGCACAGCACTAGCATACCCAGACATCCCTTCTTTAATGCAGAAAAATGATGGAGCTGGGAGAAGTAAATAGAAGAACAGTCTTAACATTCCCTTAGCATATTCCAAAAGGGAAGGTCAGACTCTAAATTATATGTTAAATAATTGCTATAAATGCCATCTAGGGTTCCTTTGAATGTGAACCACTAGTCTGCACTGTGCCTCAATGAGTCTGCAGAGTTACACACGTTACATAGCTTTCCAGGAGAGTCATGGAAGTTTAAAATAGTACCATATGCTCTTGTGTGACTCTGTCCTTAAAGCTGAGCTGGTCATCAGTGTTTGCCAGCACCACAAATTTGTGCTCCAAGCAAGGCAGCACAAGCACAGAGGTTTCCATTTGTTGATATACAGGTTTGAGGAGGAAGAAAGTATAAAAATCCTCACACCAAAACATTTTCAGCTTTGAAAGTTGGCTTTATTGTGATCTAATAGACAAGCTGAAAAAGGTGGTGTGACTTGTTTGTCCTCATAAAATGGGTTTCTGACTGTGAGACTTCTCTGTGACACTTTGGAAATAAAGCCAGATAGACTGAATGTATTTTCCTCTCAAAAGAGACAGACCTTTGATTCCTGTGTGAAGACAGGCTTTCCTTGCACTGGTCCTTTGAAAGAGCCAAGCATAATCAAGTGCACTTTAGTTTCTGCATCAAGGTGTAAGGTAGTTTCAGGGCTCTGAAGAGCACAAAACAAAAACCTGCATCACACAGCTTATGTCTTAACTTCAGAGATGAGGAAAAGGACAATAACTCAGCTTCTGCTTGTATCCTGCACTGTCAGCTGTAAATCCCTGCACTTAGGTGTATCATCTTCGAAGAGCTTTAACTGATGCCTTGGAACATTTATGGCAGCAGAAGACCTTCAGGTCAAGGGGCTGGCGCTCATTCACCAGCAGCGCATCCAGTCAGAGGAGGCCTGAGTACAGAGAGAGGCTAACTGAGCTGGAAGGTCTCTTTCAGGTGAGCCATGAGTGAGAATATCTGTAGGGTTAGTGATTGCAGAATCTCTTGGTAAATGTGGCTGTGTTAATGGAACTCAAACGGACTCTCCCTCAGCCCAGAATCTCCCCTAGGCACAGGACAATGGGTGAAACTTCAGAAAGCAGTGCTTTTTGCCATCCTGGCTGTTGTATCTTCTGGGGTGCAAGCTCTCCCTTCACCTAATGCAACCCAGGCTATGCCCTGAACTGGACTGCTGAGTCATGTAGCTGGTTCTGGGTTGTGTCCTCTGCAGCTCAGTGGTGTAAAAGCACCCCGATGCAGCTTTTCCCCCACACTAGCAAAATGATGGTATGTGCCTAGACTTAGCAACCTGTTAAGTAAATCCCATCTTCTGTATGTAGCTGGATGAAGGAAGGAGTGACTTCCCAGATGTGAGAACCAGTCTAATGTGATAATCAATAGCTGATATGCTTTCCCATTAAGAAAACACTAAAACTATACAGAGATTTAAAAACAACTGTGTTGTTTTTAATGACTCTTCAAACTAATACCGGAATTCCTCCTCTCACAATCCAGGAATCTTTTCACTGACTGTCTGTCAATGGCTCAGATAAGCCGCCAGGGGGAAGAGTTTATCTGTCTTTCAGGTACTAGGCCTCCATTCCTGGAACTGCTTAAAACTTGATACTAATTCTAGAAGAGAAATCCAGCCGTTTTGGTTAGGAAACAGTGTTCTGCAACCTAAAGTCTTCAGTAGGTTACAAATAAGTTAGAGTAATTTTTGTGGTCTAATACAGATTACAAACCTTCCCTGAAACTATGTTTTTCTTTGGAAATAAATAATTAGCCTTCCTTCCTTCCTTCCTTCCTTCCTTCCTTCCTTCCTTCCTTCCTTCCTTCCTTCCTCCCTCCCTCCCTCCCTCCCTGCCTGCCTGCCTGCCTGCCTGCCTTGCTTTCATAAGAATGTTGCTGGCAGTTTGTAACTTTTGGATTCTAGTGTTATCTGAAATACAAGTTAATGGTACTGAAATGTTTAAAACAATAAAAGAATTTCAATTCTCAATATGCTAAGCTGAAAATATATTGCTCTGTCCTTCCAGCCTGCAGCCTAAAAGTGTACAGGCAGTTGGACATCTACTGGGATTTATGGGTGTGAGCTAGCACTGGTAGCTTTTTAGAAGCTTCATATAATATAAGTTTTTGCAAAAGGAATGTAGTAACAGTATTACAGTCACTCACATTTATTCCCAATATTTTATATTTCAAATTAATTTCTCTTTGGCATATAGGTGTCCTACTGACAACAGCAAAATTGTATTTTTCAAAGAATGTCAGTTATTTCAATTGAAGTAAGATGTTCTTATACCTTACTTTCTCCCTCAGGAAATACTCAAGCAGATTAACATGACTGTGAATATTGGGGCAGGGGGAAGTGGGATGTTAAGGCATGTGTTTTTTAATTTAAGATCATGCCCATGTTTACAGAGAGAATCTACACAGTCCTTACCTGCTGTGCTTTGGTTCGCACAGTACAGCAGGCTTTGAGCATGTGAATATTTTGGGTGAAATTAAGCTTCAAGGGGAGTTCTGGCAGTGCCTCTAATGCACTTCAGCCACAAAGGACCAGTCACTGGGATGAGACTATAGCTAGTCTGAAGTAACAACTGCTAAAGTATGTATGTTGTGGCTGCAAGGTCCTCAGCACCAAATGTATTGCAGAGATTGTGCTCATTGCAGATGTAGACACAGACACATATTGCAATAGTCCGTAAATCATCTTTTGAAAGTCCTTAAATTGCTAAGCCAAAATAACACAATTATATGGGCTCTGCATATGTACCAAAAACCTGGGTAAATCCTACTTGCAGATTCCTGCTCTTTCTGAAAGTATTTGTGTACTAAGCCTCTGAATGTGTCAGCAAAAGTCTCTCTGACTGTTACAGGATGGGAAATGACTTTCAGTATCTGCAAAGCTGAAAATTCCACCTCCATCTCTACTGCAGATAGTGTTTGGTTGAACTCTGTAAAACTTTCCCCTTTTAGCCAATAATCTTTTCAGGAGGAAGTGTTACCGTCACTCCTTTGAGCACCAAGTTTTATTACTGACTTTCAAAATTTGCTTCTGTAGAGAGAAAGCTGGCATTAGCACCTTATCTTTTTTCTTCTAAGTCCCAGAACTGCATTCTTCTTCTCCTCTTGCTCCTCCCCACCTGCAAGTGCATAAAAGCTGGTTCTTGTGTGATTTACCAGGAAGCACAGAGGGAAAACTCTGTGACCTTAAGCCCACTAACAGCAATACACTTCTGCTCCAGGAAAGGCCCCAAAAGCTTCTCATCCTCCAATTTGTAAAAAAAGATGTCCTGTGAATTTTTATTCTCTTGATGAAAGTCTTGCTGTAATTACTTAAGGATATTGAATTTTTAAAATGTCAATGCAGAGGACATATTAAGAAGCCCCACCAGCTGTGCTACTAGAATGAAACCAAAGACTTCACAATGTCTGTCACAGGATTGTTTTCATGCCTGTTCCACAGACCTTCCCAAAGCATTTCCCATGGGTGATGCTGAGACTCCATGCAGTGTACCTTTGTACACACACTGACAATATGAATGTAACCCTGTAGCTACTTGCCAGGTAGCATAGTATCATCTTAATTTTACTGATAAGAGTGACTTGTCTGAGGTCACCGTGGAAAAAAATTATCATCTTGATCTCATCATGATTCTCAGTGGAGTTCCCTCTGTCTGACAGCGTAAATCAAAGGGAAAAAAATTAAATCAGTGGAAAACTGGTGTAGCTTTTCATCTGTTATCCCTGCATTGCCTGTGCCTTTTGAGCTTACTTGATTGCCTTTCAGGGACATGGCTTTTAAATTTAATTAGCATGCTATTACTCTTTCCTCTATCTGACATGGAAAAGCTGGAATTAATTGCATATTGACTAACTGAACCACTTACAGCAAGGCATTGCATTCATCCAGTGGTGTGCCACTGGTGTGTGCAAGAACTTGGGGCTCACTGGGCTGCTGCTTGCAGGCTGTGACCTGTAGTCCTTGCAGGCACTACACCCAGAGGAACTGCCACCTCCTGCGGTGAGCATGAGACCTGAAAGCAAAGATGGCTCTCCTGCTCATGTTGCAGAGCAAAGATGCTTTATCTGTACTGCCTCTGCCTGCAGCACTTGCTGTGTACCACACAGACAGTCATACATGTATGTGTGAATGTATCTATGTATTGTATGCATTTATAGGTGTATAGATACATTTATCTGCACCAGGTCTGGCTGGGATGGAGTTAACTTTCTTATCAGCATCCCCTGTGGTGCTGTGCTTTGGATTTGTGGCATCTTGTTAACACACAGGTGTTTTGGCTGTGTGCTTGCTGGGCCTGAAGGTTTTCTTTTTCCCACTCTGCCCCCCTCCAGGAGGCCATTCATAGAATGGTTTGTGTTAGAAAGACCCTTAAAGATCATCTAGTTCTGACCCCCCGCTGCCATGGGGCTACATATATATGGTATGTGCGAGTATATATGGATCCAGAAAAAGCCACGAAGATGATTTGGGGTCTGGAACATCTGTCTTATGAGGAGAGACTTCAGGAGCTGGATCTGTTAAAGACTGAGAGGGATCTCATTAATGCACATAAACATCTCAAAGATGGGTGGCACCAAAAGGATGATGCCAGACTCTTTTTCGTGGCGCCCAGTGACAGGACAAGGAGAAATGACCATAAACTAAACAACAAGAAGTCCTACCTCAAAGTGAGGAAGAACTTCTTTACACTGAAGGTGGCTGAGCACTGGAATAGGCTTCTCAGGGAGGTCGTGGATATCCCTTTCTGGAGACATTCCAAACGCACTTGGATATGTTTGTGTGGAGCCTGCTCAAGGTGACCCTGCCTTGGCAGAAGGGTTGGACTGGGTCATCTCCAGAGGTTCCTTCCAACCCTAAGGATCCTGTGATTCTGTGATATTGAGGTACATATACCTATGTATGGTATGTATGTGTCTTTATACATCCATATGTATGTGTATTTATGCACACCTACATACAGCAGATGTCCACACGCACGGTTTGTACGTGCACCCAGGTGCACACGCACCTACAATCCAGTGCCTCTACAGCCACGTGTTTGGCATATATGCAGGCGTCTATGTTTTGCACGCACACTGACCCACACATTCTGTACAAACACGTGTTTCCCGTGCGCTGTGTGTAAATAAATTCACATCCCCGCGTCCCCTCCCCGCTCTCCCCGCAGGCCGGGCCGGGCCGGGCCGCGTCCCCATGGCAACGCCCGGGGCTGGCGCGCGCCCGCTCCCGCCCTTCGCCAGCGGCCGGGACGCGGGGACAGGGACACCAGCGAGCTTTGGGGTCGCGACAGGGTGCCCGCAACAGGGCCGGGCCGAGAGGGACTCTCGCTGAAGTGACTGTAACCCCGCTAAGGCGTGTGCGCTTGGCCAGCATGGCTGGCGCGCTGAGCCAAAGTGTCATCAAGGGAATAATCCGCCAGGTCGGCCTGGAGTGCGCTGGCCAGGGACAAAGCCTCTCTGAGACCTTGGTGGCCTTCATGGTAAGCGCGGAAGGAAGCGTTCAGGGGCTGGTGGCAGCTGAGGCTTTCAGGGGTGACCTGAGCTTGGTCACTCCTTGGAAACCTTGGTTGCCTGTTGCCTGCATTGGGAAATTTCAAAGGGGCATTCAGCAACATCCAGTATTGGCTCCTAAAAACTTGAAAAAGTATTTTATTTCCTTAAATCCATGTGACTGTAATGCCCCAAGAAGGCAGCAGGTCCTGAGTCCTGGAAAGTCCCTAAGCTCCAACTCAGAGCTCTTTCTCAATTTTCTTCTGCAGGCAGATAAGCCATTGTTCTCTTTCAAAAGTGAAAAATAGAAGTGTTCCCAAATTTAATAACGTTTCTTCACACTCTCATAAATGAACATGTGATGCAAAGATGAATGTTTATTGCAGCAGCTGTTTTTTTTCTTTGATATTTACCTCCTCGCTCTATTGGGATGGATTATATTGTTTCTCTCCTCAGACAGGGCCAGGTATGGACGGAATATTTTAAGGCGTGGACTTGGATCCCACTTAAACTAAAAATTTAATGGAATCAGTCTCAGTATTGTCCTTGACAGACAACTATAACTATCCTAAAAGCATTTTACATTTTGGCATCTCTTAGGAGACACAGCGCTGCTGCAGAATATAGTCTGAATGTGCCTGCAAAGCTGTGGCTGAAGAAAGATGGAGCTAGGTTCCTTTTCCATTTTTTATTGATGATCAGCTCTCAATAAATTTGTACATAAATGTAAATGGTTCACAGCAGTACTGTGTTAATCTGCTATTTTTTTCCCCTAAAGGTGACACTGTAGCTTTAGAAAATAGATTGAGTTTGGAAGCAGTAGTAATAAATTAAGCAGGAAAATTTTAATGAGTAAAAAATTCATACAAGTGGCTGGCAAGACACCCAGCATAAACACCAATTGCAAACATGCACATGTTTTGCTGCATGCAGAACAATATGGGTTTTTTATTCAAATGGTAAACGTTTATACCGATGCATATAACACCAAATGAGAAGTTTATAAACAACCATGATGGATTTTCAGAAAGTGTTACTTAGGAAAATATTTTTCCAGGTAGGTTTTAAAGAAGCTGTATTTAAATGTTTGTATCACAAATAGATTTTTTCTTCATTTGTGCCTGAGAACTGAGATTGGAATTGGTGAGATGTGAAATAAAGTAATTTTGTTTCATTCTCAAAGACCGAAATGGATAAAAAACAATATTAAAGAAGTATTGAATGCATCTGAAATCTTTCAGAAAATAAAATGTGAGTTGCAAAGATGGTATTTTGAGATGTAAATTAATAACTTTCTTTTGGCAATCTCTAGGTGAAAGCTGTTTTTTTAGATCCAAGAAATGACTTTAATATGGAACGAACCCTTACAGAAGACGATGTGCAAAATGTTACCCAGGTAATGCTGACATGATGTTGAGAGTCAGTACTTAGCTGAGACTATAGCATTATTTGCTACCTGTTCCGGTAACTAAAATGATATGAACACTTTCAAAATCTTAGTGCTACTTCATTCTCACAGTTCTGTAGCTAAAGACTGGACTATGTTTCCATAAATAAATGCCTTAGAAAAGCTTTATATGGAGAGTATGGTAATGAGGGGGCTCTACAGCTGTTGTGAAACCTGTAGTAGATCACTGAGAGTTCAGATGTTTCCTCAGAGATGAGAAAGAACTCACTTCTTTGACTCTCTTTTTAGCTCTGTGTTACCAGACTGCTTGACACAACAAACCCATCCCTAAGGACAATTAAGATGCAAGTTTACTTTGATATGAACTATGCAAACCGAGGTAATTTCAAGTGTGTTTTCAAATAAGTTGCTGAGTTTAGAATTTGATAATAGTAATTACTGTTAAATGAATGCTGGCAGTAAAGCAAAATAGAAATCCCAGGAGAAATTTACTGTACAGGAATCTAATGTTTTGGTATGGATATAGTAGGGGAAAGTGTATATTAGATTTGAGAGCACACTCGTCTCATCCTGGTTGAGAGATTTACTGATTATAATGTATTAGGTTGCTTGGGGACAATTACACTTTCAGGTTCTGTGGTTAGCTGCCTTCAGCAAGAAAAGCTTGCACCTGCACCTGGGTGTCTGAAGGTACTCAGAACTCTGCTCCTGTATCTCAAAGAGAACTCAGTGTTTTATCAATATCCATAATTGAGATATTTGAGTAATCTTGAACAATCAGTTACAGTTTTAACTGAGTATGTTTTTGTCTCATCAGTAGTAATTTCATATGGTCTGAGAATGGGAATGTGAAAATAAAATGAGATGGGGAAAATGCCTCTGCTGTAAATGTAACTTCAGATCTCAAAGGGACAGTGGAGGCTGGCCAGGAAATAGAAGACATAGAACAAGAACAGACATGGAAAAATCATTTCTGTGTGAGGAGGTAATGAAAATGTTTTCTTGTTAGCATGGATTTAAAAAAAAAAATTAGCAGCACTGCGAGCAGCTCCTAAGTCTTCTGAACTCTATAAACAGTAACTCCAGCAAGTTTTTCAGATCCTGAGTAGTGTTCAAATTTGAGCATGTAACTTCAGGTGTGTTTGAAATACACACGCAGGCACATGTGTGTGTGTGTCTATGTTAGGTCCACCTGCAGCCAGAGGGGTCTAAAGATCCAAAGACCTGCTGTTTAATTTGCCCTGAATAGTTCTCAGGACTCTACTGACTGATGTTAATCATGCTAGTTTATATTAATGTTTAGCTCTACCATTCTTAATTCTAATGGTGTGGTACTATGAACAACTCTTCCACATGCCTGTGCTTCAGAAACCTTAAGTTGGTGCTCTGACTCGGGAAATGAATTGCACCCTCTGTATAAACCAAATTTCAAAGAATTTAGATAGCACTTTCTAAGTGTCCTTCTTTCTTAGATGAGTTACTCAGTGAGCAGCAGCGTGTTCTGGAAGGAAAAGTGGCTCCTCTGATCAGAGTTATCACAGAGAGTCGTCCACAAGAAGAAATGGAGAATGTGTATCAAAGAATTGTTACCTATGTGCTGCTGCGCTCTGGCCTGGGATCCCCAACAGATGTTGAGGCTGTCAGGGAGGCAACAGGTCAGTAAACTCCCAGCTGTGAAATTGCACTTTTTTTCTTGAAAAATAAAATTTTACCTTCTCTTTGCTGATCTTTAGATACAAATGTGGTAAACTGTGATGAACGCTTACTATCGAAACTGTCATGGTTCAGCCTTGAAGTGTAAATTTCCCATGGATTTCCTACTTTTGCATTTGCTTAGGAGAGAGTATTTTTGCTTATTTAATGGTTTTCTTTTCTGTTCCCTCATATTGATGGTTTTCTCCCACTCTGTAATGCTTATAGCTGCCTTGCAGAGTGTATTACTCCCAACAGAGATGACTACTTTCATCTCGCACAGTAAGAAGGACAAAGAACAACATCTGAAAGATCTTGCCATGCTAGTCACAGGAATTCGTTTGTACAACAAGGAGTGCCAGAAAGGAGGAAGCAGCATTAAGGACTGTAAGTAAACAACTCCATTTGAGCTGGGTATTCCCACTTCATTCTTCCTGGCCTTCTTCACTGGAGCTACTCCAATAACTTCTCATCTCAGGGAGGCCTGTTATTGTTATTAGTATTTTACAAATTAGGAAACTGAGAATTGAAAATTGTGCAGATTGCCTGAAGCGTCTCAGAAAACCCATGTCAGTTGTAAGAGAATTGCATCTACTATAAAGCAAGGTTTCTCACATTCCTTTACTTGACTGGGATATTTCCACATCTGTAATTCTATATATTTGAAACAACCTGACTAGTAAGATAGAGTGGTTGAATCTGGTTCACAGTAGTTAGAAACGCATGAATATAAGGATAAAATTTAGAAATCAGAATTTTATTGGAAGACCATTTTGCTCAAATATTGCACTTTAACAATTTGATAATGATTTCATTAATTCTTTCTACACGTATCTCATATTTATTCTATGTGAATAGTGCCAGCCATCCTGAACGAAGCCATTCCATCGGCTACAGAGACTATTGATGAGCATCTGAATTCCTGCCACCTGCTAGCCCACCGGTACACAGCTCTGCTGGAATCCCTGCAGGGAGACCGCTACAGATACTCCCAGCTTTGTGCTTTTAAATTAAAAGAAGCAGTATTCAATTTCAGACAGTATGAAGCCTTCCTTAGTATCCTTCTGGTGAGATATCATCATGTTCTATCCTGTGGATTTTTATTGCAAATGCAATGTATTCAAGTTATCTACTTGTACAGGACAGAAATATAAGAAAAATTATTCAGAAATAAATGAAATAAAATAAAATATATATCTAGATATAGAACCATAGATTGTTTAGGCTGAAAAATACCTTTAAAATCATCGAGTCCACCCATTAACATATTAACCTGGCACTGCCATGTCCAAGTTCACCATTAAACAGTTGTTCACATATTGATTCTCTGCCCCAAAAAGCATGAGACAAAAAACCTCCTTGATCAGTCTCAGTTTTAGTCTGCAGACAACCCCAAAACATATGGAGTCACCAGAAGTCTTTGAAGAATAAATTTTAAATGCTTGTTTTGTTAATGAAGAGCTTTTTATTTGTCTTTTGAGAAACTGCAGGGTTTTATTATCTTTCCTGTATAAGGCATTGAAAAACGTCTTTTAATTTTTTTTAAATTTTTTTTTTAGAGCTCTTCATTGGGAAAACAGAGAGGATTTTCTATAAAAATTACTAGTTTATTTTGAGTGAAGTCCCTGAACACTTAAGGAAAAATGTATTTTTTAAAAAGTAGAGGACATTTTATTTCTTAAAACAGTTGTTCTGAAAATAGCCGAATGAAGAGATCCAAGTAAATACTTATTACTAATGTGAGTGTGATACTTCTTAACTGAAGTGAGTTCTCTTTCCAGTCTGATGCAATTACAAGTGCTCGAGAAGTTGAAAGTTTGAATGTTCAGTTTGAAGCAACAATGATGGTATTGAAAAACACAATGCAGGATAAGACTTACATAGATTCCAAAGAAGTTTTCGTAAGTATTATGAATGGAAAACCCATTACTTTTTCAGTGGAAAAAAAATAATAAAGTATGATACTTTTTTGGTGTTTCTTTTTAAGTAGTTTATGTTAAGAAAGAGGCTACATTCTTTTCTCTCTTGTAATCTGTGATTTTTGAAGGGGCAATTTAAAGACAAGGTAAGAAAAAGACAAGGTATAGAAAGGGAGCAAAGGAATTAAATGGTATTATACTCTAAGTGGCTTGAGTTGAGAGCTATTTGTCACTGTAGATTTACAGTGATATTTTCCTTTTTTATCTGTGTAAATATTATTTCCTATTCCTTGCAGAAACTGTAAGAACACAGTGACTGCAAAAAACAGCACATCAGAGAGTGATTCTTTTAAAGTTCCCTCAGACAGCAATCCCTGTAATTACAGTATGAGTCACTGATACAATTTTTCTAAAGAAACTGGGTTTCTGTGATGGGGATGTCATCCTCTTTCCCCCTCCCAATAGCTTCTGAACCTGTTGGCAAGTTTCAGTCAGATTTGTCAGAGTCCAGAGATCTCAAAATATGTCATTTTCTCAAGTTTTGTGGAAAAAAAAAGAGCAACTAGAGGCACACAATTAGAGCTCTACTAAGATCAAGTCTGAAATGGTTTGTGTGCTGTCTGGCCTGTGAGCAGCCACTGAAGGTACCTCTGCAGGACTGATGTTCTGTACTGTTGCACCCTTGGCTGGGAGCTACAGGACATGGGAGAGACATATTGTGGGGAGAGGGGATGAGTGCTGTGAACTACAGATATTATGAGGGAGGGTGCTTGATGACCCTGCAAAAACCTGGGATTATTATACTGTCATGGTATAAAGGAAATGGGAGAGAAATACGTTAGAAACCAGCTTCATTTAATTTGCTTTCCATGTAAGAGGTCGTTATTTTGTGTGACTTGATTATCATTCCAATTCCTTGTGGTTAGCTGCTGAACCAGCATGCAGTTCATACATATGTTAGGTTATTTTTCAACATTCTTAGCTAATTATTAGAGAGCAAAATAAGGACTACTGTGGAGGAGGAGGAAGATCATGACCCCCACCTGCTCAGCGTATTTTTTACATTTCCCATAGGGGCATCCGAGCTAGAAACTCATGGGACCTGCACTTTAACTGAGTGATCCAAGCTTCAATTTATGTATGCTTTTGATTTTATAAGCCAGCTGTTCTCATTTGGAGAACATTTTCCCCTCTTGTCCAGGTGCTCAAAGCAGTTTTTCCTCTCCTATATCTTTGTGGGGCTTAAGTGACTGATATACCTTACCCTTTTCCCTAAAATCTGTCTGTTGTTTGCTGTTTTGTCTTGTCTGCTGAAGACAGAATATGTAATACCATTTGATTTCAGATCCTTTCTGGGTACAGATGTTTCTGTTAATAAATAACTTCTTGTCTTTGGCTTGTTGCTGAGAAGCTGGATTCTCTACAAAAGTAGAGAAGCAGGGCATTCTTTTAAAAAGCATAGGATAAGGCCTATATTTGTAGTAAACATTTGGCTTAGGAAAACAGTACATTTTGTTAATACCCTTCATTTATTCTAGTAAGAATGTTTTTGATCTTGCTGCCTTTCCTTTAGTTTCTTCCAGTTTTGTAACTATAACATTTCCACAGCATTAGCAATGCTGATGAATTCCTGTTGGCTCTGTTGCTGCTCTTATGATAATGTTGCTAACATGCATAAAATGTGTTGTTAAGTGTACATTTCAGATTGGTTGAATCTCTTCCTGTAAATGCTCTCTGTGTGTTTAGATGTGACAGGGCACATTTTACGCCACTGTCATTGAAATCAGCATTTATACTTGATGCTTATAGGCTGCTTCTTTAGGTGCCTACACCTGTATGCCAGCGTCACTGCTGGGAAGGGCAGCTTCCAGTTTTGTCCTGAGCCCTGGACCACTCAGAAGAGGACTGCACCCCTTTCATTTGACACCCATGGAGGGGCTGGGGACTCTGGTACCAAGTCACTCTGGAAGCAGGGCAGACAAAATAACAAAACCTGACAGTTTGTACATCTAGGTGTGTTTTTACCTGATTTGGTAATTAATCAGGCATGTTCTTTCTGGTCCTTATTCCTGTACACCATATTTTCAGTTGTAAAGCTGAATTTTCAATGAAGTTCTAAATTCAAAGCATGGTCACAGGGTACATTTATTTGAAAAAGGCTTTGGAGTAAAATACAGAAAAGTACTGCTCTTGCCTGTGGGTTGACATGCTGGATATACTTGCTTTAGGCATATGTGATGGAAGCTCCTCTTACAGTGTCCCTGAGTTCCCCTGGAATTTCTGGCTGCTGAGGGCTTGGAGATCAGTCCTGCTTTGTTCATAGCAGAGATTGTTGTACAAAGTACTTGGGTTACAGCGCAGACATAAAACAAATCTGCATGTCAGATAATTTTCTTTTTGTTCTAGCCTCTGTTTGTTGAACTTTCTAAGCTTTGGAGCAGCTTTCAGGATGAAATGCTACTGGTAAGCTTCCTCAGAAATATGATTGACAATCTGCAACAATTCTCGGAAATCCAATCACAGCATCTTCCGGAGAACATGCTAACATCTCTTCTGGAAGGAGTGACTGTGAAAAATGATAAGGAAAGGGTGCAAGAAACCATGGGTATGGAAAGTTAATACTTTTTGGTTTTCCTTCATTTTCCAAGATCTTGTAGTTTGAATTTTCTTTACAAAAGGTGCTTTACAGAAGATACTGTATATTGTTTTTTAATACTCAGAATTTGCACAGTAAATTAAAATAAGCTTTGTAGGGTGTAGATTACATTTTCATGTAGTGTAACTTGGGATTTTATTTTTACATATAAAAATAAAATATAGCTTCTAGATACAAGTATACCTTTCAAAAACGGCAGAATGATCAGAAAATATTTATCATTTTTAAAAAGTTTTTAAAGTGTATTTATGTCTTTTTATACCTTTCAGAACTTTGGAAATGGAGGGGCAGGGGATAAGCAAGATAATTTAACAGGGCTTCAGTTACCAGAAGTGTTCGTTTGTAAAATGGTATATCCCTAGGAACCAAGTTTTATGCCAGTGAGTTTGTAATGCATGAGTGGGTGAAAACAGAATCAAAGAATAAGATATTATCTTCCTGTTTTTGTACCCTGTTTCCAAGAAAAACTAATACTACTAAGGAAGGTTCCTGCAGAACTGATTTTTCAGTAGGTTCTATTTCAAGACAGGACTAAAGTTTGGCTTTTGGGATCTTGGCATTGCAGGTCATCCTGTGAGAACCAGAGTAATCTGGTCATCCTATAATGTCCTTATCCTTTAAACATCTGATATTTTAATATTGAAATCCTTCCTTTGTTTAATCTTTTCTTAGGAACCAGAGTGGATGTTTCCGATTTCAAGAACCAAGAATGGCTTTTTCCAGAGACTACTGATAATTTTGATCAGTTGCTAATCCAGTACCGTAGTTTCTGTGCACATTCAATTGGTGTGAGAGGTCTCCTCCTACCAGGTATGCTTTGTAGTTAAGACATTTTCCATATTATATATGTACAGAAGGAGTAGGGAAAATGTAAAGGCATTCTGAATGCATCCTCTTACACCAGAACTGGAATATTGTTTTTCCACATTTGCAATTTTCACCCTAGATAACTTACTTCCCTTGTTAAAGTATCTTTTTTTAAATACACAAATAAACTGCCCTTAGTAGAAAGTAGGAGGGCTTGAAGAGCAAGCAGGGGCAGAAACAAGACAGGATGGATTAATATTTCTTCCTGCTCTATGTGCATCTGTATAACCTACACTGCGACTGAATACAGGTTTGTTTACTGTTGTTAATGTGCTATAATGCAGGCATAGGGAAATGGCCATTCCTTCTATTTTGTGTATCCGTATGTTGCAAACACAGCCATTCCTGCCTATATGTATTTTGAAATACTAATGATAAAGTACTAAAAGTCTTTTCTGAAAAGAATGCAAAAGTGCACATTTGATTCAGTCAACTAATCGTAGGAATTTTTGGTCTCTCTAGGCTCATTTGTCTTGAAAGTCAGCCCTATGTCAGCTACCCCAGTTCATGTTTTCTGTCTCTCTGTCTTTATAGAACCTGTCCATATAGAATTTTTTTAAACCTACAGGAGTCTGGGAGGAAAACATTGCCATTTACTTGTCTGTATTAAAGAATAGATATTTTAATGGCAATGTAATTTACTTATGCTTACTTAGTATTGCACATGAGAACATCTGTCCTGAGTTAGACTGAAGGTCTCACTAGCCCTGTATCTGATTGCTGGACGTGGACAGTCATGAACACTTTAAAATTATGAGAATTCAAGTCTGAGTGATCCTTCCTTAATTAGATCCTTCCTTCTTCTAGCAGTTAGTGGTTATGGGATTTCCTCCGATTAATGTTGAGTCCATAACCTTCTGTTGAATAATCCTTCATAGAGGTTTTTCATTAATCTAATTGATTTTTTAATCCATCTAGAGTTTGTCATGGGATATTCTTATTCTCAAGAGCCCCACAATCCTAATTATATCTGCTATGAAAACATACCTCTTTTTGAGATATTTTTAAGCTTGGCTTGATATTTTCAACAAAGACCTGATAGTCCTTCTATTAGGAAAATTAGTAAATAGTAATTTTATACTGCACACAATTCATGGTTTTATAACCTATCATATTATTACTTTTTTCTTTTTAATGCTGAGGAGGTCTCTTTCTTTAACCTCTCCTTCTATGAAAGGTATCACAAACCTTTGATCACTCCCAGGTCCCTTTTACTTGTTCTGTTGTGTTGGAACAAAATGTATTATTACAAACATAGACTATAGGTTGTTACAACATTGGTTTTCTTCTCCTCCTGTGCTTGAATACTAATAATTCCTTTTTTTGACTGAGTATTTTCAAGGCACCGTCTATGATGACTGTGGTATTTTCTGGGCAATGACATCTAAAGCAAAGTCTGCCACTATCCTTGACCTCAATATTTATTTTCCTCTAGAAGTTATTTGGCCTTTATTGACACTGCTTTCTCTGTTAATTTATTGTTTGGCTTCCCAACTGCTTTATCTGGTTTTTCAGTTAATCTCAGTGTCATGCCCTTTGGTATAAATGCACTGCTGATCTGGAATCAGATATTTGTTGGAGATTATAGGGGAAACATTTGAGGATAGAGAGTGGTTTCTTAGGCCTTTGCTATATGTCTTTTATCTGTTGTTTTTCTGAGACATTCACTAAGGCATGCTGGATGTGAGCTGATCAAAAGCAGTTTTACTGACCTAACAAAATAGACTTTGGTGTATTTTTAAAAAAGCTTGCTTTCAAGGGTTTATTCTGAGTTCATAAGAAGAAGGAAGTGAAACTAACTTGAGGGAAACACAGAACCTTGATTACAAATGCATTTTGTATTGGATATCATACTGTTCACTATTTTAATTTGTGAGGTTTATTTTTGGTTGGCTTTTCTTCTGATTTTTAGGAAATCCTGCTATTGGAATTTTGAAGCACAAGCAGAAATGTTATGTTTTCAGTTCAAAAGAAGCTGCATATATCTTTGCTCAAGATCCAGATAAGTTCATTCGATTGAATGTAGAAAAAGCAAAAGAATGTGCTGAGCTAATTCAACTGCTCGAGCTCCGTCATCAGTTTGAGTACCTTGTTCCACATGCACAGGTACACACTGCCCACACCTCTTGCTGAGCAGCTTCTGGGTCACTGGTTGGTCTGTCCTTTCTAAAACAGAACAGATGATACCCATCTTTAGGAAAAAAGTAAAATCCTGTGCCTATCTGAAGGTCCATCTTTTCCAGGTCTTCAGAGTGTTGAAGAAATGTTTCTACTTAATGTCATTCTCACCTTATCTCTTCATAGAAGAATATGTAGATCCAAAGGATTCTGGCAGTGGTAAAAGCTGTTAGGTCATAGCCTAGGCAGGTCTTGTGTCTGCTGTTTCTTTTCCTCATTTTTGCAAAAGTAGTTTAATGGAACAGTAAATAAATGCAACAGAAGATAATTCAGATATCATGTTAACTGGAGCTTTAGCTTAGCAGTCCATCCATGTGTGCTGGATGAAGGTGTAGTCATATCTGGGGAGAGGAGTTATGGAACGTATTACAAAATAAAAGGAGAGTCATCAATAATGAATGTGATGGTGCTACTGTGTGAAATTCAAAGACTTGATTCAGATTTATAGACAACATTCTCTGTGATCCACTGAATTTGAGGTCCCTAGCAGTGGAAAGAATGTAGTTTTGAACTGGCCATTGGTTTGAAACATAGCTTATATTCCAGCTCTAGGAGAGATGTGTGTGCTTCTCCCAGTTATGATTTGTGATTTTTAGTCCATTCATAAAGACAAACTGAGATGCCTGCATCATAAAATACTGGTGGTGGTGGGACCCTTTTTTTTTCCAAAATCCAACAATTAAGCATTCACTAGGTGTGCAGGAGCCTGCAACTCAGCTGTGGCCTCTGCCTCAAGCATTTTCTGTCAGAAATTAAATCCATCAGATACTTTTAGTGGGGGCATGGAGAATAAAAATGTTGAATGTAAAAATCCTTATCCACTTGTGGTTTGCAGGTCTCTATTTGCTTTTAAAAAGTACCATATCCATATACTATTTCTCTATATTCTTCTCATTAGTGCCTTGCTTGGCTTTGTTTCTTTTCATCCAGGCCAGAAATGCAAAAAAAAGTTCGATGAAACCACCCCAAAAATGTGACAGTGGTACTCAAACTGATACTCATATCTTGCCTCCAACTATTGTGAGATCCTATGAATGGAATGAATGGGAACTGAGAAGAAAAGCTATAAAATTGGTTTGTACTGTTATTACCTGATTTTCATTGTTGGATAACAAAGTTAAGATTAAATTATTCTTAATTTTTGTTCCTTGCAACATAGATCTAACCTTTAATTCAAAGACATACAATTTATTAAAACTGGTTCAATTTTTTTTTTCTAGGTATTTTCTCTCCGTATTTCTAGACTTCTCTTACTTTTTCCATATTTGTCCCTGCTTCCACTGCAGTATCAATTTCAAATTTTTCAATTGCCTTCTTTATGTAATAAGAGTTTGTTGTTTAGCATTGAATATTAAAGTTGTTCTACATTTAAATCAATTTAATGGCTGGAGATACTACTATGTAATTTATTTATAAAAATTCCACAGAAAATGTTTGTTATACTATCATGATGGTTTTCTGATGGATTGGAAATCACAGTCTGTCCACAGAAGGTTGACTACATACATACATACAAGCTTTTAAATGAGCAGCATATATTTCAGATGCTTCTTTCTAGGGTTTGCCAGCACATGTAATTGTCAATGTATAACACCTGATTTTCACAATTCAGTCAAAATTAACAACTTGTGAGTACAGGGAATATTGCAGTTAGCAATACCAGCTGAACACAGAACACTGCAGGGTTCTTTTTTCTTCTTGTGTGACCAGATGCACTGTGGAGGCCTGTGGTCTGCTGGGCAGCCTCTTTCCTTTCTGTTTTTCTTTTTGCCATGAAATCTCTAACGTTATAAAAGGAAGCCAAAATTTTGGACTGAGAAGTCTTGCCAACATTACCTAGCTTATAAAGGATTCTAAGAAATAGCTTTGTCTGAGGTATATAAAGAAGCCAATTATGCTTACAAGCAGCCTAGCTAAAAGCCTCCTTTGCTTCTGTAAAGGACAAAAGTACATAAATAAATATAAGATGTGGTCAGTAGCTCATTAGCATAAGCAAAAGTGGATATTTTCCAATATCTGATCATGAAGACCGTTCACAAACAAATTTGTAGCTTGTTTGTTTGAAAAATTAGAGAAAGTACTTTAAAATACTAAGGGTGTTTTAGCTTGAGCTGTCCAAATACAAGATAAGTGATGTGGAGCTGAAATAAAAAATCCCAGATGCATGCAAAAGTGCTTTGACTATGGTAATTTGTAATATGAAAGTGATAAAACATTTAATATCAAAGTGATAAAACAACAGAAGTAGTTTACCCAGAGCATCCATGAATTTGATTCGAGGGGAGCATCAGACATACTCGTGGGTTTTGTTAGAGGATGAGCTCAGATGCCTTTGGGGATTTTTGTGTTGTTCATACTTAGCCAAAAAACTTGTAGCGTTATGAAATGTTAAACTATTATTTTTTAAAGCACCTATATGCTGTTAGAAGTAAAAATTTTAGGTCACATTTGTTTCTCTGTGCAAGCATAGTTCCTTGTAATAGCATACATTCTGTTTTCAAGATGGATAAAATTAGCAGAAAGACAGGATCTCATGCCCACTCTTGTCATTAAAACCCCCAGGGGAAAAAAAAAGTCTTAATATATTGTTTTTCTTCCCATGCCATCTCCTCTGTAAGTTCCTTATTGGTTCTTTTTTGTATTTTCTTTGATGACTCTGCACATAAGATTTAGTTGTAGATTAAGATACCAAAATGTGCTTACATTTAGGTGCTTCACCTTCCATTCCAGCTGAGAGAGACCTCACCAGTGGAGTTTGGAGAATATTTTGACTTGCCCTGACCCAAACACTGAATCTGGCCAACTTTATGACTCTCTAGCTTCCCCTGACTCCAGTCTCCCTTGACTGAACTGGACTCCAGGGACTTTCTCACTTACGTGGAGGGGTCTGAATCCCAGCACATGAGACTGTATTTTGTGTATTTTGAGGAGAGCGTTATGTCATAATTTACAGTGTCTTACATCATTGCTGACATAGAAGGCTCAGTGGAATAAGGTTTTTTTTTTTTTGTTTCGAGTGCTGGCTTTGTAATATTAACACTTTGTGAGAGGTGGTTTTGTTGTTGTATCTACAGCGATTTCTGTGAATAACCAGCTTTAATCATAAATTACCCTAATTTTTACCCCTTGTCAAGGGGTTATGAGCAACATCATGTAAGAAGGCATTTTTTCCCTTTTATCTGATACTTTGTGACACCAAACCCTAACCTCATCACATTTGGCAGAAGTCAGACAAAGACTGGAGGAATTCACCACGAAAAAATTTTATTCTAACAAAACAAAGGCTTCAGCATTTAACAAAATTTGAAGGGCAATGACCAATAGAAAATACGAAATTATGAAGAGACTCACTTAGAATTGTATGGGCTACCTCAAGTGCTGTTCACATATCCTGTTGGTTCAGGACTTACAAATCACAGTTGAAACTGTGTATTGAGAGGAGGGCAAAGGTGGACCATGTTCCAGGTTTGTGAAGCCCAAAGATGTAAAATAGACAAACACTAGTATATTCTAGCGATAAAATGTTCAAACATTGCTTAATCTGATTTTTTGTGTCTTTAGGCCAATTTGCGCCGCAAGTTAACTCATGCCATGCAGACTGATCTCAGCCATATGAGAAGAGAGAACTTCACCCAAGTGTACTTACCAAAAGAGGTTGGCACCCAGACTAAGCGTGACAACTCAAGCAATGTACCCAAACCCCAGATTTACTTGAAAGGTCTCCGAGGAGGATCATCTCCCACTGCTCATATGGTCACAGTGGACTTAACAAGACCATTAGATGAAACTTAAGTGAAAATGAGAAACTTGAAGACACATCTTGAAAGTTTGTATAAAAATCCCAGAATATATCTGAATTTAGACACTAAAGATTTTGCTGTTGATTCCAGGAGCAGTTGGTTTGTTTCATTTCTCTTATCCGTTGGGGCTGCTGACTGGCATTAAGTGACAGAGGTGATAAGCTTGAAGCACAGATTTTAAATAGCAATTTAGAATCAAGATATTCCCAAAGACTTTCACTTCTGACATTTAAATGTGTAGTGTGTGTTCTGGGATTTTACTGAAGTTTTAATGCAAGTGTTGCTTGTCGAAACACTGTTTTTAAGCGGAATAAAACTTAACCCAGGAGAGTCACTCAAATGTCACAGCTCCAGCCTTAGAGCACAATTGTCAAGAAGGTAAAACCAACAAAATGAAATCAGTCTGGGTCTTCGGGCCTGTCCATTTGTGCTGGTGTTAACCCAACCCAATGAGCATAGGCCAAGGCTGGGAGGTTGAGAAGAGGGAATCTATCTTGGATGCTTCTGGAGCCCTTTTAGGTCTCTAGCAATTTCTGTATTTGTTGGATACACAGTGAGCGCACTGCAAACCATAGGAACTTGACTTCAGGGGACCTTTTTGAAAGCTCTGTTTTGCTTGTGTTTGAAAAACTAAAGAACAACAGAGAAAAAGGTTTTAGCTTTATGTCATTGTGGCAAAGAATTATGTGCCAGGCCTGATCAGTGCAACTGCAGATAGTATTTCTGTTTGTGAAAACCCAAATTATTTGAGCTTTGGGATGAAACATCTTCTCAAATGGAGGCAGGGTATACTTTTAAAACAGAGATTCTTTTCACGGAAATGAAAAGCTCCATAAGTTGTTATCTGCAAAATGTCCAGGTGATTTCATAGGGAATGGTAGTTTCTAAATTTTGGGGGTTTTGTGTGCAGTGTGGTTTCCTGGGTCATTGTTAGACAAGCTTGTGACAATGAAATTTTAAGATTCAAGCTGCTGAGTGATTTTTCTGTGGCATTGGGCAGGATAGCATTCTCTTTTTGTTTCCAACGTATCTGGCTTCACTTTTAAAAGTTATACAACAGGGATGAATCCCCAAAGCGTTATTTAAAAAAAAAAAAAAAAAAAAAAAAAAGGAGCATGAGGGGAGCACTGAGAAAGAACTTTGCTAAATGTTTTTTGACTAGGTGATTTTCTCTGTTGGGAAAATAAACTAATCAGTAGTAGACAGATGTGCTGCTCCTCCATGTTTTTAAATTATGAGCAGGCACCAGTGGTTAGATTTATTAATTAAAATATCAGTGCAAATACTAGCTGCTTTTTTTCTTTCCAGAGAAAAATACCCTGTTGCTTTTTTATTAAATACTTTTTATTGCTGTGATCTCTGTATGTTTTTGTCATCATTTGCTTTGAGGTTTTTATGCTACAATTCTTAACAACAAACTGGTATTTCAAGAATCCATAAAAACATTTTATTTAAAAGTAAACTGATGACTGAAATTTCATTTTATCCTATTTTGTTCTTTTCCACGGGAGAAGGTACTGCAGCGCTGTAAAATACTGGGGGACCTCCAGCTCAGCTTTGTCGCGGCAGAAACGTGTCGGCAGCAAAGACAAATACGTGTGGGAGATTCCTGGATGTTTGCTGCCAATAAAAGCGTTCCGAGAAGCGGCGGGGTGGAGCAGGATGCTCTCCAGGATATCCAGGCGGGACTGAGCTCGACTCGATGGTTCGGCGCGGGCGGCGGGGCGCTCTGGGCGGCCGCGCCGCACTCTATGGTGCGATGGGAGGAGCGGCGGGGCACGGCGGGCGGCTCCGGCCCGGCGGTCCTGGCGCCTTCGGCGAGCACCATGTCGCCTCCGAAAGGTGAGGGCGGCGGCGCGGGGTGCCCGGCGGGTCCCGCGGCTCCCGGGGGGCCGCACGGCCGGAGAACGGGGACAATTCCCACCCGCTTCCCCAAAAGGAAATGCGACCCGCGCGCCGATGGCTCCCCCCGTCTCCCCCGCGCCAGGGGAAGTGGAACTGTCCTCCCCGCCGGGGGCTGCGGCACCGGGCGCCACCACCGCGGGGGCGAGGGGGGGAGAAGGGGCTACGCGGGGCCGCGGGGTCGCGGTGGGGAGGGGCTCTCCCGCCTGCCTTCCCGCCCTCCCGCTCACCTCCCGCCGCCCGGTGGCTTGTCCCCGCCGTGTGGCACCGCTGCTTCCCCGGCATGTGGGCGGCGGGTGCTCCCCGTTCGGGGCTCGCCGGGTCCCCGGGACGCCTCCGCCTTTAGGATCAGCCACAGCCGCGTCTCCCCCGCCGCCAGTTCCCCTATGGGAGCGTCTGACCGTGGCGCAGCATCTTTGGGGCTTACCCCGGGGCCGAGGTGTGCAGTGCACAGGGACACCCTCTGCATCCACTCTGTGGGCGCCGCAGGTGTCCCTGGAAACGCCGCCGGACCCGGGTGTCTGTCGGAATGTGATTAGGTTGGACATTAGGAGGAATTTCTTCACAGAAAGGAATGGACTGCCCAGGAAGGTGGTGGAATCCTCATCCCTGGAGGTGTTTAAGGAGAGACTGAATGTGGCACTTAGTGGCACGGTCTAGTTGACATGGTGGTGTTCGGTCATAGGTCAGATGACCCCAGAGGTCTTTTCCAACCTGATTCCGTGATTATCTGTGATTCTGTGTGCAGCGAGGCCGGAGCCCCCACGGTCCCGAAGCCACAACCTCGGGCAAGCCAGGAGGGCCCAAACCTGCCAGGAAGGCGCTGCCTGCCCCTCTTCCATGGAGGGCCTTGCCCAGGGCTCCCAGCTCCCGGCAGTGGCTTGGCACGGCCTGGAAGGGCGAGGGGCAGGAGGCTCCCGGCAGTGTGTGCCAGGCGCCCACCGCCCCGAAAAACCTGGCAGGCGGGGGATTGTGCTCCCTGTGCCAGGCTTGGCCCGGGGCTGCCTTCCAGGAGCCCTGGCGGAGCCCTTAGATGAACTGTGGAGATGTGTGGGAGGCCCGCACTTGTATCCTGAGGCTTTTGGCCTGCCTAGTCCCTTTTTGCTGGAAATCGTTTCATCCAGGTAGGCTTTACTGGGAAAGAAACAGCTTTGTCCAGCTCTTCTTTTCTTTAGGCTGGTATAAGTTCAGATTTGTCAGCAGAAGTTATGAGTGCCCCAACAATGCTTTTCTTCTGCTCCCGTTGCTGCTCTGGTACTGATGCAGATGTGTGAGCTAGGCTGGAGAAATATCCAAGCTGAAAATAACTACAAGTACCTTTTTACATAATGCTGGAGCTACCTGGTCTAGATACTAGATTCATTATGTTTTGCTGCATTTGGTTTACCCAAGTTCCCAAACCATTGCCAAATTGGGGCGTTTATTTATTTATTTTTAAGGTAGTTAATAGAGGCAAGGATTAAGTTTAGCTTTAGTTTGGTAGTGCACAGACTTAAAATCTTCATGTGTTAAAAGACAGTGTTAATATAATTTTTGTCAGCGCTGAAACATCATTAGAAAATATGTTTTTGCAAAACCAGATGGGGTTAAATATATTTCCTGGTTGTTTTGCCCTCGGATTCCCTCCTCACAATCCAAATTTAATTTAAAAATGGATTATAGCTTGTAAGTCTCTTCTAAGCATTGTTAGTCCAAAAACTAATTGGCTCTACCTTTTAAAAGTGGTTACTGACGTGGGTAAGATTTTTATCTATAAGGAAGCAGCTAATTTAAATGATTGCAGTGGCAGGAGGTATTAACTGTACCTCGCTGAAATGTTATGCAATTGAAGACATCTCTGGCTTGAAAGAAACATGAACCAAAGCATTATTTGCACAGGATTCAGCAACTCATTCCTGTATTAAATGAGCAAAGTTTTTACAAAACTGCTTATCCTGTATCTCACTCCCTAATCAGAAAAGGAACACAAACTTACACTAATTGAAGCACATTTCTTTAGGATATTCAGAACATGACAGTGGCCCAAAAGGTGCTGCTGAATGACCAACATCCACCAGAGAAAAGCCAAACATAACAATCTAGCATTGAAAAATGGTTTTGAAGAAGCCACACATTTGCTGATGTCTCTTGTTGGGTCATGCCGTTGTGCAGAGAAATCTCATTTGGAGTTGTGCTCTGTTCTCTTTGCTGGTTCAGATTCAGACTAAGCCATCCCCTGACCTGCGAATGCATTGGAGTGGCCCAGTGGAGCTCTCAGGCCTTAGAGGAGAGCAGCTGTATGAAAAATTGCCTTGGGCCTGGAGACCTTGGACAGGCTAACTCCCAAATACTGCAAGATAGTAGTTGGTCCAGAGCAGAGCTGTTACAAGAATTTCTACTGTTATAGGAGTATAGCAGTGGAGAAGACAGAAAGAATAATGCATATAATACATGGTCCTTGTGTAGTTTAATTTACTGGAAGAGCCTTAACCTTAGAGATTTCTGCAGGGAATTTTTCAAGAAACCTTTGTGTGAAGTCCCATCATCATTTTGAGCAAAACCTTCTTCTTTTACTAACTTAGGTGGAAAATAGGCCTGAAGGAAATGCAGCCTTATTTATTAAGATTTGCTAGACTTCGTTGCTGATACTGAACTTTTCCTCTCTTTTTGCTTTTGCTAGTTTGCTCTTTGTGTCAGAATTCAGGATTTTACGGGAAGATCAGATGCCATTTCAGAGCAAGCGCCTAAAGAGCAGGAAAGCACAGAAAGACTGTTTGATTGTTATTAGATAAATATTAATGTATGATTAGCTTTTTCTGGAATGATGATTGTGAGGGCAAGAGAGCATCTTATCTTCAAACACTTGGAGCTCCTGTACAAGTTTCTTTGAGAAGGCTGTAAAATTTAACCAAAACTTTTTTACGGGAAGTGTTTCCTAAGATTGTAATTATTGTCTGCTGACACGGTAGTGTTTGATACAGCCCTCCAGCTGAAGAACACACAGTTTCAGTTCTTAAATTAAAATGAGGGTCAAGCTGAGTCATCTACTCTTTTTTGTTTCAGAAAATGTCAGCTTACTGTTCAAGCTGTACTGCCTCACAGTGATGACCCTGGTTGCTGCCACATACACGGTGGCACTGCGGTACACCAGGACAGTGCAGACAGAGCTCTACTTTTCCACAACGGCTGTGTGCATCGCTGAAGTTATCAAGTTGTTCCTGAGCGTGGGCATCCTGGCTAAGTAAGTGTGGGAGTGCTGATCAGTGTTTTGAAAACCAGTCCTTGCTTCTAACCTCTGGTTCTGAGGTGCTGAAGTGCAGGTACATTCGAGAGTGTGGCTGGATAATTGTGCTTGGAAGGGTAATTTTAGAGCGCGTTGGAGCTTGCAAGTCCTCATCAACTGAAACTGCTTTGTATACAGCACAATATTCAGGTGTGTCCTTTCTGCATATTTTCTTTTTTTGTATGCTTTGAAATCAGTTCAGAGTGTCAGCATATATTATCCTCAATGTTTTGGATCTTTGAAATGTTGGTGTAGATGAAAGTTGGACTTTAATCATCTGCTGTGAGCCATCATCTGCTGAGTTATGTAAAATCCTAACATTCCTTCTAATAAATTTTTCCAAACAATGTTATAGACAGACATTTTGCTGTCTCTATTAATCTGCAAACCAATGCTGAAAAACTTACATCAGAAAATAATAGTTTCTGTAATCCCAGACTACTGCTAAGAACTAGAACTTTAGTCCCCACGTGAGCATCTGAAGTAGGGAGGCTGTCAGTCTGCTGTCATTTCTTTCAGCTTTCCTGTGCTACATTCTTCCTAGGAAGAATCTTTATATTCTGGACTGTTGCAAAGCCCAGTTCTTGATGTCATGGTAGAATTTGTTCTTTTGGGATCTCTGCCTATCTCTTTGTGGCTTTTGGTACATCAGAAGGCTGGCTGTTATGTTCTAGAGGATGATGGAGTCACAAGATGTACTTCAGATTTTCATCAGATCTTTTCCTCTTAACATACAAATGGCATTTTACTTGCTTTAGAAGTGAGGCAATATTTGAATTTGGTAAGGCAACTGTGACAAACAGCCTTTTTTTAAACTTTTCATTAAATGGAATATGTTAGAGAAGGCAAGCGTGACCAGTGGGGAATTTCTGTTTTTATGCACCCTGGGCTTCTCTGTCAGCACAAAATGCTGGCAGAAATTACTCTGCTGACACGTGGTTCTCACTGTTGTGACCAATGAGGATCCCACTGGCTCTCTGGAGACTGTAGCAGCCCATGTTTCCCAGTAGTGAGGGTCCTGTGGGGAGCCTCACCTGTGTGTGTAGTTTGTCAAATCCTGTGCACTTGGGACCCAGGCTGTTTATAGTACACCAGAGAGACCTAGTTCAGCAGGATAAGCAATCTCTTTTGTCAAGGGTCTGCAATACTGTGTTCATTAAATATATGAATGCTCTTTTTACTTGAAATAATTAAAAATGAAATTACTTTTAACTCAGAAAGAAGTCTTAGCATGTTGGTGTTTTTAGAATAGCCCTGCACAGCCAAAAGTCTCTGTAGCACATCATCTTCCCTTTGTCAGCAGTCAGCAGATGATGCTCAGAACAGAAGTGTAGTCAAGGGGGCAAGTACAGGCTGAGCTTTCCTTAGTCTGTTGTCTTTCATTGACAGATATGATGAATAATCTTTCCTCCTTCATTCTGCTTTTCATATCTGTACAGATCTGTGCTTTCTTCACTACTTTATTTTCTAAGCTGGAAGTCCTCGTTTAATGTTTCTGTGATGATCATAGTGCCCATCCTTACAGCATTTCCAGTGTTGTTACATCCCTTTTGAAATAGGATCTGAAGCTGCATGCTGTATTCAGGACGTGAACATGCAATGGCATTAGGCAGAGGGATGAAGGTGCTTTCTCTCTTGGCCTCCTTTCCTAAGGATTTTGCTCATTTCTCTGAAGGTGAGCCTTGAGCTTGTGCCATACAAGAGCTACTTGCATCTTTTTGTCAGGCGCCCATAAATAGATTCGAGAGGGTTGCTGTATTTAGGGGTTATAATTTCCTGTGGTTCTTTCTCATTTATTGACAACTGAGCTTTATTTACCAATTAAAATGGGAAGAATCATATTAACTGAGCTGATTGGAGGTTATAATGTTTGTTCTGATCTGGTCAGCTAGTGGGGTTTTTCTCTCCATAGCTGAGAGATGGGCACCAGCACACACCATTCATTAGGCATGCTCACCTATCCTTGGTAGGATGTCTGGCATCCTGGTGGGTCTGAAAGTTGCCAGCTTCCTAGTAACCTTCCTTTTCAGATAGCTTATGAATATGCTGAACAGTATCAATTCCAGCATAGCTTCTTTCTGTGTCTCCTTTACAGCTACCTTCAGTTTTAAATCCTAACCAGTTTGTCTCACTCAAGGCAAGGCGCCTTTGTAGTTCAATAACCAGTCAGAAGATAGAATACTGTCTGTTTTACAGATGCAGAATTTGTTTTCTTACACATTATTACATGATGCTTTCACTGTTTACTCTTAAGGTATCACCTGGAGGGCACATTGAATGGATAAATGCCAAAGAATTGGCTTTCAAAAAGAGAAGCTTATGATAGTTTAAGCTGTGCTAATTGTTAACTCACTTGTACTCTCAATTTCTCATACTTATTTGAAGTCCTGTTCACCATCTGGTAATAACATTTGCTACACTCCTAGCTGGTACATAACTATTTAGCAATGGATGAAGAAAAGCAAAGCTGTTTTGCAAACTCTAGTTTTAACTTCAGCTTTTCTAACAAATGTGTGTTTCTGTTGCAGAACTGATTGTTATTAGTATCTCTCACCTCTTCATACCTAGGAATTGGCTTTATGAATGGGGTAATGGATTTATGAAAGGGGAAAGGGCTTTAAAATGAAAGAGAGTAGGTTTAGATTGGATATTAGGAATAAATTCTTCACTGTGAGGGTGGTGAACTACTGGAACAGGCTGTCCAGAGATGTGGTGGATGCCCCATCCCTGGAAGTGTTCAAGACCAGGCTGGATGGGGCTTGGAGCAACCTGGTCTAGTGGAAGTTGTCCCTGCCCATGGCAGGAGGTTGGAACAAGATAGTCTTAGACTCTCTTCCAACTTGAACCATTCTACAAAGACAATTGATTATGTTTTAAAATTCAAATCTAGGTCAACATCAAGAAAACTGAATTCAAGCTAGATATTTTTTTAATTTTCTAATTTGATTTTGCAGTGTACTTCTTTGGGCACCTAATTTTGCATTATCAGCTGTACATGGAGATTTGCTTTAAATTATTTTTTGGCCATGTACTGAATTCAACTTACAGTTAGAGATTCTTGGTATGTGCATGTTTCAGAAAGTACATCCAGTGCACTGATGAACTATTAGATAGTTCATCTTGTTCTCAAAAATTAAAGTGAAGATAGTGGTTATTAGATATGTTATTCTTTGTTGCTGAAATTTGATTCTAGAAGTCGAAGTAGGCAGAAGCTACTGTTGCTGCCATGACTTGACTTTAAATATGTGATCAGCTAATTCACTGAGCATGGTATGGAGCAGAAGCAGGTATAGTTTAAAGATTATTTTCTTGTTTGACAGCCCACCTTAGTATCATGAATAGAAGAAGTAATTACTGTGTGGTATTTTTTGACTTCTTATATTCATAAAGTAGAACTGTGTCTGTGCTAAATATATTTTATTTTCACTTAGACCTTTTGCGATGGAAGCACTTTAGTCCACCTCTACTTGGGTATTACCCAGTTTTCTTGTACATCTTATCTCCCAGTCCTGGCCAGTGTAATAAATACACTGAGAAATGGAATATACAAAAAAAAATTGCCCATAATATCAATAACTCCAGACATTTTATACAGTTGCGTACCTAGTGCAATTAACCATGGTGAGATGTAGCATGAACTCTTCCCCTTTCTTGTATTGCAAACTTCACTTTAAATGCTGCTTGTCCATAGATTTTATTGTCATGGTTTTTCCCTGTGGCCAGCCATGTCTGGTTTTTTGTGTGTGCTGTTACAGAAAAATATAAAAATAATCCCTTGCAGCCGCCTGTATGAAGACTGCTCTCCCTACAGGGGGAAAAACACAGGAAAAGGAAGTATGTGCTTGGTGCCAGGCAGGGGGGAAGGCAAGGAATGAGAGAAACTTGGATGTAAGGATCATAAGAGACTGAAGCCTATGAATCCCTGGAGACAAAGAGTTGAAGAACCTGGAGTACAGAGTCAGAGGTTGATTAGGAAAAGAAAATATGCTGAAACAAGGTGGTTAAAGCTATTTATTCATATGAGTGTGCAATAGGAGCACAAGGGGTGTTAAATTTAAGAGCAGTACAGTTTGCAAGTTGAAAAGCCTGTGGGAGGGGGCAGGAGTGATTTTGGGTGTTGGTCTTTGTCAGTGCCAAGCAAGAGAAGATTGGAAAGGGAGACCGTGGGACTTGGGGAGAACTGGGGAGAGGACTGAAGCAAGAGTGACGAGTAAGCAACAAATGTCAGGTGGATGTACAAGTGATAAGGGAGAAACAGTAATGCAGAGGTTGGCTGTGAAAAGCTGAGTAACAAACTGCAAAAGGGGGCAGCAGCAAGCATCAACACTTTCCTCCCTATTGCCTGCTCTTTCACATGCTGCAATTACATGAGAGCGCGGTGTGAAATGCAAGGACAGGGGACAGGGAGCCACTACATGCCCACCAGACCTCTTCACATGTGTGCTGGTGCTGGTCCAGCATCTCCCACAGCACAGGTGGGAGCAGGAACCCACGGTTGACTGAGGAATGAGAGGTGTTCCCAGGTAAGTAGTATGCAAGGGTACAATCCTTTCTGGCTGTACTGTGAGGTCCGGTTTAAAGGGGATCTGGAAAATCATGGGCATTTGGCATCACACACAAACATTAATACCCAATAAAAAAGGGGAGATGTGAACAACAGCCTTCTGTTCCACTGCCTATATTGACCCACTGCTATACATTAATGCATCTGACTTCCTGATTCCAGAATGGCTCTTGTACCTTCAGGGCTTTCTACTTGTTGAACACTTCACTGTTTTTTTGCTAGTTAAACTTTTGTTTCTTGTATGAGCAGAAAGTACAACTGATTGTGGAGAACAAATTTTCAGCCCTCCAAAGGATTCACTGATTTGAATTCTGTTTTAAAATACCCTCAGTATTTTAAAAATAAAGTCTAAGAATGCCCTCAGTTATGCTAATATTTTATTTTGCAGAGAAACTGGAAGTCTGACAAGGTTAATAACATCTTTAAAAGAAAATGTATTTGGAAGTCCTAAAGAATTGCTAAAATTAAGTGTCCCATCTGTGGTGTATGCTCTCCAAAACAATATGGCATTCGTGGCTCTTAGCAACTTGGATGCAGCAGTCTACCAGGTAATACAAGTTTCTGTCAGTAACAGATCTGGAAATACATTTCTCTTTCCTGGTGCATGAGGCACATGTGCTGGGTACCCGTCTGCCTGGCACACAGCACTCTCCTCAGCCTCAGTGTTAAAAGCTTTGTTATATTCAGGGCATACACTCTGCTGCAGAGCTCTGGCTTTCTGAGCTAAGCCACTCGCTGCTAGAGTCACTTCAAATTCACTTCGTTGGAGTTGGCAATGGATCTGTAGGAATTTGATGAATATAAAAATCTGTCATTCTGTAGTTGAATTTTCTACTTTATTTTCCTGCTTTGGAGGAGTTTGTAAAGCCATGTCCTCCACACTGCATTCTCATCTTCTTTAGGTGACATACCAGTTGAAGATCCCTTGTACAGCTTTATGTACAGTCCTGATGCTGAACCGTACCCTTAGTAAGTTGCAGTGGTTCTCTGTCTTTATGCTGTGTGGTGGCGTTACCCTTGTTCAGTGGGAGCCTGCTCAGGCTACAAAAGTACAGGTAAGAGTTAATATTTTGCCTCTTCAGATAAAGAATAAACGATCATTGATCATTGGCTTTCACATTTATTGTGTACCAGTTCAGGCAGGCTTGTGGTATTGCCCCAGTCTCACTTGCTGGAAACTCACTGATTGCTACAATTAGTATAAATTACCACAGTCATCATAATCTGTCTAATGCACCATCCTAGGAGTGTCTGAGTAATAGGTTGTTTCCAGCAGTTGGCCTTGGTAACATTGTACGTGTTGGAGCTGGGAACTTGGAATTAAAGCACTGGGCGGAATTAGGAGTGAAACTCCAGCACGGTGTAGGTATGTCATTTAAACACACCCTTCGGAGGCACTGACCTAATCCCGTTCTAGGGAGAAACAAGTGTCTTCTGTTGCTGCTGAGCTGCATTAGTGGGAAAGGCAGGGCATGCCTCTGGGAATACTGGCCACAGCCAAGTAGACAGTGCCTGTGGGCACTGCAAGAGTACCCACAGAAAACAAAACGCCACATAGCTAGACCAAGTTGAAGGACAGCCCTAGATAAGCAAGTGCATGTTGTACTGCAGTGAAATGCTAATAATTTTGCTCTACTTAATGAAGCAGCTCTGTGTCCTGGTTTTGGCTGGGATAGAATTAAATTTCTTCCTAGTAGCTTCCAGTGCTCTGTTTTGGATTTAGTATGAGAACAGTGTTGGTAACACACTGATGTTTCAGTTGTGGCTCAGTAGCGCTTACGCTGAGTCAAGGACTTTTCAGTGTCTCATGCTCTGCCAGTGAGG
This sequence comes from Acanthiza pusilla, assembly GCA_036630365.1. Lineage (NCBI taxonomy): Eukaryota > Metazoa > Chordata > Aves > Passeriformes > Acanthizidae > Acanthiza > Acanthiza pusilla. Next base: position 27,474,937 of record JAXCHO010000036.1, read on the forward strand.
TGGGGCACAAGAAACTGTGAGAGAGCATAGCCGGGACAGCTGACCCAAACTGGCCAAAGGGTCAGTTCCTTAGTACTATAGAACATTATACCTAGTACAGAAAATCAGGAAATGTGGCCAGGAGGGCCTGGTTGCTGCTGCGGGATGGGCTGAGCATCTGTCCGTAGGTGGTGAGCAATTGTCTTGTGCATCACTTGGTTTTCTTGGGTTTTATATCTCTCTCTCCTTTTGTTACTGCTAGAATTATTAGTAAATTTTATTTTGATTTAATTATTAACTGTTCTTATATCAACCCACAAAGTTTACCTTTTGTTTTTGATTCTTCTCCCCGCTGTGAAGCTGGGGGTAATGAGTGAGGGGTTGGGTGGTGCTTAGTTGCCAGCTGGAGTTAAACCATGGCACTCTGGGAGTAATTACTGTGAATTATTGAAGTGTTGTATTCTTTCTAAAATAATGGCTGATGTTGCAGGTGGAGCAGAATCCATTGCTAGGGTTTGCAGCGATTGCTGTGGCTGTATTGTGTTCAGGATTTGCAGGTACAGTATTATTTCTGTATGTGGGCTGCATCTAAAGGACTGGAGAACTCACAGTGTTTAAAACTGAGCATTCTACATTTGTTAACTGTCTTCCTGTATTAGTTTATTCCCTCTGCCCGTAATTATTGTCTACTTTTGGTAATTATGGCAGATTCATGACATGATTACTCCCATTGTCAAGCAAATGATAGGAGCATGTACCATTGGTTTTACATGATGCAACATAGAAGGCTGGTTTGGAAGTGGAACTGTCTTTCAAATGCTGTGAATAAGACTGTAGGGAGCACCATAATGACTCACTACATACATTTAATTAGTGTACATCAATTTTATAAAGTTTGCTTTACAGCGAATAGCTCCCCTATGGTGATCGCATGAAATCATTGCACTTTTACAAGGGGAACTGAGCTTCTTGCTCAGTTCTTGCACCAGCTTAGCCCCGAAATACACATTGCCATAGTTCTGTAGGTGGAAAATCTAACTGGGAGGCAGAGGGAGCATGAGGAAGGCAGAGAGGTAGATTAGTAGCAGGAAGCCTGGCTAAACTCAGTGAAGGATTTTTTAATATTGTTTATTTTTGTTTTGTTCTACAACCAGCATCTCCTCTCAACGTAGTTTTTTCTCTGGTTTCTGGAGGACACCAAAACTTTAGGACAAGTGAACTGGTGCTCAGAAATAAGGAAACACAAATTACTTCTTAATATGAAATTTGGCTCACAGGGAATTCCCCTGGCTGTAAACTGGGTTCTTCCCCCTCCTTCTGTAAAAAACCAAGGTACTATCACCCACCTCTAGTACTGTAAAATCCCGCAAGAATAGTCTTTTGCTGTGCATATATGCTTATTACTCATGGAAAACATTCTGGTGGGCAGAGGAGGAGAGGAGGAAAGTGTCATTCTTGTTTAGTGTCTTTTCAGTGAAATGGGTACTTTGGAGCAGAAATACTAAATAAAACTGTAGAGCTCAGTAAACTTTTCCTGGAAGGTTATGAATTTCCTCATTTAAATAGATGCTCCCAAGCCACAAGACAAAATACAGCCTTCAGTCTTCTAAAACTCCTGCTTTCCCCAATAATGTGAGTCAACAGCTGTACTTCTAAAGGTCTGCAAATTCAGAGCACTGACAGGCTGCTGCAGGCAGCTTGAAACACTTGGGGCTTTCTTCTCCTGCAAAAGGATTGCAGCTTGGGTTTCCTTGCTGACAGCTGAAGCACTGGGGCAGCTGGGAGGGACAGTGTGTTTCGTCCACAGAGCTCCTTGTGCCCTTGGGGCTTTACATGTTGAAAACATAAATCCTATTCAAACCCCCTTCCTCTTCTTCCTTCTCACGCTCACATGAAGCAGTTATTTTGGCATTAGACCTCCAGTTTCTGGACTGACCATGCTTTAAGGTGTGTTTTATTATTCCAACAAAATCAAAAAAGATTGTGTGTTTTTGTCACTTAGAGATGGAAAAGAAGTTTTTTCTTCAAATTGCTGATCCTGTGAATAATTTTCAAGTATCTGGGGCCCCAACAATGCTTGTAAAAGCCTTGGACAGATAATTTATTGGCAGATCCTTTGTGACTTAAAGCAGTTCTGAAGAGTAATTTCTCCTAAGCAGCCCCTGTTCTTTCCTTCATCTTGCCTAGTGGAGTGACTTTTATGTATAGTCACAAATCTAGAAGCATAGTTTAGTTGATTTGGCTACTGTTTTCTCAGTTTATAAAATTTACAAATGGGGCTCATACTCAAGCCAAATTTCCTGTTATGTTCCTTACACCTGGTTGTGTTCTGTGGGTCTTCTCAGGGCAGAAACTTCAAGATAATTATTGTGGGTTCTTTTAAGGGCTGCAGTCATTAACAATACTCGTTTTTTGCTGTGTACACTTCAATAATTTTTATTCAAAATTTATATTCTTACGAGATAATATAATATTTCCTTGGTTTTATAATTATTTGAGCCCCTGAAATACAGATCTGCTCTCTCATTTATTGACCATAAATACTGACTATACTGTATTAAAATATAAATTTCATTTTTCATTAATAAAAGAGTAACAAGACCTTCCTTGAAACTAACTTGCGGATTTTAGGGGGAATATGTGCCTAGGGCTTCTAACACACAGGTCTTTGTGTCACCTTTATTTGTTCCATATTCTTTTTCTCATATTTTATGAAGGATCTTGGGTGACATTATTCACCAATAAAGTTTAGTCAGTAGGGCTCTCACCAGAAGGTCGTGGAAGTGGCTGGTAAGAGTCCTGCAAACTACTGCCTCTGCTTTGAAATGTGGAGGAAATTCCCAAGCTTAGCAGAGTCCTGGTGGGTGAGCAAAGGTTAAAAAGACAGGTAGTGATGGCCTTGCCAAATGTCTGCCTTTTAGTCTGACAAATACCTCCCAAGCAGAATAATGAAGAAGTATCTGGGGACTTCAAGTAATGCAAAACATAAAAATAATGCTCTTCAGTGTGTTGTTGTGAACCAGAGCTTTAGATTAAAATAAATTCCACTTCCTCGAAACCAACCTGTAGTTTCAATTAGCAGAATGCCTTGGTTTTGATTTGCTCTTGTAATCCCCTGAAGCTGTGGTTTCAGAACGAGCTGCTCTGCCAAGTGCTCTGTGAGCACAAAGCTCCTGAGGAGTTTCCAGTTTCCATACTGAGGTAATATAGTTTCCCAGGTATCTGCGCCTACCCTCTGGGAAAATAGGGCTAAAATAAATCAATCTAAAACTAAACTCAACATAAAATAATCGACATGGAGGCTGTAGATTGAAAAAGGGTAAAGATAAAAAGGGTAAGGATAAAAAGGATTGAGGGAGACCTTCCCATTCAGTAAAAGTGGATCCCCTTGCTAAACTTAGCTCCAGACTTGACCAGTGGTTTAGACATAGAGGTTGTAACTGTGTTTAAACTTAACAGCCTGATTTAAACAACAGAAGATTCTATAAGGCAACAGTAACTTGCTTATAGGCCTAAGTTAGGAATCTGAAGTACTTAAGAATCTGAGGGGAACAATCATAGTCAGTTTTCTGTAGCATATTCACACTCTCGTATAGATATAAAGGAGTTTGTACAGGGCAAAAAATACCCCTCGAGTTCAGTGAAGTACTCCTAAGGAATGCCTTTTCCATCTTCTCAGTGGCCCAAGGGTTGAGCCTCAAGGAGTGGGGTCACCAAGGCAGGACCCCTCACCAGCATTTGGTCTTCCAAGGACAGTGAACTTGAGAGTTTGCTGGCTCTAAGAGGTGTTCTACTCTGAGGGAGGTAGTCTGGTTTTAAAATGTGATGAATCATTCTCACTGAAATGTTTTTGGTTTTCTGTTTGTTTTGTTATTGGTTTGTTTTTTTTTTCTTTGCAGGAGTTTATTTTGAAAAGGTGTTAAAGAGTTCAGATACTTCCTTGTGGGTGAGGAACATTCAGCTGTACTTATCTGGAATTGTGGTGAATTTAGTTGTTGTGTACATGTCAGACGGAGCCCAAGTTCTTGAGAAAGGGTTTTTCTATGGCTACACGTACTACGTCTGGTTTGTCGTCTGTAAGTATCTTGCATTTTAGTTTTTTGACATAGTTTTTCTTCTTAACAATGATATGACTGATTGCAGGAAGCTACAAATTCAGTCTGGTGCTCTCTTTCTACTGTGTTTTGAGAGATTTTATTTCAGAATACCATTTTCTTAGAAACTATTTGCTTACTCAGTTTAAAATTGTGCTGAAACAGCAGCCTAAATAATTGACAAGTAGATCATCATTAAATGAGTCATATCTTATTTACTGGATGCCATGTAGACATCCCATTTCTCTTCTGCTGAATGACACATTAAATCACTAGTTAGGACAAGGTAGCCTGAACTAGGAGCACACCAGTGGAGTGAAATGCATCATTTCAAGAGTAACCTACAGCACCTGTACTAATGGTAACACCTTATCTGCTTCCCAGTTCTCGCCAGCGTAGGTGGCATCTACACCTCGGTGGTTGTTAAGTACACAGATAACATCATGAAGGGCTTTTCTGCAGCGGCGGCCATTGTTCTCTCTACTGTGGCATCAGTCATCCTCTTTGGCCTCCAGTTAAGTAAGTGCCTTTTTGCCTTTGATTTGATGGCTGTGCATGTTTCCTACCTGTAGCTGCTGTACACAGCTCATGCAAAAGCCATCGGTTATACCTGTTCTAAGTTTTTCTGGTTTTAGCTTCAAGTCTTCTCCAGGATTCCTGTGCTCTAATGCATCATCGTCCCCGCACAAAGGTGCCTGCATCTACACCTTCAAACAGAACGGTTCTTTCTGGTTTAAACAGCTTTGTTCTTATGCATCGCTTTCTGACACAGTTCAGTGTGTGATAGCAGCTATTTACCCGGGACTGCTGATGACAGGTTATTATTTCTTGTTGGGTTTAGTACAGCCAGTGCCAAATTAATTCCTCGGCTATTTCTTTGAGGGCTTTACACATCCCTGTTGAGTTACACCCACTAGTACATTAACTTTTACCTTCCCCATCTGCTGTGGACATCACCATGTGAGAAAGTCAAAGAGCAGCTGGGGTTGTAACTGACTGATGTGGTTAATGTTTTTGAGGAAACAGCAGATTGCTCTGAGCTGTTCTGCAACTACAAAGGACTTTCTCCCCAGTCAAGTCTGTGTCTGATACTGTGCCCAGGACTCCTGCTCAGTCCTTCCCTGTTTAGTTGTAGGTAGTTTTCTACCTTAATCCAAAGATGGTGTGGCAAAATGGTGGGAAAACTAGCTTTTTGATGTAGTATTAGTGAGACAAAACTTAAGGAAAGTTTCCATGGGGAGAAAATAATTAGTGTCTGGCTAAAAAAGAGCACCATAAAGCAAGGGACGAAAAAAAAACCCACTTAATTTAAAAAACTTACTTGGGCAGAGTGTTTTCTTGACAGTTGACACAAAGCAAACCTAGACTAATGAGCTTTCTGTGAAAACCTCATTAACAGTTTCTTAACCCTATCTAGACATAGAAAGGCAAAAAAGATGTGTTATCACAGGCTATTTTATCACATCCACTGGCTTTTTATCACTAAGTTTATTGTAACGTAAGCCTGTCCAGATGGCACCTGGGACTGCAGGAGATGCTTCACTCTTGCTTTTATAACCACCACCATAACATTTCTTGCTGATGAGACTAATTGTAATGGTGTGGGGATTGTAAATTCCCAGTGAAATGAGGATGAAAAGTGAAAAGAATTCCCAGTGGCAGAGGATGAAGCTAAATGCTGTGACTTATCAATTGCTTGCTGTCCTGTTTAGTTTTGGGCAACTTCAATACTCTCATTCACATATCATAACTTGCACAGGTTGCTGAAGGTTTCTTCTTATATGAATGTGTTTATTCAAACTATTTTGTCTCCTTTCAGCTGTTACCTTCTCTCTGGGTGCTCTCCTGGTGTGTATTTCTATTTACCTCTATGGATTACCTCGACAAGACACCACAAAAATCCAGCCCTCAGAGACTAAGAGCTCAAAAGAGAGACTTGCTACTGTGTGATGTTGTCCATAAAGATGGACAGATGGACAAAAATAGACTTTTAAAAAACTGCATTTTTTTTCAAAATTAGCCTTAAGCTAGTCATGAATGGTTTAAGTGGGATAGACTAAAAGCAGAAGGTAGTTCTGTTTTACATGTGGAGTTTCCAGTGGCTGCCAGAGGCTACACTGCAGCCGATGAGCTGGCTGGGTATTTCATGGAAGGTATTCTTCATTCACATCAACAATGAAGAGTCTCATTTACAAGGAAAACCCAATGAAGGAACTGATCACTCAGTTGTATATAATGTATATAATGGAGGGAAATTGGTTCTTTGTGTATTTGATAAACTGTCTTGCTCTTTGAGGGCAGAAATGCCTGAAAGCTTCATAAAAAACTATTTAAAAAAAGCAACTACTGCCAGCATTTTCTCTTAAAATATTTGGCAATTGCAGTTTGATTGACGACAGGAACAGTTTGTCTTCTAGGCAAAGGTACGAGATGACACAACTCTACGGGGAATACCCCTGCTTCGAGCATCACCCACCTCATTGATTAGAGGCAGCCCTTGCTGTTTAGTTTAAAAAGTCAGATGAAAGACTCTGAAGTTGTGGATTTCCTTTTACTCTTCAGATGTTTTTTATCCCTGCTGTAGGTGGTAGAGGGATCTTCTATGTGTAATACAGGGGAGAGTTTGTTCCCGTACCTCTGGCTTAAGTATGATGAGTCAATGCAAAGTGTCTGACTAGAAGAGGTTTTTCTCTCCAACGTTCTCTGTGCATACAGAGTGATGCTTGAAAAGGGCTCCTGTAATGCATGTTAGTCTTTAATTTATTAGTGCCAACTGTGTAATTTCAACTTCCTTCCTCATCTTCTGAGGCCGCCCAGAAATTTCAACTCCTACATTGAGGGAAAACTGACCCTGGTGCATTTGAGCAGCTTGTTGACATGCACAGTGGAGTTGAAATGTGACCAAGCTCATACTCTTGGCTACAGTCCTTCAGACATGAATTACTTAGTTGGTTTTACATGCAAGTGGGGCATGTTAAACACAGCAGTAACAAAAATACTTAAATTCTCTTCCAGTGGGAGAGGACATTGCCCTCTGCCTTTTGCCAACTATTCTGTGTATCAGAGCCACCACCGTGCTGCTCATGGGAGTCGAGGCTGCTGTGGTGGAGAGTATTCCAGCCACCTGCACGACCTCCTCATGCTCTCCAGCAGCGTGAGGCTCAGGGGTGCCAAGCAGCACCTGCCACGTCTGCCTGTGCGTACAGTGCTGAGGGAACAATGCGCTTCCTGTTCTTCTAGCTGGCCATCACGTCAGTGGGACAGAGGTAGGGCTGAGGAGCAGGGTGTGACAGCTGGTACTTGGGCTTGGCTAAGGTTTCTGAAGGGGGAATGCAGCATAACACACAGGAAAAGGTCTCTGCCTGGTCTAACTCTGTTACAATAGAGACAGCACCTGCAGCCATTGTGCCATGAGGCCTTGGTACACAGTGGCAACCGCAGAAGTGGAGAACTTTGCTTAGGGCAGCACAGTTAACACCACTTCCTCTACCAAAAGGATGTTATATTTACATGGCAAATACACAGCAGTTCTCTTTTATGGGAAATACCAGGTAGAGTAGTGTCTTAAGTACACTGCTGCCACCAAATGCCTGACTGAAGAAAGTGATTGTAACAGCCTTGCCCCCTGCAAATGGCTGTGCCACACCTGCTCTTCTGCAGTTGGTACGATGGAGAACATGTCCCAGTGCAGATGGAGTTTCCAGCCTACAGCAGCAGTGACACACAGGAGAGGATTCATATTATTGTGGAAAAAATCATTTACTAAGAGATGTGACATTTACACATTGCATATGGCCTCATTACATTCGAGTTACAGGTGTAATGCCAAGAATTTTCATTCCGTTGGCTAGAACTGAGCGTGCAGCTTGGAAGAGACAGAGCCGTGCCTGGAAAACAAGTAAAAGTCATTTTAGGGTAGGGTGTGGTTCTGGGGACAGCAGTTAGAAGCAGAGGTGAGAACACAGTGTGCAGCCTGGCCCTGTGCAGTCTTGGCCCTCACACTGAGGTTTGGATCTACACATAACCTGAGCACTAAAACAAGCCAATGCTGCCAGAATTCACACCAGCTGTTGGCAGCCCATTGCACTGTCAACAGAGGGACACTTTGTCAAACAAAGGAAGCTTGAGAGGAATGTCCAACCCAGCCCTCAGGGCAGAGCAAGCAGAGATGCCTGAAGAAGAGCTAGCAATGACTAAAAACTGAAAATCTTTCATGCACCAGTGGCTAGTACAGCCTGAGGATACCGCTGGAATCCCTCCCTTTGCTGTGCCTGGGTGACAGACTGTCAAGCAACTACGGGCTGCTTTGGAAATTTCCGTTGTCAATGTCTTGGCTGTTTCACAGCTGAGTGTTTGGGAAGGGCTCTATCAACCTTGCTCCAAAAATCATAGTTCTTGAAAGCTGTCATATTGCAAGATATTTAGAAATATTTTTATTTACAGGATAAGGAACAGAAGTTTTCCTTGAAGTTTGATGTAGTTATCTCCAAAGGCACGAAAGCTTACAGTACCTAAGCTCAAATACAGACTGCAGCTGTGCCAATTCCACCGCATGTTTTTCCCCCACAGCATAGCTCAACACTTAAATGTAATTTACTACGAAAAATCAAATAGGTAATTCCTTTTGAAATAGATGAAAGAAAATAAGAAAGGCAGTGTAATTAATATATCATTTACCGAGTAGTTAGGAGGTCAAACATTGCCTGGGAGATCAGTAAAAAGAATTTGCATTTATTTGGAATGGCACATTAACAGTTGTCAGCCTCTGTGCTTTAGCTAGAAAGGCAATACCGACAACTTGTGATATGTAGGTGGAAGGAGGGAGGAGACAGATTCAGTTCTCTCCTAATTCTCTCTCTTTCCACATAACCACTAAAAGAAACCATCAGAAAAATCAACCAGCAAGTTAAATGCTCAAATGTTTACTCTTAAAACACTTGGGAGGAAAGGTGATGAGAAGGTGTTTGACTGGGTCTGGAACAGTTGTCCTTAGGGAGTGTTGTGTTTTGGGAGGATCAAGCAGAGCAGCCCTTTCCAGAATACAGCTGTGAACAGCAATCCCTGCCTTCCCAAGGCAGTGCTGCTCACGGAGAGCCTGACTCTTGGCTCCTCTGCCTGTGGGTGCATATTCCCCCAAGTGGTGACACAGCTGGGCTGGCAAAGCCCTGATGGATCCTTCCTCGGGGCCTCCCTCCAGGCTCCAGCCCCCAGCCCCTCCATACGGTGCCATACCTGCGCCACCTCAGGGGCGCTGCCTTTCACGGGAAGGGTTTTGTGTGCCACGGCTGCCAGGTGGCTGGAAGGGAAAACACGGGAGAATGGTGAGAATGAGCAAGTCACTTGACAAGAGCAGTGCTGTGGGCTACAGAAAGCAGCAGAACTGGAAGAGCCACCCACAACTGCAGCATGCCAGAGGCTGACTTCCAACAGCCTCTTCACCTGGCTAAAGGAGGGTGTGGTTTTCTGTAGCCTGCATGGTGTCAGGGCATGCCATCAACAAGTTAATGCTCCTAAAGTAACCCCAAAATAATCTCTCTGCTACACACATACCCTCCCACTCCCTGCCCCCCATCCCCCCAAAAAGCCCCAAACAATCTTGAGACTGCTCTAGGAAGATCCTTGAGAGCCTACCCTGTCATTCCCAAGATGCATCATTCCTTATACAATTTTCCTTTTTAAAGCCTTCCCTGGACAAAGGCTCTACTGCTTCCTCCACCAAGCCTACTCCAGCATTTCACGGTGCTGTCCTATGGGAATCAGATATACAGTATGACTAAACTAATAACAAGCTTTGTTCATGGGCTGAGATAGTGATTAAAAGTGGTTTGGATAACATTTCCTAGCTGAAATGTTGATATTGAGAGAATGTTATCAGCTCAAATCTGCTCCTTAATACATCATTAGTCCAGCATGATTTTGGGTTCAGACACTGGGTTACAGCCAAATGATTAGTTTTTCTTAAAAGCTTTTAGTTTCTGAGAAGGCTCCTGGCTCCAGCCTTGATCTCTACTATTTATTACATCATTTGCTATCCTACTTTACTTCATATATTTCCTGCTTCAGGGAAACTGTCCAACAAATTTGCATCTTCCCACTATTTTTACTCTTCAAAGCAGTGCAGATGTGAGGGCTGCAGAGCTAGCTCAGGAAGACCTGTCCTCACTGGAGACATTGCCAGTATCAGCAAACGCCCTACCTCAGTGTGAGGAGGTAGCTGACAATGTGCCTGGGTTGCAGATCCTGAGAAGATGTATACAGGACCTCATCATACCTGTGAAGGAAGGAAAGAACTGTTTGGTGCTGAAGTGGTGCAAGGTGTACTCCGATAGAAGGCTCATCAGACTCGCTTAAGTCTGAACAAGCACATAACCACAGCTGTAGAATTAGTGAAACTAATCTTCTGAAGCAGAGCTAAGCCATGTGATTAGCACACAACTGATTATTCCTTCCTTGTTTACTTATCGAAGGAGATTGCTTCTGCTCCTCTTCATGTGAACAGCTCAGAGAGGCAGGCTATAGCCAAGAGAACACGAGAGCTGTATTTGCTCCTGGAACATTGTATGTCTGGTTTTACATCTCAACACTAATTGTAAGTTTCTGGGAGAAAGAAACGTGTTAAATAACCAAGGAAGTCACAACAGTCCCTTAGAGGACATTGCCTTTAGTAAATGCAACTTAAAATTCTAAGTAGCTAAAAGGAATCTTGCAGCATTAGAAAAAAACAAATCCTGGAATACAGAATCACACAGAATTGGTCAAGCTGGAAGGGACCACAGTGGGTGATCTGGTCCAACCTCCCTGCTCAACCAGGGTCATCCTACGTAACTTACACAATACAGTCGACTTTGTAAGATAGTATTAAACTGGGTAGTACAGGCAGAGTCATGAGATCTGTGTTTTTTCTTTATGTGTTTTGCTGTCCTTTTTCACAGCCTGCAAGGAGGTACCAACACCTCTGGGGCTGAAGAGATTTCAAATTCAAAGTGGGGAGTGAACTTCCTGATCTCTGCTCAGCTCCCAGGCCCATCCCTGCCAGTACATCCAAGCTGAACTGCTGTGGAATATTCCTCTCTTAAAGACAAGCTGCAGGACTGGGGAGTGCACTCTGATAACGAGGGCTCAGTAGTCATGTTAAGAGTATTTAAAAAAACCCCAGAAACAGCTCACATGTTTTCTGTTAAGTACCATGGCACTGGATAAATAAGACACTACTGGTCTTACAGAGCTGGCTGGTCCTGCTGTTGCTCAAGAGAGCATCCAGCAAATGATGGACTGCAGGTAGACCTCTGGAGGCAATTACAGTTAATGGTAGGGCTCTGCAGCCTACATGTGCGGGTCAAAGGAGCCACCTGGTGCACTGGCATGACTTTTGGAACTCCTAATTTTAAACAGATGGCCTCAGGAAGGTCTTAGTATGGTCAAAAGAGTTAACTTGCTGGCACTGCACAGTGTGCAATGCAGTATATAGGAATTCTCACTAGGAATTCTGAAAGCTTCAGTTGCTTCCAACTCCATCACAGGCTGCGGAACATGGACAACTCCCTCGTCTCCATAGTTTAATTACACATCTATGAAATAATGAAAACAGCAACTGCTCAACTTTAAGACTGAATTAATGAAGAACATTACTGCTATTAACAGTTGTGCACGTTCAGTACCTCTGAAGGATACTGAGCTACTGAATGTGTATGTACATACTCCATTTACCTCACCTCCTCTCTTTTTCTCACACGACAAAAACAGAACATGAGGGACCACGCAAATCTGCAGCTAATATTTATAGAGAGCTTAACACACTTTTGTGAAGACAAGAAATAATTAGGAGGCTCATTTACACAGCATGTTCCACATACTGCTTTTTCCATCATATGGCTTCTAAAGCCACAAAAATGTCAAGTGAGGGCTACTATTGGACTCCATGTAGCACAACAGACAAGTCATTGCCTCAAACAGTCATTTTTTTCTTATGATCATGCAGTCTGTGCCCTCTCAACACGTTAGTGGCATATCCAGATACTTACTTTGAGGGAACTGGTATTTGGAAAGAAAACTAGACAAACCTGAGAAGATGCTGAAGAACAGAGATGGCATCTGGCTCTTGCAAGCACGCCACATTAACATTAGTTAGCTCTGCATTCCCATGCATCTGTTCTAAACTAAAAGATAAGAATGGAAAACAAATGTCAGATGAAAACCTCTTAGCAATGCTGAATAAAAGAACCAGTAATTTGTGTTTTTAAGATAACAGCTGCTTCTGCTCAAGCTGAATGGAACACTGAGACAGACTAGCTGACTTCAACCTAAGACTTCCTTTTTTTTTTTTTAAATTTGTGCAGGCCATTCAGTATCAACAGGATTAGAGATATGCATGGACAACAGGTCCAGAAGCTAAAAAGACTAGGAAGGTAGGCAATCCCCCACTAATGGTACACTGGCATTACCAATACCTACGCGATAAAGCAGTACAAGGGGAACAGACCAGAGAAAGGGATCAGCCTTGCACATTCTCCCTGACCACCATGTCCTGCTGCCATTGCTGCAGAACATCAGGCTGCTATGCACCTTTGGCCTGACCCAGGAAGGAATCTTACATGAAAACACATATTGAGGTCTGCTCTGACAGTTCAATAAAATTGATAAAACTGTTCAAACTGGACTCCTCTGAATCTCTTTTAAAAAAATAATTAAACATGTCAGGTGTTTGACCTGAGTCAACAGGAAGAGATCTCCTTTTAATCTTGGCTACCAACAGTGGCAAATAACAATATTAAAAATAATCCGCTAGTTACTGTGGTAGCTAAAACATCCAAGTTCAGTGATGTGGTATATTTTATGAGTATGGGCATTTTGGTTTTTACATCAGTTTCCTTAGTTCTAGGCTACCATTCCTCACCACTGACACCAACCACAGAGAGGCTGTTCCTAGAACTGAGAAAGTACATGAACAGTCAACTCAGTTCCATAGAAATGAGGTAGAAAAATAATTTTAATTGGCCTGCTCTTCTGGGAGGTCACAATGCTTTCTATCTTAAACTCGCACCTCTGCTGAAAAAGATGTTATATTTAAGGAGTTAGCATTACTACTTAGCAAAGCAGTAAGTTAATAAGGTTAAAATTCATGTCAAACAATACTGTGCAGAAATGCTCCTCTTACCTATGGAGTCTGGCATGGGTGTACTGCAAGAACACACCTGTATCTCCCCGGCTTTGGAGAGCTCGATCCCAGCTAAACTGATAATCAGATGACAGAAGGCCCCGGAAGTCCTGGAACAATAAATTGATGTCACCCAGACATGGCTCTTTGTCTCAATCTGTAACTTCTCACAGATGATGCAAACACCTCATGAGGCAGCTCAGACTCACCTGAATTATGAGTGCTGCAAGACCAACCTTCTCTGCTGTCTCCACAGGATCTTTTATCTCTTTGGTTGCTGAAGAGAAACAGAAAAAAAAAATCATTAAGTCTGCAGTACCATAATGACTCTCTTGCTCAGACTTGGAGATGCCAATAAAAGAGCAGCTCTTCCATAACTTTTAACTAGCAATGTGGAAATTGTCAGGATGCATGCAGCAAGGAGTCTAGGATATAAATCTCCCTTAAAAGCTGAGATACAGCTGTTTCACATGGGTTTTTTCCCACTTCCCCTAGTACGTGTAGCACAGATTTTGAGGTGAGAAGGGTTCATTCTAACATGCTACACTGAATTCCTTCTTGCAATTCTGAAGCCAATCTCCAAGATCAGGGAAATGTAGATTTTGTTGAAAAACTGACAAAAAGCTCCAAGTGATACAAGATGCATAAACAAAAAAGGAAAAGTTGTTCCAATGGTTAATGGACCATTTGGATGTATATTTAGGGAGTATTCTAGGTATCCATTCTAGGTATCTAAACTGATTATACTCGGAGAATCTGAACTGAGATCATCATAGAATGCTTTGGTTTGGAAGGGACCTTTAAAGATCATCCAGTCCAAACCCCCTGCCACCTGCAGGGACACCACCTCCTCATCCATTTTAAAAGGAAAATAATCTGTTTTTAAAAAGCTGAGGAAGCAGAGCAAAGGAGATGCACACTACTTAAGCTGATCAGATTGTTGATTCAATCCAGCACCTTACTGCAGAGAGCACAAGAGGGGGCAGCATTTCACTGGGAACTGCTTGAATCTGGTACTGCAACAGGAGGAAACGATCCTGGAGCCACAGCCAGAGCGAGGTGCAGGCAAACCCCCCTTCAGCACAATCTGGGGCAGAGCAGTGACCTCCTGGGCACTCGGGAACAGCCACGAGGCTGGCAGGGTGACAAGGCAGTATTGGCAGGCAAGCGAGGGTCATTCTTGCCAGAGAAAATTGTCAGAGCTATAAATCCTTTGGATGAAATCTGATCCCTGAACTCCAGCCCCAACCCCACTATTGACTAGTTTGTCCCTCCAGAAAAAGGGAATTGTTGTCCCCCGAAGGCAGGTACTTCCTTCCCAGTGCATGATGAAATAATTTCACTGAAAGTTAGAATTTGCAAATTTGTAATTTAGAGAGTTACAAAGAATTATTTTAACATTGTTTATATTGTGGGAAGTACAAAAAGACAGAAAAAGGGCATATCACTGTGATTAGTGCAATGCAGGGAGAAGTGAAGGGTGGAAGAGATGACACAATTTGATCAACATAGAACATCAAAAGAAACTAATAAGACCTGAAATACCTAACTTTTTGTGGAAGTCATGTTTTGTAACATCCTTGAGCGAACTTCATTTAAAACATCTTCCAGAAAAATTACTTCTCCTCTCCGAGTCTTCATCCCTTGAACTAGACCAAAAGACACATGCTGGCACCTGTGTTGAAAAGCAGCAGGACCAAAATTACGTTTCAATCAGAGAAATGTCTGCAGTGTTTGTTCAGAGCTGGATTCTCTATCGGGAAACAGCAATAACAGCTGAATAAATAACACTCCAACGTGGGAAGCTTGGTGATATAATCAGTAACTCTCGTTTCAGCAACCAAGCTCCATGCTTATTATATAATGGGAAAATTATGACCAGAATTATGACAGCCTGGCCATTTGTGTGCTCTCAGGAACCTCTCTTGCTGCTAGCTTTAGTACAGAGGCCTCAATGCAATAATTTGCAATAAATTGAGGAGAGGCAGGATGTAGACAGATCAAATTACTGTGGCAACAGAGATCTGTTAATATAATTAGAAAAGGAGTCATAATAATTCTATTGTGGCCACATTAAACTAAAAGTATAATTAATCATTGCTAATAATAAAGTATTCATTGTTTCTGCTCATAATAATCCTAGGCATTATTCCTGATACAGAATCTAAGGTAATTTTAGCCCAACTTTAAGCAATGTGAAAGGAGGCAGGTTTGTATTCCTGAAGGCTAAAACCCTATATTTAACCACAAAAGACATGCAGTCTGGCAGAGAGGAATATGATTTAGTCTGCAGATCCATTACTGACCTTTGCTCAGATTGCTAACAAGATTGGTAATTACAATGAATAACAGCAGGGATACACTTTCCTGCAATAGATACTTCAAGCCTGAAGCATGATTCAAACTCAGATTGAGATCTCTGCTGAAATAAAATACTTCAAGAAGTAATAATTTCATATGTGACCACACAATATCCCAGAAGCTATGCCACAAACTCTCTTAAAAATTGTTTCCCTTTTTCACATCAGGCAGTTATGAAAAACCTGTTAAATGAGAGACAGGGCCGTTTTTCACATCCTAAACATACAGCCATGACTCCATTCACAAATAAATCAGACCAGCAGGAGGGTGGACACATAGAACGAAAAGGCTGCTGTTGAGGACCTGAGGCCCACATTGCACATAATTCTGAGGGTTTGTTTCTCTGTTGGACAAGTATGAGTTGGGTCCTACAGGCCATATGTCTGGAGTTCATTACTTGCACACCAGCATCACATCTTGTAGCTTAGTTTCATCCAAAATGCCTACATGATGTGTGCTACAGCATGGTGGCAGATGGACGCCATCGGGAGATTCTCCTCAAAAGAGCACTCCACTGAAATTTCAGTGTACATATTATACATTCTTGGGGGGAAAAAAATTAACCACCAAAACCACTATATAATCAGGATTTGTAAGTACGTACCTTTCTGCCCAGTCATAGCCCATGAGCTTCAGTATTTGGAATAAATGTTGAAAGTGATTACTTTGACTTTTATCTGTCTAAGGAATAGAATTGATGCGTATCAGAAAACACAAGTCTGATAAGGAGTAGCTTTTAACACACAATACCACAGTGCTGGTAAGTCATTGCAAGCAAAATTAAGATAAGCTATGAAGATAAGCACGACTTGAAAATTGAGACAGCTGGAATCTATGGCAATGGGATTTTGAGTAATATTAGAAAAAGAAATCCATCTTTTCAGAAATGATTACTCTCAGATCATGAAGGCAAAGACATGAAGTGAAAGGCAACCTTGATGTTCTTTAGTTTCCCATGACCTGTGAGCTGCCCATCAAACAAAACATCTCCATTTTCACTTCAGAACCTTGCTGTTCTTGTTATACCCTTGTATTATATCACCAAACTCGAAGGGTCCTTTGGCTTAGAATCAGAACACCTCTTTAAGCTGTCTGCCTCCAGAACCCAACCGTTTCTATTGTCTCCAGTGTGATTTGTAATTTTACATCATAAGGCAGGTACATAATTAAAGGAAAAAAAAAGGTATAAATTATCACAATTTCATAACAATTATGCATCTTGTGCTCTGATGCACTTTCAGTTACACTCTCCTGTGAAGTAGTTTCTGACTGTATGTTATGTCTAACAACAATCTTCATGTGTGTTTCTAGCTACAGCTGTTGCTACGAGGTTCATTTTCCTACCTAGCTGTTTTGACTGCCTCGCTCAGACTCCTTTTTATCCCTCCTTAAAAAACACTGCAGAGATAACCAAATAATCACTATTTCCTCATTTGTTTGGTGTTCTGGGACAGGGAGTGAGCAGTGTTTATCTTGTGTTCCTTTTCAACTCGACAACTGTATCAAGGACCTGCCTCCTCTGTCCTAGCTCCTCATAACCTGCTCTGCTCCTGGGAATCACCTCTCCATGCCGACCCACAAGCAAGGCTGATAAATGGACAGCAGTGCCCAGAGCTTCAAACAAGGCCTTCCAAGCCCTTTTGCATGCACCTTACATATGAGGTGCATCTCTGCGCAAAGCCAGACTTCTCTCACTAAATGGCTGGCTTTAAGGGAGAAGTCTGCAGTCTGACAGCATGGATGATATTTAATTCTTCATATATATAAAAGCATTTTCATCTCCTTTTGAGTGCAACATTCAATGGAATCTTAGTACCTCTTTAATAACAGGTCACACATTTTAAAATGTTTTGAATATTTTGTTCATATCACTGCCTTTTTATGAAATAAGTATGATTTTTTTAACATCTAAATTGGTGAATGCACTGATTTACAGCATCACAACTAGTAACCAATTTAATGTTCTTTTAAACAGGTTGATCTGATGAAAGTTAGATGATCTTACAAAGTAAGACTCAAGAGTCTCTAAATAATTTTCTTGTAACAAGATTAGGATTCTGAAATACATTTGTATTTAATTATTAAAGACTAAAATCATTAGCATTCTCATTTAAATCCATGAAGTCCTCCTGCCTCTGGTAACACTGAGTAAAGTCCTAACTCACTACAAAGCAGTGCCACAAAACAGCAGCAAAGCTCAGCAAGGCTGGCAGTTCCCTCATCAGGCTGTCTGTCTCACAAGAGTCTCCTAAGAGTTTGTCTCGCCCTTTTATTTTATGACCCACTTTCTCAGCCCTCAGATAGTCAGAAATTATAAAAATAATAACCACGTCCTCTGGAAACTATTCAAGATGAGCAAGGCTGAGGACAGGACAGGCTAATCCGTCATTTCCATCTTGAACGCAACATTTGCAATAATGGACACATCAATCACATCACAATCTGGCTGTGCTGTGTATCTCTTTGAACTTGGAGGAGATCAGGAAGGCCCAGGTAAGGAATTAAACAGTGACTGGAGCTCAGCGAGCACAGCAGTCAGCTCAAGGCTATTGCTCCTATATTTGCACACTCCATGAGCTGAACATTCAAGCTGACATCCTGATTTGTGCAAAGTGAACACACAACTGGTTTTTGTTTTTTTTCTAACTGTTCCTTCTCCCTTGGTCCCAGCTACCTCCTGGTGTATCAAACACAAATAATTACCTACCCACGTGAACTAGACAGAAAACATCCTTAACATTAATGCAGTGCACTTTCACAGCCACCCTGCCCTTTGATGCCAATGAACACACTGTCCCAGCCAGCAGGGGGAGAAAAACTCTCACCAAAACCAAACAGTTTTTCCCCAAAATAGCCAAAAGGTCCCTGCTCTTTGCAAGATGTAAGAAAGGCAAGCTATGGGAAACTTCCTGCAGACTGAAGCTAAAAGGAGGAATGTGGTTTAACTAGAAGTTGCACTTTAAACTGTGTATTTAATGTTTTGCTTACTGATCTCTCCCCCTGCATCTTGTTATGTGTCACATGATATTGACTTTTGAAAAAGCTGTACCAGAGAAGGTACAAGGACATTACCATACACATCATGACCACATACACATTTTTTCCACATATTACAAATTCTGGACTTCATATAAAAGAACATGGCTTTCATAGCTTTTTTTTTTTCCCCTCAATATGAGGAAAAGAAGATTTAAAAGCATTATATGGTATCTCCTTGTTAGTATGAGATCAAAAAACAGTTTCAGACAAGTGAGGAGATAATCCTGCTATTCATATCCCTTAGTGATACTGCTGGAATTGTTAAAAACAAAATAATGAAACTAATAAATATAAAAAGATTCCCTGTCTACAACTGCTTCATTCGGATTGATTAAATAGTACTTTTTGTGCAATTTCTACATAATTAAACTAAGGCATTGTTCAAAGCTATAACAATGTACATTTCAGATAAGATATCAGGACTTCAGAGTAGACTTAGATTAATTTTAGACCATTTATTTCTAAATTAACATTTTAAAACCCTTTATAATACTAACAGCTTTTTCTGGTTTGTTTAATTATTAATTACAACATTTATATAGAAAATACAGTGTCAAATCAAGTAGAAGTTCCTCTCAAACTAATTACAATGAATTTTTATCATGGAGAATAACTCCAAAGCTAATTTTCATAAAATCATAGAAAGGCTTGGATTGAAAAGGACCTTAAAGATCATCTTGTTCCAACCCCTCTGCCATGGGAAATGACATCTTCCACCAGGCCAAGTTGCACAGAGCACCATTCAACCTGGCCTTGAACCCTTCCAGGGATGGGGATCCATCTGGGCAATCTGTTCCTGTGCCTCAGCACTCTCACATTGAAGAATTTTTCTCCTAATATCTAATCTAAACCTACTCTTTCAGTTTAAAGCCATTTTTCAACCATTCTGGGGGTCATGCACTGAAACAGAACCAAGAAACACTGCCACACAGAGACACAGCTGCTGGGCAGTAAGGGCATCTATTTTACTGCCAAAAATACTGTGTGTCAAAGCCATATTGCGAGCCAGAGGCCCCTGGGTTACTGGAGAGAATCAGCACAAAAGTGTGTGCTGAATCTAGAATTACTTACCACATAAATCATGGTATCACAGCTGTGCTTATTCATTCTGTCTATAGCAGCCGCAAGATCTCTGAAAGAGATAATGAGAAACTATTTGGACTTTCACTCAAACATACCTCACTATTTGCCTCTGAGAAAAATAACCTGCTTTTTATGGAGGGGAGAGGACTTCCTGAATAGAAGGATCCATGTCTGCCTTACACATAAAAAAGGACATGTATACTCTGCTGATGACACGGTTGAAATGTTTTTTTAAACCACTAGTTAAGAAAATTACTGAGGAAACAGTTCTTTGGTGCAGAGAAAGTCTGGTCTCTGTCTGCCTACTGGGACAGACACAGACAGACACGCACACACAGAATAGTGGTGCCAAAGACTGAAGGGACTGGGCATAAGTGAAATGAAGTAGTAACAACTAGTCTGACCGTGGGTCACAAGGTGTCTCTGCTGCCAACAGCTGGAGTGGGGACACACACATCCCTGTATGACTGACAGCAAGTATCAAGCTGAATAGCCAAGCAAGGAGGTGAAGTATCCCAGCAAGTCTCCAGGTGTGCCTTCAAAGATGAGACACCCAGAGGAGTCTGTACTGTTGGCATCAGAGGGTCCAGGCCCACTGCTGGAGAGACCTCAGGGACTGGGAGCTGACTGGGAGACCTGTGTGTACATCTGTCATTTGTGTACATCTGTCTCTGTGCAGGAGGCAAAAGGGCAGAGCAAGGATCCAGGGCCAGGGGTCACAAGTCTAAGCTCAGTTACTGGGGGGATCTAATGTGTCTGTGCCAGCAACCTGAGTGGGGCGGTGGGCCTTGGGGGCTCACATGCCCAGGTGCCAGCAACTGGAGAGACCTGGGCATCCAGGGACAGCTAAGGGGCAGACTAAGTGTTGAAGCTCAGCTCCTGGAGGGACACACATTGTGCATATAATAAATATGTATATTACTTAAATTATTAAATAATATATATATCACAATATATATCACATACACATATGCATCTATACACATACATGTCTATTTCTTAACAGTAATAGATACTCATCTTAATCAGCCAGAGGGGAATGAAATGCCCAATGTGCTGAGTGGTTTTGGCTCTGTGTGTGGGCCTACTGAGAACAGGTGCTCAGCCTTACTCCTGGCTGACCTGTTGGCATGGAGCTGTGGCATCTTTGTCTCTATTTGGCTGCAGGATTCAGCAGCTCCCTAATGTGTAGGATTGACTGTAGCATCTCTCTAATACCCTTGCCCTGAAAAGCTGTACAAAGTTTACCCTGAGGGCTAGACACTAGATTTATTTACATTCCTGGCACAAAGAAACTGTTAAGGCTTCCATATTAAAATACCCAAGAGGAATAATGGGATACTGATGAGATGGCAGGAAAATAGCAATAAAATTGATGTTACAACACTGGTGGTCCACTGAGTCAATGAAGACATGGCTGAACAAGCAACTTTTTTCTGCATCACACTGCCAATAAACATTTTAAGCAAAGGTCTTTCTAAAACCTTCATTATTTGGCAAATATTTATTAGATCCAGAGATCCCAGCTTTGTTAGCAAAGTTAGCAGCTGGAGAGTTTTATGATTTTTGCAAAGAGGAGATTTACTGACTGATTAAGAGGATGAAAAGTATTTAAAAGCCACTGTTTTTCCAGCAATTTTCATCCCATTGTAGCTATATTGCTTGTTTCACTTATGACCATTTGATAGTGAAGGTGTTCCATCCTAGAAATAAGGCGCCTCAAAATCCATGCTATCACTTACAAACGTGCTCATGCTCAGAAGTTCCCTGGCAAAATAACTGGCAATGAACACAGATGGGCTTACTTACCTTGTTATATAAAGAGATGTCCCATCACTGCGCATGACAGTGGAAAACGTTGAGAGGTCTTTCTTCTCCGAGAGATCCACAATTCCTGTCCCTTTTCTGTAAGTTGAGGGAAAATACTGATGTCACTGCAAGCTAATACACAGGTAAGTTCAGGTAAGACTGAGCTCAGAGCTAAACAAAGGCCTCTTGCCACAAACACCCCTCACTCTGGACAATCTTTTTCTTTGAATGACCATCCCCTTTAAGCCTTTTTGAAGACTGTTCCTGTAAGTTTGCTGTCACCAGTGCTGATGCCAGGGAGCAGCCTGCCCACATTCTGGTGTATTCCATGATTACAGCTTCCATCCTAGTTCAGCCAGGCACTTCCTTCATCTAATTCTGCTCATTAAATGGCACATGCAGCTACCAAATTAATCAAAAGCCTGAAACACCATGAGGAGTTGAACACTGTCATTGTACCCAATTTGTCACGGCCAGGCTTCTGTGGTAGTCACAGAAAAGGAAAATGCAATTTTTAGCTCTGACTGCACAAATCCTGATGCTCTTCTAGAACAGCTACCAAAACCACCTAAAGAAAACTCATCCCCTTAGATTGTGTACAAACCTCACTCATCATATCTTGTCTGAAGTGCAACTGAAATGTTAAATAAACTACACCAATAGATCAAATGAGTTCATACATTGTTTTCTGAAGGAGTCCTTTATCTTCCAACATCTTTAGAACTTCCTGGGCCTTCTCTTGGTAAAATGATTCCCCAGAATATTCATCAAAGTGCACTCCTAGACGCTGAAAAGTTCCAAGAATACCAAAGAAGGGTAACACTGTTAAGATTGAGGCTAATAATTTTTCTTCAAATTAAATCAGATGATAGGTCTGTGTCACAGGTCAGATACAGTGCAAAGATTGATTTTATTCCAGGAAATGTCACTTCATTGTTAAAAGGAAAGGATGCTTGCATTTTGATTTAATCAATTTCTGCATTAGAATTAATCTCTCCCTGAGCTGAATACGGTGTTGGATATAACATTCATGTGAAATCAGGCATAAACTGATTAGAGCAATTTGTACAAACTCTAAGGCAGTCTCTAACTTGCTGTGCAGGGGTTGAAACCAGTGGGCTGCAGAGGAGTTACCTGGACATGAAACCAAACCTATTTTAAAAGGATGCTAAAAGGAATTTTAAAAAGTAAAAGCTGCTCACAAACATTGCTGAGCATACAGAAATCATCATTACCATGAAGGCTGAGGGTACACTCAGGAGAGACAGGATGACCTTAACTGTCAAACCTGGTCAGTTCATCAGTTCAATATTTTTAGTTTGAATGAAATTGGGGGAGAAAGATTTAGCTGTACCAGTCATCATGTAATCAGTGGATGGGTGACCTTCAAGATCCAGTTGCATAGACAGCCCAGTACCTATCTACACTCACAGGTTAGCTTTCCACCAGAATTACCAAGAGTCGCACTTACGAGATCTTAACTTAGAATACTTTCTTGGCTCCAGTGATATGTTTCAGGGAAGAAGTCAAAGCACAGCCAGGTTATCTGGATTAGAAACTCCTGTTTCCCATGTTTATAAGAGTAATTTTGTGGTCAGTGCCACAAACATGTCCCATGAAACAGTGGACACTGGCTCCATTCATGAGATCACAGTGTGCAACAGATGGCTGTACATTAGCTCAACTCCACCCGCAGGGAACTCCTTTTGCTGTAATTTCTTACACTCAATTTAATATACAACATATATAGCTCTGCATTATAACATTAGATCAGAAATGTGAAAACACAGTTCTCTTCTAGTAACATTTATTACATGGAAACTGTGAAATTTGGTGGGTCGTTGCTGACTTCAAAGATAAAGCAAAACTGAGCAATATTTATCCAACACTGAAAACTGAGCAATATTTATCCAACACTGATTTGCCCTGCTGCTTAGGGCCACACTCTGAGCTTCAGGACTTCTACTAAGTGAGAATTAGTCTAAAGGTAATTACCTGGACACCATTAAATAAAATGTATCCAGGATGTTAGCAACTGAAGCGACAGCCTGGTTGGATGAAAAATCAACTACTGTACTTTTTCCAAGCAGGATGGGGCTTTAACCTGGCACACTGAGACAGAGCTTCCCCACAACATTCTAAAGTTTATGGGAAAGACGATGAATTGATAACATTAGAGCAATCTCTGATCCTAAGTGAGTTCACTGCTTGGCAGTCTCCTGGATGAAAAGGTGCTGTGCACTGTCGATTATATTGATGAAGCAACAGAGAAAAGGAGACCATTTTACCAACAACACAGAAAAAACATTTGGATGATTTGTACCTTATAAATCTGGACATATTCCTCAATACTGAGGTCTCTAAATTGCTTCCAAATTGACAATGCCTGCTCATCATGTTCCTCCAGTTTTCTAAAGAAATCCTTAGCCAGCTTTTTTGTGTTTTCATCTTCTGCTGCTTTGTTAATCTGCACATACACCTAAAATATAAAGACACTGAAAATGGTGAAGTAGTATAATCTTTTCCTCCAATAAAAGTTCTACAAGAACAATATAAGTACATTTAAAGATGACATTTTTAACATCAAAATTTTAAAGACATGTTAAAGCACCACATTTTCCATTTAAAGAATGAATGAATAGTCCAAAGCCCAATAGGAAAATGTGCAGCTTATCTTAAAAGAAGACTAATGCCCTAATTCCTTACTGCTGTCACTGACATCCTCTTCATAACCTTGAAACAACTGCAGCAGCAAATATGGAATAACTAATTTATGCATGAAGGGGAAACCTATCATGGACTTTTAAACCACAGACTTGTCTTCAGAGGACCACAAAATTGACATTTACAGCAACTGCACTGCCTAAAATTGACATAGCAGTTGAAGCAGCAAAATCCTTGATAGATTCAGTATTTTACAAGCTCATATTCATAGGAAAGATTGATTTCACACAACAGCAAAAAAAGCACCACTTTTAAACATATCTCAGTTTTTGAAATAGCTAGGGATACAGCTGAACAAATGAAAACTGGTAATAATTGAGAAACTAATTTGATCTCAAACAACTACTGTTTTAGAATCTTTGGCATCTTGACTGAATACTGTTCTCTACACTCAAAGGTAATTTTTTTAAGGTCACAAATTTTGCCTACCGCTCCTCACGGTTATTGGATCTGTGCAGTTGAGTACATAAAACCCTTCTGTGTATTTTATGTATGTTACACCCAGCATGGCTGTCACACAAAGAGCACTTACAAGTACCAAGAGAAATCTAGTTGGTCTTCTCTGAACTTACCTCAAAAAGGTGTTGCAAAGGACTGGATTTTAGTTTTTCTTGGCTGCCAAAGGATTGGAAACCAATACCCAATAAGCCTTGAATAACAATTAAATATAGAGTTAGACAACAGACCAGAGTACATTGATAAGTAATTTTTGTAAGTCTAGTCTTAACATTGTAACCAAAGCTTTACATTTTAAAACTATATCATTTGTGTTTCTGGACTTTTATAGAAAATTACCTTTTACACAGCAACAAGCTGTAAGTGAGAAGTCACACAGTGGAAACTGTCCAGCAACAGAACATGCCCAAAACTCCTTGGTTTGCTTCTCCCTGATTAGCATTATCATTTCAAGGACAGTAAGAACTGGGACACAATGTAGAATTCCTTGTAGCACGCATGCAATGTTTTCAAGGGAAATT
Source organism: Acanthiza pusilla (assembly GCA_036630365.1). Taxonomy (NCBI): domain Eukaryota; kingdom Metazoa; phylum Chordata; class Aves; order Passeriformes; family Acanthizidae; genus Acanthiza; species Acanthiza pusilla. The sequence goes on from JAXCHO010000036.1 coordinate 27,500,157, forward strand.
TTTGCTGCCTGCTTAGAATATGCAGCTTTTTTTGGGCATCCAATTTGGCTTCAGGACTTTCCAAAAGACATCTAAAAGGGCAAGAAATCCAAATCCCAATCTTTCTGTCTAAATGAAAAGACCCCATTAACTCCTTCAATAAGGTAGTGATATTAACCCATCAGTCTCTTAGGTTATCTGAGGCTGCCTTTAAGGTCAGTTTATTCCTCTGAGCTGATAAGGACTAGGACTGATGTAGGAACAGATATGCAGGTATCCCTCTGGAAAACTCTCTGCAATTAACAAATAGCACTGTCTCAAGAACTTCCCTCTTGGAAACTCTGAGTACAGAAGAAAACATGGCAGACTTAAAGAACAACAGGTTAGGTTTTAGGAAATAAAATTAATAAAATTCTAATCCTACTGAAACTGAGTTTAGTTAAGGACAGCTTGTTCTATGAGCAATCAGAACGTGGTTTCCTAATGATCTCTCTTAGATATTAGTGCACCTAAACATTCCGCTATTCAACGTTGACTTCACATTCCAATCTCCAGCACAACTGTCAATCTTTATTCAACCCAAACACATCATTCCACATATTTTCTGTCTTTCCCAAATTATCCCTAGACCTTGTTACACTCAGCAGTTAATGGCAAGATGCAGCACATGTTGGGACTGATTCTGACTTAGAGGTGCTGACTGGTTAGCCAGCAGGCTAAACACGAAAGTTAACTTTCTCTCCCAGAGGTCATTACATTGTACTCAGCTGCCAACTGTCATAATTCCTAAAGAAATTCATTCTCTTGGAGATATTTTTCTTTGTCAGGTCTGGCTAAAGTTGCCCAATGGGTTCAAAATTTATTAGGAGCAGAGTGACAGGAAGACAGATGGACAGATAGTGTGACAGCATAAGCTTTGTTACCTTAAGAAACCTGCCCCAAAACTGCCTAAAGGCTGAGGGCTTCTCTGCTATGTTTCAGCAAAATATGTTTTCAATTATTCCATTCTAAAGCCTCTGACAATAGCAGTTGTAAAACCAGCTGACAGATCATTAATTACAGCACTGCTTCTGAGAAAGGACCATTACAATACCGCTATGCTATAATTCCGTGAAGCATGACTATTATTTGTTACAATACCTGTCATATATTTAAGCTGAGCCAGCCCAAATAAAGAGAGGATATTGAATAAATATACTGAAATACATAAATATATATATTGAAAAAAATAGCTGGATCTACTAGGTCAAAAGCATGATTCTAAGAGCTGTGCGCTGCACAAATGGCACACATGAATATAACAGGAAACTTCGTATTAAAATACATAAAATTCCTGATATTCAGACTTCAGAGTGCTGTTTAGTATCTTCAAAGGCAGACTGAATGAGGTCAGCTGAGAAGTCTTTTATCCACATAGCATTTCACTGCTTAACTGTCACTGCCACATTCATTATACAATAGCATAGTGATAAAATTATGTCTAAGGGGCAAAAACGAATGAAATATGCAATGATGAAATTTATTTAATTTTCGGTGAACTCATTCTGTATTCAATTCTTATGAAACAAATCATAAGTGAAGCAAAACTCTGCTATAAGCTACTGTTTCATCAGAAACAGGATCAGGAAAGACAAGCTGCAGGGGAAATAATTTAATAAAGGAAAGAATGTTCTATTACTGCTCTCACAGTCCTAAGAATGTTATACTGTGCTGACTAAAATCCAGGAATTTAGTCTAGAAGGATAACAGGTAGAACTGAACATATTTTAGTTAGATACACTTACAAATCTGAATATAAAAATGGAGTGAAAGTAGGGTATTTATGTTATATTTTTAACCCAATTCTGTTCATAAAATTGATTCCTTGACATCCCCATAAACAGTACCACTGAAAGCAGTACCACTGAAACTGGAGGGGGCAGTGTAAGAGCTCGAATGAGCAAAAGTGACCACTTAACAGACATTGCACTTTCTGTTTGCCATTGTCTTCCAGGACCTAGTCACTTGCACATTCTCCATCTGCACACCTCTCTTGCTACATTCTAAGGGGAAACTGAATATTTTGGGGAGAGTGTAAGGGTATCTCTAAAGATACAAACTCACCAGGCCCCAATATGCCAAAATGTGGTTGTGGTGGAAATTAATTACGTTCTGGGAGTAAAGGAACAACAACAAAAAAACCCCAAACCAAACAACCAAAGAAACAAAATGCAAAACCAAACACAAACAAAAAAACCCCAAACCAAAACATATAACCCCCAAACTACATATGTAATCTGAGAGAGGAGCTTCTGAGGGACAGAGGGACAGCTGGGTAAGTTTCCTCCTGTCATTTCTTGTACATCAATACAGGCCATACTGCTGATGAATCAGTCTGGACTGTTTTGTTCAGATTTTTTTTAAGGAAATGAACTATACATTACATGCATGGACATGTGATCTCATTCCTTATTAGCGCAGAGGTAATCCAATGGGCCAGCAAAAACTGAAGCTGGAAACCTGGACCATATTATACATTAGAAAAGGGCATCGTATAAAAAAATATTGAAACATACCAAACTGCATGCCCCAGTCACCAAGGTAGTTTATTCTTACTACTTCATGTCCCAGTGCAGCTTTGAGATTTGCTATAAAATTCCCTGGTAATGAAACAAAAATGATATTATTATTCAGTTGTAGGTAGTCTCTCATCCCTATAGAACAGTTTTCTGGTTTTGTATGATCTATATTCAAAATGAAGAGGAAAAGCAATCAGATTGAATACTTCACAGAATTTGCTAAAATACCTGACAACTGAAAGCAGTAGTAGCAGTAATAGTAAAAAGCAAGCTCCTTTCTGAGCAGGAAAAGAAAGGCTGTGTATTTGAAAAGTTCACAAAGTGTCTCACACAACACAGATAAAAACATACACAAGTGTATGTACGTGCATATACTGCAAAATGTAAGATCATGAAAAACCTTTTAAAGTCTTCTTATAGTCTCAAAAATATGTGGCATTATACATAATTTCATACATAATTCCAGGCAACCTCATACCAGGTTAGACAAGCACTCAAAATTCACAAACTGCTGTTAACTGTGATGTTAAAAGGGAACATCAAGTCCTGAATCTCTGTAGACTGCTGCAGCAGTTCTGAGCTCTGCATTTAAAACATTATGCTCCAAACTTGTCATATCACATAAACATATCTTAGCTCCAGCTGCTATTACAAAAAAAACCCCTTCATCTCTCTCCTGAGCTTAGTTACAACCTTAGATTTACAAAGAAGAAATACCCACATCCCCTCCTCTATTTTCCTGGGCTTCAAGGGTACCTTTTAATTACAATATTGTTGTAAAGGATGCAGAAAGCTCTCTCTTCTTCTATTGTTATAACACCATATTGTAGCTTGCAGTTACTTTCAATTCCATTCTCTGTAGTTAATTAATTCTCTTACTATGGGACAAACATTGATCTACAGAACTATTTTTGAAAGTGGTTTTTTTCTGTAACAATGGATCAAAAAAATGGAACGTAAAAAAGCCCAAAATATGTGATTTCACTCAACTATCTGTCTCAACTATGGAGAGGCAATTACTTTATGTAATTAATAACTATACATGATACATTAAGTATAATTAAAAACTAATACATTATTAGACGCACAGATTTTGTAGGATCTTCTGCTATAACCTACTATTTTTTATTGTGAGATCAAGTAATTAGGGAGAAATAAAGTTTTCCATATACTGTTAGAGAGCTGCACAAGGAATTTATTAATTATTCAATTAGAAATTACAGCAACTGTCTCAGTAATACTGGCATAAAGTAATTAGCATATAAAAGCAGGCTTTTTGTAGGACAGCCACCAAGACATAACCATCTGAACTGCTCTGCAGTCCAGTGCAAATTGAGAATTTAAAATTCAAAGGACTCACATAACACCTCAATGAAAACTGCCTTGGGTGTCTTTGAAGACCAGTTTTAAACTACTTCATTTAATATTCACAGTCATAAAACTATATTATGTGTGACTTAATAAATCTGCCAGCAACACAACACGCTCTTTTCTTCACTGCATAATGAGCAGAAGGGTTTTAATTAGCAAGTTGAGCCTGACACAGCCACTCACACCAGAGGAGTGAAACGTTAGCAGTGCTCCCCTGTCAAGTGAAGCAGGAAGACAAAGAAGCCCTCTCAGGAGGCAGTGAAATGCACACTCACCTACTATGGTGGAACGCAGATGTCCTATGTGAAACTTTTTGGCAATATTAGGGGAGCTGGAACAGATTTTCACAAATAACGTTTGTTCAGTGCACAAAACTGCCAGATCACCAAGTTAAAAGAATTCAGCTCATGCATCTAGCAGAGCTGAAGTAAAACCTCCATTTTCAATCTTCCCATAAGATTTCTTGATTAGCTTCTGTTCTAGACAGCAAGTTCTCCTATCCAACCAGCTTTCCCTCCAGTATCAGCTGAAAGCGTTGTAGTTAAACCACCCCACAAACCACTCCAACAACAACAAAGAAATCTAACCAAAGCCCAGCTGTACTCATGACAAAGAACTGAAAATATCTCACTTTTTACACATTTTGGACATAGGGATCATTCTCCTCATGTCTTTATTAGAGATAAATCTGACACCAGGAGGACAGACCTTGTGTACAAAGATCAGTAACCAAAATCACATCTTCTCCAGCAATGCCCACCTCCACAAAGAAAAGAAAAACAACTCTGTATACAACTGTTTGCCCAGATAAAAAAATGAAAGTTCAGCTGTGAAAATTCAACCTCCAAGTTAAAGCCAAGTTCTTACTTTCCATGGCAATGGAAGCCTGCAGAGGGAATACTACTCAACAAAAATATTTATACATAAAAATCTGAGTCAGCCACTTTTCATTCCATGAGTAGGTAACTGTCAACAAAATTGCTGAAAAGAAAATTTGGGGGCAGCAATTGAGAAGATTTAGCCAGAAAAATGCGTGCCTGCTTTAACAAGTCAGGGAGGAAGGTATTAAGGTAAAAAAAGAAATTAATTACTGGCTGGAAATTCAGATTTTGTTTCTTGATAACAAATAAAAAGAAGCTTACTTAAAAACTGAATGCTATTATGCATTAAATGAGAATACTCTTAATGGAGGGCATTGTAAGGCATGAACTCCTCAAATACCGAAAACACATTCTGAGAAAAAGGCTCAAATCCTTGAATATAATTTGTATTTTACTTGGTGTCAGAGTGTCAAATACAGATGAATACTATAAAAATACAGTTTAACATCACAGGCATCACACTTTACAGCAATGAAACCAGAAAATATCGATCAGTAGACAAGGCAATTCTCTCAAAGGACTCCTCACATATGCTTACCTGAACTCTATCACTGCCTTTTGTCTGGGAACTGTAGAGAAAAATTCACTTTTTACTCCATACTCTGACCCATCTTTCCACACCTGCTGCAACACAGTCTAAAGCACGAGGAAAATTGAAAAAAAAAAAACCAAAAAAAGTTTCATCAACAGAAAGCATTGCCAGGAAAACTGTTTACCAGCCTCACAGGAGACTAATCCCACATCCTTTACTCAAATTAGCAACTAGATGGCTGGTCTGCTAAGCAAACAAGGTCTCATATGCAGATGAAAATGCCGCTAACTTTTGAAAGATGTATCTGATCCAATAAAAAAAAATAAGAGAAATTATAGACAGAGTTTTGGTGAAAATTAAGGCTGAATTTTGTGAAAACCTTCTATTCTTTTAGTGCTAGAGAAAGCCAACTCTTCAATCCTCATGTGTCCAAACACCCCTTCCTTCTCTCTCCCACCCTCAAGTCTGGAAGGCCACTGTGAATGGTCTGTTCAAAATGTGCCTGCTTTGAAAGTCTGGAGACTCTGTAAAATGCCTCAAAATATTCCTCAAGACAGTTTATGGTAAGAGGAATCCTATGCTGAGCATTATCAGTAATGTGCTCACAGCACCAAGTCAGTCTGGTTTCATAAACTGAAATGTGTAAGGTCACACAGGCCAACACACTACAAACCTAATCTATCAAGCTGTATGGACTGGACGAGCTCCCTGAAGGTAACAGATAATAAAGTGAAATAAAGTGGAAAATTCACTTCATTCAGTGGAAATTTTTCTTATTTTCCCACTCAAAAAATCACTTTAAAATTTTTCTGCAGGAGCTATTGATTTTTTTTTTTAAGGAGCAGCATCTGTAAAAAAACCTTTCTGTTCTTATGGCACCTAAGAAAGCAAGTTGGACACATACACAAAATCTACTTACAAGCCTGTTCTCTAATAGCCACTGGCTCAGTTACAAAGTATATGTATACTTCAGTCAGGATACTGAGGAATACATCTTTCCTTTGGGTTTTTTTTTCCCCTTGATTTTTTTTTTCCCAGCAAAGTGTGTAATGAAAGATCTGCTACCAAATACTTCTATTTCAGGTAAAACCAAGAGTATTTACAAGATCAAAACTTCTGAGTTGCACACTGTAAAAACTCAAAGTAAATGCAACCAAGCCTGCCTTTTAAAGCAGAGAGAGAGAGGAAAAATGAGGAGTTATGACTACTGGTGAATGGTAGATTCATTGTTTCCTCAAAAGAAGAAACTTCCTTGAGCCTCATTCTAAATTCTAGGTCCACAGAACAAATCAGCAACACGGATCCTCAGGGAAAACTTGTGAAGGACAGTTTTACATAGAAAATACCTTCCTAAGAAAATAGTACGTATTCTGTAGTTTTATATTAAAAAAAATATTTTTACCTTGAATCACTTGAAAGACACTACTCACCTTTGCTAATAATTCCCTGTTTATTGTAAAATTCACTGTTCCTGGACCAGCACTGATTTCACTCACTACAGAATCACATTTTAGCTAGAAGAATAAAACAAAACAGAAACTCTAAATGAAAACAGGTAAACTGGAAAGCTGTAATTCAATCCACTGTAGACATCAAATGTTATTTATTGGTTTGAAGCAATCATAAAAGGATCATTTCATCAATACTGTTGGAAAAGGGACGATTTTATTATTTCCCATCCATGCTTAATAGCTCTGAATATAACTTAGCTTGAAATGTCACACATATGTTCCACTTCAGACCCTGCCTGTGCACAGTCTGTGTTTTCTTTTGATTGGGAGCAGTAGCTGAACTCTTTGTACAGGCAAAAGCTGAGATACATTTGACAACTTACACAGTAGCTGCCAGCACTTAACAAAAAGAAAAAAAATTAGTGGCTATGTTCTGCAGTACCCAGTGTCACAAAATAACGATATTAAAGGCCAATTTATTAAAAAATTCATTTACAATTTCCATACGGCACATGTCTTGAAAATTCCGAACCCATAAGGCATATTTGGCCAACCAACACCTAATGTCAACACAGATTAGGGTCTCATCACAGGCTGAGAGCTTTGGATCTCAACCTGTCAGGTTTGAGAGTTTCTTATTAAACTAGCTGTCTTTCACAGTCAAGAAATTGTCTAAAAAAAAAAAAAAGAGGGATGGAAAGCATATAAAAAATGACACAATCACCTTATCACTCATTTAATATCTTTGAGAGAGGCAAACTATACATTCCTACTGAAACCCATCAGCATGAAGAGGAAATTGTAAGCCCATGCTTGGTCTCCAGCTTAAAACAATGACCTAATCAGGAAAAATCATAGCCAACCTTAAAGTTCTTTAATCTTCATAAGCTCAATTCCAATGTTAACTCACAAGCTACGTGAAAAACCCATTTACTGTGTTGACACAGAACTTCCCACCTTACTGTTTTACAAATGGTCCTTTCTACTTATGGGGCAGAGAGAAAACAGAAACACTCACTGGACTTTCTCCATAACTTTGCTCTGATAAAGGTTTTCTACATAATCTGTCACTTGTCACATCAGTAGTTTTTATCTCTGAGTGCTCATAGACGTGGCCAATCTAAATAAGTTAAACTAAATGCATCTCCTTTATTCACCACCCAACAAAAAAAAACATTCCTAAGAGATTATGGTTTTTTTTTCCTTTGTCTAGCTGGCATGGTCAATTCAGTTTGAGAGCTTATTTGATGGTCTGTTCTTCATTATGGTTACAATTGCTCCTCCATGTATAGCTTTAGGGCTAAATGTCTCAGGATTATTTAATGAGCCATAAACAATAAAGGAGGGAGGCAACATACAAATGTCTAAACACTGGGAATTAGCAGCTGTTTTTAAAATGACACACAAGGAAAAAGAACTTGTTAGTGTGATGATACAGTCATTGAAACAGATTGAGAGGGAGGCTGTCAAATCCTTGGAGGCTTTTAACACCTGCTCAGATTTCAAAAGTCCTCAGTAACCTCATCCAAAACCCCTGCACTAGGGAAACATATGGGAACAGATATCTTCCTGAGGTCCTTTCCAACCTAAACTATTTTATGGTGCTAGATCATCTTTAAGTTGTTTAAGAACGTTTGGTTCTATATCTGTGCATCATCAGTTCTTCTTTCACCTGAGCCAGAATATTTATCTTTCTAGAACAGGTACAAGACATGGATAACTTCAACACCTCAGCAGTGCAGAATGACATGAGAAATAGTTTAGCTTCTCAGTAGTATTACAACTGGTTTTATTTGTCCTTTTCTTTAGTCTTAACACCTCAGCCATTGCCATTTCCCAAACTAACACACCTGGAAAAACTGCTGTTCCAAGAAAACTAATTTTCAAGCAGTTAAGGCTTTGAAAGTTTGGCCTGTTTGTCCCACAGGCTAACTTCATCTACTGCCTTTCTAGAGTCGGGTTTTGCAGTCTTTAGTTTTCCAAGCCATCACACACTCAATTTCTTCCCCAAGAGCTGGGCAACAGCACAGACCATGGCACACCCTTTAGAGACCCACCTAACTTCACCAGCACTATTTACCTCAAACTGTTCGAAAACAACAATTTCACAAGAACCTTAACGAAAGCTGCTTCTCTAATTCCTTGTGAAGATTCTGTGCACAATTACACTAAGTACAGTCATCTAAGTACTTTGATCCAAACAGATGCTTGGAGAAACAATACTTTTTACCTTATGATGCCGCTTACACCTCCAGTCTGTAAGTTCACTATTTCATAAATATATGATAAATTCATTAGCATACCCTTTCAGCAAGCTCCTGAGCTTGAAGATGCAGGTCTCGTGCTAAGCAATCACTAGAACTATTTTCTATTACAGAAGCAATGGAGAGCTGGAAATCAGCAACATGCCTGGAAAAAGAACATACAAAAATCAGGAAAAAAATTCCACTGAAATGCTGGGAAGATTTGGCAGATCCAAGCTGACTTGGATATGATAAGTGTAATTGCTAAGCATAACTCAGCCACAAAGATTTGAAGGCTCACTGTGTTTAGAAAGCTGCAATAGAAGGCCAGATATCACCTTCGCTCTAATACAATCAGAAAGTAGATATGGTGAGGACACCATCTCAGAATAAACAAAAACTATGCTCATGAATAAGTAAAATTTACTTGCTAACATTATTGCAACCCGTGAGCAGGACACGATAAAAAATCCATTGTAACTTCACATTGGCTCTAAGCAGTTTCACATTCAGATCACCAGTGTTGCAGTATCTGTCATTCAGGCACTGCCTATAATTTATACAGGCTTTTAAGCAATTATATTGATTTTGAGCTTGCTTGAAAAAAACACAGTGATTTAATTAGATTGAACTATCTTCTTGTAATTGGACTGGTATATAAGGTTTGGGTTTTTTCTGTATTTTTCCCCATAAAGTCGTGTTAAGCTTTTGCAATAATAGGCATGATATAAAATAAAAAAACATGACCAACACTGTATGATAAAATGTAAATAACTACCGTTTCTTGGAGACAGGAACTGCAGATATGGACTTTATTAAATTTTCTGGTGGCAGATCCAAAACTTTTGAAAGCTAAATTGAGAATAAAGAACAAATTGGCTTAAGCAAAAGCACAGAGATGCAAGGAAAAATACTGATCTCCATTTAAATACCCACGGGGGATTCATCTTTAATACCTGAAATCAAATTTCAGCCCAGGTTAAAAAAAAAGCAAAGCCTTCATAACTATTACGAACAATACAATAAAATACAAACTTAAAGAGATGTTAAAGGAGCCTTAGGAAAAAAAAAAAAAAGGCAAGGCTAAACACCACAGAGGGGTGATTTTTTTTCCCCCACGAAGGATCCCATCGAACCCTCACGTGCCATTATGGACTGAAGTAGCCATGGAATGACAGAATGGGTTGGATTGGTAGGGACCTTAAAGACCATCTCATCCCAACCCCCTGCTCTGCGCAGGGCCACCTTGTACACCAGGCCAGGCTGCTCAGGCCTGGGCCACTCGCGGGTACGCTCGCCACACCCCCCTGGCTCCATCCCAGTCCCCGCGGGCACCCGCGCTGCGCGCCCCCGCGGCGGGGCGGGGCGGGGCAGCGCGCGCCGAGCCCGCGGCTGCGGGTCGCGCCCACTGTGAGAGGCCCGCGCAGGGGGGAGCCGCTGTGAGGGCACGGAGGGGACGTCTGGCCCAGCGCTCACTCCCGCTCGGCGCCAGCCGCGGGAAGGAGGGGTGCGTACCTGGGAAGCAATGCTCCTCCGGAAGGAACCCGCTGCCATAGCCGCACCGCCCGGCGGAAGCTCCACGGCCGACCCTTATCCCCCCCGCCCCGCGGCTTTCCGCCCGCCCAGGGGCGGGCTGGGCCGCACCATTATCGGGTTACAGGGGAGGAGGGGGCCAGGGTTGCCCTGGGAGCGGAGGAGTCGCGCAGCGGAGCGCAGAGAGGGCTGTACCACTGCTCAGGGAAAGGGCGGGGGGCGGTGCGCCGGCGCTGCGCGTGCGCGATTCCTCCTCCTCCTCCTCGTCTCCGGTAGCGCCGGGCGCGGGGCGAGATGAGCACGTGCTCCGTGTCCAAGGTGAGGAGCGGGAGAGCGGGAGGGGACAGGGCTCCCTGCCTCCCCCGGGAGCAGCGCGGCTTTTGTCCGGGCTGGAGGGGCTGGGCCCGCGGCATCGCCCGCCGCGTCCTGCGCCTGCTCCTCTTCCCGCCTCTCCAGCCGCTGCCTTTCCCGCCTCCCGGTTGCCCAGCCTCCCGGTTGCTCTGTTCCGCTGCCCGCCACTTCCCAAAGCCCTACAGGCTCTTCAGCCATGCCCGTTTTCGGGGCACAAGGCGCTGTTTGTCCTCACCGCAGTCCCACAGAATCACGGGATATGCTGGGGTGGAAGGGACCCGCAAGGGCCATCGAGTCCAGCCCTTAGCCCTGCACAGGGCAGTCGTGGAGTCACACCATGAGTGATGGCTGAGCCCGTAGTGTCACCTGCCCGCTGCCCTCCTGGCACAGCAAAAGCCATTCTTGCTTGGAGTAAATCTCACCCTAAACAGAGCTAGGGGTATTGTGGCTGTAGGTTTTGTCACTTCCAGCTGAAGTGTGGTGGCACTGCTTGCTGCCACACTCGTTGCTTCCCCTCCCCCCAAAACTAATTCAACAAAGAAATAGAAATTAAAGTGCTGTAACCCACACGTCGTGTTAAATACCTGTTACTGCCTTCATATTTTCGAATTGAAAGCTTAGATGTGGGCTGTGGTCAGGGCTGGCAGTAGGGACAGTGCATTAATCAGAGTGTCAATGCATAGCGAGACTTAAAATGTTGGATTGAAACATCTAAGTTATTCCATCTCTTGCTTGATCATAGAGTGAGCAACAGCAGTGGTTCACAGCCTGTGTTTTATCATCACAGGAAGACTCCTGTCCCTTTTATTGTTTTCCGCTGAGTTGTGGTGTGCAGCTGCATCCTTTGGCATGGAAGGCGCTGTGCAGGTTATTACTTTCAGGAGTGAAGTGCTTCCAAACAAACTTAAAACTTAATCCAAAACAGCTGGATTTCACTTTTGACAATGGCTGTTGCCTGATAGCTTCGTAGTGAATCACATCCCCTCACCTTGCTTCCCACATCTTACATGTAATTCTTCTGTGCAGTTTTATGCTCTGGTCTCAGCTACATTCAGTGGCGTAGGAAAAGCCAGTGCTTGCAGAGTGTTCAATAGTATTTGTGTTTAGTTTGATTACGTGTACATTCTTCTTTTGTGTATATGATTTATAGTTATTGTGGCCAATTCCATTTGTGCATGCAACAGCACAAATAAATCCGTAGGATAGTTTCTTTCAGTGGAATTGTTCCAGAATGTTTAGCACCTGTAGAATAACCACAGCTTTTGTCCAGCTGGTTTTAAATGGTCCTTAATATACATGGTAAAATGGAATGTGGCTAAAGGCATCTCCAGTTCGTGAGACTGTGTTTCAGAGAAGGTCAATATAAATGTTGGCGTTTTGCTGCAATTTCTTATTCGTATAGGAAAGGACACGTCTGAAGTCACTCAACAGACTGGTGACTGTGATCAAAATGGAACATACCTCTGCTGTTTGATTTTCACGACATCTTAATCTAGTGGCTGAACTATCCTAGGTTGAGTTCAGTAATTCTTGCTTGTGTAAGCATCTCCACTGAGAAATAGAGGATTGAATCAGTCTGTTTATCTATTTCCTACACTTAGGTGTTTCCTTCCCCCTTGCTGCAGCACAAGAACCTCACAGTGAGAGTTTGGCAATGCAAATGATTTCTGATCTATAGGAAATGTTTATAATTCTTCAAAAGAGATGAGCTTCTGTAGAGAAGACAGGGGAAGAAATTTCAGATTTTCCAGAAGAAAAAAAATCTTCAAGAATTCAAAGCTTAATATTTGTGTGATGAAATATGTCTGACTGGGAGATGACTTCGCTCGACAGAAATTCCTTGGAACACGGGGTTTGATACAAACCTTCACCCAACCATTTATCATTCTGCTTCTACCCATCTACTTTTTTTGAGTTGGGATGCAGTTCACTGCAGTGTGAGCCTGTCATTTCTTTTTATACGTGATTTAATAATGCTCATTGCATTATTCTGGATTGTGTTTTCCAGTCATCTCAGCCTCTTGCCTTCTGTTTTGTTTTGTTTTAACTGAAACTGCACTGAGAAAACAGTACTGATGTGTCCCCAGGGAATAATTTCCTTTTAATTCTAAACCTGTTGGAGGCTTTGAGACATTTAAAGAATTCATTGCTGTTTGGTTGATGGCTGAATTGCAAAACATAGTGGAAAGATGAAAAAATTCCTTACAAGTGTGCTGGGTTACTGCTTCCACTAGTGTTCCAGCTTGAAACTGGAATATAAAGGGGCAATATGTAACTTGATATTCTTAAGAGGCAGGCAGTTCAGTTCCAATTATTGCTTTAATGGAGTACTGAAATAAAAGGATAATAAAGTGGCCTCAGGAGCCAGTCAGATTGATGCTCATATTGAAGTCTGTTTGGGTTTTTTTGCTATTCTCTAGGGCTGCTTTGTTTTTAAACCAAGTACCAAGAAGAGAAGATTGTCTGAGAAAACAGGTTAGTGCATTTTAATTTATGTTTCTGTGTTTGAGAAGGGTTAATCCTGAAAGGTTCATCACATCTGATTGAGTTTATGTGATGAATTCTGTCATAGCTGTGTGAAGTTTTCTCTTGTTCCTTGATTGCTGAAAACTCGTTTGTTTGGAGGAATGCAAGCAAATTATTGGCTAGAGTAAATGCTCGGCATTTTAATCTCAAGCAGTCAGGATTGTGTAGCCATCTTTGTGTTTGCACTTTTTTTTTACAAGAGAACCCCTCACCATGCTACTGTAAGTTGTTTACTAACTGACTTTACTAAACAATTCATCTGAAGAGTCGGAATGAGCACTTTTAAGCTGTGGGAGGCAGGAATTACATCCCATCCTTGAGTCTTACATTCTGGGTAGTTTGTCTAAGTTTCTTGTGGAAAAGAATGAAGAAAAGCTGTTTGTGGCTTCTGTCCACTAGTATTTGCTATATACATTTTCGCTAGATGTGTATGCAGGTCTGTTGTCATTTGACTTTTGTAGGAACCACAAATAATCCTTAAATAATTGCTGTTGGAGACTCAGTTGGGAAAGTTACTGTTCTTATTCCCACGTTAAACTACTTTTATCGTCTCTGAAGTAATCAAAAGGTGTGACAATTTGTATGGAAAAGGTGGAGGAGAAAGTAATGAGGCCAGGTTTTTGCCATTGCAAATTATGGCAACAACCAGGGCCTGTGCACTTAAATCACATCGAAATTTTACCCCTCACTGGATATTATGCTTTTGTTTTTGCAAGATTAGAAATGTTTGGATAAACTACTCAGCATATTGTTCTAGTTAGCAAATGCTTTGAGGCGGAAAAATGAATTTGACTGGACTAGCCCTAAAAGAGAGAGGCAGAGGTGAGCTGGTTTGGCTTCTCACAGCAGTTGATTACAGTGGTGTTCTAAAATAATGCTTTGATGTGCATCTGTCCAGTCTGGAAGCCCAGTCCTGTCCAATGTGAAGTTTTAGTCGTGAAACTCCACAGCATCAATAGTTGATAATGCTGTCACACCCCACAAAAGGTTTTCTGAGGACATTTGCGCCTATAGTTTGAGTTTTGGTAGTGAAAAAAGAATGTGGTGGCTGGATTTTCTTCAACTAAAAGTATAAGACTTATGTATTCTAAGTGATTTTTCTTAGGAATACGAATGAGGTGATAGGGGAGACAATGAAAGTGTCTCTCATTTATCATTTACAGACCTGTTTTCGGTGGGTTTAGTGCTTTAGGAGATTATGCCCATCAGCTGTCTCTTTTCTAGAGATCAGACCACTGCTGGTTCTCCATTGAGCTTATTTGTGCTTTGCTTTGCTTTCTGTGTTTCCAGCTCATGATTTCAGAAGCAGAAGCGATGATTCAGAGGATACTGAGTTACGGTTTGTCACTTGTCAGTCTTTATGGAACCAGATCAAATCAGAAACAGAGGTGAGTCTTGTGCCTCACACTAAAGTGGAGTTTTACATTTATAACGATGCTCCTTGCTTCTTTGTTTCTGGGGATCTTTTTGACGTGCTTAAAAGTGCTTGGCAGTTAGTTAAAGCAATAGGAGAGCCAGAAATATTGACTCTCCAGAATATAAAATAGTAATAGTAAATCCATCAAGTACACAGTACTTGTAACCACAAACTACACACTTTTGATGCTTCAAGCTGCTGCTTCTAAGCTTTTCTTCCTACTAATAGTCTTTTTTATTAACTCTTGGCATCCTGCTGTTTTCTGCCTTCAATTCAGTTAATGCTTGCCAGCCCTCAGAGGATTTAGGCTGGTCTTGACCTCAGTGTTCCAGAGTTCATACACAGCAGCCCAGGATTCACAGTGGATTTATGTGAACACAGCTGCGTGGGTGTCAAATACGGAATGACGTCGCTGCAAATACGGTGTTTTGAATTAATATGGATGGTGTGAATGGGGTTGTCTGCTGGGGGTCAGAGTTGA
Organism: Acanthiza pusilla; assembly: GCA_036630365.1. Taxonomy (NCBI): domain Eukaryota; kingdom Metazoa; phylum Chordata; class Aves; order Passeriformes; family Acanthizidae; genus Acanthiza; species Acanthiza pusilla. The sequence continues at coordinate 27,515,480 of JAXCHO010000036.1, forward strand.
TTTCATCCTGAACTGTCGTGTGTCATGGCATGCTTTTGTTGTGTCCCTATAGCCAGCTGGCTTGCATTATAGTATGAGTAATTGCTTCCATACAGCAAGGATTTCCTCCTCTATTCAGTGTCATGGATTCTGGGCAAATATTCCATATTCCTTTGCTTGCTCTTGGGCTCTAGACATTATGAGAATTTTTTTCCCCAAAGTTTGTTTTGGGATGTGCAGTAGAAGCCAGATGGATGTAGCTTGAAATCTGGACCACTGGGCTAAGCTCATAAATTCCTCTGATTCTGTTCCTACCCTTGCTTTCTTTGAGGCTCTTAGGAGTTTGCCATATACTTTCTTCTGGTCTTACTCCTCCTGGTGGAAGACAGTTTCTCCTATACTGACATATTGATGTAGGCATTTCCTTAGAGTTTGAATTGCCCAAGGGCAGATTACCTGTAGTTATTTCTCCTGCTACACAGAGAATTTTTTTCATACTGCTTCTGTGGTATCTGTGATATTTTTCTTACTGACTTTTGAATCACCATCATTTTATCCTACTGTTGGCAAACGCGGAGCTGGTGGTGGTTCTTACATGTAAAATAGTGTGATAATTCAGGTTGGAAGGGACCTTAGAAAGTCTCTAGTCTGAACTCCTCAAAGCAGCATCACCTGTGAGGTCAGACCAGCTAGGTGAGGGCTTTAGCTAGCCAGGATTTCATTTCTTAAATGCTTTCAAACCCTAGTGTAGCAAACCTGATCTGTGGCAGGTCCCACACACGGGAACCGTGTGACTTGCTGGTTTGGGCTTTTGTTCTAGGGTTTCTGTAGTGTGCCAAGGGAGTCTTGCAGGACATTCTCCAGAGGTTTTGCCAGGGTGCTGCTGCTGGGTGATTTGTTGGCAGGCCTTGTGCTGGTGTTTTCCTGGTTCTCTGGTGTTGAAAAGTGAAGAGGATTTGCCCTTCAGGTACTTTGTTGTAGAGCACTCTTGGCTTTTACATGTCTATCATAAACTGTGCTGTGGTTGTGGTAGCACAGTCTGTCATCTGGTGATGGCATCCTTTTGTACTTCTCACTATGTGAAAAGCTGACCAAAGAATGGCAGGAGCTGTCCTCCAGTTTTGGAAGGTGAATTTTGGCCTTTTTTTTGTTTCAGGGTTTTTTTTTGCAAGGTTTTGACCCCTGCTGTCAGAAGTGGCTTTGCAAATGTTCTTATGAGAAATCTCATCAAGGGCTTTCAGAAACGTTCTTCTGTGAGGCAAGACCGTTCTACCAGGATTCAGGCTAGAAACAAGAAGCCTAAGTATAGGGTTAAAACAGTGTGATTTTAGCTCTAATATGAAGATAATGGTTTTCAGACCACATAACAAATGGTCACGATGAAACCTGGTGTTGTGGCAGTTACTGAACTTCCAGTTCCTGTGGCTTTTCCAGAGTGAGCAGTGTCATGCAAATAAATGATTTGGTCACTTGGGATGCAGCCTGGGGAACTTCGTGGAACGTTATCAAAGCAGTGCTAGTAACAATGTTGTTTTGACGAGAAAAGACTGATGGATTTCAAGAAAGCTGGGTAAATATGTAATGCTATGGCAGACTGAATTCCATTGTCACAAGTGCACAATGGAAGAAATAATATATAATGCAATCAAGCAAAGTAAGAATTGAGGTTCTTGTTAGGTCAGTTTAGCAAAAACAATAGTGATCAGAGGAAGTTCAGGGTCTGATGGATTCTGAAACAGAAGCTCAGGATTGTTACAGGATCAGTGGTAATACAGGAGTTGTTACAATAGTGTTATCATGCTGGTGGTGTAAATTCTTATTAAAATATTATGTTACAATTTCTTCTGAGTTGCATGGAATTTAATCAGGTGAGAGTTCAGAGGTGCACAATCAACATCAGAAAGGCCAGAAGAATATTCCTCAATAAGTAGAGGATGAAAAGACTAAAATTACTTTGTGTGTTGTTTTGTCAGTTGTTTAGGAGAGCAACAGAAGCTCTTCTGTATTATGGAAATGGAGTTCAGGCTATTGAGCAGGCATCACGTGCAATCTCCTGGAGATGTGACCTTAACTCTTTAATCACAGCCTCTTCAATGCTGCTAGAGATGGCCTTTGCCACTTTGCTTAAAACCAAGTTCACAACTGTGTGTGTCACTTCTTGTTGCTAATAAATCTTGATGATGATTTTGTTTGGGACAGGGGTTTAATCTTGTTTCTAACATCTGTGTTCTAGAGTATATATTGATATCCTGAACTTCAGAGTATAGAAGGGTTTTTTTGTCTGTTCTAGCCGAAGTCGTATCTTGGTTTAGGGACAGATCTTCAAAGGCGCACAGATAATAAAAGAAATACAAAATGCTGCTGACATATATATGTTCCCACTTGTACGAATTCTTGAATGAAAATTGTCCTGAAGGTCAAAAGACAGTGTATCAAACATGGCAGTCGTGGTTTAGTATTTTTTCCTCTAAAACATACTTAATTATTTCCTTTATTACTATTTTTACTTCTTTCATCCTGATTTAGGTTTGGAGAAGCTGAATATTTTCTCTCATTTAAATCCCTCAGGAAAATGTTTACAGGTGTTTTGTAAGCTGAGAAGGAAGGATAGGAATTTCCATGAACATTGTTCCAGAAACTAATTATATTGTTTTATTCTGTCTGTGTCACTTAGGCTTTGTCAGTATGCTGTTTTTTATTCCTTCTTTAAAGCCCGTAGTGTGACAACACAGTTAAGCTCGTTTGTTTTCCAAATTGTTATTGAGGCACTTGACCAGAAGTTCCAGGATGGGAAATGTCTCTGTTTGCCATATAATGAGTAAGTTAGCATAGTTTATAGTTCACAGGAAAACTTAAGGTTTTAGCCTGGAGTTTTAAGGGTTAAAAATTATGCAGGAAAGGAGTATAAAAAGAAAATATTGTGGTGTTTTCACATTTTTGTAGATAAAATCTCTCTCTCTATGTTTACAGCAAATACAGGAAGACTTGAATAAGCAGTTGCTTGATAATCTGGTGAGTTTTTTGAGCCGGTCTCATTCTGAGTTTCAAGAGAAGACAACAGAATGGACTTGCAAGATGAAGTTCAGAGAAATACCTACTGCAGCTCTTGTGTTAGGTAATTTTTTAAAGATATTTTTTCTTATGTTCATCTGTTTAAAACTGACAGATCAAAGAAACTTACATTGCTGACTCCCAGCAATTACTGTGAGCAATATCAGCTTCAAACATGTCAACAGAAGAGATTGGGCTGGGAGAAGGAAGCCAGATAAAGCCTCCTTCCTCTTTTGTGTATGTGCATAATAGTCCAATCTTCATAAAGGTCTGTCTTAAGCAGCTGGTAGTGATTTGAGGTTTTTTTGATTGAGGCACTGGAGAGGCTTTGATTCTGTCCCTGTTTCTGCCACCAACATGCTTGGTGGTTTCTATGACTTAACCATGGAATTATATAGCTTCTGTATTTCTGATATGTGTTCTTGCAGTGCATCTTTACATGTAGGAGAGCTTTAGTGTCTTTATCTTGGAAAAACAGCAGAGGGAGAAGAAAATAGCTGGAGATGAAGTTAATGAAGTTCTGAAGTCTGGTGGTTTTTTCCTTCTCCATTCTTTCAGATGTTTGTAACTATAAACCTTAAACCCCATTCAAGGCAAGTTGATTACATTTTCAGTGTATTATTTTAGGGAAATTAAAATCAGGCCTGTGCTTCAAACTTACCATGTAGGCACAAACAAAGAGTGGAAGGTACTCTACTTTTGTAGGTATCCGAGAGTGAAAAACTACTGCTTCAAATATTTCTGTGGAGGAAGCTCTGAATTACCTTCTGGAGGGGCTTGTTCTTTTTTTTTTTGGTTGATTAAGGATATTAAAAAAGGAAGTAAATACTGAGTAGTTCATAGTGAGTTCAGACTGACATTCACTGTAATTTACAGTCATTTTCCTCTTTACATGAGACATGTGAAGATCCAGTTATGGGTACAGTATTCTTCTGGAGAAGGTGAATTTAACTTCTTGTCTGCAGGCCTGACATGGCTGTGGATGGCTTCTGAGGGATGTTAGAAAACCAGTCCTGCTTCTTGCAGGTTTGCACCCTTGAGAAAACTTAATTTAAAAAAACCCAACAAGCTATATGATGGTCTTCACAGTGACTCCCTGTTTCTCTTAATCAGGGAGTGTCAACATGCATGTCTAATCTTGTGCTAGTTTTTCATCTTTCCTCACAGCTAATGTGATACTTTACATTCTTCCCTTAAATATTTGAGGTATCTTCTGGTTTTTGCCTACTATTCAGCTTATTGTTCAATCATTGGACTCACAACTCATGGGAAAAATGCCCTTAAAATTTTGTCCTTTTTTCTAGGTGTAAATGTTACAGACCATGACTTGACTTTCAGAGGTCTTTCAGATGTCCTTCAGGATAACATTACTCCTTATATAGCGTTGCTGGAAGCCAAAGATTGCCCAGGTAAATACTGCAATAGTGTTGCTGCTTCTTTTGAATAAGATGTCAATTAACTAGGAATTCTAACATTTGCCCCTAAATGTAAGAATAATGGACAGAGGGATCTTGAAGACTTCCCAAAGATTTGCTCAAAGCTACATCACCAGAGCAGTAATGCCTACTGCATTGTGTTTCGAGAGTTATCCAGTTCTGTTTAAAAGAGTGAAGATTGAAATGCTACTTAGCTGTGGCATAAATGTTAAGAAAATGCTGCTTAGTGTATTGCATTTTGATATTGTAGATTGGCTTTCTTCTTGTTTAATTGGACAGTGTATGTATGCATTCCACTTTTTAAATGCTTACAGTCACATTATTTGGTGAGAGAATGGGCAGAATAAAATTGTCCCACCCTCCTTGCTCCTTTTTTATCTTTTAAGTAAAAATATTAAAATCACCTATGGCAGCATCCTCAGTTCTGTGGATTGGCTGCCTTACTTATTTTTAGGCTACTCTTAATAGCACATGGCTGGAGTTCAGGAAAGGTGGAAGACCAACATCTTAACCTCAATTGTTGCTATCTAGGCAAATTGCATTAACAGCATGCATATCAGCAATGCTTTCAGGAGCATGAGATGTGCATTCTGGAGAGAGGAGAACAATTAGAAATGTGGAAAATAATGAGTAATAACTTTGGAGTAGTTTTTCATAGTATGAGACAGAGAAGTGTTGCCAAATAAGCAAATGTCTTTACCACATGTCTAAAAATGTTTTGTGAAGGCATAAAAAATCTGATGCAGAAGCTGATGGGGCAGCTGATGAACTGTGATATAGATGTGGACTCACTGGAAGATGAGGACTATGTGCAGGTTTCACAGAATAGAATACGTTGTTCAATGTCTTCTCTTATCAACTGGTATGAGAGGGTAACAAAGGTATGTTGTTGGCATTTTTTTATCCCTAGCTTATGAAAATGCCTGACCTTTAGATGTGTTTAAAACAGAAATTTAATAACTCAGCTTTCTGTGAGAAAATGCCAAAGTTAATTTTTAATGTAATACTACAAAATAACATGATACTGAGGTGATTTGAATGTAATATGTGACACAGAGAACAAATGTGGAGTTCAGTTACTGATGTATGAATGTCAGAATTGTGAAACACGAGCAAAAAGTAATACTTTATTGTATGTTTAATTGGGAACTGGAAGCTTAAAATGCAATATCAGCTTCATGCCAGATACTTTTCTCCCAGGAGTGCTGAGATATTTTGTTTATTAAAACAAAACTTTACAGAAGAACAGCCATCCAGGGCAAAGGTACTGTATTAGTGCTAATGAGCCATGATGTCATCTGCAGCCCACGCTGTGTTGGCAAGCAGTAAGGAAATAACTTTCAAAATGTTTTTGTATCTTTGTGTTTGCTAAAGCTATTGAAGTTTTAAGTTTTGTTTCTGTCACGAATACAAGTTACAGCTGATTTTCTGATGATTTCATTGGAGCAGTGTGATAAACCAAAGTGTCCTGAGTACATGCTCTATTTATTATTGGGTAAAGATACAGAAAATAAGCAATGTCTGTGTACACAACTCAAATCTTCTCCCTCAGTCCAAACAGAACTGCATTAGTTGTCTCTCAGAGCTGTTCTTGTCATTGTTGGAGTGTGTGTTTAAAATCTGTTTATTCGTTGTACTTCATGCTGTGCCAAACAGAAGGAAGAAAAATGGCAGTTCTAGTTGCTAATAATAAATACAGCTGACAAAAAGTCAGTCATGTCACTTTGGAGTACTATAATATCATAGATATGATTCAGTCTTTTTATTTTACTGGCTTCTGTGTATCAATGTTTAATTAACGGCTTTAAAGAAAACAGATTCTGAAACTCCAAGCAAAAAAAGAAATTCCTCTTCTAGACACTGGCAGTCTCCTCCAGTTGTAGTCATATTCAAAGACATGGAAAGTTTCACCACAAAAGTTCTTCAGGACTTCATAGTCATCAGCAGGTAATGTGACTTGAACTTTAGTTCTTCCACTCCTTTACGCATTTTCTATTTGTGGCCATTTTGAAATGTAACAGTGAGACTGGGGGAGTGCTGGAATCAAATATTGGTGCTGCTTCTTTGCAGCAGTGATTGAGCAAAAAATTTAGATACATGTTAGGGACTGACGCGGGACTGTGAACCAGAGTGCCTAAGGGCTAGGTTGAGGTAAAGGGTGACTGATTTAATTCTTCACATAGCAGGATTTACTGATACTGGTTGTTACAGGATTTGTGAATGTGAAACTAAATTTTTAAGATGCATAGGTCTTTTAAAATTTTTTTCAGAGTATATTTTTGTGTGACTACTGATGCAATGCTGCTTAAAGGTCACTAGGTTACTAATAGGAGTGCTTTTGAAACTTCCCCAGTTGGCCAGGATGCGTAATCAGCAGCTGACTGCTTCAGGTGCTCCTGTACTTCTGTTCTTCTTTAGCCTGTCTTACTTAATATAATCTCAGGCATGCTAATCAAAAACTCATGCAGTTCTCCTAAAAGAGTATCTTGCACTTAAGGCCCCCGGGGTGGAGCTACAGTTGTGTCAGAATTGGGGCTGCAGTTGTACAATTAGTTCAGCTGCAGTGTGTGCACCTGATGTTACCTCTAAACAAGGCCTAGGTAATTCACTTGCTACACCAGCAAGAAATTGTATAGCTGTTGTTATGTTTAAGACGGAGATGAAGATAATGTTTAATAATAAAGGTGAAGTGGGTTCTTCAGGGAATGTGAGAGGTTCTTCTGATTTGCTAATCACAAGTTCTCATTCCTTTGTAAGATCCTCTAAGGTTATCAATAGTGGACAGTAATACATGAAGTTTATTGGTTTTATGTTTAAGTCTTCAGCAACTTCTTTTGAGGAGTTAGAGCAGCCAAGTAATTGTGGGATAACAATTAAAATTCAAAGTCAGAAAGTTGGCATGATAGAAACAAAGGGAAGGAATAAACTGACAATTTTAACTTAGAAAGTATGTAAGAGCAGAATTTGTATTTCCTTGAAACTATTTAAAATGGAAAATAATGATGATATGATACTGAAAATGCAGTATTTTGTATAAATTGTATGCTGTCCACAAGGAATACACATTGAGTCCAGATTTTCAGTTCTCAAAGCAAATACTAAAAAATTATCTGAAGATGAAGATTAATCTGGAGAAGTCAGATTTTTTTAAGTGTGATTAGAACATAAAATGTTGGAGATGTTTCATATTTATTTTGAATTTATTAAATAGGGTAAATATTGTAAATTTTCTTGTCTGTTGCCTATTTAATGTATCTTCTTATTTTTTCTGTGTATCTTTGATAAAACCGATTACAAGATTCAATTCTCTGAGTACAACTTTTTGAGAAGGTAGAATCAGCACAAGACTCTAACTGAAATGATGCTTTTTGTGCCAATTTCTGAAATTTGAATCCTAAAATGGAATTTCAGCTTCTTATGTATTTTACGGCTTTAAATAGCATCCTTTCTTTTAAATTTTATTCCACACCAAAACTCTTTTGATTTACTGGCAACAAATCTTTTCATTTACCACTCTCTGCATCTAAGCTCAGTGCTGTCGTAGGAACATAAGGCATTTGTTACACAAGCATGTATAATGTAACTATTACTTTTTTTTTCCCCTTCTTCCATTATCTAGTCAGCATATCCATGAATTACCTCTAGTGCTGATTTTTGGAATCGCTACATCACCAATGATTATCCACAGATTACTTCCTCACTCAGTTTCCTCTCTGCTGTGCATAGAACTTTTCCAGTCCCTTTCCTGTAAGGAGCACCTGTCTACTATAATTGACAAGGTAATTCCCTTTTTAAATAGAAAGAAGGAGTGTGTGTGTGTGTTGAAGCACAGTTTACATGTGTGGCCTTTAAAGGCAGGTTTGTCTGAAAGTTTTGAAAAGTACTCTGTTCCTGAGAGCTGTAGATTTTGGATATTTCTACTCGCAGCTGCAGAGTACTGTAATACTGAGAGCTCCCTTCTCATACTGAGACACACACACGCAGCTGCTTTCATCTTGCATTTGCATTGACTTGTGCAATTACACTTTGACATTCACACCTCTTCATTAAAGTCAAGCTGTGATTTCAGTTTTACTTTGTTCCAGAAAAAGATCGCTTTGAAACTTAGCTTAAACTTTGAAAAATAAAGTTCAGCCTGAATTTTTCCACCTGTCAAACAATTGCTGAGTTATCCAAATGTTTGAGCCATATAAATGTTGTGTCTGTGGATTCTTGGTAGACTGCTTGGTGCAGGATTTCCAAAATCTCTGTTACACAAGCTGAAAGTAGTGATATCACTGTTTGAAATTGTTCTGTTTGTAATTTTACAAATAAAATACAAAAATAGCATTAAGCAAAACTAACTTAAAATACTAACTTGCATTAGTGAAAAATACTTATGAAAATGTGGTAAAATAATAAACCGAAAATCAATCTTTGCATGGATATTTTAGTAGAAATATTGTTTAGAAGTTGGCAGTGCATTTAGTATCTCACTTAGTTGAATGCAAACACATACCAAGAGTTGTATCAAATTGTATATATAAGTTTTGCTGATTTGAATTCAGGAGAAGATTTCTGCTATGGCTACTTTTTCTTTTTGTCTCTGTCTTAGCTGCTTCTGACATCACGGTTTCCCTTTAAACTGGGTGAGAAGGTTCTGCAGGTTCTCATCAACATATTCCTGTACCATGATTTTTCTGTCCAGAATTTTATTAAAGGATTTCAGGTAGGCAATGGTAACAAAAATTCAAATTATGGTTGTGAAAACAAAGGGTAATTAGTAGGCACTGAAAGATTTCTTAGGTCTTAATATTGCTGAATTGTAGGAAAAATATCCTTTGGAAACAGTTTGGATCTCTGAAGAGATGGGTGGTTTAAAACCTTTACTGATAAGAGTTTAAGAGCAAACATGTAGGACAGGTATGAAGAAACACATAAAAGCTTACTCTGCCACAAACCCTATGATATTTTAAGGTTACATTTAAAAGAGCGACCTGGCTTAGTGGGCAGAAAGAGCTGTATTTTGCTATAGATTAATATATAGCTTTGTAACACCCCTGACAGAACTCTCCAGGTCTATTCACCTTTACCAATCCTTGGACTCTGGCTTGTCTTGGTGTGAATAGGCTACAGCCATGTCTCTTCCTCACCTAAACTCCTCTGGCACAGTTTCTGCATGCATACTTCCTACCTTTACAGGGAAATAGGAACTGCAGGGTCATTTACTTGGTGCCCCAGAGTAGGTAATACTTGTGCTCCAAGCAGTTGTGTAGTAATTTAGGAGTTATATTTACCCTCTCTCAGGAAACAAAGTGGAAGAGCTCAGGGTTTCCAAAAAGAGTCTCTAGAGAGAACGATAGTTAAATTTTTATTGGCTTATATAGTTCTTCATATCTAGATGTATTTCTGTGTCTGGGTTTCCTTGTGGCTTTGGATTACAGATGAGTTCTCTGAATAATTTGTAGTGCGTCATCTGGTTTTATGCAGGATTGTGAAATTGTTTCTTTCTTGCCTAGTTTCATATGTGAACCTGCTAGTAAAATATGCACTTTTAATGTCATATACATTTAGAATTTCTCCAGTTTTTTTGATAAATAAAATTCAATGGTTCCATGTGGCCAGAAAGAGTATCCTGGCCATGGTACCTTCTCCTGAAGACAAACCTATGTGGTCTTATATATATTTCAACTTGTCTTATTTGAAAGAGTCATCAAAATTTAATACTTCTCCATTGGTCTGACATGCAAGTTCAAGTTTTAGACCTGACAGTGTATGGCTGTGTCCTTGTGTGTTAAAAGTATTCAAGGATGAAGCAATTTCAGAGGTTTTCTAAGTGATGGATACAAGAGATCCTCCATCATGTCGTTATATCTAGGTGTGATGTTACATAAGAGGGGGGAAAGGCTGAGGTACTGACAGTGAATAGGACATACAGCAAAGAAGATATTTATGTGACTGTTTACAACTGCATAATCAATGTCCTGTAGTGACTTATGGAGTATTCATGAATTGTAATTAATTTTTTTAAAGGAGTACCATTACTACCATTGTAGTATATGCAGTGGAGTAGTAAGAAAGCATTAAAAGGTAGATATAGCAGAGAGTTTGAATTTTATTAATGTCCCTAGTTCTTGTTTTGTTTTTCAGCTCTCCATTGTGGAGCACTTCTATTCCCAGCCTCTAAGCGTACTGTGTTGTCAACTGGTAGATGTTAAGAAGAGAGTTTATTCTTTATCATATGATCAGTGTGAAAACATTCGGAGACTGCCCTCTTTTAGAAGGTAAAGGTGGAAATACATTTTTGGGCAGTCATATATTTAGTCAGCTTTACATATATTAAAAGCATCTGTAAATGTATTTCTGTGAAAACTATAGTGCATTTGTGCACATTTCCATAGCAAAAGTAAATTGATCAAACAGGATAGTTCTAAATAATTTCAGAAAGCCTTAATATTCTAGTCTAGAGAGCACAGCTTCTGTGATGTGTAATCACTTGGATTTATTTTTTTTCTTCTTGTTCTTAATACAGAAACCAGCTGTTATGACAAATAATCGTAAAACACTTTTGAACTTGTTAAGCTGATTTGGAGCATAATCTCTAGGGTTTTGGAGTGGCCTTTCAACTTGTTGGATTTGACTGCTTTTTGAATCTTTCCAAACAAAGATACCTATTTCTTATAGCAGCATAAGCGTTTTAAAATTTTTTAACCCTAGAATCTTTCTTTAAACTATAATTTTATGTATTTTTGTTTTTTTTTTTCTTGCCGTAAGGTATGTGGAAGAGCAAGAGTCTGGGAAACAGATTGCTCTGCTGACGAATGACAACTTCTTAAAGGTAAAATTTTAAGAACATCTTTGGAGAACAGAAGTAACTTGCCCAAGATATTTATTTGTGGAGCATAGTAAAATATAAGATCGAGACGTATAGTTCTGTATAACATCTTTCATACAGAACGTACTGTGCTTCATGACCAGTAATGAGGAATTAGGATTGGCAGGTTAAAATTCCAAGTCTCTAGGGCTGCCCGATCAGCCTTTATACAAAGCTGCACAACTCTCTTACATCAACTTTTAGTTATGTCTAGAAATACAACTGCTTAAAAAGAAGGATACAAGGTTTATTTATGGCCAGGTCTTTTCATGCGTACTCAGACTGACTTTCTTGGAAGGTCAGTTAAGTGTTTGAAGAATGTGTAAGTAATCTTGGAGGTTATTTCATAAGCTCTTAATCCTTCATAGCCTCTGCATAGTTTCTGATTGAACTCAGTAGGGCAGAGTCTGTGTCCCAAGGCACACATTCACACTAGACCTCGTACAGGATTAAAACTAATTTGTTACATGTTTATCTGAAGCTTTGCCAACTGATTGAAGTCAGACTACTACTGCTGTGAGCCCTTTAGGAATTCACCAGCAAAATCGGTTGGTTATTTTCACCATCTGAGCCACTCCCAGTAGATGCATTGCTGAAGGTAAAGGGTTTCTCCTGACTCCTCATTTCAAGTCTAGGTAACCTGTCAGGCAAATGGTGTTGCCTGGTGTGTGAGGCTTTTTCAAGTGTGAAGAACAATGGCAATGGCTGGAGGGGAGCTTAGGAGCAGGAAAGTTTGCAAGAGCAGTTACAGTAGTCAAGACAAGGCATGATTTTACATCATTTTATGATCCATAATCTTCATTGGCAAAAATAGCTTAAGCTGCTACTGTTCCCTTGCCCTTTATTCACACCTGCTTTGAAAGGTGAATACTCATCAGCTTAAACTTTATATGTTTTCAACCTTACACGTTTAATAATATACCCTTTCTTTCACAAGCCTCACCCTGTAAGTTTGGGAAGGAAGCCGGAGTTCTCATGCTTAGGTGCATATGATGCTTCTCACAAATTTTAATTGAAGACACTTGTTCTCATCTCTGCAACAGGGGTAGGACTATTACTGCCTTGCCAAGCTGGCAGTGTATTTTGCTTGGGAAGTAAAGGTCCTACTGCTGCATTAATGAAGTGCTGTTTATTCTGATATCATGCAAATCTACAGTGTCATTCCCAACTTTGGAAACACTTCCAAAGTCACTATAGTACTCTTTCATATAAATTTGCTGTTCATGTTTTAGCACCAGGTCAACTTAATCTTCCAACTTAGCTCCTAAACCTCCTATACACTTTATCAGCTGCATTTAGATTCCATGTTGTTACCACTTTTTAGTAACTATGGGAAGAGTTTCATCTATTTAAAATAATAATTTTTAAAAGCAATTTTACATGCTAATAATTAACAAATCTGTCTGAAAGTTTTCATGGCAAATTTAACTTGAAACTATGTAAATGTAGCCATCTATGTCTTTTATCTTGATTTATGGAAATAATATTGCATAGTCTTCTAATAACATTTTCAAACTCTTCTAAAAGGGATTGTACCTTTTCTCTTCATTGTTTGGATATTTCTGTTAACTGTAACTGTCTTGAGCTGGGACCAAGATGAGGGAAATATAGATGTGTCAATAATGCTCGGGGTTTGGGGAAATAAGATTGATGGAGCAGCATTAGAGAGAACTTGCTTTCTTTTCTTAGCTTATTTTGTCGTGGGGATAGTTTTTTTCTTGATGATCCTACTTAGAATTAAAATAGAAACTTGTGAGTGTCTATCCTAAGGTTTTGGAAGTTGTCTTAACAGTTGTTATATCAATGACTCTTAAATTTCAATATATAAAAAGTCTATGGGGAGAAATATCGTTAATCTTTTTAATAATTTAAAACTTTTTTTAACATCAGAAAGTTCTCTGCATCACTGTCTTTGTTATTTGCAGTCTTTGCAGTATGATACCTTTTCTTTCCATACATCAGTGCTTCCTTATGCTGCCTGCAGACAAGGTTTTGCTTTTCTTTTATCTTTGATACCCTTTGTTTCAGTTTTACTCTAGAAAATTCCAGTGGCTTATTTTATTTTTCTCTTTCCATTTGGAATCGTTTGCACAGGGTTAAGCAAAAGGGCAATAAAATATGTAGAGGATCCTGTGGTTTTTCCTCTTTTTTTTTTGTCTGAAGATAGGAGAGAGAAGATCTTTTGATTCACAAATTTAAATGTAAAAGCCTAAAGTACTTTAGTACAGTTACCAGAATTTTTGAGTGTGGCTTTCCACAAGTGTTAATATATGCTTCCATGGCCAGTGATAATGTGGTGCTATCCATAAAATTCAGTAGCAGCAATCAATAATTTCTTTTTCCTAAATGTGATTTTTTTTTTCTGCAGTTCTCAACCCATGAATAAACAAAAGTCAAATTAAAAACACATAGGAGCAGCAACTGAATATTTCTTTCTTTTTGTGAACCTGGTCTTTTCTATGTGCATATAAATAATGAAAAAAAGCAGCCACCCACAATATAAGAAATAAATTTTAAAACACATTTGTAGTATAAAAATGCAGGTTTTCAAGTAAAAGTAGATACCTGACTTCTCATTGGCTGCTAAAGGGACAGTGTATACTCTCATTATTGTGAGATGAAATTTCAAAGGCCTAAATATAGCTGAAAATGGTAAATTAATAATGCTGATCAATGACAAATCTGTACTGAGATGGAGGAAGAAAGTAAAGGTAACAATACAGCGTGTGAATGTAGTGAACTGTTGAAATACTCCGCTTTTGTTCAGTGGTCTCAGTTGAAGATTGGTGATTTAAATCATAGCACACTACGATATCAGAACTTCAGGGTAATTTTAAGTGTTTTATGAGAGTTTTAAATGGATGTCAGAATTATTAAAAAGTTATTTTATCACGATAGGAAGAAACAGAGAAGTTGCTGGAGGACTTACATGTTTACCATGAGAATTACATTTCAATTCTGAGATGTCTTCATGTTTTCACATCTTCTCTTCCGAAGTATCCTTTGGGCAAGCAGGTGATGTACTGTTTTTGTGGATCTTGTTGAGTTTTTGTTGTTGTGGTGGTTTTTGGTTTGTGTTTGGGGTTTTTTTGCCTCGAAGTATGACATCTAAATAAATATTTACTCTTCATTTCTTAATGTGCTGTTTTGCCCCCTGCTTCTTAAAATGGAGACAGATGCTTTCTTGCTATGGGTGGAGGACACAGCATGTGGTTTCTTTACTGGCATGGCTGATACCTTGTCAGTCAACAGGAAGGAGTTTCCAGGAGGAGGCAGATGCACAGATCAGCAAAAGAGTCCACACACTGACTTTCCCACATCTGGAATTACCTGGATGCATTACAGATCATGTATATGTACTCTTCTACCACCTATTAAATCACTAGCCAAATTCAGATGAAGAGACTGAGTTTTTAGCAACCTTCTGTACAGAAAAAAGCAGTAGTAGGGGAACAGTGATAATTGCTCTTCGTAGTCCTGTTGCTCTAATGTCATTAAATCCACCTTTTCATGCTAAGCATTTTCTTCCAGTAGAAAAGCAATTATATATTCTGTGCATGTGCCCTTGTCTCTCAGTTCTCAATGTATTCCGTACTGTTACTAGAATCTGTCACTGACTACAAAAGCAGCATGAACTGTTCCAGTGTTCGAGAATAGAAGGATGTTTTAGCTGGGGCATTTGATTGGAGTTCCTTTCTGTTCACTGCAGTTGTCTTCACCTGAATGTTAGTTGTTTGGAACCTGGTGCAGAGCAACAGTCTCCAGCTGTCTCCAGCAGAAGCTTAGCTCTGGAAGATATTAAGTGCTCTCATTTCTTTTGCAATCATTCTGCATCTTTGGAAAACAAGCTCTAAAAGAATTGCATATTGCTTTGAACAGCTTGTTGTAAGATTTCCACATTACTTTGTTAAACACTTTATCCTTTCTTCACCTTCTGCATAACAGATCAGGGAGTTGCACTGTGCGTGTTTGGAAAACCGAGTGTGGGAGACAGAGGAGTATGAGTCATCTCTTCAGCTAGCAAGGTGATTTTTTTTTCTCATTTTGTTTTAATACCACTGTACACATGGAAAATATCAGTCATCAGTTATTCTGGAACGTAAAGCTGAGGATATTACCTGTTCACAGCTAGTTTTAGGGATGTTTGCAAGCGTAGTTGACTGCTGTTTTCAGTTTGGTTTTCTACTGATTTCTGTGAAATTCAACCAGCTTCTAATATCTCATATGCCCTGAGTAATTATGCTGAAACCACTGAGATTCCTTTGTGTGAATGAGAGCAGGAGTTGGGTTTTGTCTTTTAAAGTATGATTGTGGTAGATAGTATCAATTAAATTATTAGTTTCAGTTGGCTTAAATTTTAATCTGTTGTTAAAATTAGAATCTGTTCCAAATGAATAGTAGCTGAGGCCGTACTTTCTCATTTCACTGCTTTCCTTCTGTTCCTCTTTGTTCTTAACAGTTTGTACAGGGACTGAGTTAATTTTTTGTGAGTGTAGGACTTTAAGAGAGCCTGTATTTGTGTTGTCAGTGTACAAAAGGGAAAAGTTGTCAAAGCCGATTTTCTTGATAGAGACGCCTTCAATTGCAGTGTTGCAGCTACAGACTTCTAAATGTGCTCTAAACAGCCCCATGGCAGGTGTCTGTCTCCTGGTAGTTGCACTCATTTGAAGGATCCATGGGCTCTGTGGCACAAGGAGCCAGAGCAGCCCCGTTACCATAACTGCCTCTTCCAGACCCCCTGAGCTGGTCAGGTTTGATGTGTCTGACAGTAAAACTGCTCAGAAAAACAATGTCACTGGTGGATGGAGGGTGACTTTCTGGGCTGATACACACTCAAGGAAACACACTTTTCAAACTGCACCTTTGCCATACTGAGTGTTTTTATGCATATCCACTTTTCTGTGTTTTTTACCGTCATCCGTTTGAAAGGATTACATGCTTGATTTGTCATTTCTGCAGTCTTTCCTTTGTGTTCCTTCTCTGACTCTCCTGAATCTTGACAGCACTCAATCACCTCTCAGCTCTTGCCCACAAATGTGTCATTCTGCTTTCCTCTACTGTCTGTCTGCAATCTCTTAATAACTCTTGGCCATTTTTCCTTCTCCTTTTCTTCTCATATATTTAATTTGCTTTCATCCTCTCTGAATTCATCCATCTCTTCTCCTATCTCAAAGTTGATGCTGCTGTCAGATTCTGGCTTGCTCCCCTTTTATTCTTATCTGTTCATCTCCCTCCTGCTGTTCTTTCGGTCCTGGCTCTCACTGTGGGATCTTCTGATAGAAATACAGTGATCATGGTTGCTGCTTTCATAGGTGATGATTCTATGGTTCTTTTTTTTTTTAATCCAGAAATTCTGTCATTTTCCTAACAAAACTCCCCCTATACAATTTCTTCCAATACTTAGAATTCTAGCTGTGATTATCATCTTTTCACCTTTTAACTTCTCTTTCCATTTTTACAAATAATCCCTCTTGTCTCTGGTTTTTCTACATAGAATCTTGCTGCTCTCTTTTAGAAGGAAATGAAGAAGTGTGGTCTTTCCCCTTTTACTCACGATCTTTTTTTTTTCCTTTTGCTCAGGTTTAAAAGTTACTCACTGTTCCTTTATATCTCTGCCTTCCCAGGAGCCGTGTCACCTGTTGATATCTTCATGTTCACCCTTCCCCATCCCTTACTCCTTTCCAGTGTTTTTCTGGAGTCCATCTTTTCCCTTATATTTAGAAAATAAAACGCAGAGAAGCTTTAGGTCAGGTTATTTCTCATTTTCTAACAAAGTAGCTCTCTTGCCTTTCATGAATTATGTTTGAGTGTTGGGTTTTAAGTTGCTGAATTGCATTTCTTTTGTGATTTGTTTCTCTACTTCAACCTTTCCCTGGACAGGCTTTTATCCCTTCTGCTAGAAGTGCTGTCCCCAAATATCTTGTTTCAGATGATCTAACTTGAGCAATCTATAGAGTAGTTACTCTACTTGAGTTTTCCAGAGTCTGAAAGATACCGTGGGATGACAGGGAGAATGTGGGAGCATCCATTGATTTTGCATTCATTCCATCAGAAGAAAGAGATCAAGAAGATTGGAGAGTGTCTCACTTGATTGGTTATGTGGAGCTGACTGGCTGGGACATCTCATCAACCTTTTGGGTGGCAAAACTTCAAGGGCTGTCTGCCCTATTGTCTTCTGTCTAGATATTGTACTCTGTTTTTTGTCTACTAATTATGGATGGCTTTTCATCACATGCTGCTTATCACAGCCCTGTCCTTCTGTGACCTGTCGTTTGGGTGCTGACCAACACGGTATCACTTCTTCAGGTGATTACCCACTTCAGCATTCAGAAGGAATTTCTGTGGACTTCGTTCTACCTCCCTTTCTTCTCTTCCATAACTTTTGTCTGAATAATCAGAGACGGATTTATTTAATGCCTTTTGGTAATGTGAGATTTTCCTTTCAGTTTTAAGCCTGACTTTACCAGATTAAAATCTTAACCCCTCTGATACCTGGCATACCTTTCAGTAATCTCAAACCTAAAAGGTTGAAAAGGATCCTTTACTGTTTTATTATATGTGCTAACTGTCTTCTTGCCTGTTCTTTGGGCCCTGTAATCCCATTGTTGTAGTAATTAAGTTTTTCTAGAACTTGCAGTTGCCTTCTGAGTAATATTACGAAAATAAATTTGTTCTTTCTCATTCACAGATCTCTAGATGTGCTTATCTTCTCTCCATCTTGGGTGTTTAATGGCCGTGTTTTGTCTGGCCTGGTACAAGGCTATCTTGTTTACCCATTATATTATACAACACAGTTTCAAAATATTTTCTAGCCTTTTGTGTGGTCAGGGTCACTGTTTCTGTTGTTAACTCCCGATGCTTTTCTGTGCAAAACAAGTGTATCTGAAGGCAATACCTGACTTGAAAAAATTCATAATCCTGAAGCAGATAAACTGAAATTTTAAATTCTAACCTTTATAAGCATTAGTGTCAATTACCAGTTAGAAACTAAAGCTCAAATTGCAGTTGTCCCTCCAGATATCCACAGAGCTTCCCCAGCCTATTCTGAATTCTTCCTTAAATTTCTTAGTCAGCTTTTTGGTAACTGATAGGAAAACCCACTGCCTGAGACACTAACCACAATCATTGCTTTGATACCTTCTAAATTGAGATTTTGAGACTGGGCAGTGCTTAGTTGCATTTGGGAAAGGCCCTAATAACTAAATAGTAAGTAAATGCTGGGCTAGAGATTGGGCTAGATGATCTCAAAGGGTCCCTTCCAACTTGAATTGGACTAGGATTCTAGTGGTGGTTAGATTTACATCAATTAAATACAGAAAACAGCGTACAGATTTCATTTGAGAGTCATCCTGAGTCACAGAGAGTAATTTTGTGGATGTGTTTACATAATGTTTTTCTTTTTTTTTTTACCATCTCATTTACTGTTCTTGGGAACAAGTTATGAATCCTTCCGTGATGGGTTTTTAGGTGCTGGGGGTTTTTTTATTTGGTTTGGTTTCTGACGCACAGTTTCAAAAATTGCAATTCCTGTGTTCAGCAAGTGTTTTTAGATAATCAGAAAAACTACTGTTTTGCAAGAAAACATGAAGGACATCATCACCAAACCAAATTCGTTTGTTTCTTTCTGTTAATGACAGCAGGAAAAAAGATTGAGTTTGCAACAAGACTGGATGCTTGAAATCCTGGAGATACTTTCTTTCAAAAGGAGTTTTTAAATTTTTTTTTTTTTTTTTTTTTTTTTTTTTTTTTTTTACTTTTTTTTTACTTTTTTCAACAAAGAACATTGAAAGCTGTTTCATCATTCTGTGTTTCAACTTCAGCCAACAATTGTGTCTTTTAGGATGTTGAATAAGACTGATTTGGTAAGCATGCTCCAGCAATGTGTGGAAATTTTGATGTCATCTTCTGGAAAGGAGTTTAATAAGACAATAGAAAAGTTGAAGGAGTTCTTGACCCAGTTTCAGAATCTAGAAGGTGGGTGTGTTACCATCATGTATTCCATTACAAATTATATAAAAGCTGTTTTGTAATGTGACCAATGAATTTCATTTTCTCTGAGATAGCCTGTCAAGTGTTAAACCATCATATTTGCAGGATTTTTTTTAAATACATGCACAAAATTAGGAAATGTTTATGTTCTTTACCAGGATGTGGTTGATGTTTTTTATGATACAGAAGAGTGATGTAAGATAAGAAATTGGACAGATCAGCAAACATTATCCACTAAATCTCTCTTACATGTATTTTGAGCATTTTAGCAGATGTCGCAGTTGTAAAACTATTTTTAAAGACAAATAGCAGCAGATTTCCTTATGACACGGTATTTAACCCAAATGTATGTAAGGCTCTTTCCCCTGCACGATCAGAGCTAGGACCCCGAGTGCCAATTGTCAGGGCTCTGCTGACAGGCTGTAACTTGCCAAGCCCAAAGATTGATTGTTCATGTAGAGGACATATTTCAAAGTTCAGCAAGGGAAATGACTAGCAGCATTCTGTCTTTCAGAGGCAGGTTAACTGAAATTGCTGCATTCTTTCTGAAATATGAGTATGATGCATTCCAGCATTCTTCTGGAATAGGAATTTCATTGCTTCCCCTGAATTATGGAGAAGCACTCCCCAATGATTCATTTTTGAAGATGAATTGGTTATCATCTGGTCTTTTTTATGCATATTAATTAATCTCATTATCTGTGTGATTGCTACCCAGCATTTGGACAAGCAGGCAAAAAGCCCCCAAATGCAGTCAATATTAGTTAAAGTAGTCATGTAACACTGTAGGGTTTACTGAGGGTTGTCTAAAAAAATCGTCTCTCGTCTGCACCATGTATTTTTTAATAGACATAGTAAAAGCAGAGCTGTGGTAGAGAAAATAGGTCATCACTTTGAAAAAGCTGTGTATGTCACTGATGGTACCAGCACTGAAGAATCTGAGCTATGATGGAAAACGAAATGTTCGTCTAGTTTGGAAAAAAAGAATTAAAGCAAGAGGCTTTTAAATAGCTGGATTTTTACCTTGAGGAAATAAAGAACAGCTCTGGGGATTCAGAACTTGCAGAACTATAAAGCAAAAAGGCAGTATTTATTTTCACTTAGGACTGGAAGATGGTTTTAAAGCAGACAAGGTCTACTGAATCCATGAATGATCTTAGTTTGTTTTCAAAGTGGATTTAAGCTCCAGAGGAAAACTGAGAAGGGGAAGTTAAGGTAAACTGTATGTGAATAGGTTGCTGAGTTAAATAAGTTCTTACTTTATATTTATGTGATGGTATTGATCTTTAGTGGGAGTTCTCAGAGGTCTGCCCAAAATGTGATGTACCCAAATCACCCACAGAGCCGTTATAGTGAAAGGGTAGTCCAAAATACTGTTTTTTGTAAGAACAACAAAGTACATTGTCCTGACTTCCTAATGAACTGAAAAACATGAAATCATGAAGCTTGAACAAACAAAGTATCTTCACATTCAGTCTATTTTGAGCTGAAAGATTTGGAAAATAAAAAATCAAAATATATTGGTGTACTAGTGGAGAGGAAGTTTTCTGATTTGAAGTCTTCAATACTTAGACAAATGTCCACAGGACCCTGGAAGATCCCAGATCATTCTCTGCAGGTCACCAAAAAGCTTTTAAATATGATAGAGCTTTAAAATACGCTGATAGAGCTTTACCTTTGATGTGTGGGTGGAATCTCCATCTGCCATCTTCTTAAGTAAGGCAAGAAATCTGAACGCCTTTTGTTTTGATTATCACTCATCCTAGCTTTGATTGTGCTTTGGGAGGTTTCGCTTCTTTGTTTTTACCTAAAGATTGGTAATAATTGGTGCAGTTGATCAACAAACTACATGTCTATGTAGATGACATTTTGTTATAAAATAAGGTGAGAATAAAACTGGGGAATGAAATACCTTAGCACGTTTCTGTTTGCTGCTCTAGTTGCAGTTTCTGGGTTACCTAGGGAGAACTCATTTCTTACTCCGTATTTTTATGCATGTGAGAAGGGAAAAAAAATGCAATGTGTGGCTTTTTGAATACTCCCAAAGTATCAGTAGTACCTAGTCCAGTAGTACCTGTCCAACTTGAAAACGTTGAGTGTGTGACCTAGGATGGCCTAAACCGATGGATGGAATTACCGTGATGTGCAAGGCTTGTGCTGGGCCTTTGCTCAGGGCTGAATTGCTTCTGTTACTTAATCACTGTTGGCTAAGCTGCACTGCAGACACCTTTTTTAACAACCTTTTACAAGATGCAGGACCCAAAAGCTGCCTGTGATTGGGTCTATGAGAACAAGTAACTACTGAGTGCTTCTGAGATTGCTTGGGTTAGGGAGTTTATGTAGGAAAAATCTACCCTACTTATCAAACATTAGTTTTGTTCTACTAGCAGAAGCTTCCCAAGAACGAGATGTGTCCGTATCGTCACAAAAGGAGCTCCAGAAGAAGACAGACCTTTATCACCTTCAGAAGGTTAGGCCTGTGTAGGCTTTACTGACTGGTTCCTTAAATTAATGTTTTAAAATGTCCATGGTTAGTTCTTCCCAGCTTGCTGGAGCTCTGAGTAAAGGTTGTGTGTGAGTGTCTCATCTTAAAAATGAATGAATAAGTACCAACTATGTATTTCAGGCCTTCCTGACACATAGAAAATTATAGAAAATATCTATAATAAACCAGGATTTTAAAATGCAAATTAGATGTTTTCTTTTTATTTAACTTTTAATTTAGACATTCTGCCTAACACATACTTCTTTGAATTTCTCAAACTCCTATGAGTTTGAGAACTGAATACATTGGCCTAAATAAAAATAACTGCATGATTGCATTTCAGACATCATCAGTGAGAACATGCCAGCAAAAATTAATTATACATGTTAAACATATAGATTGTGTTCTCCAGAGAATAACTGCCTCTCATGTAGTCTTATGCACCACTTTTTTTTAAAGACTTTGTTGGAGTTGAAGGAATCAAGGAGGTCTAAGAAACTGACAAAGTTTGAAATGCTTCGTTTTGAAGTTGTTGACTATATAGACAGTCTTGTAAGGTGAGCTTTCCTGTTTTATATTCCTGCAGTAGCTTGCACCTTAAGTTGCAAATGATATTTTACTAACATGTTAATCTTGTCAAAATTGTGTCTTGGTCCCTGTGGCACACTTTTTTTTCCCTTCCTATTCTTTCTTTGAGGGCTCTAAAAATAATAATAATGTAAAAAACCAAACCAGACCTCTTTTCCAGTAGATCAGTTGAAATAATTAGGATATGAATTGACCAACTTACTTTGGCTACTGATACAATGTTGAAGGAGGAGTGGATATAAGTGGCAAAATAAAGTCAAGAGTCTTTAGCCTAATCTTTGCTGATCTGTTCTACTTACGAAATTTGTACAGATGTCAAGTGTGATATCCTGTCCATTTTGGGAACTGTTTTGGTGAGCAAGCCATAGCAGATACAGTTTTGGAGGCAGCTCTGTAGTGGAAATGTGAAAGGCTTGTTGTGGTGGGGGAAGAGATGAAGGCATTTGTTAATTATAGAGGGTGGGGGGAGGCAGAGAAGCTAACAAAGTATGACTGTGCCAAGAAAAAAGCTTCAGATTGGAAGACAAAGATGAGCAGAGGCTTATGATGAGGCCTCGAGATGGATAAGCAAGATCTGTGGAGTACTTGAATGGTGTTAGCACTGTAGCTACTCCCCTTATTTTTGAATTTGTCAGTGTCCCAGCTAGAGTTCTGTGCTAAATCCATTAGATGTAGAGTTGATAGTAACAGACTCCTCTGCTTAAAAGTTTTCTTTCGGTGGTGTTCATCTTGTTTTTCAGAGATTTTTCAGTGTTGGTTGGGAAACATGCATTTTTGTAGTCTGACTGCAGCAGACTTGTGTTGTTTCCCTTAAGCTGAATCTCCTGTCTCCCCCACTCCCCCCATACCTCCTGCTTTTCCAGAAAATACCTTGTTCCTGCAGACACCAGGACCCTGCATGAGGTTGTGTATTTCAATGCAGCCACTGTTCTCCGAGGGCACTTGAATGCTGCCCCCAGGACTGCACTGCACACAGCTTTGAATAACCCACACTGGTACCTGAAGGTAAGAAACAAGTGGGCTGGTTGTGGTGCTGGAGTAGTTCCTGAAGGCTGTGTGTGAGGATGGTGTGCAAGGCTGAGTTTTGCTGTTTCATGAAGCTTGGCACATATTCAGCTGTTTTGCAGAGAACTAGCAAGTGCTGATAAGCAACTGGGGACTTTGTTCAGAGAGCTGGGGAATCTCTCTGGCTGAAATACAGAAGGTAATTCTTGAAGGAGTTATGTAGGAGGAATCCATTTTCTGGGGCATGTTCTATCCATTATATTTTCTTTCTTCTGTAGATGTAGCATAAAAGTAATTTTGTCCTCCACTACAATTGGGATGACTGTCTGTGGGGGAAAAACAGAGTGTCTGTTACTCTTTCCAAAGACTTTCTTTATAGGGCTGGTGCTCAGTCCTCACTGTGTAGATTAGCTGTAAGGTAAAGGCTGTTCAGGTGGAGTGGTAACATTAAAATAGCTTAAATGCAGTGTATTTAACTGAGTCCTTTATTTTTCTCTGTAAGTTTATTTTAATATTTGTTGTGTGTTGATCTCCTGTGTTTTCTGAGTCCAAGAAAAGGATTGTCCTTGATTCAATCAGCCTAACCCTGCCCTTTTCTAGATGAGAAAAACAGAGTTTTTCCACTTCTTTCTTAAGTCAAAATGACAGGAAGACCAAAAGAAAGAAATAGAGCAGGATTTGGAAAAGGAGTGAACATACATTTCTTTTTGTCCTTGATTATAGATGGTGCTTGAAGTTGTTCTTATGCCCTAACATTTTTCTTTAAAAACTGATCATAGTTTTGAAGAAAACATCGGTTGTAGCTGTATCTGAGTAATGTGCTACTTGAGTCAAAGCCAACACTTATCAGGAATCATATTTGATAAAATAAGCCTGTGAAATCTACAGCCTGATTTGGGTTTGTTGGCACTGTCCTCAGTTTGAATGAGGCTTATCAGTTTTGCTGTGTGCAGGAGTTATTACTAAAACCACTTACAGAACTTATTTGTAAAAACAGTAGTTAGCAAGTTACTGTTAAAGAAACCTAATATGAACCTCATTAATTTCTACTTTTAGAAAACCTGTAAAAATATAGATTAGGACAGGCAAGAAGAACTAACTACTGATGTTTTTAATAAGTATTCTGTTTTCTTTGATGAGTTGACAGGATTTAAAGCCCTCTGTCATCCTGTACTTTGTACTTGGACACGCTTTAACATATTTCCAATGTTTTCTGAGAAGATTGTGAAGTTTTGGCATAGTTTCTAACAGTAGCAGTATTGGCTGAGTACCTTGCTTAGCATTTTAATCCATGTGAGTCAAATATTTTTTCTCTCTATGACTTTTGCATGGCTTGTGTTTTTCTGCACCGTGACCAGAGCAAAGTTCTCCAGAACTGTTTCTTCTAGAAAGCCAGGACAGAAAAGTGCTTCAGTAGAGTACCAGTGAATGATTAATATGTGATGCACTACTTACAGGAGTCCAGTCCACTTATTTATTTAGTAAAATGTGAACCAAGGGTCATTTTTATTGGGGTGGGGGAGGGGGGAGAAGAGAACCCCAAAAAACTGTACCAAACTTGGTGTAATTGTGTTTTCACTGATCCCTTGAAAATTTAACAAGTTGAAACTTGTTCCTATATCAGGGAAAGAGGATTTTGTCCTTGGGATAACAGCACTGATTCCAGAGCAAGGTATGAGTGTGTCCTTTGTCTAGCCTTGGGGACAGGGTCATGTGAGAGCAATTCCTCATCAGCAGTGTTCTGGGTTGCTCTCAGTCCTATTCTGTCCTTCTGGGAGCAGCACCTCTGTGCTGTACAGATAGTTTCACAGCTGGCTGCTCATTCTAGGGCAGCTTCCTGCTTGTCAGGCTGGTTATTTCCTCTTGGGGGACCCCACGTGTGCTGCAGCCTGAGGAAGCCGAGGTTTCCTCGCTGGCAGCTGCAGCTCCCTCTGGCTGCGCTGCAGTCTTGGCCCAGTTATCACAAGGGGGCCTGGGTTCTCTCAGGTGCTGGCAGAGACCCCGCAGTGCCCATCAGGAATATCTTTTCTGGATCATTCTCACCACTTGTGTGTAGCCCAGCTAGATACTAATTTCTGCAGATGAACCTGTTCCAGGAGTGTGCACTTGCTTTGGAAGTTGCATCCTCTCTTGGTTGTGATAACTGTCCTGCCCTTAAAATTAGAAAAGCAATGGAAAGTGTCCAGCATTGCCATGTTGGCACATGGGTGAGTAGTAGTAAACCACAGAGCTGGGCACAGTAGGAGAGGGGAAAAGAGAAGGGTGTAGCGTTATCCTTCTGGGCAGTGGTGAGCCACTAGATCTAGATCAGCCAGAAGCATAACCTCATGTATGCCAGGTATTTAAATACTCCTGTACACAGGAGTATTTAGAACTACTGTGGTACACTCCTGAGTTACAGTCTGATAAACTAATATATGCATTGTAATAGTGAGGGTTTAGCCATGTTTCTCTGTATTGTTCTGGAAACCATCTTGGAATGAAATGATAGATATTAACCTAAGGTCTGCAGCTTTTGTGTTCCTTGTAGAGAGTAAATAAACTTGAAAATTGCTAGGTGTTCTGGAAATTGTGAAATGTCTCATAAGTGTCAGAGTCCAAACTGGAGCTGAGTCTCACAAATTGCAGGAATTGAGATCTGTGAAAGGTAAACTAGAGATTCTTGAGCAAAGTTATATTCTTTGCTTAGCCTTGTTTCCTATCTTGAAAAGCATTTTTATGAAGGTATCTGTCATTGCTACAGCTTTATAACTTCCCAGAAATAGCTTCTATCTCTTACTAGCATATAAAAGCATTTTAGAAAAAACTTCTGTGACCTGAAAGGAATGATCAGTGGTTGTTTTCATGTTAAGACAGCTGACTTCTTAGAGTGCATGAAACTGAAATGAAATGCTGTAAATTTCTGCAGCTGTAGAGAGACTTTTCCCTCTGGCTCATGTGGCTTTTTAACTTCCCAAGCAAATGGTTCAGTGCTGATGACCTGAATCCAAGAGGCTGGAAAGCTTCCCAGCAGAAAAAGACCTGGGGGTGCTGGTTGACAGTGGCTGAACAAGAGCCAATGTGTGCCCAGGTGGCCAAGAAGGCCAATGGCACCTGGCCTGTATCAGCAGTAGTGTGGCCAGCAGGACCAGGACAGTGATTGTCCCCCTGTATTCGGCACTGGTGAGGCCACACCTCAAGGACTGCGTCCCATTCTGGGCCCCTTTACTACAAGAACATTAAGGAGCTGGAGTGAATCCAGAGAAGAGCAGTGGAACTGGTGAAGGGTCTGGAGCACAAGTCCTGTGAGGGGCAGCTGAGGGAGTTGGGGTTGTTTAGCGTGGAGAAAAGGAGGATCAGAAGTGACCTCACTACAGCTCCTTGAAGGGAAGGTGTAGCCAGGTGGGGTTAGCCTCTTCTCCCAGGGAATCAGTGACAGGACAAGAGGAAATGGCCTCAAGTTGCACCAAGGGAGGTTTAGGTTGGATGTTTGGAAAAATTTCTTCCTGGAAAGAAGCAGCATTGGAACAGGCTGCCCAGGGAAGTTGTGGACTCACCATCCCTGGAGAGATTTAAAGGGCATGTAGATATGGCAGTAAAGAACATGGTTTAGTGGTGGCCTTGGCAGAGCTGGGTTAACCACAGGACTCAGATGATCTTAGAGGGCTTTTCCAACCTTAAGGATTCCATGAATTTCCTGAAATGTAGAATACTTGGTAAGAAATTAGACTTTTGCCTTTACAGATGCTGAGTTTCAAATCAGAGATAAATAACTATTACATTTCAAAGATAAAACTCGGAGATGAGAGAAGCAATTATGACTTTTAGTACATATGACAGGTCTATAATAAGTCCTCCTTTCAAGGGGGCAGGGTGAAAAGGATACTTTTCTGTTTTCTACATGGCAAATCATGACTAGTTTCTTCTCCTGAGTCCATAAAACTGAGTATTTCTCTCTCATACATAAATAGAAATAGCAAAAAATTTGCATAAAAGCATAATCAGATAATGACTCATGACAGTAGATACTGCATAAGTGTACGAAGTTATAGAAGGAACAGCAGGAGTGAAGTGGCTGTGTGTGGGTTTTGCTGGGTTTTTTTAATGGTATGCGTTCTTACTTTCGTATTTGTTTTTTGTTTAGTGTTTTTTCTTTGTGCCATCAACTTGTCAGCAAATAGTAAACATTTGTTTAAAATACCTACTGTCTGAACTACCTGAAATAATGTTTTATCTAGTCCTTAAAATTGCTCAAGATTAAACACTGATCAAAGTTACTGCCTTCAATGTTCTTTTTCATCAGAATCAAGCTTTGAAATGTGATGGAGGAGGCATTTCTAATAAAGCCCCTGACATATGCATAGTGTATAAGCTTCATTTGGAGTGTGGCAGATTGATTAATCTCGTTGATTGGTTAGAGGTATGTGATGATGGAAACAGTATCTTTACCTGCTTTCAGTATTCTGATTTATCTCTTTGCTGCATGCCTGTTTTTCTTTTGTGTCCCTTTTGACAGTTTAAATCACTGCATACTGTGCTCCACAAGACCGCAAGAACCTACAGTAACTCAAATAAGTCTTTCTCTATTGTGAATCATTTATTTCCAGCTCTGTTACTCTGTAATGAAACTATTTTGCTTCTGCTTCTATTTTATATTCTGCACAGATCAGATTTTGTGCTTAACAAAATTGCCTTTCTTTTTTTCCTGTTTTGTTTTTAAGTATTGTGTGACACTTTTATGGAAACAGGCAAGTGGAGCTCTTGGAGAGAATGATTGTGCCAGGGAAGAGCATGGGTCCTTCTAGCTTGCTAACCTGTCTCATACTGTAGCCAAGAGCAGAGAGAATGTAGCAAGAGAACATAATACTAATGTGATAAAGTCTCCCTAGCTAAAAATCACATTTTAGTTCTAAGGTTTCCTAAACTTGAATGGTTCTTCTCTATTTCGTAAATGTATCTGGATGTCATTACCAGTATATTTTAGCAACCACATCATCTGACAAGAAACTCTGTAGCTTAAATACCTGCAGTTTAGAGGATACTCCTTTTACTTGTTCCAGGTGTGTTGTGTTTGCTGCTGCCTTGTTTGTGTATTGTATATTCCTACCCAGACTCTTGCTGTCCCTCAATTTTGTGGATTTCTTCACAGCCATCTTACCTCTATCACTTCCCCAGAGTATTTAAGCAGTCTCACTTTGAGAATATTTTTTCAGTTCTGTAGTTTCTCTGAGAATGGGTAAGGACCCAGAACTGTTTGAGACTTAAAATGCAGGCACACAAGTTCACAGAGTGATGTCTCACATTCTGTATTCCTGCCATGGTAAAATGTAGCCTTGCTTGCTCTTTGATTGCTGCTGAACTGACACGCTCATAGAGTGTTCTCATTCCAACATCTTATTCCCCTGAGTGATAGCCTTCAGCTAACAGGTCACTGTTTTATATGCAGATCTGTTTACGAAGTGGAATAAATCTCTGCTGCTTTTGCCTTTCTAGGCTTTCTCAACCGTGGTAATGGCAGCTGAGGAACCAAATGCAGATGCAGCTTCTTCAGACCAGGTGGATGATGTTATCCAGTATCCTTTTTCATTTCTCTTGAAAAAAAAGTTTGACATTGAAATGCTTACAGGATTTATGAAACGGGTTTTAGAATACAGTTTCATGTGTACTGATTAACTAATCTCAGAAAAATTACTTTAAACAACCTTAATGTACTGAAAATGTCTAAGAAATAGATGAGGTGAAATAGTTGAGCTGGGAGTGGTGAGGTAAGAGAGCAGCTTTTGTCTACAGGAGTTGTTTGGGTCTGAAACAGAACCAAAAATCCATAAAACAAGTTGAAACTGCTTGACTAAATCATCAAAGAGTTGGTGTAGCTACTGGATAGGGGTAGAGCATTACTGGGGAACAGATGGTAGGCCTGTGACCTAGAGAGCACATGGAGAAATAGAAGCAATAGTTCATTATGTTCTAGTACCTTAGAGCTGAGATTGAGAACTTTTTACTTTGTCCTGATCCTGAACTAAGGTCTAAAAAATATTTAATAGATGAGCATTAGAACCAAAACTCATGGATATAGCAGTAGTGCTGCCACAGAAGAAATGAACAGTTGTTCCAAAAAAAGCTTAACTAAAGGAAGGATAATTATATGCTCTAATACCATACCTGGCTTTCCTTTAGTATAAGGCCTTTCCTTTTTTACAAGCTCCATTGTTAATTGTCACAATAAATTAAATTCTTTAACTCAGGAATATAAACCTGTATGTCAGGCAGGCAGCAGTAAAGGCAGAGTGAATAAAAAGGAAGGAGAAGATGGTGCCATGAAACCTCAGAACAAATCTCTATAATTATCTATCCATTTTTTTGTCAAGGGACATAAAAGTATAAATTCTTCTGAGACACTACAAAATTAGTATCTTTGTAGGCTTTAAGCTTCTCTTAGTAGTGGGAAAAGGAACTCTTTGTTGTTACGTTGTATGCATGTGGCAGTACTGATTAGATTGAAGATTTGTGTGGTTTGTGCTTCTGTAGGCAACTCGTGCTCTGCCCTTATTTCCAACAATTTTATTGTGCAATATGTTGTGTAATCTGTGCTCACCCTGACTTAGAAATCTTCCCTTCCTAGAAGAGAACAGTGTTTCTGTCACTGTGTCATAAAAAGTGTACTTGGTTTCCTTCACTGACATGTCCAGCGCTCGTTTTATTCGAGCCGTGTCTGAACTGGAGCTCCTGGGCTTCATAAAGCCCAGCAAGCAGAAGACTGACCACGTGGCTAGGCTGACATGGGGAGGCTGTTAATGTGCCACCAAGGTGCCAATAAACCTTCCCAACACTGCAAGAGCTGTGTTCCCACTACACCACTGCTTGCTAACTTTGCATACTGAGTCAAAGTCAGCAGTGTCTGAATGTTGTGAGGTACATTCTGAGTGCCTGGGCAGCCTTGAATAGAGATGTTGTTTTTTAATGCTCATCTTCCTGTGTAATGTACTGCTCTGTTAATGCTCATGTTCCAAATACTGTGTTGTTGTGCCAGTTTCAGTCTTCTTTGATGTGTGGTATTTAACAGTCCACTGATACAACTCAAGCTAGCAAGCCAAAAGGACAACATGGGCTAAGCCACAGAAGTGATGAAGCAGTATTATTAACTTACAAGCTGATAGGATTAGAGTAATTGTTACAAAATGCCTCCTAGATACTTGAACTAGATTTAAGAATAAATAAAACAAGTACGCTAAAGAAGACAATGAACTTTCATGTTCAACCTCTGCTGTGTGTTCTTCCAAACTTGTCCTAACTCCCTAAGAAGTCCTTGAGGAAGGGGACAGAATAATTATGAAGATACAAGTTTTAATAAGAACATGGCACTTGTGCAGTCAGGTGGAAGTGGGAAAATCCCTACCTAAAGCACATGTTGTAACCTCCCTCTTTGCCTGCATACGGCAAAGGAAACAGCTGTGTGAAAGGAACTGTAGGCTGAGCATGTAAAAGCACTGCTCACCTGATGATCCATCTTTGAAAGCCATCTCAGACAAACCTTTTTTCCTGATTCCATTTGAGGAACAAATGTGTATATGCTGATGTCAGTGTCCTGTGTTTTTCAACCATGGGAAAAGCCTTAGAAACTGAAGAGGAAAGGCTGCACTGCCCTTCAGAGCACTGTATGCCATGCTTTGATAAACCTTCCCGAGGGCTGTGACAAGCGCATTGTAGCACTTTGTATGGGCAGGGACTTCAGGGCAGCCTTAGCACCTGGAAACGGCTGCCGTTCCAAAAGGTGTTCAGACTTTGTTCCTCCCAGACAGCTGCAACGTTGAGTGGCAATTACTTCATAGTAAAAGACTGTACTTCCAAAAAACTTCCAGACATCCTCAGTTGCCTGAGAAAGGATTACAGGGTTCACTTCCCTTCTGAGGCATTGAAGTGCTGCCTTCAGCCATCGCTAGATGCCAGATGCTCCTACTTAGTTGTACTAACACTTCAGCCTACTCAAAACAACTGGACAGGAGAGCCAGGAGCTCTGAGGACAGAATCACTTCATAAACCAGATCTGTAGTGGGGAGGGGAAGTCTTGGTACAAGAACTTACCAGGCATTTCCCCAGGAATGTATATGAGATGTCAGGCTTGTTTTAAATACCCTGAGAGGGTAGGAGTCCTGTATTTTCCAACTGCAGTAATTGCAGTCACAGCAACACATACTGCTGCTCTTAAGTGAGGATCTAGCTCTAAATGCTGCCAGGCAGTTAAGGACAGGGAGGAGGAGGAGCTTATCAGACTTTACTGCCTGAACATACAACTTGGGAAACAATGTCAAAAGCCTCAAGAGCATGAATTCTTAGGATCTCAGAGGAGCACTTGCAAAAATTCCAAGACACAGGTAAAAAGTTCCTGTTCTTCCCTGGAGACCAAGCTCAGGGACCTCCCTGTTAAGTGGCATATATATGCAGCTTTCCAGCAGCAGAGAGGAAAGCAAGACACTTCAACAGAGGGGAATGCTGAACACCCCCCATCCTGAACCTCACCCCATTTATCTCACAAATACACTTGACAAATGAAAGGGAGCAGCACCAAATGTCTCTGTGATGTGCAAGAGGACAGGGAGCCAAGTGCTTGCTGTGCAGCTGTCCCCTGCCACCCCCCTCCGCTAACCTCGCCCCAGCTAACTTCCACACCCCCGGAGGGTAAAACATTCAGAAATAAAGAGAAACCAGCCTCAACAGTGTGTGGCCTTTAATCCCCAAATGTGCAGGCAACATGACATTAAAACAGTAAAATTAATAGTTAATGGCTGTTTCTTCCCTTTAACTAATAACATAAATTTGTAAGGTTAAAGTCACATTTGCTGTGCTACATATGGTCTCTCAGGATCAAACCTTTAATTCTGTACTTGGTGCTTCATCTTCTTCAGCAAGGAGAGTAGGAAGGTTGAACTGTTAAACACAAACTAAACTGGCCATAAATTTAATTTAGTTTGCCCTTCTTTCTTCAGAGGCTGGACTTAGCAATCAGTCCTACCTTCCTGGAAAGAGCTTAACATCACTGAATCCAGAACCAACATCAGTAACAGCTAAAACACCCTCACGTACCTTAGCTGAAACACAGATTTCAACTGGAAAATTTAGCTGCTACAACTGTCTGCATAGTAATAATGTGTTTTGCAGATACTCCAGAAAACCTTCACTGTCTGCAATGTTCACTTAAAGAAAACAGGACAAAAAAACCCCAAAGTGCCAATGTTTGTAGTGGCTCTGAAACACTTTGTAACAGTGTAAAGCCTCACCTCTCAACTGCAAACTGTGTCATAGGTAGCCACATCTTTCAACAGTACTGCCAAAAATCAGACCTGAATGCAAGTTAAGTCTTACTAAAATAATTTTCAAACCCTTTTTCTCTATTGTTATAGATGCTGTTCACTGACACCTCTTTACACTACTGCACTACTGTTTTCAAGCAAAAAGTTTGTAATTTTATCTTGAAGCCTACAACAGCAATAAACTACAAAAGGCCAGGTATCCGTAAATGCCATTCATTCTCACATTTTTCATCACTGAGAATGCCTTCCAATTCAAAAATCACAAGCACTGGTTAACAAGAGCATAAACTCTACACTTTACCGGCCTTGATTTTTTTCTCCCCAGCATAATGAGAAAGTTTAAATCCTTCCCAGTTCCCAACTCGGGAATGAAGGGGGTTTTCACAGAACAGTTTCTAAGCAGGATCTGTAACTGGTCATGCTGTTCAAGAGTACACAAGACTGCTTCAATCTCCTTCCTTTGCAACCTTGAAAAATGCTGAATCATCTTATGGTTATATGCTCTCACATCTAGACACAAAAATCAACACACAGGATGTACATGCTGCTTTTCAAGTACACAGTAACAGATCTGCTTGGGAAGAAATATACACATCGCTACCTTAGAAACAGGTTATCCAAGGTCTTTGGTTCCACTCTGTTAAGTTCCAATTAACTGTTCTCAGTTTGCCTGGCTTCTGGGTAAGACTGCAGTTACATACAAATTGCAAAAACATTCTGTATGTGGCCACCACAAAGTGTAGTGCCAAGAACTGAGTAGTCACTGAATTGTACACATTTTTACTTGACTCAAAAGCCTTTGAAAAAGCTGTGCAAAGTAGGTTTGCTTTCAAGCACCAGCCAGCTCCTCACAGCACCCCAATTTTCCTAATTTTTTCAACAGCCATCAAGCTGCCAACTGTTTTCCTACTGAAGGGTATGTCACATGTTAAAACAAGCCTTTGATGTGTGATTCATCACACCAGATACTGGCACTGAGATTAGGAAAAGGAGCCAGTTTAAAGTCCAAGACAGAACAAGCAGCAGGTTAAAAACTGAAAAATTTCAGAGAATGCAACCTCGTTTCCAAAACAGGCACAAATTAAGCATACCACAGCTGTGATACATCAGCACCCACAGTGCCATGTTTTTCATCTGCCACAAAACTGCTTATTATGCATCAATTTGGAGCAGTGCAGGAGTGGCTGGGTGCTAACATGACATCACTTCTTATTTATAAATCTTAGTATCCCAAAGGAAAAGATAAGAACACAGGGAACACAGATGTATCAGGATGCTAACATTTGCATGGTGGTCCACCTAGAAGCAGTGGTTTTCCTAGCCTGGGCAACTTAATAAAACATGGTCAAAGTGAAGCGCAGAAGGACTGAGGACTCCAAGGCCAACAGAAGAAATTACAGCCCTTGATAGTTTCATCTTCAGTGACAGAAGACCTGAGAGGGGAGTCTAGCAGAGATTTCTCATTTCTGGGATTCTGAAAATAAAGTAGAAATAATCCAAATATTTAGGGAAGATAGGTTTCAGGAAAGTGAGCAGAATATACTCTGATACTGTGGGCAATGTGTCCAATTCTGAACCTCCAATCTCTTAAGTGAAAGAGTTCACCAAGTACCAGAGCTCATCACAAGGCTTCTCTGACACCGTAAGTAAGCATCGGCATGAGACAATTACTGAGTACATCTACCAGCTTCAACTAAAACTCCTGTTCATTTGAAATGGGACAGAGATCCATTTAACCAGAAGCTGACAGTAAGTTTCAGAAGACAGCAGTTTGTAATAAAAGGATTACTTTGAAACTGCTTTATTGTCCCCAAAGCAGGTAACTCAAGTCCTTTGGTAGCAATACTTCCAGCCCACAACACACAGATCTGGACTTGCTATGTAGGAACGCTGCAGTGATTCAGAGACTCTACTGCCCAGACAGCAGCAGCCAGGACTGATACAGCAGTCTGTCCACAGCTGAATGCATCCAGTAAGGCCCTCCACCCTGAGCAGACATTACACACACTCAGCTCTTGCAAGACCTACCCTGTTCCAGCTTGCAGTACATGCACCTGCTCTACTCATTAACAGATTTCCTTTAATGCGTCACTGAAATCTGAAGGAAGGCAAGTGCAGCTGCTGTTGGAGTCAGCTGCAGCAAGTTACATCACCAGTTTCATGTCAGTTCTGTACTAAAAATGCTCCCACAACAAGAAACAATACAGCCAATCTAAGGAAGATTTCTCTGCCTCTGAAGAATGACCTGAGATTTTAATTCACCTCCTTCTCGTCTTAAACTGACCCACCCACTATTGCTAGTGAATAAAATTTTCATTTAAACACTCAGATTTAAGTTTATTCATACACAGCAAAAGTTCCACCTGCATATTAAAAACAAACAGATTAGAAGTAAATGTTTTATTCTTCCAACTAAATTCCAGTACTACAAGGGCAGTAAAACAATGATACACTGAAAAATTGCAGCAATAAACATTTGTTAAAGACTGATAGAATAAATAAAAACTACAAAAATGAGAAATCATATAAACCCATTCTTAACCCCCAAAAAAGTCATGGAATACAGAAATGCCCTCCTTCACTATTTCACAGGCAGTACTGTGGGCTATTTGCTTAAAATTGTCCTGGGATTACATTCTAACTTAACTGTGATTACAGCTTTGTTGTAGTGCACAGTTATGAAAACCACACTAACTTCAGTCAGAAGTGTCATTCTACATTTTTATTTACACAACCAGTGAAGGGCAACTTCTAGAACACCAGCTTTAATCCTTTACTTTTTCAAACTTATTAACATAAGAAGCCAAATCGTAATGATACAGCAAATGAGGCCACTGGTATTATTACAGGTAGCAAAGGTCCACATCCAGGTGGTACTGACATCAGGGAGCACTCCAAAACCAGTTGCTGCATAAGAGTGGTTGCCACTGACAAAAGCTTGAAATAACCTGTGTTCACAGGGGGGAAAAATATGGCATTGCTGCAAGTCTTTACTGGGATAGCTTGCAACAATAAAACAGGGTGTATAGGGCAGCCCACATATGCAGAAAGTGTGATTCATGAAACATCTGGAAAGACAAAAAAACCACGAGTTAATGACAGAGGTAACAAATGTCAGCTCTATGCAAACCTGCTATGGCAGTATCAAAACTGGTTTCAAAACCAAAACCCCAGCATGCTACGCTAAACAGTTCTAGATGTTTAAAGCACAAGCTGCATTTTCTCTCACACCTTCCTTTCAGCTTCAATATTACATATTTTCAATTTCAAGTATTTTACCTTGGGGCCTAGCAGCTTAACAGCAAACAATGGCCATTTAAATTATTGAACATTTGGTAATTCAATGCTGCTACAGCGACCAGAAGAAATAGATACTCACAACTGGCAGGCTGTTCTCCATATCGTCGCATGATCTGATCATGCGTGAACTTCACAAATGCATCATATTGTTCTGCAAGGATGAAGCAGTACAAGTATGAGTATTCAGTTTAACTCAAGCTGAAAAATACTCAGGGCTACTTTTATACACAGAAATCATACAAGTTAAACACACCAACTAGTAGTAGTTTTAAGTAATGTTATACAGTTCATATGTGCCATTTCTTTTTTATACTCCAGAACAATTCAGCAAATGTCCCCCTTAATTAAAAGGCTTTCCCCTACAAAATTCGGTAAATGAGAAAGATGGCAATAAACTCGAAGATGGTTATGCTGCACATAACAAAGACCTCAATATACCTCACACCTGCTAAGTATCACACACCACATTCTGAAGAAATGAAGCGTGCCCATTTTACAGATCCATAATAGGGGCAGAGTAGTTACGGAAAACATGGCATAAAAGTCAGTGCTAGGGTTGGAAACATAATTTCTCTGCTCCTATCACTACCAGATGTAAGAAAATTAATTTAATGAAATGGAAACACAAAAGTACAGGAAAGGGATTTGCTACAGAGTTAGAAATTCTTTTTGCTGACTGCCAGAAAATCAAAAGCAAACAAGAAACTAAAAGGATGAAATGCTAAGTGACTAACATTTGAGTAATTCCAATCACAAAAGTAGCTACTATGGGAGACATATAGTTGACTGTGGACTGTATGAAAACAGCTACTGTGTCATCTGAAATGAAATTCTGGTATGAAACATATTTGGCTTTGAACTAGAGCACTGTTATTTCCCAGAAAGGTTACTCTTTCTATACATACATGCATACAAATACATTCACAATATTTTATTCAGTTTTAATACTGCACTCATCAGCAGGATATCACCTTTCAGAATTAGGAAATTGAACAAGGAGAGTAATATCTACCAGATGCCGCTCCTCTCCATTCCCCTTCCTCCCTTGTGGAAAAATACATGTGCAGCAATGTGGGGTGTTCTGAGAAAAGGGCAAGGTCAAAGAAGGCAATCTTCAACCAAAAATGCAGTTAGATTTGTAGTGGTTCCTAGTCCCACAGGTTTGCCCCATTAAAGTCCCCATCCTCTTGCAGGGATGAGCTTCACCTTTGAAGTAAACAGGGTATCAGTAATCAGCAAGTAGTGCAGCAGCAGCCCAAAGTACGGACGGGACCCAAAGATCTAAGGACATTCATCCCTGACCCAGGGGACCCGGGGTCACAGCAGCCAGCTCCCCTCTGCCCACAAGCAGGACCTCTTTCACTGCAGCTCTGACCAATGGCTTTTCAGCAGCCATGCGAGGACTTCAGCCAAATAACAAAATAACACAAGGAACAGACTGAAGGATCTAGTGCCCAGAAACCATTTCAAAAAATAACAGCAACTAGAACTTTTCCTGAAAGTATGTATTAAAGGCCAAAATCAAATTTGCAAATGTTCTTCTTTAAAGGTGGAAGTCAACATACACAGCTGCTTTGTAACATCATCTTTGTTAGAAACTACAGCTTGGCAAATTTTTTAAAAATCCAGTTACTAAAAAGCTCCTTTCTTGTGGCATTCAGATTCAGAAGTTAAGCAATCCAAAGGTAGGAGCAGCCTACAGTGAACTACTTGGAAATTTAAGTGAACACTGCAAAGAGATTTACATCCCTGTAACATATACATCCTAACTATTTTAAGTCCGGTAGCTAAATTACATGAACACAAATACAATTACAATATTATAAAAGGCTGTTTTTCACAGATTCTTTTAAACCTTTCAAGCTAGTGTTTCACTAAGGCCCTTGCAAACCCAAGTTTGTGCTAACACAGCACTTTCAGGTAACAGAGGCAGGAAGAGAAATCAGGGCATTACAATGATCTGAGTTTTCCATTTACTAAACATTTATTCTGCATGAAAAGCAACTCTGCTTGCAAAGAACATGGAAAAAGAAAGAATAGGCACTATCTGGCTAACTACCTACAAGACGACTCTGATTCAGAAAATATCCCAAGATGCAAACATTCAGTTAAGTCACTTTAAAGAAGCTATTCAATTGAGATTTATTGTGGAATTTCCAGTTACATTTCCTTTGACTTCAATTTTGTAAGCAAGACTATCACCTTACAGCACAAAGTTTAAAAAAGGATATAACAATTCTGTCAGCAGACAACCATAACTGGCCTTCAATGTAAGGAATTTCTAAATTCTTTTGTCAATCTCTAAATTCCTGTATAATGTTGAAAAGGTATTACTGGCTTATAATATAAATGATGCAGCAATGTGATCTTCCTAATTGCTCTTTTGGTGAGCACCATGGTAAGAACAAGTAAACCTAAATCATCTCACTAAACCACAACTCCCCAGATAGAATTCAATCCCCTCCCTTTCTCAAAAACAAACCAAACAATGCTCCCTTAGGGACTGAAAGATGGAGCACATGTAAGGAACTTGACAGAAGGGCTTCCTGTTCATAAAGAACTACAAGCTTCTACTCCGAAAGTGTCTGGAACACATATAAATCTATCTGGTCTTCAAATGGCTATGATCCCTGCTAAATTAAACGCATTAAAGAGAATTCAAGAAATGACCCAATTGCTGACATACATTAGGAGAAAAAAGTTCTATGGAGTCCTAATTCATCAGGCTGAAGCAAGTTGAAAAACACTGAAATGGAACACTAGGCCTAAAGTAACAGAAGTATTCACGGCTGTAGTTACAGTTGTAAATAGATGTAGATTTAAGAGGGACATAGAATTAGAGCAATTTCTTACACAGAAATGGCAGATCAGCAAGTGCAGCACATGAACAGAATCTCGAGTACAGAGACAATGCTCTCACAAGCAACCCACAAGCCTGGTGACTTTCTGCATGTGCATGCCTGCAAAAGGCGTTATTCCCACACCTGAAGAGACCTGCCAACTTTAATTCTGATGTGTTTTCAGGTGGGAAGCAGAACAGCTGTAGGTATTCAAAAGCAAGTCTCCCAAACAGTGTGCTCAGATTTTCTTTATCATCACACTAGATACTAAATTAGACTCCAAATCATACTGTGGAATGCACTACCTCTGAATACACAAGGATTTAGATACTCAAATGCTAACATGAGGCTTAGAAGGAGAGGACCTCAAAAACTGAAGAAAGGTCATATTTACAATGCTGACATTAGCACGATCCTTACGGAAAGATAAGTTGGCATCAGGTGCCACGAATTTCAGCTGAATTGTGAAATACAAGAATTCAAAACGTGGAGCATCAGAAAAGCAGCTGAACTGACTCTCAAGCAGATACCAAACACTGCTGGCAGCAGTGCAATGGTAAGTACTGGGAAGAGAAAGGGAAATCTTAGGTATTGTCATCTTGCCAAATTCCAGTAAAAGGAAGTCAGTTCCCAAGCAGGGAAAAAACAAAACAAAAAACCAGTCCTTCAAAAAGAGCTCTAAAGGCAGTCTTTCTGGAGTGGGGGGAGAAGAGGAAACTATCATTTCAGACATGATAGCAAGAGAAAGTTCTAACTGAAATAAAACCACTGATTTCCACTGATTAGTAGTAAACAGGAGTCACAGGTTCTATCCAAAGCAGCACAGAAGAAAAAAAAAAACCTATCAAAGGGAGCAAACATCATGTTTTCTGCCATGTATGCAAGCCCATTCCTTCATCATATTAGGTCAGAAAAAACATACACTGTAACAAAAGTAAGAGAAGTTTTAAGTTTTCAAACTCACTGACACTTTATTCTGAACTCTAAGATACCTGCAAGTTTTGTGGTCAAAATTTCTTCATACTCTTCACGGATTTTCTCTTCACGTTCTTTCAGCAAACGTTCACAGATCATTCCAACTTGTCTGAGAGTAAACAGGGGCTGTTCTTTTTTCAATGGTGATGATGCTGCAGATGAAGTACCTAAGATTAAATATTTGGGCATATCAATTTAAAATTACAACTAGATCAGAACCATTTTTTAATCATCAGTTTTTTTCACACCTTTTATATTAAAGGAACTTTACAAAACATATGAAGAAGACTTTCTCTGCTATTTGATCCTCCTAATTACTATTGAAGTAGAACTGGATGCCCAAAAGGAAAACATCTGCAATGGACAACACACACAGCTATCAAAATCCCAGGAATGTTACACAAACACTGTGAACACCATTTACATGGCAGTTGCCACATACACATTTAAGCTTCTATTTTACATTAAAATTATAGTACAGTATACTGGTGCAAAGACAGATTTGCAAAAGCCTATTACAGTATCAGTGACAGAGTAGGCAGGATGGTCTCCTGAAAACAATGCCAGCTTTGTATCCTACCAATTCTTGAAACGAAAAGCTACCATCTTCCAGATCAATGCTATTATTGCCAAAAAAGGCAGCAGTAACTAGTGGGAATGTGCCATAACACACCAAATAATAGGGAAAATTATTTACTCAAATGGAACTGACAGAATAACAGAACACAGCAGAATTACACATAGTTTATGGCCAAAAAACCAATGATAATTGATGAGGAGGTGCCATAAACCACCAAGTAACTACACAATTGTTTACACAAGCAGAGTCTAAGAAAACATAGCAACATTACACAGAATTATCTGGGTACC
Source organism: Acanthiza pusilla (assembly GCA_036630365.1). Classification (NCBI taxonomy): domain Eukaryota; kingdom Metazoa; phylum Chordata; class Aves; order Passeriformes; family Acanthizidae; genus Acanthiza; species Acanthiza pusilla. The sequence goes on from JAXCHO010000036.1 coordinate 27,556,138, forward strand.
TGGCAAAGCTGGTCCAGTAAGGAGAAATGCATGTGGCTGTGCATCAGTAGAACAACAAGGATCTGTCTGCTGGAAGCTATTTTCTAAATGTCTTCTCTTCTGCATGCGTTTGTACTCCTGTTTTATGTTGTACAGAATTTGTTCTTAAAAAAAAAAAAAAAAATCAACACAAAACCCTAAAATAATTATCTTTACATTTTACCATTTTGCTTGATTTCCAAACATCAAATGCTGCCGATAAATAACAGATGACAGAATATACACAGACTCTCAAAACATGGTCTGCAAAACCCACAATGTTTTACCTAAGACAAAAAATAATTAAACTAACTAAAAGAAAGGTAACCCAGACTGTTTTTGCCAGGAGAACACTAGCAAAAATGTTCTAAGTTAAGGTCAATACTGGCACCAGAGTACTGCTAACAAAAATGAACAGCATCCTAAAATTTAGGAATGATACAATACATATGGATAAAAATTAGACTATAAAAGTTATATTGATACTAATCATCTTCCCTTCATACATTTAATCTGCAATGATCTTTCTCCCCCACACAAGGTTTATCACTCATACAGTTAACAGTAACAAGAGACTCTAGAATAAAACATCCACATGAATTACCATTCCTCTCTGTAGGTTTAGTGGCCTACAGGCAGCAGAGTGAAGAGGAAAACACAATTTAGACAACATGCATTAAGCACCTACTGCTTACAATATCAACAAATTGGAAGCCAACAGGCAAAATACAAAAACCTTCACAACATTTTTGACAGCCTCAAATCTATCCAAATAAATACAATGGATGGATCAACAGCCTCTCTTAAAGGAGTATGGCAATATGGTTGCTTTGTTCAGCTTTTGATTGCACTGCATAAAAACCAGCAAATTATTTTCATAATCTTATCTCCACTGTAGAATCATAAAGGAAAAACTAATCTTTGCAACAGAACTACCAATCCTGTGTGCCTTCTCTCTGAAATTCCACATACCAAATGGCTCTCAGGTACATCAGTGGCCTAACTGCATATCCTCTGGCAATGTAAAATATTAAAGAAAAAAAGAAAGTTATTTTCTATTTTTTGCATGAGACCTTCCCATAAAGAAATTTTCAAAGACTCTCATCCTTTCTGAGAACTCTTACTTTCCAATGCTCAAATGCATTAGAAAAAAAAAATTACTTAGAGGATTGGCTTCCATTGAGACTTCCAGACTTTTTAGCAAACAACTTTGCAAAACTCAGGAACATACAAATCCACATGATCATGTCAGAGTTGCAAAGGACTCCACTCAGAGCCTTCCTACTTCTGTTCCACATTTTGCCAATCCAAAACCATGAAAACTTAAGCCAATTTTCATGTCTGTAATTCCTATGCTACTGAGATTCCACATCTGAACATTTTCTAGTAAGGAACCATGTGATGCAGGTAACTTCAGCTACCACCTTCTTCAGTCAGTGGCTGAAGCCTCTGCCAGACCAAGTGGAAGCAAATGCTTACCAGTTCTCAGTTTACATGTTTAAATACTGTCATGGTTCAATTCCATGAGTCAGTCTAGAGATTTTCAATCTATAAAAAGAGAGAAAACTGTTTCCAGTCATCAGGAATGTCAGCAAAGGAGCTTCTTGGATTCTGTCAATTAAGGACTTCATACCTTTTCTGTCCAATGACTGCAGCTATACAATTTTCAAATCTCTAATGGGAGGTCAATAATATGGTTCAAAGAAGCAGCAAATGCAGAAGACATAATAACAAAAAACACACCAGGTAAATGAAGAGAAGGAACTATAGTGTGTTGGGGGGAAGTAACTGGGGGGAAGGAGGATTCATACCTTTTGTATGAAAAAGTACTTTTTATACACACTCAGGGCATGGCACAAAATTACATAAATCACGCTAAACCAAGATGCAGTCAGGCTTCCAAAATTAAACAGAATCCCATGTAGAGTTTGTCCTGTGCATACATGCATCAGTCAGAGAATGGCCCAACGATATTTTTACTCAGTGGCATTATGGCGGTAAAACAATACTTCTCAAAATCAAGTGTTGCGCTGGCTGCAGTGATACTGCATAATTTTGAATGGAAACCAAATTAGCTCATAGGATCACATCTGTCCTACAGCATGTTTACATTATGAAAAACATGACAGCACATATTCACACTGCATTTGTATTAACACAAGAACATAAGAGACCATGACCATACTTCACTACAAGTATTTTGTTTTGGCCATACTCTCTGAACTCCATATGAACTGCAAAAACATCAGCCAAATTTCAGGTATAACAACTTGGATAAAAATCTTCTCTACAGTTCTCCTTTCTGTTACCTTTTTTGCAGAAACATTCTCAAACCACATTAATCACCAATATCATTAAGACAAAAAAAGCAGACAGACTCTGGTCAACTGATAAAACGGCAAGAGTTAAATCAACAATCACACGCCATGTTTCCTCCAGTCCTAAAAAACCCTGGAAATTAAACAAGGAATAATTCAGACAAAATGTTAAAATATCAGCCAGAATAGAAGGACCAAAAGCTGCAGGGTGTGTGTGTGGGAAACAGGGAGAGGAGGCAGAGAAATCTGGTACAGACTTTGGAATACCATAACAACTGTGATAGAAAATGAAGATTTGTGCACCAATATACATGATTCTATTCTGAATTATACTTAACTGTGGACAAGGAAGTCTCAATGATATTACAGCAATTTCATCTGCTTCTCATTTGGCAACACTTTTTTAATTGTCACCTTCAAATCTTGCTGTGAAAATCAAGAATCTCAAGAAACACCATTGACAGATACACTGGGAGTTCCCCATCCTGACCAAATCACTTTGACAGTTTGCGCTACTATGACTTCAGCTAAAGGTACAGAACTAAGCAAAGTGGGCTAAACGAAGGGACTATTTAAACATGATACTGCCTACACTGTGAACAGCAACCAAGAGAAAAAAGCCAGAATGTTAAGCACTGACTAAACACCTGTTAAGCATGTCCACAACCTGGTTTGGTAAATGGTACTTCCTCTTCTCAGACTAACTTCGCAAGATTTAAGGCACTATTGCTCAGCACAGAGGACTGGACTACAAGCTGTACTCAGTACCTTGCTGATAGTAGGCAAGGAGACTGTGGGAATGACTCATCTCATACTTCCCGATTTCTACCACTTGTAAAATGGAGATTAACAGTCAAGAAATACAAGTTTAACACAGCACCAAATTTTCAATGAATTTTCACATGACAATCAGACTAGGAATGCTTCAAATAAAGTAGGCACATTTTTGTATCAGTAAAGACTGAATAGACATTCTTATTAACTTACAATGATATAAAATCTCTGACTTAAAACAAAACTACTCCACTGTGAAGTGAAATGTAAGCCTGCAAATATTTATGACTCATTTTAAATTAAAATCTGAATGCCAAATTAAAATAATCTAGTACAGTAAGAAAAACTGTTTAAATGCACCAAGTTACTTCTACCATTACTTCTACCATTTATGGTTCTGTTTCATAATTCCATAACAATACATTAAAGAACATTTTTATAGCATCTCAGCACTCGCAGGAAGCCATGAAATATTAAGATAGTGCAAACCGGACAACTTTTGAACACCACGTATATGGCAGACATCTAACAGTAAAGACCTTTAAAACTCTGGCCCAGTTAAACAAAGCTTAGAATTAGTAAATCCAACCTAGTTTTGCTTCCAGGAAACCTTCGTGCTTTTTCAAGTTCAGTTTTTTAACTTCTCTTGCTTCCAATTAGTTCTAACCATTCTCTCTGCAGTGCACAACTGAATTAAAACATGCATTTAACTCGTGTCAAACACAGTTTTTTATGTGCTCCTCAGTGTGGAGGCCCAAATTGTCCTTTACAACAATGGCATGCATTTTAATTAACAAATTATTTTAAATACAAAAACCTAGAATCTAAAAGTACACTCATTAAAGAAAATCTAGTCTGAGCTTCTAAAATTATAAAATTCAAGTGAGAACTTGAATCACATATATTACAACTTATTAGCTATTTTAAATAAAAGCTTTCATCCATCTTGAACATATGCTTAAGTTCAAATCAGATACTGTACATCAGACAATGATTTGACCTGATATGACAAAAAGAATATATTTAATATGAAACACACATCACTGTGGCCTATCCTCAGTTTCTTTGTAATTTCACTCTACCCCGTGCTCGGTGTTTCCCACTGGTTAGATGTCTCTGATGGCACAGCGCTATTTAACAGGAAAACACCAAGCAGAGGTGCTGAACATCAGACTTGCTGAATCTGGTGGTGTAACACCAAGAAAAAGCCACACTGTTAACACACCAAAATGAATTAGTACTTCATAAATGGCATTTCAAATCCAACATGACTATGAATCTCTTCCAGTTACACAGGAGTTTGTTTTATGCCCCCTTCTCCTCCTTCAGGTTCAAGGCTAAGATAAAGAAGGACAAACAAAAAAAAGGACAAACAAAGCTATTGTCTCACCGTAACCACCAAAGGCATGAGGCATTCATCAAATATACCTGAATATAATGAAATGCGTGGATACTTTTTTTTATCCAGAGCTGTGTACTGAGAGCATAGCTGAATACACAGCTTCATTAAATTTTTCTTTAAGAAAAGTACTCACATCAATTGTCTTTCAGAACCTGAGATGTGATTTGAAAAAGGAAGATTTCCAAATGAAGAGAATGAAATGTGAAGGAGGCAAATTAGAGTTTAAGTTTGACATGTGAAATATGATTGTCACACTAATGGTTTACAAAGCCAAATATTCATTTCCAAGGAGTGACACAGTCTTCCTACTTCCTTTAATTCATGATAAAAAGTCAAGTTAATCTTTTTCAAAATTATGCCATCTAATTACTTTATCCTGACCTGTAATTACCTAGAAATTATGTACAAAGGAAACAGCAGTTCAACTTAAAAAAGTAACAGGGCAAACAATTATTTTCTCGATTTTAGTAACTGCTTATCAACTATGAAAGTGCTGATTGTTTCACCTGAAAGATTTTCTTCTTTGGGCTTGATTTTTAAACTATCAATCTCTAATCACAGTTCCTGGCTTCTCTCATTTAGCTAAAGGAAAATTCAGCAAAGCACACAGGAAGGTGACTCAATGCGCCAAAATCAGAGTAGCAGTCTTCCTAGCCTGAAATGGAACCTTTAGTTCAGGTTTCAGTTTGCACCGTCACCATTCAACACATGCATTCAAACTTGAACCATGCCTGAGATTTCTTCTAAGTAATCAATCAAATGCTATCCTGATATCAATGGCATTCATCTTCACAGATTTCAGCTTCTGTTAAAGCAAAACTGCTACACTGTCCTACCTCAAATTAACATATAACATTTCCATTAGGCCTTCACCCTTATTCAACACCTAGTTGATGTTACCACCTTCCTACTTTTGGTCTGCCCACCAGACTACCGACAATGTTAACTTTAAGATGCCAGTTTCCCCTAAAGGCAGCACTGCAGCAGAGCAACGGATAAAGGTATTCCTCAGGTTTTTTCTACTTAACTAGGGAACCCCGGCAGGGACAGAAATTAAAACAAACCAGATATTCCTCTCAATTTCTTGCTCTTGGTCACAGATATCAACCACTCCACTTCTGCTCCATAATTAGGCAAGTTAAGACATCAGTAACAGAATGCATACTTTTGGAAACCACGCTCCCCCTCAGAGCAGCATGCTCTAAGCCCGAGAGAACACTTGATAATGGGAACATGCTGACACCTCACAGCCACTGGCTATAGCTACAGAATGGACAGAAGCAGCTTGTCATGGACTGGGGCACAGAGCAGGCCACCTCATGAGATCCAATTACTCAAGGTTTCAGGCTGACAAAAGTTGTGGTTCTCCCATGACAAGCTGGATGCTCACATATGCATTAGCTCATTCTCCAAATGTGTTATTTCAGGAAGTCCCAGTTCTCCTGATCAAGGGATTGAGGAATGAAAAATAAATCAAGCAATGCAAAATGTATTAGACACAGCAATTAGATCTTTCCCTTCACATAAAAAATTGTCACATTGAATTTATCAGACTTGCCACTGAAACAAAAAAAAAGCTTCAACATTTTATGACATCTACAACCAAGGGTATTTAACATTTACAGTCACCACAGGCATCTATACAGAAATTTCTCATATAAATTAAATTATGAAGTCCAGATGCAGCCATTACGTGACTTTTTTTAAGGGGTGGGAATGTTTTGTTTTTTAAAATCCTAATGATTTCTGCAATACTGGAGCACAATGAGAAACCTGGCATCTTACCAAGATAATTTAGCAATAAATACACATGTGGATAAATGTTAACAAAACAGAAATTAAGCAGAAAGAGATGCAGCACTACTAATATGTGACATTCCAAAGCCACTGGATTTGTTAATTTAGAAGCCAAACCTATGCTTGGCCACTGCCTGACCAAGTTTCAGACAGAAGTAGTTCAGTTTGCTCAAGAGGGCAAATCAAAGGTCATGGGAGGACAGCCCACAGGGAAGACTAACAGTTCTTCCTAATCAAAACGGTCAAAGACATTTTCTTGCACTAACTTTGAAAAACTGTGTCAGTTAGATCAACCTTTTTCCAGACTATTCTGTGAAACAAAAAGGACAAATTAAAGACAAACTTATCTACCTTCTGTTTGTAAAAAGTCCCTCATGAGAGGGACTCTTACAACCAACTAACTCCATTTGCTATCCTTAACTCGGGACATTTGCCATGTAACTGCCTTTAAAGCAGTAAATACTAATTAGGCATACTCATTACTAAATACTGCATTAATTCAATAGTTTCCACATTCGGTCAAACTTTTGACATTATCTCTGCTTGGATTTCACCCAGTGACTGGAGTTGAAGGCCTTTTCTCAATAGCTCCACCCAAAGTTTTTGGTTTGCAACATTAGTTAGTTGCTGGGGAAGTGTTGAGGCAGATCAATGTTTCAAATGGAGGAAAAACTGCATGTGCAAAAGTCTGTGGATTTTTATGTGATTTCATTAACTTTTTAAAATACAGCATTCTTTTTTATTGGATATAGTTCTTGCAAGTTAACCTCTGATTTTGGATGGAGTGTGAAAGAAAAGCTACTGATCTCAGTTTGTCTTCAGAGTTTCTATGTGCCAGGAATTAGGAGATCTAAATCCCTAAAATCAACATTATTTCTCCCTTCAGTCCCCTCATTTCTTTGAGCTGTATTTCCCACCGTAGCTTCAATCTCAGAAATATTCAGACATGCAGGCTTTCAACAACCAACCTGCCTTTGAATTTAAAAAATTTAGGTATAGTTTTTCCTTTTTTTTCTCCACAATCCCAAACAATCTGTCATCAGGGTAAAACTGCAAACAATGGTTCCAAAACATCCCACAGAGAAGAGAGAAATAATATTGCCACTGCTTTCTCCTTTCCCCCTTGAATTAATTTAACACCTATGAAACAGAAGAGCACCCTTTGGACTTCAGAGAAAATCCATCAAGTGTAATGCACAACATACAGGTAGCATCCAGACCCAGATGCAGTTATTCTGATTACACAGAACAGTGTCATTTATAGCTAGAACTTACATGAAACTAAAACTCATCTGCAGTGTTCAAGCAGAAGAAAAATTAAGAGGAGCCACTCTTTCAAAACTAAAGCAGTTTTGTGCCAGGCAGGTAGGTTATGTTCTGCAATGCTTATCATGAACAGTTTTAAAAACACCATTCTACATGCAAATAATGCTATTCAAAAATTAGCAAACATACTCAGAGTATTCTCAAGCCAGTAAGCACAGTTCCACAGAAAGTACAGGCTATAAAGCCACAACTATGGTTAGGCTGCCAAATTCACCAAGAAACTGGAAGTGACCTAACAGCTGTTCAAATAACCACAAAATATTAAAACACTCTTGTGAGAGATAAATTTCATCTTGAATAAGCCTACCCTCTCTCAAACAGACATTGGTTATTTGTCTATGACCACTCTATACAGACAGCTGTTTTCTCTTCTGACTACCACACTGTATTCTCAGTTCTCAGCACACCCCTCAATCAATATGTATTCTGCTTCCAGATAATTCATTTTTGAAGTGATGAACGATGTGGTAAGAAGTCCTGGTGCTGATATGGTCTCCACTGGGTGAAGTTAAACACAACCAGGTCAGAGTATCAGATAGAAGAAAAATGTTTAAGCATGAACTTAAAATAAAGTCTAAGCATCAGGTCCTTTATATCTGGAGCTCTGATTTCATGTGACCATTAATTTTCATTACACAAAATTCAGATACTTTTAAAGTGCTGCAAATCTAAGCATTACAGTAAAAGGCTGAGAAAAGCCTAAGTGAAGTCAACTGAATTCTGGCTATTGTTAATAAATTTCCCAACACAAAAACGAACACAAAATGGTGACTCAGTTGGGAACACTTTTCAAATCGGACTGGAATTCTTTTTACACCCAGAGCAAGATTTATCTGACCCTAATACAGACATCTGCATCAGAAATGATCACATAAACTCATTTTAGAGTCAATGGAAAGCAATATATATTTCTTCAGCACACTAGACCTCAACCTAAGTCAGAGCTCTAGAATAAATCATCTGATTTCTTCCAAGTGACTACCATAAAAATACAAACTATGAGGTAAGATGTACATTTACAAAATTAGATAAATTACATACAATCTTTCAACAGGCCCCTTTAAAATTACGAGTTCTATTTTGCTCAGTGAGGACTGAAATGAAATATACACAATGTCATAACACCCCCAAATTCAACTGAAAGTAAAAGCTCGGCAAGCTGATTAACAGATACATTTATACCAGCACGGTATAGAGAGTTTTTTTCTGTAACAGAAACCACAGAGGGAGCTTTTAAGCAAAACCCATGTAAACGTGCACAACTTACAAATGCTTCAAGTTTTGCTAAGGAGCATTCAAGTGCTGTAAGACATTTTGATTTACTGTCCTTCACTCTTCATTATACAAATTTTTTATACATAAAGTACATCCTTGTCTGTACAGAAATCACTTTTTCGCATGGACTACCACCTGCACCACTGATTTTCTCAGGAGATAAAGAGGCCTGTAATTGCTCAACTTCAGTAACATTTCAGTTTTTAAGATCTTCAGAATGGTTAGGATAGCAGCTTAGGTATTACCTCAAATATTGCTGTAGGTTGTCTGCTGAAAATTTTATTGATTTGTCTCCTTTCAGCAATACATACCTACTGGCCAGACAATACTTACATTAAATATTCATAACCTTAGCTCTCCAAATCCCAAAGAAAGAAACCAAAAGAAATAATTGCAAAGAAGCAACACTTTCCTCTAAAAGAATCAAATTAATTCTGATTTTAAATATCTATTTCAAAGTACATGTAATGCCTCACTGTACCAGGGAGTGCCATCCATCACAACTCTCATCCCAGACCGCTGACTCATTCAAGATCCTTTCCTAGAGGTTCAAAAAAAATATCAAGGCACTGATGCCAAGTTTAACTCTGTATGCCCTCTAAATTTCCTCCATAATAATTTTTTATTATTTGATTAAAACCTGTAAAAAAATGTATTCTGCGGTACAGTTTTCCAAACTAAGAATATTGAAACAAGGCACTGTCCTACGTGGAAATGGCAATTTGAACATTCAAACTTAATGCTTGGTAACCTGGAGCCAACTTTTTGTTATAAAAGGGAGTACCAAACACAACAGCGGAAGGAATTCTGCTGCAACAACTGCAGAGGGCTTTTTTTTTCCCTGCACACAAAGGACACGGATGCATCCATACCTCGGTGCTACAGCCGCTCATGGCCGCGAGCTGCACCGTCCCTGAGTGCATTGCTGGAATCTGCCCACTGGACTAAGCATGGCACGGGCCAATCAACCCTGCGTGCCCAGCCAAGTCGCGTTCCTTTCTTCTCTCCCTACTCGCTGCTAAAAAGAACTCGGTTGATTTTTAATTGACAACCATTACACAAGCAGACCTCGAGCTTTTAGGGCCGCCGGTTGACTCACCTCTCGCACCTTAAGAATGTAAAAGGGTTTCGTTCTTGCCCCGCGTCTCCCATACGAGGAGACCGCCCGGTTCCATTTTATCTGCCCTAAAGGCAACTCTCACCCTTGCACACAACCGCCTTTAACGCTCAGTTTTCCTAAGGAACTTTTAAGGATACCACACAATAGGTTATCCGGGACGACGGCCCGGATTAAGGAGCTGGGAAGTGAAAATTACCCCTTTGTTTTGTCCGCTTTTGCCCTTTCCCACTGGCGTTTTGCGGGTGATGGATGACAGGCCGGCCTCCCCGCCCTGCCCCCCTCGCCCTCCCCCGATGTCTGAGCAACGGGAGGAGGTGCCGCCGCCTCGACCCACCGATAATGGCTGCGAGGAAGGAATCGACTGGGGCCCCGCCGATTCCCCCACTCCCGACCCCAGCCCCACCTCGGTCACACCCCCGTCCCCTGCCACCCCCCGCGTTTCCGCAGCTCGACTCGCCCCGGCGACTCTCCCTGTCACCCGTGGACCAGGAAGAAAAAAAAAAAAAAAAAAAAGCCGGCCTCCCCCTTTCCTAGGGTCGAGCTTCCCCCCACCAGCACACCCCCCCTTCCGCCGCTCGGGTCCCTTTCTCCAGTCTCACCCCCGCGCCTTCACCGACCCCTTTCCTATGGCCACCCGCCCGCATCGGCCCAACCCGCCCCCCCTTCTTCCTCCCCGTGCCTCCTCCTCCTCCCCCTCCTCTCCTGCTGCAAACGGCCATTTCTATTGTGTCTCTCGGTGCCAAGCCGAACAGGGATCGCCCCGGCCGCTGCCAGCCGCACAGCCCGGCAGAAAATGGCTGGAGGGGGACGCCAGACCCACCCAACCCTCCCCTCGTCTTCCTCCCCGCTTCCCGGCCGCCTTCCCGGCCCCCTCCCTACCGAAGTGTCCCGGGGGGGCTGCCGGGCACAGGGGTGCCGCGTCCCTCACCTGTGGTGAGCCGGGACGACACCTCTCCGAAGGGCGAGGGCTCCATGCGCAGGTACTTCTGCGGGGAGGAGGCAGCGGCGGCGAAGGAGGAGGAGGCGGCTGAGGCCGGGGCTGACAATGGCGCACATCGCCTTCGCTTCGGGGACGCCGGGCTCAGCAGCGGGTCGAAATCCAGAGTCCTTTTCAAAGTGGCGCCGCAAGCCATGGCGCGGAGCGGCCAAGGGGGCTCGGAGCGAGGGGCAGTGGTGAAGGCAGCAGCAGCCGGCCCTGCCCAGAGGCGTCTTCCCCGCTGTCTGGAGCGGGCTGGGGGGGAGGGAAGGGAAAGGAGGGGGCGGCTGCGTCAGGGCCGCCTCCGCCGCCTCCCCGCCGGCCTCTCTCTAGGGAGCGGCCCCGGCAGCGGCAGCAGCAGCCCCCGCTCAGTCCGGCTGGATCTCCGCTCTCCCCGCCCGCTCCGCCCTGCCCGGCCGGGACAAATTCCGCCCGCGGCCGGTGGCGGGGCGCGAGCAGTGCCGAAAGGTGCGGTGCTGGTCCCAGGTGCGCGCTGCGGGGCGGCCGATGCGGGGCGATGGCGATGGCGGGGCCCGGGCGGCGGCGATGGCGGCGGCGATGGCGCTCCCGGCCGTAACCCCCGCACCAGCAATATGGCGTCAACAACAACGCCGCCGGTTCAAACGCCAGCCCCCCCCCCTGCCGCGGAGGCTCACGGGACTCGTAGTTTCCCCGCCCCGGCCTCGGCCGCTCAAACGCCGGATGGCTTCTGCGCAGCTGGAACTACAACTCCCGGCGTGCATCGCGCCGGCAGGGCCGGTTTCCGGGTTCTGGTTTAAATCCCCACTGGGAGGGTGCGGGCTGGGGTGTGGATGGAGGACGCGGCGGGACCCTGGGGAAGGGCCGGCGGGTTCCCCTTGGGACGCGGGGACACAAAGGGGGCCATAGTCTGGGTGCCGCAGGTGTCGATAGGGTCCGGCGGCGTATGTACGTCCGCGTGGCGATTGCCTGCATGTGAAATCGGGGGCAAAGTGCGTTTAGTGGCCCCCATGGCGAGGTGAGGGCAGAGCAGGGAGCGTGCAGGAGTCCGAGGTGACAGTTAAGGACACGCAGGGAAAGGCCTCACGATGTCGGGATCTGTGTCTCGGCGTAACCGACTGGTTTCCTTGCAGCTGCATAAAGCACATTCTTGCTTAAGGAGGGTGGTGAGGGAAGAGATTCAAAGAACTATAAAGCTGTTGCTGGGAAGAGCGCAGCTCTTTCCTGTGCAGCTTCCTGATTGAAATAAACTGTGTTACAGTTCACCAGAGTGGAAAAGCTAACAGAGGTTGATAACCCCCAAAATATATGTAACTTTCAGGCTTTCTATATCTAATATTTCTGTATCTGATATTGCTAATTTAACCATGAACACGACAGGCTGTCTTCGAAAGATAAAATTATGAATATGCCCTCATAAAATTTTAACACTTTGGTGTTTTTTGATTTTGTTCTGAAGTATAAGCAAAGGTTTCGCTAATGGCATTAAACCCCCCCCCCCCCCAAACCTTGCCATCCTTTGAAAGCAGGATTTGCTGCACACGTTTGGTGTCTGGCATATATTGTTAATTAAGCCATAGCGGCACCCAGTCAGTCTAAACACCAATCTGATTATGCTGCCACTGTGGTTGTGCTGCTCTCTGTATAGCTGAGGCTTCAAGTGGTGTGGTGACGTAGCAGGGCCTTCCTTCTCAACAAATAATTTGTTTTCTGTGACAGATAGCTTGTGACAATGTTGGAGTAGTTAGGTGAAATTTATCTTATGCTTGCCTGAGTTGCCTTGGCCTAAAATTAATCGTGGAAAATCACAGAATGAATCGTCTTCTGTAGGCTTTTCCTCTGAAGAGGAAGTACTTAGAGCATTTCCTTGGAAATGAGGATGCTGACAAGTCTTTCTAAAACGAAGACAAGTTCTGCTTCTCTGCAGCAAGACTCAGGAAATGTACTGATGTTATTACAGTGTTATAATTGTCCTACTATTACTGTACTGGTACAACTACTTTTGTGGACACTCTTCTTTGGAATAATGCTGGGTAGTTTTCCATTCGTTTAGTTCTTCATTTCCATTACATTTCCCTAAGCATATAGGTTTCCCTGTGTTTGGGCACTGGTGTTAAATATTCTTACCAAGCACTTCACCCAGCAAGACTAAGGTGAAATTGCTCTTGCAGGCTTTGAATTAAGGAAACCCCAAGTGTCTCTCAGTGTGTGTATGATGCACCTGTTTAGTTTGGAGTGTCCTGTGCCCTGCTTCTGCCATCATCTGTATGCTGAGAAGTGCCTGTGTTTGGGTGTGGTAGTGGAAAAGAAAGATAAATTTCAGAGTAACCAGCACTTTCCCACTGAAATTATTATTTTAGATATATATTCTGCATTCAGCAGCAGCAAAGATTTGGTTACATTAACCATCTGGCACTAGATCCTAAGGACCATTCAGATACAATTTAAGTCAATTAAACCAGTCTGAGGAATCAGGTGAAACTTCATCAAGATAAGCTACTAGAAAGTCAGCTTTTGCCAGCACAGGCAGCACTATAATTGTGAGCAATTGATTAGAACCGTGATTGTCCTAATCAACAGAGTTACTTGACTTTTTTCTGACCTTTACTTGTTGAACTAAACTGAAGCAAGTCTGATTTAGGTCAAAATAAGAATTCACACAGGTCTTTGCAGCAAGTTAAACCCAGCCAAACCAATGTAGCTTTGCATGTAGACAAGCCCTAAGGCAGCAAAATGTCCAACAGCAGTGACAAAGTGCTTGATGGTTGTCAGGGAACATATGTTTTTACTTTCATTGTGGCAGGAAACACCATAGGGTCAAGGTTGCAAACCACTGTTTATATTGTTCTTTCTTCTACTTGCTTATTATATAACCAATTTGCAGTGCCCCATTATGTGCTGCATGGGGTGCCTTTAAAATTATATATTATAAGCATATTTTTAAAATAAATAGTACCCACAAATTTTATTAATAGTGGGAATGGGAGAGCTTATTCATAACTGGCATTGTGCTAGATTTTATTGAATCTGTACTTCAAGCATGACACCTGTTAAAAAGGCAAGTCCTGGTGCAGGACAATATTTTCACCTTTGTACAGCCCTTACTGAGGTGGGAAAGTAACCATTTCAGTGTATTGCTTTGGAACCGTGATGGAAATGTCATAGTGGACCAAATGTTAGGATTTATGCATTCTCTTTTCTTCCTCTTCTTTTTGACATTGCTCCATTCCCCTGTTGGTTTGTTGTTTTTTTTTTTTTTGGGGGGGGGGGGGAGTTTGGTTGGTTTGGTGTGGGGGGGTTTTTTGTTTGTTTGTTGGTGGTTTTTTGGGAGGTTTTTTTGGTGTCTTCCTCATTCTCTTTATATACTATCTTGACTTTGCTTTCTCTTCCTTGAGACATCCTATTCATTTGATACAGGGTCCACATCACTATCCCTATCTTTTCTTCTATGCCATCTAACCATATTCTTCCCACTTCACACATGGCTCATTTCTCATTAACCAGTTGTACTTGCCAGCGTGGAACCACTGATTAGCTGAACAGTTTTCTAGGGCTTGTTCATTTCACCCCAAGTGAACAAGACTCACTTTAAGTGGTGTCAGACACTTGAATTTGGGCACGCATACCAAAGGTTTCTTATTTATGTATTCGGCACACACTGTGGTTGCAGATTTTGTGGACAAAATGCAGTGGTGGTGATCTGCCATGATATCAGTGAAGTGTTTGTATGGTGCCAAGTGAGAATGAATTTGTTAAGCTGAAAAAAATGGAGATTAATACAGGAATTGTAAGGTAGAAAAAACAGCCAAAAGAAAACTGGAATAAATGTCTCAGTCTGCTGTGCTATGTAGTAACGTAGACAGTGCTGGCCAAAGGGAAAGGTTACACAGGAACAGGAATGAAAGACAGAGGTCAGTGAAGGTCAGCTCTGCTTGTTTAGATGCTGACTTCTGCTGATAATCTGTACCAAAAATTATGATCTGAAGCTGCAACAGGCACTGACCTTCAATAGGACAAATCTGTTTCTTAGGCCTGAGGTACTAAGGTATTTCCAGCAGAAGAAAAGAAGTGATTTCCCAATATAAACAACATTCAAAGCACCTATTTCCTCTAAAATACTGTATATACTTCCACATATTCAGGAAAGATTAATTAAAACAAAAACCTGTGTAGGAAAAGGTAACTGAGCTGATTAGAATAATATAAATGGAAAAATTAGCCCCAGGAAATTAAAGTGTTGTTATTTAAATGTTATTACCCCTATTAATTGTTGAAGTCTATGATTTTTCTCTACAAGCACAAGGAAGAAATAGGTTCAGAAGATCTATATTAGTGATGAAGACTCTGTTGATACAGGAACTGTCAGTTACCCAAACTGGAAATAAGAGGAGGATTTATAACTGCCAGAAGAATGAGTTTCCAGAACACTCTTCCAGTAGCACTAGTATGGGTGAAAGTAAACCCCAATATTTAGTTATGGGTTAGGTGGGCTTTAGGTAAGGCTTAGTATTTTTACAAAAAGGGATTGTATGGTATTGATGCTTTCAGTGACATGAGACTATTGAGAACCCAGGAAGTTTTGTAATACAAAGTGACAACAACAAAGTCACAGTGGAATTAAACATTTTATGGGTGTGCTGTTTTTGGCTGGGATGGAGCTGATTTTCTTTGCAGTAGCTGACGTGGGATAGTTTTTGATTTTGTGACCAAAACAGTGTTGATAATATATGGATGTTTTCATTTTGCTGGGCAGTGATCACACAGCATCAAGGTCTTTTCTGCTTCTTATCCCACCAATGAGGAGACTGGGGGTTCATAGGGAGCTGGGAGAGGACATAGCCAGGACAGCTGATGCCAGAGCTGACAAAAGGGACATTCCACGTCATATGGCATCATGCTCAGCATATAAAGCTGGGGAAGAAGAAGGGAGGGGGGGAAATTCATAGTCACACTGTTTGACTTCCCAAGTCACTGTTAGGTGTGATGGGGCCCTGCTTTCCTGGAGATGTCTGAACACCTGCCTGCCCATAGGAAACAGTGAATGACTTCCTTGTTTTGCATTGCTGGTGTGCACAGCTTTTGCTTTCCCTGTTAAAATGTCTTTATCTCAGCCCATGAGTTTTCTCACTTTAACCTTTCCAACTCTCTCCCCCATCCCACGGCGGGGGGGGGGGGGTGTGGTGGTGAGTGGGTGACTGTGTGGTGCTTAGTTGCTGGCTGGAGTTAAAATGTGACAACTTGCAAGGATATACTTATATATACAGGAATAACCCATTTGAGTCAGTTCACCTATATTCAGAATGATATATTGAAGCTATAAAAAGAAAATTACTAAACTCACTGGTGTATATGCATGAATTGTGCTAACAGACCTGGATAGAGAATAATTAGGAAGCACTGAGTAAAATTTTGCACTCTGACTACTACAATTACTTCAGTGATTTCAGGAAAGCATCAACTAGCAAAACATGGATCAGTAGTCTTTTCTATCTGTTGTCAGTCACAACCTTGTGTAGGATCACCAAAAAAATTAATGGTATATAAGGAGGGCAGTGTCATGAAGTACTGGAAATGCTACTGCAACCTAAAGAAAGATTGCCTTACATCACCACGTCCTGAATATCCTTACACCAGAATGTCAAACATTTTTATACACAAACATTTACATTGTGCCTATCCGTTTTCTTCCTTCCTTTTACTATTGTTAAGAATTCACATTTTTAAACTTCACATATAATTTTCCCTGACTGGATTTTGGAGAAGCATTGTACTTTGCTAAACTCTGCTTTGCTCTTGATCTTAAAAAAACCTGACACAGTGCTTTAACTGTACTTCTTATGAAAAGGTTTTTTTTCCAAAATGTTCTCTTACATCTTTGTGAAAGAACTTTTCATAATTGATTCTTAGGGTAAAGAAGCAGCATGGTATTGCATATTAATTGGAGAGTAGAACTGAGTCAACTAAAAATATATTGAGTTGGAATGGTGAAAAAAATTAGAGGCCAAATATTAATAATGTGAGTAATACTGAACATGTAAATTAAGAGCTATTGAAGTCGAATATGCTGAGCTGTGAACATCTCTCCACTTTTGCAGTGGACTGGAGGCTGGCTTCTCTGTGAGCTTACACAGATGTGCTGGGCTAAGATACAGTAAAGGTCAGGCATTTTCTTCTGTGCCAGTATGTTAGTGAAGCCAGCATAGCACAGAGTGACACTGAGAAGTATTAACTATCTACTACTGATTTCCTCAGGTCTAGGAGGAGGTTTGAGGCACTGTTCATTCTATTCACTTGCAACACATAAGAAATGGCCAGGTACTTTCTATTGCAGACCTTTTGCCTCGTTGGAAATTTTGCATAGAAGCTAAATGGAAGCCAGTTGAAAATTTTGCTTTTATTGAGCTCAGTTTTCTGCATAGAACAGTGAAGAACTGTGGACTTGAGTTAAAACTCCTGTTTTTCCAGATAATTTACTAAGGGTTCAACTTCTCTGTCACTATCTTACCTGTCTTACCCATCCTTCTGTTTTGATTTTTTTTTCATATAGTACCTGGCTACATTTTGTTCTCAAAAACTTCCTCCCTGCCTCTGCAGCTGACCTCCAGGATGCTCCCTGATCTCCCAGGCAGGTGCTATGTATATGTGCTGTACCATCTATACACACCTATGGCTTAACCTACTTCTCCACCTCCGATCAATCACCTTCTGCTTGCCCATCTCTGCTCCCCTCTGCCAATGCTGTACAGTACTTCTCACTGAGCATTCCTTTTCCATTCATAAAACAAAAGACAGCACCCATCTGCTGCTGGCAAATCCACTCCTTGTCCTTTCTCCACCACCACTGCTAATTCTGTCACCCTTCAAGCTGATCTGCTCCTTTTTCTCTCTCATATCAAAGCTGGTCTTAGGTCATCATTGTTCTTCTGTGAAGTTTTTCCAACGACCTGTTTCCCCACCTCAGACCTTTTTTTCCAAAATTCTTCCCCAGACTTAGGTCATCTCTAGCCTGAAGATGCTCATAAATTACCAGTTTTCTAGAACTCTCTCCCAGGGAATCTTTAGTTTCTCCTTTCCACCCATAGTTCAGGGTCTCTCTGTTCACCTTTTCAGGAGACAAAGTTTTCACTGCCCTCCTCACTCTTTTTCCTCACTAACCAGCAGCGTCTCATCACCATTATGCCCCTCCTTGGACGTTCTTGAGTTGTTCATCCCTTCGATTTCAGACCTCACCTTTGGGGCCTGGCATGCTTCTGCTGAAGCATTAATTTAGGATTTGTGTCAATCCCACACATTCTGGTTCAGTCCAGCTTTCCTCTAATAACTTCCCTCCTTCCTTCCCTCCTCCTGCTTTCCTCAGAGGACTTTTACCCATGCTGCCCTTTTTCTTTAAGCCTGGAACAACTGCATCCATCTTGTGAACCAAATCCACACTGTCTTCATTCAAATCTCCCCATAAAATGTATTTTTGCCATAACACCTATCCAGCTCAGATTCTTCTCCTGAAACATATCCTGTTCCTTTATAATAAAAACAAATCCTGTTTCATAACAAAACTAAAAGAACCGAACAAGAGACTAACTATGCAATTAATTTTTGCCAGTTGCTTTCTGCCAAGAGCAACATGCTTGTTCTTATCCCACTCCTTAGGATTGTCCTCCCCTTGTGCCTCCTGTTTGTCCTTTTGTTTTGTTATCAGCTTTTGATTCCTTCCTGAGGGCTTCTGGCCTGATCCTGTGCTCACAATGGTGTGAAGCAAGGAGTAACTCCACTGCAGCAAACAGAGCTTTGCCAAGGTGAAATTTCTGTGGAAGGCGATCAACCCTTTGTTTTAATATTAGCTAATAAAGCCTGTGCACAGCTCCAGCACAGCACTCTGGTTTTAATTAATAAGAATTAGCATATACAGCTACATATGCTCTTCTTTTTCCCTCAGCTACTTTGAAGAAAACCTCTTTGTATGTCTTCCTGGTTGTTCTATGTCTTGCCATTAAAAAACCCCAAACGAATAAAACCCCAAAACCAAAGTAACATCAAACTCCCACGCAAACAAAGGCTTTGCCGCTGTCGGTGGCGGGGAGTGCTGGGAGCAGTCCTTCCCTTCTGCCAGAGGAGCAAGCTCCAGCCCCTGCTCCTCGCCGCTGGGGAGCCATCTAATTCCCAGCCCGCTGTCCCTTCCTCCGCCTTTGCACAATCCCACTGCAGTGACTTCCCAGTCTTAATTGGAGCCTCTGGGCATTATTGTGTTATTATTATTTAATAAACAACCACATAAAACACGGGTTGACATTTAAATAAAAGTAAAGAAAGGGAAGCTCTGACTCCTAGACTGTTTTGTTTTCCTGTTGACTTGGGTGAACGCAGAGGAGCAGGTTTTCTATACAATACCCATGCTCACACAACACATGCTTACATTTAATATTATAGGAAAGGTGCTGCTAACCTGGGCCCACTGTGGATGAGCAGGCCAGACCTACTGCAGCTGTCAATCCCTGTTGCAACATAAGCTGTAAATAGAGAGTCATAACCTGAACATTCCTGAATAAAATGCACAGCTTTAATTGCCTGAGCTACAATTTGCAAGGGTTCAGCCTCATTTTCTGCATTGTGACCCCTAGCATGTCCTTATGAGTGCTTATCTGAAAGTCACAGCCATCGGGATGCTATTAAAAATAATAAATGGAAAAGATAGTCTTATTTTTGCATTTGACTGTAAGTTTGAGGCATTCCAATGTGAGAGTTATCATGACAAAAGAAAACGTAGTGTCCTTGAAGTGAACGCAGAGGAGCACAACTCGTTCAATAAGGTTTTGAAAGAAAAACAAAGAGCTGAAGGCCAGATCTGACTCCTTTAGAAACAAGTCTAAAACGAGACAGGATTCAAAGTGCTTAAAATACTTTGGTGACAGCAACAAAGAAGCGTCTGTTACTAGAATTGATTGAATTAAGGAAAGGGAGAGAAAATCTTGAGAACTTTTTAAAAAGTAGAGTTTTAATGTGTGGGGAGTGTAAGGACAGAATTCTCCCGGGCCACGGCTGGAGCCCTGAATCAGCATAACTCTTTTTCTTGAGGAAAGTGAAAACTAGACAAGGGCAAGTACGTACACCCTTATTATCCTTTTTCATTGTGGATCAAAGAGGAGGAATTCAAAGGGCTGCCAGCTCTCCACTTTCCTGCAGTGAGTCTGGAGTGTGGGCTCAGTTTATTTCCTTCAGTTAGGCAATGCTTCTCTATTACACTAAATGATCAGGTCCTGAAATGGACTTCTTGTAAGATCTGAATTCTATTTACTGGTTTGTGTTTTTAAAGTATTCAGTAGGAGTGAAACATTCCTGCTGTTTATAAAAATTATGTATATATATGCTTTAATTCTAGGGAGTTCACCCCTCATTCTTCCCACCATTTCATTACACGTTTGCTTTCCTGCATTATATATTAAAAACTTCATGCAGTGGCTCACTTGCATTTACATATGTGGACTGCAATAATTCTGTGATGTTGTTTGGAACTTCTGTATGAACATGTTATATAGAGTCAACGTGGGCATGACAAATGTATTGCAGATTTTTTGTAGATAAACACAGTCAGTGAATGCAAATATGAGTGAATTTGTGTGCAAGTTTTAATATTTAAGCAGAGCTAATAAGTGCATGACACCTGTAACCACAATGGCCAGTGAGAAAAGGGAAACTAGTTTTAAGGCATTTGCACTGTTTTAAAAGTGCTGGATTTTAAAATACTTCAGCTGTAATGGTAGAGAAGTGCTCATCCTCCTCCGGCAGGTATTTAAGTGCATGGACTCTGTTATTAAAGAATACTGACTTCATTAGCAGCTGATATGCCAAAGTCCTTGTGAGAACAAGTACCAGAATGGTGAGGACTGCCTTATGAAACAATCTGTGGCTTTTAAAGACATTATGGAAATCTTACTGTGAAATGGATTAAGAAGTGCTGGTTGATGGTCTTAGGGAGATTGGTGTTAAGCATGGAGAATTTTTTGGAAAGCAAAATGGGAACTTATCAAAAGGTGCTGTATTTCCATGAATGGCTATATAGGCAGTAATAGCTCTGGTCCAGAAGCAGGGAGCTTGCTTAGGAAAGGCACTGCAGGGACATATAATGTAAGGAGAAAATGTAATGTGTTTGAATATGGTGTGTAGTAATACCCTACAGGGTGATGGAGTGACTGCTTTTTGTGAGAATACTGAGGCAAAGTATATTAAATGGTAACCAAAGTGGTAGAGAATTGTGTTCTGTAAAGCTTTCTCATGCATTATATCAAAACCATTTTTTTCAAGGGCAGGTTGGATGGGGTCTAGTGGACTTGTAACTAGATGATCTTTAAGGTCCCTTCTGACCCAAACCATTCTGTGGTTCTATGAAAGTTGTTCATGTAACAAAAAAGAGATACATTCAAGTCCAAGACTTTAATAAACAAAAAGGCAAAATGAACCTCTTTCAGCTCTTTCTTTATTCATGAATACAAATCTTTGCTTGTTTCTGTATTTGGTGAAGGTAAAGTTGACCTTAACTGGCCTGCAAAATATTTCCTAGAGGTGTAATTCAGGTTTAACATGTGAAGGAAATAGTTTTGAATTCGCTGTAAGTCCACCAGCTCTTTCTAAATAAAACCATATTAGTGTAGGTGTTGAACTGCTACAAGGAAAGTTATGTTTCTCAGAGAGAGGAAATTAAATTGTCTTTGTATTTGAATTTCTTTAGAGCTCAGAGTGACTTATTGATGAAAAATCAAGGAGCCAGTCTTCAAAATGGCCAGTCAACTGAAGAAGCTGGGCTGGGAACTTCTGTATCTTCCCATTTGAAAACCTTGCCTGTTGCTTGCTCCTACAGAGTACCTGGAAACACTGGTAAAAAACCAAATTGCATTAGTGTTGTTGTATTTTAGCAACTCTTTTTTTCTGTATAGCATTAGAATGATGTCAGAGGTTGATGATATGTTGGGTTGTTCCAGTGAGAACTATTAATTTGGGGGCAAAAACCAGTGAGGACCCTGTAAGACACTGAACAATGTTTTTGGTTTCCATGTACTGATTCATCAGTGTTTATAGGCCTCCAACATGTAAATCACCCTGAGGTAATCTGGAAGGGAAGGATATGAATAAGCCAATTAAATTGGCAAAGAGCCTAAGGAACACCCTGTTTAGGGATAAAATCATGCCTGTCCTAGTGCCAGTAGTTTGGAGAAAGGAATAGACTTAAAATCTTTGCAGAGTTAAATTTCTTTGTAGAGAAAACTAATTTAGAAGACTTTGATCTTCTTCTTTTTTATGTGTGAGCTTGGGTGACTGAGATAAGGTAGTAAGTGATGTGTTTTGTTCAAGTAACTTTTATTTTGATGACACAGAAGGATGTCATCCAGGTTGCAGAGGGTGTAGGAACTAGTTGCCTCATTTATGGTAATTATTTCATATTCAGTTTTATGATATGAGCATTCAAAGGACTGAATTGTCCTTTATCTTTCCAAGTACCTCCTCTTTTTTCTTTTTTTTTTTTTTTTTTTTTTTATTAAAGGGAGGTACAATTTTCCACTAGGAAGCTTCTCCACCCAACTCAGCAGTTACTAGCATACATTAAGGTGCTCTATATCTAAATAATAACAAAAGCAACTACTCTCTTCTTGCCGTCTGCCAGATCTGTGCCTTCAAAGTGTGATGTAACGGGAAAAAGAGGCAGAGGTGAAGAAAACTTTTCATTGAAAGTTGTACAGAGGGAAAAGTATTTCCATTCTCAGTTTACTTCCTTACAGATTAAATGGATTCTCTTTGAGTTTTCAAGAGGCTTGCTGCTTGCTGGAAGACTGACTATGTTTTGCTGCCATTCCACTCAGGTCTTTGAACTCATAGGTCAATTCCAGTCAGGAAAGGAGCTGTCTCTCTAGAAGAGATGTATCCTGTATATGCCTTCGCTGGAAGAAAAGGCCAGGCAGAACTCATGTCTGACATCAGACACGTGGGAGTGGGTCATTATGACCTCTCCAAGTGCCAGAGAAGCTGTAATTGGCATTTGTACATTATTAAGAACCAAAGAATTTAATTGTAAACAGAAATCCATAGGATTCAGGAGTCACCAGTTACATTGCTCACAGAGCTACTCATTTAAGAGCAGCTTTTGGACATTTTTCAGACACCATTAAGAGTGTGGGAGAGGTAACCTCCCCTTTTTTCCCTCCATCATCTTTGGAATTCTAGAATCATGTTCATGGTTGAAGGGAAGTAACTTCCTGAAAACAAAAACAGCCAGAAAGCACCAGAGACATGAGATCACTAGAGACACCACTATCAGCCCTCTCTGAATGCCTTGGAGCTGACAGCATCAGGAGATCCTAGATATAAATGCACAGATGGACAGAAGACCCAGATAAACATAGCTGTTAAGATGATTTCAGTGTCTCTCACCTAACCCCAGCCTGATAGCTCAGCATCTAGCTCATACCAGTCTTAACACCCTATGGAGACAAAGAGACACCTTCCAGGAACAATTTGTACCAGCCCAAAATAGGTATAAAAAGGATGTAATGAGCCCTCTTTGTCTGTCTGTCTGCACTGTGTGCAGAGGAAGCCTAGATGACCATCTGAGTTTTTTAGACAGCAGGTGTTCAGTGAGATGAATCCCAGGTTTGCTGTTCAGATCCTGCACAGTCTGACCATGCATTGCTGGCAGCAGATCAAACCCTTGCTACTAGATGAGGACGAGAAATTTTGCTCCGGAGGTTTAGTTCAAGGATCCCTTTTGTTTTAAACTAGAACTAGAGATTCATGCAGCCTCTTGGAGGTGTCTCTGGCTCTTACTCACTTTCAAGCATTCAGGAACTGCTCAGAGCAGTCGAAAGAAACAGAAATAGCTGCTTTCACTTCTCTTGCTGGTTTATGTGCCCTGAAGAAACAGGAACCAAATTCAGGTTAAGCTGGGTTTAAAGGAACAAGATAATGTTTTGTAGAGGAAGGGAAAAATGCATAAGCTTGCTGTGTCCCTAACTTTAGTGTACATAAACTGTTGCCATGTCCCCAGGAAAACAAGGGATTCAGAAAATAGTCTAAAACTATGCTTCATGAAATACAGAGCACATGGCACAAGCCTGAGTCCCTTTGCCTCAATAGACAGCTCTTTAGAATTGGTATGACCTTACTTCTGCCCTTGTTAGTCTGAAATATGTAGCACAGCTGTAGGACGTAGTTCATCATTTATCAAGGGAAAATACAGTTCTGGATGGGAACGTGGAGGTGAAAAGTGTTCTGCACACTACGTTCGCTTGCATGTTGTAACTTGCTGGAAAAAAACAGAACGCTTTGTCTTCTTGTAACATTGGTGAGCAACTCCTTATCATAACCTTGTAAGAGGTTTCAAGTACATTCATGAATAGGAAGGTGATTAAGATGACACATCAAGGTTTTCTGAATACTTTTTTCTGTTCAGATGCATCCTCATATTTTTCTTAGTTTTCATTCCAAAACAAGGTGTTTCTAATCTCTGGTGTGACTGGTAGATCACATCCTTTCACTTTTGGTGGCCCAACTTGCTGTGAAATTCAAGCCAAGCAGTAGGAAAGTGCATTTACATGAGGGGCTGTCAGACCTAAAGCAGCTAATTTAGCTGAAAGACCCTTCAATGACCTTTGCAAAGGAGGCCAGTATTGCTCTGAGCTGTGTGACAAAACCCAAGGATGAAAATCTGGCAGCCTGACTAAAGTGTTTAGTGGGAAAGAAGTTAAATGGGGGATATAAAGGATCTAATTTGTAGGGTAGAAAGAGGAAGATATCTATGTAGCTGGGGAACAATTGAAAGTCTTGCTCTGAACACATCCATAAATCATCACGCCAGGTAGGGTATTTTCTCTTCCTTCAAGTATTTCCCAGGCTGGGATTCTGCTCTGGCCACAGCTGCTTCTCTTCAACAGTCCATTAGAGACCTGAGACTGGGTTTTGAGCAGGCTGTGTAGGGAGGCTGTAATACTTCTCTCAGTTTGCAGCTGAAGAGTAAGGTGTGTAGCCTGACTGATGTGCTTTTTTTGAGGAGAGGACTCACATTAATTACCCTACATCTAAGGAAATCTAATTTCAGAGCACAAGGACACAGAGGAAAAAAGGAAGCCTGATTTTTCCAGGGTTCAAATGATCATATTAGTGCAGAGATTTGTGTCACAGGGAGTGCCTCTGGGCCTTCTTGCCCCAGGAGTTGTTAACAGAGGGCAGGAAAGCAACTGAGACCAATGACTTCAGTGACAGATACCAGGGGAGTACAGATGGTATCTTTGGCCTTAGGCTGATGGAGCTGCAATTGGTGGTGCAATGGCTGAAAGGTTTACCCTGTGTCTCATTTCTTCTAGGGGTGTAAATGAGTACTGACCATACAGACCAACAGCACAAGTTTTACCACACTTGTGAAGTTAAAAGGCTCTAGTGGTTCCCTCTGCTCCAAAGTGTTTTGCAACTGGGGTACGAATGGTATAGGCATGTCCAGTTCAGTGGAGGCAGAATCAGTAGAAGGGAAGGTTGAATTTATATTGTAGTCTCATTTTCTTGATCTGACAAAGTAAAGGGACTAATCCCAGAAGCCACGCATTTTGAGATTTACTCCAAGTTGGTTACAGAGAGCGAATGGAAAAAGTAGATAAGCTTCCTGAGATCACTACTCTGACCCTCATGATGTATGGCCCCTCCTGTCTACTCTTCCAACTCAGCCCCCTATTCCTATCCCTTTAGCTCTGTAGCCCTAAGGACCCAGTCAACAACTGCTCCTTGCTGTCTGGTGCCCTCTGGTGCTGCAAATACTTTTCCCCGCTGCAGCCTGGAAATGGCAAGGGCACTCTACTATGCCTTGGAGCAAGTGGGACAGGCCCAGGAAGTAGGAAGAAGCTTCTCTAGCCCTGTTTCAGTCCTTGAAGGAGGAGAGTGTGAAGTGGACAGGCTGTCACTGGTCCCCCCTCAAAGTATATGTCCCTTGCTTTACTCCCTTTCCCTTGTTTTAGCCTCTAACTTCTATCATCCATACTCTTTTACTGTTACCTTTACACAGTTGCCTGGTCTCACTGCTCACTCCTCCTCCAAGATACAGCTCCTCTTCCCCTAGGATGCTATTCCTACCCCTCACTGATCCCACTCCAGACACCTTACACTACAGTGCTTATGGCTCGGTAATTAATGTCTTACACATGCTCAGTTTTATTGTTCAGAAAACAGGATTACAGTATCTCTGCTGTCATTCTTCTTCCCTTTAATTAATCAATGCTAATTGATTGACGGATGGTGGCTCTCCGGTTTAACAGCCTCCTAAACCCAAGCAGCAGCCACAGGCCTATCATTCCCACCTATTTACTGGGAGCATACATAACGTATTAACCTCCAGAAATTACTTAGAGCCTCTCCTAAATTAGTTTGTACAGATTGGTGGGGCTCATTTCACTGGACTAAAAGAAAACTGATGACAGAGCCAGATAGCAACAACAGGCTCATAGGCTGTTCTCTTGATTTTGGTCCAAGTAGTTTTTACCTTTACAGGGAATGAGTGGATCACTCAGTGACCACAAGTGCTCACTGATGGTGGGTTCTTTCCTGCAAGCCTGCTTCCCTGTGTCTGACACTTGTGCCCTGTTCAGTTTAGTTCTCCCTTCTTGACATGGTCAAATGCTCCTCATGATGATGTTGTCACAGTGTGGCACAGTCAGTCAGTAGCTGAATGGAAAGACCAAGCTTCACCTCCTGCGTGGGCTGCAGCATGACGTTTGCAATCTGATTAGCTGAAACGTCATTTAATGTGAACTTTCCGGGCAGATTCGTGACCTGAGGACCATCTGCCTGACAAATTTCAGTGCTCTGCCACAAGGAGCAATTATAGGAAGAAATCTACAAATTTTTTTCTGTTGTTTTTGTTTCTTTCTTTGTTTCTTTGTTTTTGACAAATCTCTCTTGGAAACAGCAAAACTGATTAAAGAGAAAATAAGATATCTGCCCCAAACTCAACCACACCAAACCCCCAAACCCAACTAACAGACAAAGAGCTGTTGGCAGGCACTAAGCTTGAAACATGTGAGCTGGAACTGATAAGGGGTTGGCAGAGATGTAAGGAAACAGAAAATGGGACCTTATAAAGAGAAGTTGGGCAATCTACAAAAAAGTGGTACTACCAGTCCTGTCAATGAGTACTTAGATATGGCCCTTGCAGATTGCAGGTCCTTTGATGCAATGCTCACTGGTGAGTCATTTGGAAGATCACTAATTGAAGGATAGAAAATGGCCTGCTGCGGCCTGCAGCCATTATGAGCTGTGCATTTTTTTAAGGGATGTTTGTTGCAATACCCTCTATTTTCTGCAGATGGGGTGTGGCTCTCCCATTCCTGGCAAAGTGGCTGGTGCAGCCTTTGGTTGGGAAAATATGGGTGCTCTTGCACGACAAGCTGGACTTCCCCTAGGGGGGAAGTCACCTTCTTCCTCTCCAGAACATCATCAGGGGTGTGACAATTCCCTAAAGCACAATGGAACCCCAGAGAAATCTGGCAGCTTTACCCAGTTTATAGTTATGTGGATCTGCCTCACAAAAACATCTGAATCACATTTCTCACTACTTACCTGGCTACATAAACACAACCCCATGCTGTTCTCACGATCTGAGCCTTATGTTCTCAGACTATGCCTCCATTTCCTTCTTTCGTCAGAGGTCTTATGACTCTGACTCCTTACATAATAATTTGGGCTTTAGTGAAAACAGTTGCATTTCAGCCTGCAATCAAAAGTGACACTGTCACTCTTTGTTCACATTAAATACAGGCACATGAAGTTTCTTTGGCTGTGATGCAGTACAGAACTCATTTTTTGTGCAGGATGGTGGGGACACCACACTGAGCCTTGCAGATGACAGAGCATGGATAAGCAGCAATCCTGCATCTGTGTCCGTGGTGGATAAGACAACCCTTACACCTCCTTGACTTCTCTTCATGTTTCCACTACTCTGTTTCTCCAGACCACTCACTTTGCCAGTTGAAGACTGCCCTGTCAACTCTGCTGGAAGCCTGGGATCAGGGAGAAGGAGAAAGACTGTAGCACTGTGCTGCAAGTATGGGAAGCATGGAATTAGTTTTGTGGAGGCTGCAAGGAGGGAGCAGTCTGGAGAGTATTGCCACGGACACTGCATCCAGTCCAGTAGGCAGAAGCTGAAATGCACTTTCCATGTTTATGGGAATGTGGAGGTTGCTGTACAAGGCCAAGCGGATTAAGTCTGGTATCCTGCTTCAGACAACAATGAACACTGGCTGCCAGAGGAGATGCACAAAATGCTGTAGTAAAACAAAGATTCTTCCAAGCAGCATGGACATTTCTTGTCATCCTACAATATCTAGGTCACTAGTTAATCACGTCAACAACTAGTCACCAGCACGAGTTGGGAAGGGTAAAGGCTTTATGCTGAACTATTCCAATCAATGCCCTACATGATTCCTCTCACTTAGCTGAAACAATAATGAGCCAAGAAGGATACCCTCCTCATCTTGTTCCTTCTGAAATAGATGACGAACCCCATATTCTTATCAAAGGTGTAAGTTTAAACCTGTCTTTATCTCACACCAGCACAGTAAATATTGTGACTAAGAGTTAACAGTGTGTCAACAGTGATCATCTGTAAGTCTTGTTGGAATGCTTTATGTGAACTGAACCAGGTTGTCAGCTGCCTTCTTCAATGACTATGCAGCAACTACTCTGAATAACCATCTTCAATCACTGCATACTCCGGTAAAAAATGCAGCTATTTTACACACACAGATATTTAACTGATTATATTACAAAGAACTGCAAGAACAAGTAGTTTTTTTTTCACTTTTAGGAATTTGAATGAGGAGATCTCATTACCCAGAAACAGGATGCATCTTGCTTGGTGAATACAATAAAAAATGGGTTCTTCAAATCACTAATCCACAAGCATTTCAGAAAGAGAGAGAGCTCAGCAGCACAAGAAAGATGGATTATTCCTAGAAATATCCTGACTCAACTGCTGTCCTGTGTCTGTCAGTGATTCAGTAGCATGGCAGTTATAATTGAGCACAAACAAACCTCTATTAGTAAACAGGAAGAAGCTGGGCAGCAGCACCAAGATGGCTTTGGGCTGTGTGAGTACCAAGGTGGGTGGTCATGCCTGGTCAGGGCTGTGAGATTGCTGATACAGGTTAGATGGTCAGGGTTGCAGAGGGAAAATCTGAATTGCCTGTCACTGCGTGGTGATAAGAAAATAGGATGCGCAAGGAGGATGGTAAGCTTCATGGGCACCTAACAGGGCAAAAATGAGAGAAAACAGTGCTTCATTGCTATTTCTTTAACTAGTAATTTGCTTACCTTTTCCTTTAGATTAAATACTTTGTGTAAGAGGAAGCACCGACTGCAGCATTGAAACATAGTGTGTTTACACTGTGTTAGTGCACTATTACAGACATTGTATGACGTGGTTGGAGAGAGGATGGATTATCAACAGGTAGCCAGAAGCCTGGGGAGAGTTTCTTAAGATTTGTGTGTTTCCATGTGCATATCCTCAAATCCAACCCAGTCTGC
Source organism: Acanthiza pusilla (assembly GCA_036630365.1). NCBI lineage: Eukaryota > Metazoa > Chordata > Aves > Passeriformes > Acanthizidae > Acanthiza > Acanthiza pusilla. Next base: position 27,585,669 of record JAXCHO010000036.1, read on the forward strand.
TTTGGGAAAAAACTGTGACTGTGCTCCATTTATGAAAGAAATAGTTAAATCAGGACAAAAATATAAGATCCATGTAGTTCCTGAAGATAGGAATTACAGGATGTTGCTAGGGCATCAGATAAAATTTTAACAAATGGGTGTAAAATTTTTATCATGAGTCTGTGTTTAGGAACCCTTGGAACTGCTTTTATTTACAAAAGTGTGGAATTACGGACAATTTCAGCTTCTCTCTTCTTCATTCTTTTATTTTGTGAATGGAATAGAGCTCAGTTGTTCAGGCTTTGTGCAAGCTTTTCTACTTGACTGAATTGGTAATCATAGAACCATAGACTGTAAAAGGGACCCACAAGGGCTATGGAATAGAATATCCTGAATAGGGAGGGACCCACAAGGATCATTGAAATCCAGTTTCTGGCCCTGCACAGGATCACCTGACAAATCACACCATGTGCCTGAGAGCATTGTCAAAATGCTTCCTGAGCTCCAGCATACCTGGTACTGTGATCACTTCCCTGGGAAGCCTGTTCCAGTGCCCAACCACCCTCTGGGTGAAGAACCTTTTCCTAATATCCACCCTAAACCTCCCCTGACTCAGCTTCCACAGGCCATTCCCTCGGGTCCTGTCACTGGTCACCACAAAGAACATGCATAAGAGACCATAAAATGAATCAGCTAGCTTTTCTGTCCTTTATTTGAAGTTCTTTAAAATTATCAGTTCTCTGCAGATACATAAACTATCAAAATATAAATAAATGAGAATGAAAATTTTATGTTAAATGCCTTCTCTCTCTCCACTCCAATTTCCTGGTTGGTGGTTTCTTCCTATCAGTCAGATCCCTGTACCAATCAGTGTGTGGACATATCCCTTCTGCCTCCCAATGGCTTCTCGGGGAGAGAAAAATCTTCCCAAATAATCCTAAACAGAGATTATGTCTTCACTGGTTAAACTACTTAAGATAGTGATGTGTCCAACTGGACTTATGACTGCAAATAATGATTAGTTTAAAGCATAGTCCCAAGGGCAAAAAAGGCTTCACCTGCCAAATTTAGTTAGTTTTCCCAGCTGAAATGTTTGTTGATGACTTACATGTGTGAATAGGTTTTGTGGATGAGCTATCTCCTCAAACATCTCAGTTATATTTGTCTTGTTGACGACTTCTGTTGACAGGCTTTTGGAGGGAGGAGAGGATGTCATGAATGCAGAAGAGCATCTTCATTAGTTAGGTAGTTTTCTTTTTCCCAGCACATGGATCTAAAATGGCCTTGCTGTCTTGTTGCTTAATTGCATGGATTAGAATTTAGTTAGCATTAATTTTCTGGCCGTAAATATTTGAAGTCTAGAGGTATTCCAGAGAATAATTCTATTTCATAACAGCCTTACAGTCATGAATGTGTCTTGATCATCTCTATTTCAGCCATGCAGATATCCATGACTGAACTATTCTTGGTAATAAATGGTTTCTGGCAATTGGTGCATGAAGAGTTTTGAAATATGATCACTTGTAGCAGAGAAACATTAGGAAAGTGGTGAGCCCATCAGCGACCTGATTGCAAGACACTATTGTCCTGATTCTTCCATTTGGTAATGTGGGGAGACCCAGCTGTTTGACAGCCCCAAGTCACAAGTTATATTGCCTTGGGCAATATAACTGATTTCCCAGTTTGCTCATGGTGATCAGTGCTCTGGACCAGACAACCCAAGATGTGGCTTTTCTCTCTGCACTTTGTAGGGGCGTAGGCTTCAGGGAGCTCCTTCCCTACTGCTGGAAGAATTGACTTTATATTCTGTGAGTTCAAAAGAGGACCTTGGCTTCCAGACAGATGTTCTGATATGTGGGGCATGTCTGGGTGTATGTGGCATGACCACTGAGCAGACGCTGTCACTTATGGGCCTGTGTTTGAAAAAGAGTATGTCCACTCTCTCTTGAGCAACTGAGCAAGTGCCCAGAAAGTCAGATGCTGTGCCCCATACATCATTTCCTAAACATTGCCCTGTCTCTAATCCACAGCTGCTGTGGACTTTCAGCATAATGTCTCTTTGTCTGAATAAGCAACAACAGCATCTAAAGAAGCGATAGATTTTGAGACAACTGGAGCAGTCATTCTTTGGTCCCTGGCAAAGCTCAGGGGCTTGATTATTATCCAGTGGAAAGAGCTGAGATAAATGAGTTTTCAGGAGTAGGGAACTCAAGAGAGGTCAGGCTGGAGGAGGATTAGAGCGAAGGGTGAGAGGGTGCACCCTGCTCCCAGGATAATGAGGTCAGTCATGAGCAAGCCACAGGGTCCTCTCAGAGCCCAGTGCTTTTTCAGGGCTTACATGCACTATCTACGAGCAGGCAGGAATGCTTCTTTCCATAGACCTCTGTCACCTTCTTGGAAGCTGATCAAACACATTTTAATAAAAACCGCTATTTGACTCCTAATGTTTTTATACTGATTAAGAACATTGCCTTGGCTGACTGAACAAGGGAAGCCATTGTAGCTCAGTTGCTTTATGTTGGAAAAGCTTTGATCGGACTGAGTGGGAGTTTAAGGTACTCTATAAAATGAATTTTGGTGATAAGCTTATAAACTGAATTTGAACCTTGCACAGGCTCCAGTGAGAAGGAATAAACAGCTCAATTTATATTCTCTAAAGATATACACCAAGATGTCCCTTTAACCTTTAGTTATATTGCATTGGGGGTCAAACTGTTTCTTAAACTGTTTGAAATTATTTGTCCAGATTAGCTGTCCATGCTGAAGATGGAGAGGTTTGAGGGTGGTTCCCAAGAGCCCTGAAGCCAAGTATAATGGATGAGTTTGGTGCTTTACTTGGAGGAAAAAAAGCTGAATGAATTATGGAGCTGCGAAATAGCCCCAGCTCATTCACACAAAGTTGAGGACAATGTGCTTATCTTAATCCCGACATGGTATCGTTAGAGCAGCTTATTTTGAGGGCATTCCTGACTGACATCCTCCCTCCCTCATTACTTATCAGCCTCTCTAGCTATATACAGAGAACTAGAAGACACTGCTATCTGACAGGAAACCCTGGGGAGCATGTAGGATTCATCTCCCCTGTCTGCTGAAGCTGATGACCAAACTTGCAGTGGATTAAGTAAAAGCAAGCTCAGGTGGCCATCCTGCAAAATCCTCTGGCCCAATACAACTGGGGAGGGTGTAAGCACACAGGAAGAGTCTGGTAACTGGTCAAGTAATTATTCATCACCAGTGGTGCATGCAGCGCTGATCCCAGGGCAGCCATTACGGAGAGCTCAAGGCTGCTGCAAACTCCAGGGACAAAGGAATTGCACATCGTGGCAGCAACGTGGTCTTTGCCCAGAAGAGATTTTCTTTAGAAGGTGAGATTGTGATCTTTCTGAACAGATGCCTAAATACTTTATCAGAGGAGCTACCCTGCTGATGCATAAGTCTCAAAATAATAGGAAAAGAGACTTCTGTTTTCATTTTTTTCAATGCGGAGGGTGGAAATGAAAAACCTGAGGTCTGGCTCTGTGATGGCCTTCTGCATATCTGTGGGCAAGTCACTCCCACGGTCATGCTGCTCCTGAAGTCTCTCCACATCTACTCCAAGAGATAATTGCGGAGACCCAGCAGCACCCTAAGCTTCTGCAGTCATTCCTCCTTCCCAGCTTCAAAACAAATGTGCTCCATTTATCAGAATAAAAGGAATATTTTTTTTAAACCTAGATAACATTTTGTGTCCTGTGTATGTGCATATGCCTCTTTATCCCTCCCAGTGACTTCTACTCTAACAGCCAACTCCAGATAAGTGCACAGACCTCAGTGGTATCAAAGTTACATTAGATTTCCATGAAATTGGCAGAGCAAATAATTCAAATGTCACTTCTCTTGAGAGAGAAGTCTTACCAGATGTCAGAGGGGAAAAGAGATAGAAGGACAAAGAGAAAGACGTAAGAAACAAGGCTTCATTTGCTCATTCTGTTGCACAAAGTAATTTTGTTTTGGGATTTCTGTTTGTTTTCTCATGATCCATCATTCTCTAACCCTTACTCATGATTTGAAGTGTAAATTAGTATATTAGCAATCAAATATTCCTGCCGTTAGCCCTCGGTTGCTCTCAGCAGTGTATCTGGAAAGGCCTAATGCTCACCTGGTGTTGACTCTCCATCCATGACAGGGCTAGGAATTAAGCAGGGACACTGGATATGTGAAGGGAGCAAGTCTGCTAGGAGCTGGAAAAGGCCCATTCATTAACCAGTTTTAGCATATGCTAAGGGAACACAATAATGCATGTCTAAATTGAAGACAAATTGCAAAAACTAATTTGTGAGCTGGGGCCCCATTCCTTGAAGTAAAGATCTTTTGCCTCCACTGTCTTTGCCCATACAGAAATAACTATGGAAAAATGCGTCACAAAACATCAGCTTCTGCAAGCCTTCTTGGGGCATTATTAACTTTTTCACATGCTCCCATTCAGGAATCATAGACTTCTGAACACTCAGTTTTGAACTGACTAGCTTTACTCTCAGCCTGCTCTCTTTATCACACATTATTTTATTCATCTGCCCTAAAATAACAAGGTTTAATTGGCAATCTGGTTCTGATTTGCTAATATCTCCTTGTGCATGAAAGGAGACCTCGAATTCTATGTACTCATTCTCAATCAATGTCAGCTTGGTATTAACTCAGTGTTATTACATTATTGATTTTATTCATCCCAGGAGCTACATCAATTTATCATGGAATTTACACTTCTTTAACAACCAAGACAAATCAAGACCATTTGTTAGGCTAGAGTAGAATGTTTTTGGAATCTGATCCTCATTTTCCTTTACATTTGTTTAGATTTCCAGTTAATCTGAATTCCTATCTTTCCCCTTTGAACTCTCAACCAACTGTAAATACGTTTGATAAATTTCCATGCTAAAAACTTATTGCAACATAGTTCTTAAAAAAAAAAAAAAAAAAAGGAAAGCCAACTGCAAAATACCCAGTGCCTTATGGTGTATTGATGTAACTGGTTTGGGGAAATAAACAGTCAGCTGCTTTAGGTTACACAGTGGCCAATGCAAACAATAAAATCTGTTTGTAACCTCAATCATGCATTTGGTTCTGCTATGCAGTATAACCATTTGCAGTTTTAACTCATGTCTTGAAGGTGTGTAGCAAATTTAAAACATAGCAATGTCCTTTCCTATTGCATTTTACTGGTTAACTTATTTGGAACAGATGAAGAGATTCTGGGAAAGTTCATTGCCTGCTTCTGCATTCGTTCAGTCTTCCTCTCTGGCTGGACTCTGTGATGGCTGGAGAGATACTGAAAGGATGATGTCAGAAGAATGGGAAGTGAAAGCTGAAGGGAATTTTAGTCAGATGCTTTGAACTGTTGGTTTAAAAAAAAAAAAAAAAAAAAGAGTTAATGACTACATAGCTGAAATGCTGATTTTGTATTTTGGAGAAAGGATGTGGGACACCCCAGAGCAGTCATAGCACTGACTGGTGTTAACAGAGGTACTTTTTAGAGGGCTAAAGCACTTTTACTATCTTTCTTCATATCACAGGAAAACCCACAACTATCTGGAGTGTGAGGGACAATTGTAAACTTTGCTAGGCTGTATAGTAATTTTATCACTCTGCTATATATTGGTCCTGTTCTTGCATCTGTTACCTGAGTATAGTAAAAATAAAACTTTCAGGACATACTGTTGCTTAATAGTAAGAGGGCAGAGATGAGACTTTAATTAAAATAAAAGGACCAGTTTGGCTGCATTTAAGTCAAAGCACATGAGTAATCTAGAAAAGGGAGGTTTGCAAAATCTTTGTGTTCATGGCATTGCCAACATTCAGTGTTACCTAACACAATTGGGATTACATCATCAGAACAAACTTTCATCAATTCATCACGGTTTGCTTATGTCACACTATTTTGAGCTTAGCATGGAAGTGATGTTTTCATGTAAATTTATCCCTTCCTGAGTATTGCAAACATTGTCATAAGCTCCATTCTGTATTGCTATAGCTTTGCCACAAAGTGCCTAGGGAGAGAAGGCCACTCCACCCAAAAAATACCAAATAAAAAATTTAGGAGCTAGAGGATTTGTGCAGACTTTCTCTTTGAAGTCACCAAAGCAGGATTTTCTTGGCCTTGTTGTTCGGAGGAGTTTCAGGAACATACATTACCAGTAGTTTCCACGACAATATGCTCGTTTGGGTCTCAGTATTTCACATGAAGTGAATACCTGGGTACCTGAGTGCTTGTGAGGTTTGAAATAAAAGAGGCAGGGAAGAGAAGACCAAGAACTTCTCTTGGATTGCCTGGGTAGACGAATGGGGGGTTTATGTTTTTACTACTCCAATAGCACAGCCAGCTTGCACCTGTGCCAGAAACATTTATGTGTTGGCTGTTTGCCCTGTGGTAGCTGAGATGCTCAAAGGTTCATAGAGAGATGTTACATCTCTTCTCAGGCTGAGCAATGGAGTGGGAACTCTCCTCCAGGTCAGACCTGGGGTCACCAAAGTGCCACAGAAGGCACAAACCAGAGCAGCTCTCTGGTACTGGGGGCAGCAGGAGGAAGCAGAGCAACTGCAAAAGACATGATATGTTCCTGCCCTGATGTGCTCTGCCAGTCAGCGGCTGAGTGAGAAGCCGCTGTGCAGCTGTAACAAAAGACTCTTCCATAGAGACTGGCCAGTGCATGGGATTTGACAAGAGCTGAGATGGTTGCCCCAGCTGCTGCTTCAAGTGGTACAGAGGGATGGCAATTTATCCCGGTTTCTTTGTTACCATCCAGGTGCACAGGTAAGCAGGCTCTGGCCTTTGCCAGCTTCTCAGATCAAGCCGCAGGAAGCCCTAAACACTTTTCTAAACCCATGCTGCAATTCCCCAGTTGCTGGGCAAGAGCAGGCACGCGGCCGCTATCAGATTAGCCACTGACTTGATGCTGCCTTTACGCAGCTCCTGGAAGGACGGATGCAGCATAGAGGCAGAGCAGCACGAGCAGTCAGCGCCTCGTCCAGCGTCCAGCACCCAGCACACTTGGACACGGTTAACCCACCAACGACTTTAAACAAGCATGAGTAGCCAGAGCTGATTTGTCAAAGCTTTGCCATATGTGGCATTTGTCTTGGCTAAATGCCACTGAAACCCTAGTGCGGGTTTCAGTGTATTGCTGGATCACAGCTCTGCTCTCTGGCTTAGCCAGGATGTTTGGATGGGTTGGTAGTGGTGCTTGGCTGTGCTGTGGAGGTTTTGGCATGTTCACCTTTGCTGCCAGTGCTGCAGCAGCATGTAGGCTCCCACTGCTTCAGCTACAAATCACTGAGTTGCCTGGGCCAAGCCCTTGGGCTCTGCAGGGGGTGTGACCTGCAGCAGCTGCACTGTACCACTTTGAACATTAAAATATCTTCACTTGTTGCTCAGACTCCCTTGTTTTCCTCTCTCTGGCTCTGCACAGCTTAGTGCTGTCTCAGGAGTCTGTCTCAGCAAAGGTCACCCAAGTCATGTTTCCACACACAGGGAACTTTTCTCACCCTACACGGTAACCATGGTGATTTGTTTTCTTTTAAATTCCTTTCCTTTAAGTTCAATGCTATCTTTAGATGTCATCCTGTTTTGACAAATGTCCATGCAGTTCCTGATACTATCAGGGAACTGTGGCATGACAAGGACTGGCTTAAGTAACAGCTGCATAACTCTGTCAGGAATGAATGATGCAGTCCATTCCCTTTTTGGAAACATTCCCATTTTCAGTGATTCTTGCTCTGACGCAGCATCCGGCAGCCAGTCATGGCCTGCCTTGCCCAGGTTTTGATCTTCCCTGTTGCCCTGACCCTCTGCAAGCATCTCATTGCTGCAGAGCTTGGCTCACTCAGGGATTTACAGCCTGAGAGACTAGAGAGTTGGGATGTACAAACGCTGTCATGAAGACCTGTGCAGGAGTCCCCCTGGAGAGATGTTTTGTGAGCTAGAGGATGTGCACAGAGCAGCAAAGGGGCAGCAAGGCTGTGAGCCTCTCCTCTGGCGTCTCTGGCTTTTTAAACACCCTATGCTTAAGAAGGCTCGGAAGTCTGACTATTCAAGTTCATACCTCAGAGTCATCAAATCAAAACATTATTGGAAATCTGACCTAAATTATAGACCATACAGTCTGACATCACCTTCAGCTAAATCATAAGATGACATTTTCATCCTATAATGGACTGTATAAACCTCAGCTTAAAATGGCGAACAAAATTATCCCGTCATTACCCAACTGATATAATGCCAGTGGGCATTCAGAGGCACAGAGGTGATCTTTAGCATCGCATGTGAACTTTATGTTTCTTTAATTAACTGCATCATACTGCATGTTGGCAAGAAGCCGTAATGATACTTCATCCTTCCATCGACCGAACATCAGAAAGTTGCAGTGATAATACTGTCAAGAGACAGACCAAGTCTTGATTTAAGAACTACTCTAAATACCACAAAACAAAATCCCTTTTAATAGTTCAATATTATATGCTCAAAATGCCTATGCTGGAATGTCTCCTTAGTGCAAAGACCTGGGACCAAAATCAGTGTTATAGCTGGGTCAAACTCAGCTTTACAAACAGTGCTTTGGATCCAAATAGCTAAGAGCCTTGATTGTTGTGCAGGTGGTTGTAGGTAGGATGTGCAAAGTATGATAATTTTAGGTCAATTGTGTTTACTTACGAGAAAATATTTGGCTTTGCCTAAGACACAGCGAGGGTTCAGAATGTGTCGGGCTTCCTCTCCAGGGATTGCCCACATGACGATTCTCAGCTTTTTTTCTGTCTGGCAGTGTTTGATCCATGCCAGGGTCCAGCTCCAGTCCCCAGCCCTTATCCTTCCTCGGTTTTTCTGCCTTTCTCTCAGCCCTGGGAGCCCTGCTGCTGTGTCTGTGTACCTCCTGATGCTGGCTTGATGCTAGGCCAGGTTCAGGATCCCAGCCTGGCCTTAAGCCTGTAGACATGTGTGGAGGCACTTCCCTGGGGTCCAGCAAGGCAGTGCTGAGCAGCTCAGGCTGGCATACCTCCATGCCTCATTCCCTGCTTACGTTTCAGCATGTAAAACTGAGATGTAACCCACATTCCAGGAGACCAGTACTTCTGGTCTGCCCTCAGATACTGGGCATTCAGCAGAGGTGATGTGGTGGCAGTGCAGCTGAGGGCTCCAAAAACAGTGTGGTGTAGCTGTCACCCATGATCTTCTTCAAAATAGGATGAAATTGCTGAGTCCTTACCCTGCTTTGTCCCAGGTGGCTTAATGGACTGAGAAATGTGATTTTTTTGTCACCCTGAGCCAGCACAGCTACAACAGGCTGTTACATTTTCTGCTCTGTATTCCACAGGTCTGCTTCCATGTCTTGCCTCCCTGTTCCTTCCCCTTATGCTGCCTGTACTCAGGTGAGGTGCAGGGCTCAGTGTCCTGCATGTTCCCCTTCAAGGAAGTCAGTACCAGAAATTCCTTTGCCACCCCTGCTCCTTCAGCTCATTCCCTGTGCAAAGCCCCAGGCTGATGCCACAGGGGCAACCATCACCAGCTGAGGACATGGGAAGGGACTCTCATCCTTCCAGAAAATTCATAGGTAACTCCACCCTTGGCCCATCTTCTCTGCCCAGGCTTCATGTGTTTGCTTTTGTTTTGGGTTTAAATATGTGCTTAGCTATCTCTCAGAGCTATCTCAAATGCAGGGGTGTGGTGAGGATGCATAATTTAACCCAGCCTGTGACATCCCACAGATGGATAGTCTGCCTCCATAAGTCCCTTACCTCCTTCATTTAGGTTGGTTTAATAGCTGTTCATTTAAATCCCTTATTGCCACTCTTCTTTTAGCTTAATGAGACGTAGTCTTAAGTCTGCTGGTAATTGAGACAAAGGAAGTAAAACCTCTCAGAAACAGAAAAGGCTCCTGCAGAAGAGAGCCAGTCTTTCCGAGCACCCCTTCAGCTGTCTTCCCAGGGGGAAGGATGTTCTGGGTGCTTGTATGAAGGCCCAGTTCCTACCCGAACTTCCATCACATACGCTCCCTTTGTCCTTTCCGTCCCTGGGGTCCTGCAAAACCCATCAGCCAGGCACAGTGACTGCCATGCCAGTCACCTCCTTCACATGTCAGTGGAAATGCTCAGGCACTGAACTTGAGGAGCTTCATCCCCACCCCACTGGAGTCACTGGAAGAATGAAAGCCTCTGGCTTTCACAGGGTTAGGATTTCAGCCTAACCAGCACTCTCCAGTTGAAAAGCTAGAGGCCAAACACACCCACGAAATCCACAACATACATCTCTAGCAATATGCTCCGATTTCAATGTATTTGCATATAATCTTATCAATGAGGGTTTTTCCACTAAACTCTTGCTCTGACATGATGAGGAATGTTTAAGACAGCAAAATGAAAAACACAGCAGAGAGACATGAGCACCTGAAAAAAGAGGGCAGCCTTTTTCTCCACCCTGCTTTATCTCCTCCTGGCCTCCTCATGGGTTTTGGCTTCCAGAATTGCCCCATGGTGGTCCTAAGGAGCACGTGTCACAAGTATGGGCAACAGCATTCTGGTCCTCATGCTTCTTTCTCATTGTACATGGTGATGTGCTGCATGTCAGACACCAGCCCATGAAGTTGGCACAGACCTTGCATTCAAATCACTTACCAAGGTATTTTTTAATCCAGGACAAGGTGGATCTCCAGGTCTCCATAAAGGAGGATCCCATTCGAGAGAGTTGCTTGCTGCCAAGGATATACAAAGTGCAAAGTGATGTGTTGTCTATTAGGGACAGAAGGCAAGAGGGTAATTACAGTGCTGTCATTTTTGATAGCATAGGGCAATATGCCACTAAAAGTGTGGTTTTAGTCTTCAAGAAGGTGGTATTTCCGTGTCTCTGTCTTTTATGTTTTCTATTCTTTGTGAGATAGATAACTGCTATTACCCACTCCTCATGTCTCATGGGCTGAAGTCACAGAGCATGTGAAAAGTGAGAAACTGAGCTCTAGGGTCTAACCATCCCCCTTCACTATTGGACTCCTTCTTGGTAAAAGGAAGAAGATGGGCACCCTTTCTCAAGTGCAGCCAATCTCACCAAGCCAATGGCATGATATCCTCATAGGTAAACTTGGGAAGTGGAGACTAGATGAGAGAATGGTGAGGTGGATTGAGAACTGGCTGAACAGCAGATCTCAGAGGGTTGTGATCAGTAGCATAGGTTGGAGGCAGAGAGGAACTTTCTGAAATTCAATAAAGGCAAATGGGGAAGAATAAGCCTGAGCACCAGGACAGGCTGGGAGCTGACCTGCTGGAAAGTAGCTCTGAAGAGAACAACCTGGGGGTTCTGGTGGACAACAAACTGTGTGTGAGCCAGCAGTGTGTCCTTGTGGCCAATGGTGTCCTGGAGTGCAAGGGAAGTGATCCTGCCCCTCTACTCAGCCTTAGTGAGGCCACATCTGGAGTGCTATATCCAGGGCTCCTTAGGACAAGAGAGACAGGGAGCTCCTGGAGCAGGTCCAGTGGAGGACAGGAGGATAGGACAAGAGGTAATGGGCAGAAACTGATGCACAGGAAGTTCCACCTGAATATGATGAAGAACTTCTTCACTGTGCAGGTGATTGAGCACTGGAATAGATTTCCCAGAGGAGCTGTGGAGTTTCCCTCACTGGAGATATTCAAGAACCATGTAGACAAAATCCAGTGCCATGTGCTCTAGGATGACCCTGCTTGAGCAGGGAGGTTGGACCAGATGATCCACTGTGGTCCCTTCCAACCTTACCTATTCTGTGATTCTGTAATTCTGTGACTGTGAATGACAGCTGCACACATTTCTTCCCATCTCTGTTGTTTTTCTAAGGATGTATTCAGTTCACTCCTGAGGAA